>CM050404.1:23344558-24544558 GCA_027580255.1 Therioaphis trifolii
ATTAGATTAGGAGATATAAATAATTAAATATTATGTGCGTACCTAATCGTAAGTACAATTATTGTATTTAATTTTAATGAGCTGACTATTATTATAATTAAAAGACATTCATACATAAAAATATGAGCATTAGACTAATGTTATTTTTTTTTTAATACTTTTACTTATAAGCATATTTATCTTTAATTAGCGATTAATGATTCATTTCCTGGAAAAACATGGAATTAATGAAATTCGTTGTTTATTATTTAACTTTATTATCTAATCTATATTCGGGTTAAGAGGTTACAAAAAACTAAATTGAATGCTATAGGCTCCTACGTATTTTACAGTTAGGCCGTATTTAGTAAGATATTAATACTGTGTCGAATACATAAATGATGAAATGTATTGTAAATTTAAAAGTTTGAAAAATAAATTTTTTTATATATTTATTTTATTAATAAATTATCAATTTGATGTAATAAAAACCATAAAATAGTTGACTGTTTTCACAATTATAGTAATTCAAGCTGTGACTAAAACTCAAAATATCTTAAACTAATTTGCTGAAGTTTTAAGTGTTATATTCGGTTATATAGTAGTTTTGAAATAAATAGTTGAATAAATGTAATCAATTACAAAATATTGAAGTCAGGTAAGTCCATGTAAAATAACTCATTGGTCGAATGACTATCATCGTTTATTTTCTATTTTACACAAATTTTTGGTATCAATTTCTTAAATTTTAACAATTTTCATTGTTTTGTAAAGATCAGAGTGATGATTTTTTTTACAAGCATTGAAAATTTGAATTGTGATATAAATAGACTACATAATTAAGAAAAACGATCGATTATTAGATTCTGAAAGGAGCGAAGAATGTTTTATGGTACTCGGTTTATTTATTTTTTTTCGTTTATAAGTGACTAGGTATTTTTCATCCTTTGTATAAGTCATATAAGAAAGTTTAGATTTACTAAGGGACTGAACATAACAGAACATATAAACGTAAAAAAATGAAAACATATTAAAAAGGAAAAAAGAACAGATCTATGTAACATTTTATTTTGAATTAAAAAAAATCTTATTTTGTTATAATTGGGGTTTTCATTAAGTTAAATTTACAATTTTTCAAATTGTTGTTGTTAAACATTTCAAACGTTTAAGTTAAAACATGTTTACTTATATTACATATTTACATACCTATACATATATATATACAAATCAATAACGTTCTTATAAATTATGTAATGTAATGTTTTAAATATTATTAAATATAAAAATATTTTATAAGATAAAAATTGATCCTACAAGTTTTACAATTTTTTTTTTATTTAATTAAAGAGTATTCACAATTTATATTATTTTATACAATAAGTAAATTCATTGACCATTTAAAACGGGACCCTCTAACTGGGGAGGGGTAAGTTTTTTTAATTTAAAATGTATTATATTTATAAAAACGTAATGCGGTTAACGGAAAATGGTAATGAAGTTGTTATGGAGTGGGGATAATAGGAAATATAATTTTGTTTATAAGGGATGTTAGAGCTAGTAGGAGAGAGTTTAATAATGATTTAAGTTCTTCAATTACTTTTTTGATGTAGTGGAATGGTAGATCGACTGTTGATGTGTTGGCTGTGACATTAGTACGAAGCGCGAAACTATAATTGTTTATAGGTGTATTAAGATTTATTATATTGACGTTCATATCATATTATAAATACTTATATTAGTCTTATATTATAATGTACAGTGAGACCTCGATAACTCAAACCTATATAAGTCGAAATTTCGATAATTCGAAGGAATGCCTTGGCCCCTGGCTTATAATATTTGATATGTGATACATTTTCTCGATAATTCAAATTTCGCTAACTTGAATTTCTCGATAAGTCGAAGTAATTTTAGTCGAATTTCAGCTTATAACTCGAATTTATTTGTATTAAATTTATTTATTTGAGTTCAATTTGTTGAGAACGTTTCACACGGAATTTCTATTGTATTTCAATGGATCACGCGGAATCATTTAAAAAAATACCGCGCGGAATCGTATTTCTCCCATATTATTGATTGTAAATACAATATATTCAACATATAATATAAAATAATTTGTTTCTGAATATTCTTTTTACATTTTTAATGAATAATACAATTGGAAGTTAAGCATTTCATTGAGTTAGATGGATATCTATTTAAAATTTAAGTTCGAAGAAGTCAAGACTATTAATTGCGGTGGTTATAATATTATTTTCATAATTGTATAGAAAAGCAAGCTTGAATTATATTGGTACCTGGTGTATCTATAAATTGTAGCCAATATGCAGAATTCAAATTTCATTCTGCTTTGTGAAAATTATAAAAATACCCAAAAGTCTCGGCATTTTTAGAGATCTTGTGAGAGTGACGAGAGTGTAAAATATACAAGTTATGTTATTATGACTTAAATTAAAAGACCTAATAATATTATTACCTATAATTTAATTTATACATTAACGTCATCTAAAATTTCCATTTTTAACGAAAAAACAAAATAATTCGTACTAAGATATTTTGTGTCTAAATTAATTTATTTGAATACAAATTTTAAATCAAATATGTATTTAATTTAACACATAATTAGATACCAAATAGAATTATTCTTTTATGTACAATAATACTGTATAGGTATTAGGTACTATTATTAAAATATGTATTATGTAGTTAAATTAACATTCAACTTCATGATACTGATACAATAAGTATGATTGATGCTGAATAATTTTAGATTATTCATATTCACGACCAATATTTATTACGGAGAAAATTCGGAATCATCGATAGCGAACCGATGTTTAAGGTATACGAAAGTATGTAAGATTAATGAAGGAAACAGCCGCTGATAAACTTAAATAAAAAATAAAAGTGATTATGAATGCAGATTCCTGTTAAATGATGATAAGGATGAACATTTATATTTAATGGGTTCTCGTTTTTTAAATATTAGAATAAAAGTATATTATTAAAGTATCGCGTCAAACAAAATATAGCTTGGGATTTTTAAAGCTGCAATAATTTTAAGTATTTAATATTTTAGATTCTGAGTGAAGCGAAGGATCTTATGGTTTTACAATGATGTTTATTATTTTTTTTTTATTTTTTTATTTTTTTTTTTTTTCTTTTTTTTTTCTGTAAACACTTTTTCGTATAGAAATCCTTGTCCAAAAATTTCGTCCAGCAACTTTTTAGACTCCAAATTGAACTGAGATGGTACTTTAGAGAGGTCATTTTTCCAAAATCTCCATAGTTTTTCCAGTAATCAAGAATAACGATCGAAAAACTGAGTAAAAACGGTAAAAATCCGCCGTAAACGAGATTTTCACTGTTCAGATTTTAGGTATTTAGTCATAAATCGAAAAGTATTGAAGCTAAAAACTTGAAAATTTTATCCAATATCAAATACATACTTTTTTATATTGGACAAAATTTTCAGAACAATTAAAGCACTTTTGACTTAAATATAGAACTTTTAATTTACCAAATTGTTTGAAAGTTTTTATGTAATATAATTTTAAATATTTGACAGAAAGTTCTGAAAATTTAATATGACCTTACTCATATACCTACCTAATTATCCTAACAAAAGTTCAAAAATCGTTAGTCAGGATTTTTTTTTATACACACTTTAATAAATTATTATACGATTTTTTTCGATATTGTCTGATTTCTTTTAAGTTTATTTCTAATGAGTTATAATTGTTATAACAATTGAAGTTTAAATGAGTTATATCTAATCGAATATTTTATGAGGGTTTAATTACAAAAAAACTCACCAAAAATTATACAAATAACCGTAAAATACGTAAACAGTGTTTAAATAATAATATATTATATTTACACTGAAGCTTTACTCAGAATCGTTTTATACTAAAGAAATGAGTCATCATTTCTTTAAAACTTAATACAGTCATCACCAATATCTTGTCCGAGGACCGAAGGGACGATGGACGAACTTGTACCACCATCATCTTACTTACCAGATTTTTAATTCTAATTTCTACTAATAATTTATTAAATTCAAACCAAAATTGATTGTAATTCAATGACAATTTTAAGAAGAAAAATAGCCAAGATACTCTTCAAAATGGGTGTACTTTCTTCAGTAGAGAATTCGTGAACTTGAGACTTTACTGATGATTACAGGCGTGGACTTTCAAAAATTATTTCCTCCCGAGATTCTAAATCTAATTCGGTTCATACTACTATACAAAAGCTTAATGTTGCTAGAAACTTAAAATGTTCACCATATATTATTATAGTTTCAAAAATGTTGAAGAATTTGACTTTTGAGCTAAAAATTAAAAAATATAACTTTGAAAATACTTTGTTGTGTAAAATTTTATTCCTAATAAAATTTTAAATATGCATTTTATTTGGCAAAACTTTTGAAAATTTTACATTATTATACTTCTCATATACACTACTTCTCTAACAATTCTGAAAAAAATCTCAAAAATCGTGACACAGGATTTTTATTTATTAGCGTTTCAGTAAATTATTACACAATATATGATGTTAACATAATAAACTGTTTCACGTCTATTTTCAACTTTAAATATTTATCTGTAGAAATCCATCCAAACAGTATATTTTAATTCTAAAGCTTTGCTCAGAATCGTTTAATAAAATAAATGATCTACCATTCCTTTAAAATTCAATACATCCATCCCCACTAATTCGTCCGAGTGATAGCAAAGAATACCTCATGGAGCGAAGTATGTACTTTTTTTATAAAATATAATATAGTTTTTAAATTACAATAAATAAATTTTTTAATACATTTATATAGTGCATTTTTTCAATTTTGTAATGTATTTTTGCATTTTTTTTTAGAGCATTAAAATCCTAGCTCTATAAATTAATATTTAATGTCTCGTATGTGTCTATGATAATATTTAATACAATTGAAATAAGAAACACGCGAAGGTACTTGCACAAATTACGTAAATCTACACTTATTTGTGCACTGATATACTTACTGATCGTAAATGAGCCGTAATCGACCTTTTCCGTATTACGACTCCAAACTTAAAATAAAATATAATGTCCCCGCCGTCGCTTCATTATTGTAAAAATAGTGGGAGAATGTAACCACAAAATCGCAGAGCTCATTCATATCATTTGGATGTGAAAAACAAGTTGCGTTCTCTCAGTGGCCGTAGTATACCTAGCTGGTATTATTGAATACATATTATTTTAATATCAATTAATTTTGTCTGGTAACTAACGGACGGACAGATACAACGAAGATGTTAAGTGTTCTAAATGTATGTGTATGTTGTACGCATTTGGGGTATCATAGAAATTATCATTAATATAAATTTTACCTCACTTAGGGACAAATTTTAATCCACGGTAAATAACTATTGTCTATTTCGTACGATTGCGACAAGTTGTGTGAACTGCATAGGCCATAGGACATTTATACCTGACACAGTGTTCTATTCAGGATTTTTCAAAGTGGAAGGAATATTTATATAGAGGTTATTGTACAATATATCTGAAAAAAAATCCAGGGGTTCTATAGCACCCTATTGTTGTGCTACTTAACCTTCATACGAATCGAATTCATAATATGCACTAAGTTATTAAACAAGTGGGTAATGTATTATCAAAAGTCATCTTGTTATCAACGTATTTCATGTACCTAAATATCGATTTAAGGTTATACGGATTTGAAATTTTTGGGATAAGGACCAATTATACTGCAAACATCTTGGCGTAGTATTTATCATAAAATAACCTAAAAAAAAGAAACACTGACCGCAGATACACAACTCATAGCTAACTGTTACACAGACTGATACTACCCTAGTACCTGATACAAACTCCCCTTCGTGTTTTTTTTCTTCCTCGGTTGCATCATCCACCTGAGTATTCGGTTTTTAATATTTTTTTGTATTTATATAGTAATATTTACACCATTATCGTGATTTTTATTGATACAAATATATCTTTTTAATAATATTTGTGTTCAGACTTAAGTGAGTACCTATCTACCTATAAAACAAACATGTTTAATGTTCACCATATTATGGTATATTAGTAAAATATAACTATATACTTCTATATTTATATTTATTAACAGGTGATTATTGTAGTAATATATAATACTGCACTTCTTATACACAATGCCAACTGTATGTTGTGTCAAAGGTTGTTCCAATAAATCGGGCAAAGACAGAGTTAAATTTCACAGGTAAAGTACCCTTTTTATTTTGATATGATTAACCAAATATAAAACAGACATTAGTAATTATTAAAATATAATGTTTTAAATAGATTTCCAAATGATCCTATATTGAAGGAACGGTGGATCAAAAATTTAAATTTGAACATCATACCTACGTATCATAGAGTATGTAGTATTCACTTTCCTCCAGGTAGTTTAAACAAAGCAGGCAGAATTGAAAAACAATATGTCCCTCATGTGTCTATCATGATGGAACATAATTACTATAACAAAAACCATCCCTTTCAAGGAATCTCAGGAAAAAGTATAATCAATAATTATTGAATGTAGATTTTTATACTTAGCTAATTTATATTATTTAGGTACTTTAGAAAATTCAAGGATCCAGGAATCATACATTGAAACAGATGAAGAACAAAATGAAAGTAAGTCATTAAAATTTTTTTTCAATATAAATAAAGAGTTCTATTTAATTATATCATGAATAATAATAAAATGAAAATAATTAGTTAGTACAAATTATTACTAAATAATTACTGTAATAATAAAGCAGGTACTTTATGAATTTTCTATCTTGTATTACAGATTCAAGCGGTCAGAAAATGAATTTGAAAA
The DNA here is from genome assembly GCA_027580255.1 of Therioaphis trifolii. Taxonomy (NCBI): domain Eukaryota; kingdom Metazoa; phylum Arthropoda; class Insecta; order Hemiptera; family Aphididae; genus Therioaphis; species Therioaphis trifolii. Next base: position 23,351,388 of record CM050404.1, read on the forward strand.
GAAAAAGACAAGTGAAAAATAAGGTCGTTGAAACCCCAGAAGTATTAAAATTAAAAAAAAAACTAAAAACTGTCCAGCAAAAACTTAGAAGATCAAACAAAAAACTTGCTGCAGTTCTAGAGATAAGGTCTAAAAATGTTATTGGAAATAACAACTTCTAATGAAATGTTAATAATAATGTATTACCAACAAGATTGGTTAAATGGGGGATGAAGTCAATAATATATATTATACAATAATATGTAGTCTAAAATTTGGAATAGAATTTCACCATTGTATTCTATAAAAGACATTACAAATATTTTTTCTTAATGTTTTACTATAAATTGTATCATATAGGTACCTAATATTTATTTTAAAAAGTAACAAGTAAAGTTTGCAGATAAATGGATCTCTTTTTCTAATATGATTATTGACAGTGCGGTTTGTAAGATAGTTGAGATGTAATAATTGTAAGTTAAAATCTTAAATCATGAACTTACATTATTAATTTTTTTAAATTTATATTTGTTTTGTAGATTTTATTATTAAAGTTCTTATTTTAATATATATTTTTTTTTTTATGAGTTAGAGAAAACCAATTTTTAATTGTATTTTTATCCTCATTTTTAGTTGTGGATAATACTTTAAAAAAAATGAATATATCTATTTAAATGTTAATTTTATTTATATTAAATTTATTATTAATATTTTCTAATAGTAAAATATTATTTAAAAAATGTATTTATTTCATATTAAAAATTTATCTTAAATACTAAAATATTTTAGAGCACTCTTTAAATGTATTCAAACGCATAGTCACACCTTTTTATTAGCTTAAAGTCAAACATCAATCAAAAATTGTTTAATTGATTTAATTTTGTAACATTTAATTTTCTCTTAAAGAAATTATCAAAGGGGGAAATTGCTTAGACATGGGCGGAAATTTAGATAGTAGGATATTGACCACTCTATTAGGAAACATTTTAAATATTATAGAACTAAGAACAAATATTCTTTTGAGGATATTTTTCAGCATCAAAAATTTTTAGGTATCTTCTCATAAGCTTTAATGTACAAATTTGTATAACATAAATATAAATTATCAATTAAAAGTTAAGAATATAATCGTACAGGCCAAGGCCCAAAAACAAAGAATACACTAGATATACAGTATTAACAAGACGTTACTGCAGTTATTTAAATTTGTATCGTTTACTCAATAAACAATGTTGTAGGCATGAAAATAACATGATTTGATGTAGAAATTATTTTAACTAATAAAATATATAATTACGTTTAATTTTATTATTTCTTAACTACTTTGTAGTATTGGTGAACATTTATCAACAGCAGCAATACCAAGTTCAACTAATTTTACTCATATTAAAATATTATAATAATTATAATATCAATTATCAATATTTAATTTTTCAATGAGGAAGGCGAAATTTTTAAGGATTACAAACTCTGTTGAGGGAAGCTGTCTTTGTATCTTACAAACACATAAAAAATACATTTCAGTTTTAAAATTAGTATCTTTTTTTATATAAAGGAGGCAGGTCACGGTACAAGTTGGATGGTTAGAGAAATATCATAATAACCCTAAATGAGTGCACATTGGCAAGTTTTATAGGAACAATTGTAATTTTTAAATATAAATGCTCATGTTTATGTCTTATCTTACTACCCCAACAAGTTAGTTGTGCAATAAAGTAATAAAAAATTTGTATTTTTTAAATTGTATTACCCCTTTTCCCATTAATAACATATTTTTAATTTTATTTATTTGACAATGTTTAGCATTGATAGCAAAAAAAAAAAAAAAAAAAAAATAAAAAAAATATAGTAAAATATTTAATTAAACATTTTAATTTTTGTTTAGTCAATTCAATTTATACATAAGCATTTTTCCATCATATTAATATATTATACATTGCTATTAAAATATGTTATACCATTTAATGCTATTATGTCAATAAATATTAATCAATACATTTCTAATATTAGTACATACAATATTTTGTTTATAAAAGTAAAATATTTACCATCTCTATTGTGCAAAGTAAGAAGTTTTTTGAATAAATTTGAAAAATGTCTACCTACAGCTCTTTATATAGTTATAAGACAATTTTGTTACGAATGTAAATTATTTGTTTTTAAGAGTAAATATAGATATCAAAAAATGTTCAATTAATTCTTTGTTTCATAAGTGTTTTTTATTGAATACAAAATAATGGTATGAAAAATAGGTAACTAATATCATGATGAGTGAAAAAGTATGATGGCTAACATTTTTGTTTGCAATTATTGAAATATAACCCAATGGACTTCAGAAGAGACATTTAGGCAAGGTATATATTGGCACCCCCTTTTTTTCAGTGTTTTATTAGCCTGCCATTAAACTTATGAACCCTCTGCGCCAATACTTAGATGGAACTTAAAATGCATTGGGCACATATTTAAATTGTTAACTTTTAAATAACTTTTTTTGTTTGTATAATAATATTAGATCACTGATGATATAGAACTGTTCCATCCATGGTATACATGTACAACAATAATATTGATAACTAAAGACCGGATTTTCATGCAGTAAAAATCAATAAAATGTGCAGTTAATAACTTAAAAATTGCAAAAACATGCAGTTAAGTGCATAAATCGTGCAAAAATGTATTTTTGGCCTAAAATCGCTTAATACTTACCAACATTTTGTAAACATTCAAAGTACATTGATTTGAACCCTTAAATTATACTTTATTTATCCAGTTTTTTACTCTATTACAGGATTAATAATTAAAAAATAAAAAATTTAAAAATAATTAAAATATTAATAAGAATATACACATTGTGTAAAAAAAACATAACAGAGTTAAGCTATTTAATTTTAATTTTAACTATTATACATAAATAAAAAAAATTATTTTTTTATTGAGTTAAAATTTACAATGTTATACATTTCAAAACTGTTTGGAGAAAAATTGTGCCTTCTGTCACTCAATATTTCTTTTAATTTGGAAAATATTCGTTCTACTTCAACAGAAGTGATAGGACTCATTTTGTAGCAAGCGACGATTGCAGGCTGTTGTTCAACATTCATATTTTTTGTACCATTTATTAAGTCGTATTTTTTTATGAGAGCATAACATGTATTTTTTCCAAAACGGAGTTAAATTTGTGAGCCATAATTTGTCCTTTCTCGTTATTAATTTTTTTATCACTTTCTCCTATAGTTTCAAATATTTCAATTTTTTTATTGAGGGATAAATTTCGGGTTTCTAACTGGGTTAATGCCTGGGGAAAAGTTGACAAATGCGATTTTATGAAAGTCAAATCAGAAATTATTGACGCCGAAGTTATGACTCTCTTCAATTTGTTAATAATCTGTAATAATAACATATTACGTTTATATGATGGCGTTAAAACGGTTTGAAATTAAATCGTTTTGAAATTAAAACGCTTTAATGTCGTGTAAACACTTAAAAACGGTGTAAAAACTGTAAACCGTTTTAAAAGTTAAAACGCTCGCACTATGTAGTTTAAGAATTTAAAACCGTTTTTATGCTTAAATCGGTTTATCAAATGTACATATAAACGCGGGATATGTTTTGCATTTATTGTGTTCTCATTGTTATCATGACTTATCAGATTTTGTTTATAATATTTAATACGGTAAGGGAAACGAAAATTAGCTATATACTTAATAGTAAATGTAGTTAACTAAAGTAAAAAAAAATTCAATACCTACCGTGTAATTAATTCGTTTTTTACTAAGTACCTATTAGCTATTAAGTTGATTAATAACAGTGCATGAAAAATGGCATCTCCGACACCGAAAAAACAAAAGAGAATTTCTTGGTCAGATAAAGAAGTGAAAGTTTAGCAACAATTGAAACAATTAATTTTAATTTTGTCATGATTTATAATTATTGTAAATTTGTATTTTGTAACACAAAATGAAATATGAATCAATCATATTATCTAATATGAAAATTTGAATCAAATCAATTATTGATATAATCATGTATTCTCTTGGAACAAACGAATAAAGTCATGGACTAAAAATATTAAAATTAAAACGGTTTATAAAATATTTATAAACCGATTCATATATGTTCGTATATAAACACCTAAAAACGGTTTAATCTTATACCGTTTAGTTTCAAACCGTTTTAACGCCATCATATAAACGTAGTTTGTACGTCTTCATCCAATGCATAAATAAACATTTTAAATTTATTAAAATTTTCCGCATAAAATAAAGCTGGTTTGGGTAGAATGTTTTCAAAGCTTGTCCAGTTTTTATCATATAAGGTGCCGCGTCTGTTACAAGGAGAAGCACTTTATACTGATACTCTGAATTTTGTAAATAAAAATTCATCAGATTGTCGTTAATAAATCGAGAGACAGTGTCATAATTTGTTTTAGGGAGAACCTTACAAGCAATTAAAAATGGCGTGGGATCAATTTCTTGGTGAAGTCCTCTAGCATCAGTGGTGTCATCGACATTCGACCATGATGTATATATAATGTTCTCCAATTTTTTGGCGAATTTTAACCACAGTCGAGTCGAAACAAACTTGCAGATACTTTTTTCTGAGTGTGCTCTCGTCAAGTATACTTTTATTGGTATATTTTTGTAAAAAGGATCTAAACGGTAGGGACTGCAGTTTGAAAAATGGTATATTTGCGCCTACTAAAGCCTGGCACAAATCAATATGAAATTGGTTTTGGCTGTTTGATGTTTCAAAAGAATCTGTAATTTGCTGTTGTATCGGTTCGTTTTTTTAGTTTTAATTGATTCTCGTGAATAGCTAACGAAAAAAAAAAAATAAAAAATTGATGCCTAATTCTTAACCCATCAGCAGGCGCGTATGAGCGCGGCACTCACTCGATTTGTATTTTAGCAACCACTGGTTTAATTAAAATAAATATTATAAATAAAATATTATTTCGCGTTATAATGACTGAGTGCCGCGCTCATACGCGCTTAATTGTGTTACAAATATACACGCGCCTACTTTCAGGTTAAATAAAAATATTGTTTCTTACCCGTGTTACAATGAGCATCAATTTGAGATTTCCTTTCGCATCCGACTGATTTTTCACAAGAAGCGCAGAAGACAGATTTCCCATCAAATTTCAACTCTGGGTAATGTGATATCCAGGTTTTAATTTTTGACGACAAACGACCCAATTTTTAACATTTTAAAAATTTGTTTATACTTCTTTACGTAAATTATTCGTAATGAAACAACTAACGACACCGACGTGAATTCAGAATTACACTAACCGATTCAAGAAACACTCCATCAAATACAAAGTCACACAGAACTAAAGTGCTAATGGCCGGGGATTCCAAATTATTATCTAACTATAATATAGTATTTGCTATATAGTATTATTATATATATTATTATTAGGTATATTTTTTATTTATAGTATTTGTTGTCATTTATTTTGACCACGAAACACTAATAAATTGATGTTATTCTAAGAATATATTATCAGCTTGAGATTATTATTATTAGAATATATTATCAGCTTGAGTTCACTTTTTCCTTTTGTATATAAAATATAGTATATACGTATAATATAGTATATGTATAGTTGAAATATTATCTAGTTTAATTTTAAAAATGCAGAATATGCAATTTCATGCAATGAAAATCAAAATCGTGCAATTTAGAATAAAAAGTGCAAAACCTGCAATTTTGTGCAAAATAAAACTATGTTTAAATTAATCTACTTCTCATGATACGGATGTCCACGCACACGGGCACACGCACACTGCATAATTTGCAAGATTTTCATGTACACTAATGCAATAAATTAATATACCTAACTAAAGTTAAATAGTTAAATATTCATTAAATTAGAATAATTTATCTAATATTATATGGACTAAGTTTCACAATTTGTAATAGAAACGTTTTATGTACGTATGCTTATAGGATCTAGATAATATTATGTGGCTTTTTGTATTATTTTCAATGAACATTTGTAGCTGTTGAAGTATTTCTATTCAATAATCGGTTAGACCCAAATAAACAAAGTATTTAGAAGAAATACTCTAATATAATATAACACACAGTGTACAATTAAAAATATTTAGATTATAAAATAAAAAAATATAATATCAAATGAATATGAAAAATTATAATATTATAACATATAATCTAGCGTATTATATTCTAGATAAATTATAGTTTACATACATTATCAACTAAAATGACAATTTAAAATAATTTTTGAAACCTTGTAAATATAGTAGTACTAGTAGCAAGTAGTAACTACAGTAACCAGGGCCCAGGGGAGTGCGTAGAAATTTTTTTCGGGGTTGGGTTCAATATTTTTACGAACACATACATCAAAATTATTTATTTAACTAGGTAATAATTTTGGCATGTATATAAAATTTCTGGGGGGGTTGGATACCCCTCTCCTAGACACGCTACGACAGTAACTACATGAGCATATTATACATAATACTGTAGTATACTATCAACATATATGTATAACATAAACATTGTATATACTATAAGCAGTGTTGAATCTTATCTTATCTTAGATTCAATATACCGGGTTTGGTCTAGAGACATTTTTAACGTTTATAATTTTCTGTTTAACTTTATGTTTTAATAATAATATATTATGTTTAATATTATATAGGTAATAGGTAATTAACTATAACAATAATAATAATTATTGGCATAGTTACAAAATATGATTTGTTTTCGAGTAATGTCAATAACTTCTTCATCCAACATTTATTTCGAAAACGATGGATTTTCTATCACACATTCATATACATATACCACGTAATTTATTTAAAATGTCTATTTCCGAACAGCAAATACGCTCACGGTCTGTTGGTAATATTGTGCATTTTTGACAATCACACCAATTATTTATTTGAAGCAATGATATACCAAACTATTGGATAAATTCATTATGGTTAGTACTAAAATCAGGGGTGCATTTACATTTTTTTTTGAGGGGGGGAGTTGTGGTATTAACTATTTTCTCCAACTGAAATTCCCCAATTCAGCCTATAAAACCGACCTCAAAGGTATAATCGTTACGATCAAAATCGTCAGACACATTACATGAATAACTTGTTCGTTGTTACTTAAATAATAATTCTTTATAAAATTATATTGAACTTTTACAATATACATCTGATAGGACATAATAAGCAGATTTCATAAACAATCCTGGATTTGGGGGTTGAAGCCCCCTCAGCCCCCCACCATAAATACACCCTGATTAAAATAACCATAGTAATCGCAGAAATCTATTTTCGTTGGTTCAAATTGATATGATGAGTTCATATTGATAAGTTAACCACAATCGTAATTTATATTCAAATTTCAAGTACACTTAAAGAAACACAGAACAATACTAGAATAATAAATACTAATCCAGTCCTAGAAGAAAACGACATAAACCCGTTTTATCAGTAAGAACTAAAAATAAAAATAAAAATTATGTAACACCAGACCCCCCACATCATATTTTTGGCCCGGGTAAAGAACTAAATCCGGGCCCCTCTATCATATAGATTAATTATTTTTCGAGATGAATTGAAGGGCTTGCTGCAACAACCAGATAAACCCATTTTTTGAAATTTTTCAAGACAATGTAAATTTAGTTTAAAAATTATTATTTATGATAAAATCCTATCAACTAAATATATTTGAATTCTATCCTCATTTATATATACATCTTTGAAGTTAAAATTGAAAAAAAATGTTTGGTATTGAAATATTGTTAGTCAAAGTTGTAGGGAACATGGACTTATCTGGTTGTTGCACCAAAAAGCACATTAATTTTTATTAATTCTTAAATAAAGTTAATTCTGCTTGAATCTTGTAGCATATTTAATGCTATTATTATATGTAAATATCAAATGACAGCTTATGTTTCTAAAAAAGTAATCACAGGAACCCTATGTCATCACTGCAGCAAATTACAAAACACGATAAATCCATTTATTTAAATAACTCCATCACTATAGATGGGATTTAACTGGTTGTTGTGTCTGATTTTCAAAAAAAAATTTTCTTCGTGCAATTCCGCAAAAAAATGAGTTTTGGGAAAAAGTGGATTTATCTGGTTGTCACAGCAAGCCCTTCAATTACTTCAAGACCTTAAATATTAGTTTTATGTATAAATTATGGTGTAGTTATAATTAAAAAATAAAATATCAATAAATTGATAGGTATCCTTTATAAATTGAAAACATGTGTAATATTATATAAATAGTACAAACTAAAAATGTATGTTAAAAAATAAAATAATGTGATTATTATAACTTAAACTGTATCATATTGAATGTATGTATGTATAGTTCTTGTAGTCTTATAAATCATAATAGGTACTTAATACACTTAACACTTTATCGTTTAAATTATGATTTCAACTTTATACTAAGTAAATTTTGCTTTTCTTGCTTTTTTCTGAGCAAAGCCATGTATAATATCATCAAAATGTATTTGAAACCTTTTTCTATTATACATTGAAGTAATTATTTACATGAACGCCGGGCCCCTCGAATGTCCGGGCCCCAGTACCATGGGTCCACCTGACCCCCCCCTAATATGCTCCTTCCTCCGCTGTTGCCTGTTAATCAAACCAACACTTGTCTTCATCTTCTTCACACATTATTGTTCCCTTCAATGAGTTGAAAAAAAAAGTTTTAATTTACAAAACAATTAGTGATTAGCCAAGAATTAGTCTATGAAGTGCATAAAAATAATACAGGCAAATAATAATGAACAAGATCGTTAACTAAAAATAAAAGAGAAGCCATTATTTGTCATCTTAAATTAGTGAAATACTCAAATGTGTATTCAAGATATTTTCGATGTAAATTATATAGGTAGAACTATTTATTTACAAGTCTACAGTTTGCAATTTAAGACGCATATTATACAGGGGCGTTATTTCAATTTATGATAGGGTAGGGCCATAGGCGCAATTTGGGGGGGGGGGGGGGGCTAGGGTGTGCTTAGCACCCCCAGTTTTGAAATCAGCACCCCCAAATTTTAACCGTGTTTATTTGCATTGTAATAGTAATTATGTGAAGAAAAACAGTTGTTATTGTTTTATTTATATTTATAAATAATTAAATATAATGCTTCAAATAATGATCGTGAAAATGGTAAATGGTAAATGAAAAATACGATATTCAAGATTTGAAGAAAACAGTTGAAAAACATGTACATCCAAATCTTTACATATTATTACAAGTAATAATTAATTCTTATGAAATTTATTATTTAATTTATATTTTTTATATAAATATAATTTTTTCTAACAATATGAAATATTAAATTTTTTTTGAATTCCAGGTTGCTTTTACACTTCCAATAAGTTCAGCTACATGCGAAAGATCATTTTCAGCTCTAAGTAAAATCAAAACTTGGTTTATGGTATCGATGGGTCAAGAGAGATTGACAGATCTGTCAATATTATAATATATTGAAAAGGATTTAACCAATGATATTGATATAAATGAAGTTATCAATATATTTTTGGTAAAAGTAAAAGAAGAATGATGTTATAAAATTATATTTTATTTTAAAAACAAATAATTTAATCGTTCAGAATGTAATGTTACGTTTATTAATAAATGTGCAATTAAATAAGTATATTCTATTCAAAGCACAGGTAGCCATTTCTAAATGGTGTAATATGACAAAATGGTTATAATTGAAGGCTGCAAGTATCGATAGCCACGAAATAACATTATAAAATAGAGGGGCTTCAGCACCCCCAGTTATTTCAGTGAAATTGCGCCCCTGGGTAGGGCATAATAATGACCGGCCCAATCAGTGTAAAATTTTTAAGTACCTACACAAAAAATAACCAGTAGTTTTTTTTTGGTGGGGGGGGGGGTATTAAATACAAACAAACAAATCTTTCATCTTTATAGTATAAGTATAGACGACGTGATCACGACGACGGTTCGAGTTAAACAAACGTTGAAAATCGTTGGCCTGAACGGTACGTTCGCAATACACAATAAACACACCGTTCGGCGATCATTTCACCTAGCAACCGTCCCGTTTAATTTTGTGAATTCGTACCCTACGAGCGGACGAAATCATTCCGGAACGTCGGTCGTAAATCTTAAATCGCAAAATTGAAATATTTAATTTTAATCATATAATCGAAATTCGCTTTTAATCCCATAAATCCGAAATTCGAGACGACACAAGACCGTCCTGTGAGTTCTGGACCGTGCGGTGTAGTCGAATAAGAGAGCAGATTAGAGCACGGTTAAACATCCCGAGAAAGTAGGTAATGTCGTCGAGTAACGACCGCAGCACGGACGCCGGCGCGTGCGACGACCGGAGCTCTCGCGGCCCTGGTTCGCGGGACCGCAGCAGCCCTGTCGACGCGGCCGAGGCGTTACGGCGGAGCGCGCACACGTTCGACAAGTCGCGGTCCGGCACGTGGCGCTACGACGTGAGCGTCACGGGACAGACGGACAGCGGCAGCCAGACGGAGAGCGGCGGTGCCGGACGGACGGACAGCGGCAGCCAGACGGACAGCGGCGGCGCCGGACGGACGGACAGCGGCAGCCAGACGGAGAGCGGCGGCGCCGGACGGACGGACAGCGGCAGCCAGACGGAGAGCGGCGGCGCCGGACGGACGGACAGCGGCAGCCAGACCGAGAGCTGCGGCCCCGAGTCGTGGAGGCCGTCGGTCCTCCGGGGGCCGGCCGTGCGCTACAGCGCGGCCGAAGCGGCCATCGAGCCGCGGATGAGGCACACCAGAGACCTGTTGGACGGGTGGGCGCGCACCAAGCTCAGGCGCGAAGAGTTCACGCGGTCGATGCACTGGGCGCTGCGCGAGATCGACGCGGACTGGAAGTTGACGGTGCGCATGATGGAGTTGACGCGGATCGAGCGCGAGTTGTTGGCCGCGCAGCGGCTGTCCGTGTGCTCGGGCTGCACCGCCTCGGCGAAAAGCCGACCGGAGTCGCCGGCCCGAGAGGACCGGTCGGACCCGAGCGACGGACCGGAGTCGCCGTCCGGAGGAGAAGACGGGTGCGTCCGTCCGGCGTCGGCGACCTCGAGGCCTCCCCTATCGCGGTCGCCGTACGACACGTCCGCCGCACCGCCGCCTCGTTGCCCGTTCCGTGGCCAGCAACAGCCGGAAGAGCAGCCACGGCCGCCGCCGCAGGAAGAACAGTCGGACAGCTCGGACGAAGAACCGCGCGAAAACGTACGGATTCCGTCGGACGAAGGGTCCGTCGGCGTGCCGTCCGTTACTTCGCTGTCCCTGCCGCCGGCACCGCCATCGTCTTGTGTGTCGTCGATTATCAGCGCGACCCTGGACGAGGAAACGCCGGAAAAGTCGTCGCCCCAAGGTGCCGTGCGTCAAGAACTGCCGGACGTGCCGCGATCTCACGGGGGACGGTTGGAGTGCTCGGCGAGAGTGTGGGAAGAAGTGCGGCAGGAAGAGTGGCGGAAACGCGAACAGCCGCCGGTGGAGGGTCGGTCGGACACGGGCTGCGAATCTGTGGCGTCTGAAGAGGAGCGCGACCGTTGGCAGTCTTCGACGGCGCCGCCGCCGTCGTCGTCGTCGTCGTTCGACCAGTCGAGTGGCGGCGACCCGGACGAAGCGTCCGAAACGCCGGACGAAGCGTCCGAAACGCCTGACGGCCCGCCGCCGCATAACCGACAGCCGGAGGCGAGGCCAGACGCGTGCGGACGACCCGAAGAGCCGGCGTGGGACGTTTCGCGCGAACAAAAGTCGACGGAAGCGCTGGGCGGTCCGTTGCCGTCCGGGTCCTCGTCGTCGTGGTGGTCCTCGGCCGGCGGGGCCCACGCGGTGCCGGAATCGCCGATCCGCCGGGCGCAGTGGCTGAGAGCGAGAGAGGAGACGCGCCGGCAGCGAGCTGAACAGAAGCCGGTCCAGGACGGACGAGCGACGGTCAAAGGGCCGGGCCGTCGGTCGCCGCCGCCGCCGCCGTCGTCGCCGTCGTCGCCGTTGTCCGCGTCGTTTGCGCGGGTCGCGCGCGATGGCCGAGACGAACCCGCGGCCCGCGCGAAGCTCACGCCGTCGATCGATCAGCTGCAGCTAATGCGGCTACTACAGAGTGTGAGCGAGAAAAAAGAGTCTGAAGAGGCGCAACAAGTGCAAGTACGGCCGCGGGGAGCCACGTCCGTACGTTGTCCGAGACCGGAGGGACAAGGGCCGCCGGCGCAGAACGGGCCGTGTCGACGAAACGCAGTGGACGAGTCCCCGCGGTCGTCGTCCGCGGTCCGCGCGGCGCCCGTATCCCAGCTCGAGAGGCTGCAGCTGCAGAGACTCGAGAGTTTGCTGGAGGCGAGAGTGGCGGCACAGCGGCGAGACGAGGCGCAACGGCGAGACGAGGCGCAACGGCGTGCGGCGCAACTAGTCGCGGTAGAGCCGCGACCGACGGCGGTAGAGCCGTGGCGAGACGTCGGCCAGGGTTCGCGACCGACGGCTGTAGAGCAGCGATCGGAACGTCGGGTCGTGCCGCAACAGCGTCCGGAGGAGAGTCCGCTGCCTGGACGGCGAACGGTGCCGCAGCGGTGTCCGCGACCGGCGGAACACCGAGACGCGGTACGGCGTTCGCCGGAAACGGAGGCGCGACCGGAGCACCGAGACGCGGACGAGCGGCCGCAGAAGCGAGACTCGCCCGAAGAGCCGCGACCGTGTCCGACTCGTGCGCCGGACTTGGGGAGCGGACGAAAGCCATTCTGTCTGATGTCCCTGGACTCGTTGTCGTCTGAGAGCAACGACGCGGACCAGAAGACCGCCGCCGCGCCCATCGCACAGCATCAGCCACGTGTGGTGCATCAGCCACGTGTGGTGCATCAGCCACGTGTGGTGCACCAGCCACGTGTGGTGCACCAGCCACGTGTGGTGCACCAGCCACCGCCGCCACTACAGTGCCGGCCAAAGACGTTCGTACCGCCGCTCGACTGGGATTCGTTCACCGACGTCAGCGACACGTCCGTTGACCAACAGGCCGCGCAACAGGCGACGCGCTCGCGGAACCTGTTGAACGAGCTGGCCCGTCAGCGGTTAAAGCCGTCCGTCGGCGACGACGACGACGGGGTCGACGACGGCGCGTCCGTCGAAGCGCAGCGACAGGAGCGGCAGCTGGAGCGGCATCTGGAGCAGCGACGGCAACGGCAGCAGCAGCAACGGCAACAGCAACAGCAGCGACAGCAACGGGAACAGCAGCAACTGCTCCGGCAGGAATGGCAACAGCAGCAACGGCAGTGCGCGCAGGACCGCAGCGGATGGTGCGGACGAAAGCCGACGCCCTGTCTACCGACGTTCTTGCTGTTCTCGTCGTCGGATTCCGGCCAGGACCAGCACGACTTCCGCCGGACAGCCTTGCCGTCCGCGTGTCGCGTGGCGGCCGGCGCGCACGTCGCGTCATCGGAGACGGTGGTCCGGCGCAAAAGCCGTTGGACGTTCTGACGCACCTGACCGTGCCACCCGGCAACAGGTCGCCGTTCGGATGATTACTGATGGCGTGCGGGTAAGTTCTCTGACGTACCCTGTGGCCCTGTGCGGACGAAACATTCTCCCTCTTCCCCCGGGCATATCGTAATGATATTATCGACGTCGTTCGTATTTTATCTCGTTTTTATTTGGTGCGCGAAATTTAAAAAATCGTCGTCCGGTTTAACGTGACAAAATTTTAGGTTAAACATATTTTTAGTATTTTTTTTTAATTTTTTTTCCGTGCGATCGTCAAAATTATTTATCGGTGTTTTATATAATTTCGTTAGGATTTAATGATCGTCATTAACGTTAAATTAATTTTACAGTATGTACAAGGATTTTACATGCTTATTCGATATTTAATAATATTTAATTTTTTTCGCATACCATAATATCATCAATATCGCTCGCACATTTTTTATTTTATTTTATTTAGCTCACAAAATATGAAACTACTTCATCGAATATCATATTATTACAGTGAATTCAAAGTAAAACTATTGTTTTTTTCGTACAACTATTGACACTTATTAATTTATATTTTACATACTCCCATTAGATTTTATAATCATCACTTACATAAATATTAATTATACAGTATAATATATAGGGATTTTTTAAACATATTTAATTCATTTTTCAAGTCAAATATTACAAAAAATTGAACATAACGTAGCATTGTAGTAAAAGAATCATTTAAAAACGTAATATTATCATCTTGGTACCAATATTTTTTTTTAAAAGTATTTTAGTACCCTTAAAAGATGACCACTATTAATAATTATACGTTATAAAAGAGAATACTTTTATTCTTTAACTTTTCGCGGAAATCTCTACTACTCCTCATCGCTATTCTAAGCGTAAAATGCTTGTATCATAATCTTAAAATATTGGTATGGTAATAGAAATTAAAATCAAATGTTCTAAAAAGTATTCTCTTTGTAATAATATGTTAAGATTGTTGTGAATAATAGTTTTACATTACGTAGATAAATGCAATTATTTTTTTCATAAAAATGTTGTTCTATACCTGCTTAAATTTACACTTTAAAATAGTCTTATTTTCGAACATAACCCAGCGATAGAAATTGAGTTCGAAACATCACTCTACACAACAAACAATTATTGTAAAAAAATGTAATAGAATGTATAATATAAGATTTAGAAAGTTAAATAAAACAATTCAACTTTTATTCGTACAAATTTTCCACCACGTACCCTCTTATTTTTTAATGCGAAACAAAAAAGAATAGCAGAACTACATTTTTATGAAAAAAATAACTTTGAACTACAAATGTACAATACACACATTCTTTTCTCATGTCGACGCCCCAATTTTTTTTCATAAAATGTAGTTGTAATAGAATTATTTAAAATTGTACGGGATACGGGAAAATATTTTCATTTTTTAATATTATTTAGTGTTGAAAATAGGGTGAACGCACTTAAATCACTATATTAATAAAAAAATTATTTTATTAGGTATATTATATTATTACAATCTGACTGTATGAAAAAATGAATTAACAATGTAAATGTGTTTTCTATTTTTTTTTTTTACGTTTAAATGATAATCCAGACCCTTAGGTTAAGAAAAGTGGATTAGGCCTGATGAGAGAATCATAATTGCTCATTAGGGATACCACTTACCAAAAAAAAAACGCGCCATTTGCAATACCTCATGCTTATAATAACAAACAATTAATTATAATGATCGTTCGTTATTTATAAGCTAAGGTGGTGAGGAAATTTGCAATCGAGCTATGATATCGACCAAACATATTAGTATCTGTATTTTTAAATACTTTAATTTCAAATTATTTAAAATCAAATTAATAGATACACTTTTTTCGGTGTGAAATTCAATCAAAATTAAGCGCGTGTAAAAATTACACTCTACAACAGTGGTCGGCAACCGGCGGCCCGCATTTTTAAATTCTAGAGTGACGAAATTTAATTGAACGTCATGTTGTATAAATGTCATATTGAACGTTGCGTTTTTGGTACGAGTATTTTATATCTGTCATATTTTAAAATGGTAGGTATACCTTGACAATTTTTACCGATAATTTGACATCTCCACCGTGTTTTTAGATTGGACACGTGTAGTTTTAATGTGAAAATTGAAAAATCAATTAACAATATCCAACGACAATCGTTTCTTCGGTAAAACTGGAGCATTCTAGGAGTAGGATTTTATTGGTATTAGTTTGATGTTACAGAATTCACAGAATTCACACAAACATTTTTCATTCATATAAATATTAATGTAACGTATAAATTGTTCTTGAAAAAAAAAACCTTCCAAACATTTTCTTTCGTGTAAAACACGTCCAAACATTCACGAACATAACAAAAGAAAAAGTCAAATCGACTAAGCCGTTCTCAATCGATGGGAATTAATTTTTATGTATACAAAAATTTTATTATACCTTTATTTAAAAAAACTAATCCTTTTCAAAGTTCTATTATCAGGCGCTAAAAGTTCTTAATTTTTTTTCACTTTTGTCGAGTATGTTGTACAACATTATTATTATCAATTGTAATTACAATTCATTTTAAATATAATGGCGAAATTGCAGGGGCGTCATTTCAATTTATGATAGGGTAGGGCATAATAATGACCGGCCCAATCAGTGTAAAATTTTTAAGTACCTACACAAAAAAACCGCTCGCTTCGCTCGCAACATTAATCAACTATATTATTCAACAACTATTTTTTTATTGACATAAATTATAAACCAAAACTTCATTCACTTTTGTTAATAATTTAACATATATATTATTCATAATTATCTTCCCCCAAACAAACATATAAATATTTTTAAATACATTTTATGCTGAAAAAGACAAATATTTTTTTTTTATAACATTAACCACAGTTTCTAAATAAGATATTCATATAATATTATATTAAATTTTTCAATGTTCAATTATTGTGTATTATGTGTTCTAATGTCCCATGTGCCGGCCCATGTGAAAGAAGCAGCCGGCCCAAAGTTACTTTGAAATCTAGGGTAGGGCAAATGCATACTCCTGCCCCCCCCCAAATGACGCCCCTGATATTATATAAACAATAATTAATATAGTTTAAATAATTTATTCGTTAAGGCACTGCGTGATTAAGTACGAATGACCTTCTATCGTAATGGCAAATAAAGCGGTTTCAACTTTCAACTGTTTTACAATTGTATTTTACGAATGCTCCAAAATTGGTTTAACATAAAACTAAACTATTGTTGGGCAGGTAGGTAGGTAGCAGGTATCGCAACCTATAACCTGCCGGTTTGGGTGTGCAAATATAAAATTAAATACGTTACTGCAAATGAATACATATAAAGACATGTACCAGGTACATTGTACCTATTAATCAGGGCTGTAGTGGAGGGTATACAGCGGTATACGCCGTATACCTTCTGATTAAGGTCGTATACTCTTTGTTGTAGTGAAATCACCAAATAATATAAAGATGAAGGTCATAAATATATTATTATCAATGTTTTTTGTAGAAAAATTAAAAATAAACGGTAAAATACGTATATTGTCAAAATAGACGATTTCTATAAAAAATAATTTATATAAATATATATATATATATATATATATATATATAATTTTATACATTATAGGCAATGGATGGCAATGTACTGGAGATTGGATTATGAACGATTGACAATCAAATAACATAAGTGCTGTAATCTCTGTATTTAATATACAAATAAAATTTCTTACCTAATGGTGATATAAATGTATAATATTATAACTCATAGTATACCATTTGCTATTTTTAGTACTACAGCACTGCTATTAACCGTAGGTAAATGGTCAGAGGTTACTGGCACCTAAGCAAACATTTGGGTATCAACCTATTTATTGTTCAGTAAACGGATATTTCTCCTCGATCATCACACATGATTTTATTTAAGATACTTCATTGAATATATTGCTATTTAAATTTGATAAAATGTATATTTACAATATGAATACCTACTAAGAATAGTGTTTATACATTGTATAAATGCTACAGAGCTTGGTGACAGAAATAAAATAAAAAAAATCTAGTATCTAAATATTTAATTTATATATATTTTATATTTATTTACTAAAATAATAATCTACATTATAATTCAATAATTGTGTCTTATATTATACCAAATATCGATTATGACTTTACATAGATTGTAGGTATCCGAAAATTTCGGGAGGGGCAATACCTTAATTACTAATTTTCATAAAAACTGTGGTATTTGTAGTTATTAACATCCCATTAAAATTCAAAATGATTTATACAAAGATGATGTGCTGTACTGTAAAATATTATAAAAATCTGGTTATAGGAAAAAAAAGTAAGTTAGGTATATCTCTTGTTGGATTTTTGCACTGATAATTCAACCAACTACATTGGATATTTAATTTAATATTATTTAATATTTATTATTATTAATATAATATTAAATGATAAAACGTGTACCTATATATTTCATACATTTTATTTAAAATAATTAAATCAATTTTATTTTATTTTTTGACAATTCATCAGTTACTTTTTCAGAAGTAACAGCCAAACAGGAATATTTCTATATACTTGTCATTAATTTATCATTAAACATTGTGTTTACTAACACTGACTGCTGTAAACAAAAAGTACAGAGTAACAAGTGATAGACGAAAATTACATCCATTGTATATATTTTGATTATTTGGTATAAATAAATTAAATGATAGAGTATTGACTATACATTTTAGAATAGTTGCACTATATAAAATCTTTAATTTTTTTCTTTAACTTTTGTTTTTAAAACATATTAATATGTACTTAATTTCGAACTATTTTTTATGTTTTATTAATACGCCTTTAAGTCAGGGGTGTCCAACCTTTTGTGAAGACTGGGCCACATCATATAGGTAGAAGTTGTTATGGGCCACAATGCCACATACTTTTTTAAATAGTAATACATTCAAATTTAATGATTAAATTATAATCTATAATACAACAATACATTTTTTTATAATTTTACATTATATATATAGCGAATAATAAGTAGAAATATTTTTACAAGTATTAATATTTAATAATTTACTAAGTACACAGAAAAATAAATTTATTTATAATCAAAAAAAGTTTTAGTTTAAAAAAGTTGAAATTCATTAGTTTTTTTTAATGTGAAATTTGAAATGGCTTTTTTTGTGAAAGTAATGAATCAATATCCGGATCGATTGAAGTTGACATCTCACCATCACGCGCGCACAACTGTATGTCTGTACTAGATTGCACGTGCTTAGTAATAATTTTATATTGGTATTTTATTTTTATTTTTTGATAAATGACACAGAATATTGGCATCGGAACCAATAAAGATAGAAAACTAATAACATTTATCTTTAGGCCCGATGCACACGTCTGTATGTAATATAAGATAAGATGCCGCAGCGGTAAAAACACGGATGTTAGGTATTTGATGGTTTATATTTTTAAAATAAATTTGTTCTCGTCATATTAATATATTATATATAATTGATTCATGGTTTTTAAATTGAAGTGAGGGCCGTATCAAAATCTACCACGGTCCGCGGGTTGGACACCCCTGCTTTAAGTAGTAAAATATGTGTAATATGCAAAAAGTTCAAAGGTTATTTTGTTTTTTTGGATTTTAAACTATTAATACTACACACATTTCAAGTTAAATAAATAAGAAGGAATATAATTTATGCAATATTTAAAAAAAATTATTCACTCAAATTGTATTGTTCTTTTTTATTTATTTAAAAACATGGTCCCTATATTTACACTGGATATAGGGCTAGTCAAAATTTACTAGAAATGATCTATATTTCCGTTCAGGTTAATAAATAAATAAAAAAATATTATGAACTATTACAAAGTCTATATTTTTATATACATACATTTATTGTAATAAAAATATATACGTCATATTTTAGGGTTCGTCGTGCGTAACCTTGTTGTGTCACAAAACATTATACATCAAATAAAAAATGACCTTGTACAAATGGTGTCCGTGACAGACGTACAATGAATGAGTGAAATTATATAGACAATGATCGTGACCTTATACCTTAATGATCTATTTACTATTAAAACAAATTTATAAAGTCTTTGAATTCGATTAATTAACGTTCTGAATTTTAGATGTAATTGTTTCATAATAGCAACGTACTCATAGACTTGCGCAGGGGACACCCTATCGATTATTTCTGCACGGTTCTAGTACAGTTGTAGTCCAGAGACGTATTCAGAAATTAGGCGCCCAAGTATTAATGTTTTTCCACGCCCCCCCCCAAAAAAAAAAAAATTGACTTTTGCCACCTACCGAGCGCGTTGGAGTTTACTTTCAGGTGACCATAAGGAATTGAACAAAAATTAGTGAAAAAATAAGATAATAAATAAGATAATATATAGTTCTATTATCTATAAATCTTGTGTACACTCTAATGCTGTGGTGCCCAAAGTTTAGAGATTAAAACTATAAACCTTGTGTGGTGCCAGGTGTCAGGTGCGCCATTTCAATTTTAAAATAGGGCTGCCAAATTTTTCATCGGGACAAATTTTTCCACCACCAGGCCACAGTTATAACAATGGAATATAGGGGTTATTTCCAACTTTTACTAGTGATGAAAAATAAATTAACTAAAGTCTATAGTAATGATAATAACAATAATAATAGAACCCACCTATGAATTTCTACCTTTTTCGTATGTTTATATTTCCGTTATTTAATACTGATTACACTGTCATATATGAACACATTTTAAACGTTTAATTATAGAACCTCAATTTAAAACTACCTGCAATACCATAAATTGAAATAAAATAAAATTTACTTTTCGAGGAGGGGGGAGTAATGAGACGTGGATTAGGCCTGACGAGCAAAGCCCAACACTTTACCTCGTATGTTGTAAAAGGTATTTCATTACACTATAATATATTAATATGTTATGTGATATACGCACTCGCGATGGCTTATAAATGAATATTAATTCATTATTAAATTATTTTATTTTATTTTTTGCCTATAACTTCCCCCCCCCCCCAAAAAAAAAAAATTGAACATATTTCGACGTACTAAAGTATTATAATGACATTGCTCGTCGGGGATACTTCTATAAAAAAAACGCTCCGAAAGCATAAAGCCCTAACGATGACGACATTTGGTTATTTCGTTTGGGAGATCGCGGACTGCCTTTAGATGTTGCTCATTTATTCTAGATAGCTTCTGTGCAATTGCCACATGTTGTAAGGAAGCTTCCTAGGCGTAGCATAGCCAATCCACGGACTTTGCGGCCGCTGTAGAATACTGGTATGGGAGTATCAGCTGGAAGTCCGCATATTTCTCTGACACCTTGGCGTATTAGCATGTCAACATGTACGAGAAATGATTGTTGGAGGAGATCGACTGGCGTTGTTTGGAGAGGATAAATTAGTTTTGGGTAGACGTACTGGTTCAGTATATTTAGTTTTTGGTCACCTCTTAGCAATGGTGAAGTGACTAAGTTTCTAAAGTCTTTTTTCCAGATTTATAAGGAATTCTTTTTGATCAAAAATAATTTCGTTATTGAAGTTTATTCCCAAGTATTTTATGCGGTCATTGTCCCCTATTGTCGGAATTACGGAAGAATCTATTAAAGTGATTACTTTTGGCGTAAGGTTTCCATTTACGATGTCAATTGCGTCGGATTTCGACGGATTGATTTGTAGTCCCACTGAAGAGAACAAGTCCCTGGCTATATCAACCAGTATGGTAGCGCTTTCTAAGTCTTTGGCAATGATAGTTGTGTCGTCAGCAAATCCAATTACTGAGATGTTGTCCAAGTTATTCTTTGACTGGAAACCGTATATGCTAGCTACTTGCTTTAGAACAAAGTCTTGGACAAGATTGAATATTGTGGGGAAAAGCGGAGATTCTTGAGTAACGCCTCGAAGCATGTTCATTGGTTTTGATGATTTCTTGTTTACCTCGACTGTTATTTTTTCACCCGAAATTAGAGAGAACACTATAGGTGATGAAGGTTTAATGGGATTAGGAGTGATTCTAAGTTCCGTTTCATATGATTGTGGCCAACTGTGTCGAAGGCTTTTGCGATGCCAAAAAAAAAAACACAACCAGATGATTGTTTCGCTTTAGCCGTTTTCAGAACGCCATTTACTATTGTCGCATTTATATGTGTACCGGATATCCCGGATACAAAGCATCTCTGATGGCTGGTTAGTTGAACATGACTTCGCAGTTCTTGGTCTAGACTTCGTTCGATTATCCGTCTAAGAACACTGAAAATAGTAATTGGACGCCAGTTTCCGATATCAGATTCTTGGCCTATCCCTTTGTATCAAAATAGTCTTACCAGTACAAAGTTTAAGTGGGACGTAATTCCAATTCAGCATTATATTTGTAATATTGCAAATAGCTCGCGCGCGGTGCACATGACTCATTGTTCGTAATACAATGCCGTCCAGTCCGGGTGATGTATCTATAGCAATTATTGTTTTAATTGACCTTTCTATCGTTCCTTAATGTAACTAAGAATGTTGTCAAGTTTTGGTGTCCTTCTGGTTCGTACGATTCACGGATTGAGTCGTTAACGATCTCGAAAATGTCTCAAAAGTGATTCTCTATCACATCTATTTCAAGGCCTATTTTTGCTTTGTTTGATGAATTTAAAAGGCGGTTTGCCACCTTCCTCCTTTGATTGGCGTACTGCCAGTGTGACATATCATAATGGTATTTATCGCGATTCCTTTGGGTTTGACGTTTTGTTGTGCTTTGCGGGTTTGATGATTTTTTTTATTGGCGGTCCATGACATTGCGCTGACCTTGCTTGTGCTTTCGGTAAAATATCATATAACCGCTGGGTTTTGAGGACCCGGCAGTTGGTTGTGGGCTTCAAAGAGAAAAGTGGAAAACTTGGTAACAAGATTGTCGAATTCGCTAATATAGCTCTCATTTTGATTTAGTGTTATGTAGGAATCAAATTGATTGGCGAAAAAGTATGCTTCTTGGATCAAATTTTGTGTTATATCAGCTACCTCTACCACGGGTTGTGGATTCGTGGTTTGGATATTGCGGATTGGTGCCACATTGGTATTTAATTGATTGCTGTTGTTTGACCCGGGTGTCACTGGTGTTGTAACAATTAGTCTTTGGGCTCTGATTGCTGCGCAAGGCCCGGAAGCTTTTGCCAAGTGTCCGTTTAGGGGAATGAAATTCTTGCCGCATCCGGGAAATTTGGACTTAGGTTTTGGTGGAATAAGATTGTGAGAAGCTTCTAATGAAGGTTGGGATAGGGTTTCGTTTTGAGAGGCGCTTGTAGACGTCATGCCCCGTTGTATGTATGTTCAACTATAATGACGCCCGGTCTCGCGTGGTGAGATTAGAGTAGTATATATATGCCGATCCTGGGCCACTTTTGATATTTATTGATATTTTTCACTTAAAACAAATTAATTGATATTTTTCACTTAAAACAAATTAATTGATATTTTTCACTTAAAACTAATTTATTGATATTTTTCACTTAGTTTATTTTTAAATATTTATATTATGGTCTGTGGTCTTTTTCACTTAGTTTATTTTTAAATATTTATATTATGGTCTGTGGTCTTTTTCACTTAGTTTATTTTTAAATATTTATATTATGGTCTGTGGTCTTTTTCACTTAGTTTATTTTTCTCTATTTTTTTGAGTTATTATTTTTGATTAAATTATTAATATGGTCAATGAAGTTTTCTCTAGATATTCCTGTTTTATAATGGCCCCAAGCTAAAGTATCAATTCCATTTTCTAATATAAATCTTTTATCATCATGAGCACTAAGTGCTGTTTTATTTTGTTCGATTGTACAAATGTCATGGTTTTTTGTTCTAAAAATATTTTGTTTAACACTTAGAGATTTTTGAGTTGATAAACATTTTTTAAAATCATTATGACATATTTCTTTATCAACCACACATTTTTTTACTCCTTTAGCTTTTTTGACTTCTTTCCCTGTATTATGTTCTGTGAAGGAATATAATTTCGATCGCAGACCAATAAATTCATCCATTATTTTACCATTAAGCTCATCTTTGAATTTCCCTATAACTCTCTTGTTAACTAATGGTATATTATAAATATTATCCAAAGGATAATCAGATGTATCATAATGGTCTATATCATTTTTCATATCTTGATAAAAATCATTCGTTTTCACTTCTATAATTAGAGAATCTGTATCACAATATAATAATCTTATTTTATCACCGTATTTCTCCTTCAAAACATTATAATAAAAATCATACATTAATTTTTTAGAAATGTCTAATATAGTCATCCCAACATAAACTGGCTGAAACAATTTAGTCGAAGTTCTTTTCATATGTATTGCAGCTAAATTTTCTGTGAAAATCGTAGCTCTATCGAAATTTGGTTTCGCAACTAATTTTTCTAATTGCGAAGCATTTGTTACTAATCTAATATCAACATGATTTCTTACATTCATCATTGTCCTACCGAAAACACTGTTATTCATCAATTTATAGAAATCTTTTTCAAAATTATTTCTAGCTTTTGTTCTAAGATTTGTGTTTAAATCAATGTAAGGTTTTAACCAAGGAGATTGGTCAAACTCCAATATTTTATGAATTTTCTCTATTCTCAAACCATTACGAATATATTCTTGTAATGTTATGTAGTGGACGACATACTTTTTTTTATCATATAAATTTAGAGTAAGTTTAGGTAATGGAACACCGTCGAATTGATTTTCTGGAGCAAAAGGGAAATCTGAATGTTTATCATGAAGTTCTTGAGGATAAGTTAAATCAACCTCGAAAATATATCCTTTAGAGGAATCTACACTAAGATTTAATATATCTGTTATTTTTTCTGGATCAATCCATTTAAATCCTCCAGAAGGTAAGGATTGAGACATTGCCCATCCATAAAGATTGTTTGCGTCTAAATATTGCAAATAAACAGAATCTTTATTTTTATTAAATTTTTCCATCATGTATTTATTGTTTGCTTTGGAATATCTAACACTACATTGGGTCATCCCTCCTCTCAATCCTTTCTCAATGAATAAATGCATATCATAATCTGTTAATAATTCCAATTTTACACCTGTTTTTCTGAGCATACAATTCCATGCAAAACCTGGAGTTGTGTAACACCACAAAGGATCTAACTTATAAGTTTCTAAAGAAAGATGACGAAAATTTTCAATAATATCACTTAATAAGAAAACATCTATCTTATTATACAACATGGTGAATTCTCTGAGATTTTGTATATTAAATGCATTCCAAACTTCTTGAGCATTTTTATAATCATCGTCTGTTATATGTTTTTTTGTAAGAGAACTATAGAAAAGTTCTTTGGGAGGTAAACATGTTTCACTATACTTTTCGATGCAATCCATATACTCATAAGGATAAGATAATTTTTTAGTTATTAAATCTAGATGTTCTCTTGGAAAATGTTTTCCGAGTTCTTTAAACTGGTTTTTCTCTAGATTATTAGTTAATTCATCTAAACTGCAAGATAGAAATTTGAATGAATCTAAAAATCTTATCTCGATTTGATTTTTACAGACAATATTTGTTGTACTTTTTTTACAGAATTTATTCAAACATTTATTTTTCATACAAGCAGATGATTGGTAATCCAAAATATTTGAAAAAGATACATATTTTTCCTCATTATCTGGAATCAAGTTTATTCTTTGATTATCGCCGTTGAATTCTTTTATAAATAAATGTGCGTCGTAACCTGAAAGGTTGTGGAATAAAACAGGAATAAATCTAGGAATTTGATGATTTAAATTACAATAAGAATGTGCTGCTCCTCTATAATTTCCAGTTAAATGATCATGGTCTCGAACTTTTCTCATATTATTTTTGAATTCAGTTTTTTTTTCCTTTTTTTTCATACTCTGTAACAATTGTGGAGGTATATCCTCCATTTTTCTCTCACAAATATGACATGTTTTTGCGTTTTTAAAATTTTTCCATTGTTTTTTAGTCAACTCTTTCATAGGAACTTTTACATCTAAATAATTTTCAGCAATATTAAGAGCTTTTTCTTTTATTTTTTGAACAAAAACCTTAGGTGCATCCAATCCAAAGTATTCTTCACTTTTCTTAAAACTCCCATCAGAGTATTTTATATAAAATACGAAACTTATCGGAGTATGTTTTTGGTATGGGTTTATATACGAAGTATTATCACAAGGTTGACAATTCTGTATTTTTTCTAACATACACTCAAAGTCTGCGTAAATCGAAACAGGTACTTTTAAAGAATGATTATAATGAGAAAATTGAACAATATTATTGGAAGGTTTGGGTAAAACGACTTTGGTACATTTATTATGCATACAGTAAGTTTTATGTTCGTTTAATTTATCTTGTGTTTTATGACTGGTTAAACACATTTTACACAGAAAACCTTTATGTCCATGTTTGGAAATTTGAGCATGTCCTACTAGTTTCCATAAATCTTTTATCCAACAATAATGCTCATTATTTTTCTCTTTAAGATATAACAAATCAATATGTTTCTCCTTCTCAATTTTAGTTATTTTAAGAGGAATAATTACTGGCTTGAACTCATCAATACAATACACATTTATAGAAATATTTAATCTATCAACTATTTTATGTATATCTGTTAATTTAACAGGGAATTCAATATCTTTGAATTCTTTATCAAACACACTTTTCCATTTTTTATAATTGGAAACTCTATGTGGATGATGTTTAGCTGGATATAATGCAGAAAGTAAGGCCCAAAGAAAACATTTATTATCCTCATTTTTCACATTTATAACGGCATGTTTAAGTTGAATAAATTTTGGAAGTTCTATATACGAAGCACCTCTTAGAGGTATAAATTTATTGATACACAATTCCAAGGATACAATTTTTTGAAGACACCACTGTGATTGTTTAATTTGAAACTCTTGCATTTCATTCGTTAATTTAGTTTTCACTCCAAGATAATAATCACTTCGATCAGTTGTTTTCAATATTATTTCATTCTTTGTTTTAAAATGTGTGTCCTTATACTCCATGGTTTCTGTACCAGTAATTTTTCTCTGGTGTATACAATGCAAAATAAAATTTACTTTTAAACCATGTTGTTTATTTAATCCTTCTTGGATTTTACCTAAAACTATTCTTTCTACATGATTCATAAATTTTATAGTATCTTTGAACCCGAAATTATTATTAATTGTGAATGTTTTAACTCTGCTGTTAAAGGCAGTATCTTTTTCCAAGATAACAGATCGATTTTTTTTGGATTTATTAAAGAGTTTTTCACTGAACTTATAGAAAACTCTATGGTCTTTAGGTACTCTTTGTTTTTTAAGTTTCTTGGTTGTTGTTATTGTTTTCTTACGAATCCTTGTTGTAATTGTATTATTAGGATCATTATTTTTGTGTTTTTTTGTTTGGCAATGTCTTGACCAATTTTTATAAGCAATATTTGTGTCACAAACTACACAGTATTTAGAATGGTATTTAGTATTCATATTCATATCTTCCATTTATTATACGATATATATATTTTTTTTTTCGCATTCAATTTTTTTTTGAAAAAAATTGCAATATTTTTCCCAATCATACAATTCCCTGCGGTGATTGTCGATTTATTATAGGATATATTTTTTTTTTCGCATTCAATTTTTTTTTTGAAAAAATTTGCAATATTTTTCCCAATCATACAGTTTCCTGTGGTGATTGTCGATTTATTATAGGATATATTTTTTTTTTCGCATTCAATTTTTTTTTTGAAAAAATTTGCAATATTTTTCCCAATCATACAGTTTCCTGTGGTGATTGTCGATTTATTATACATTTGTTTTCCTTTAACTCACTGACTAATTATCTGTTGTATGACGTCATACATGACCTACTTTCATTATCATTCGAATTAAATACTCAGTTGTCTTTTAATAATAATTATATTAGATTAATTATTTTTTTATTATTTATTTACTTATCTACTATTTAAATATTAGTTTTTTAATAATATTTATATATTATAAATAATAGATGGTTTTAATAAAAATTAAAAATAATAGTATACATTTAGAACGTCCCTTGGTTAATTCTGGTAACTTTTTACTAGGACTTAAGGCTTTAACATTTACTGGTTTACATAATTTAATCAGAATTAAAACAGATTGTGTAATTACAATTGGCGGCAAAATAGTTACTGTGGAGCCAGACATATATACAATTGACCAGTTAAACAAAAAAATTAATCCTGTTGTGATAAGTCTTTCAGAGGAAAATATAGTTAAAATAACATGTAATACTTACTATCATTTAGATGAGAATTTCTGCAAATATTTGAATTTAGAGTATATAAAATTAGATTACTCAAAAATAAGTGAAATAGAAATCAGGTATATTCCTGTTATCAGATTAGACAGAGATTGTATTATTAAAACGAAAGAATATAAACTTCAAGACAAAATAGAATTTGTAATTTTAAACACAGAATTTGTGATAAAAAAAGGCACTTATTCTTTAAAACAATTTCAACATGAGCTAAATAAAAATACCACTTATAATAGAACAATAATTAAATTAGATGAAAATAATATTATACATTTTACTTCAAACATCTCTTTTATATTCGAAGATTATTTAAAAGAGATTTTAGGAGTGGAAAATTACCATTATGAATTTCGACACTCTGATGTAGAAATCACGCATATTGGTAATAAAGCATCAAAATTTATAAACAATAAAATGTGGATATTAGAGGGAAATATTTATATGGATAACACTGAATACAATATAAAATCTGGTTATTATACAATAGAAGAATTAAATAAAATTATACCAACAAATATGAAAATATCTCTTTTAAATAATTATACCATATTAATTGAATCTGATAAATATTTCGAACTTGATGAAAATTTAAACAAATGTTTTGGAATAAATAAGAAAAATTTTTCTATAAGATCATATATAGGTTTATCACCTATATATGAAAACATAATTATTACACCTTTAGAAATTCATTGCAACATAATTGAAAAATCGTTCTCCTCTGTTAATAATATTCACCATGTAGAGGAAGAACTTTTATTCGTGTTTTTATTTGATTCTAATAAAATATTTGTAAGACCAGAGAAAATATTTTATGTTCCTGTAAGCTTAAAAACAATTAAAACTATAAACATCAGTATTTTCGATCAAAATGGAAACGAATTTATCCTATTCAAAGATCCAATTTTTTATCTCGATTTATTAGACCTCAACAGAAAAAATAGTTAACCAATCCTGAAAATCTTCTGCTTCATTTTAGTCTTTAAAACTAATGAATATAAACCTGGTTGCCAATATTCTAACCAACCCGGATGAAAAATCCGGATTAAGAATTTTTTCAAACAAATTTAAAAAATCAATATGCATCAATATGCATCAATATGCATCAATATGCATCAATAAGCATTAATATGCATCAATATGCATCAATATGCATAAATATGCATTAATATGCATATTGTATTAAAAAAAAAAAAAAAAAAAAAAAAAAAAAAAAAAAAAAATGTATAATAAATGGAAAACTATAAAACACTTTTAAATTCAAACATATACTTCATCTCATTAAAAAACTTGGAACTTGGAAAAAAATATAAAGTAACAAACTTTGAAATTGTTATAACAAAGTATGGGCAAAAATTATTAGTAATTTTAGATAATAATTTAAAAGTAATTTTACCAGACCACTTTTCTAAAAAATTTACAGTTAATGATATTGAAGAAATGAACTCGAATCCAGTGAAGGTCACTTTAATTTATAAAGGTTTGGAAAAATTGAGTAATGGTTACTCAAAACATTTAGTCATTTTTGAGTAAAATACCTTTGTTTATATATTCTTTTAAATATTCCAAGAATATTTAAAAACTCTATAATAAATATGAAAAAATATATTTTCAAGCTTTATCCTTTTGAAACCGAAACTCTAAATAAAAACGATTCTTTACTTCCTGTTCCTATTCGATGTTTAATTGTTGGATGTTCTGGTTCTGGTAAGACTACATTGTTAAGGAATATTATCACAGAGTATTGGGTTGATTATCAACATCTATATGTGTTCTCAAAAAATCTTGAACAACCAGTGTATAAATGTTTACAACAAATATTTGATATTAATTTTAATATTGATTCGCATTTCTCTGATCAAGATATAGTACCTGTCGACGAATGTCAAACAAATAGTCTAGTTGTTTTTGATGATTGGATTTTGGAAAAAGATCAATCATTAGTAAAGGAATATTTTGTCAGAGGCAGACATAAAAATATTTCCTGTATTTATTTAACTCAATGTTTTAGCTCGAGTGATTTAAAATTGATACGCAATAATTTAAATTTTTTGTTTATTTTTAAACAACAAAAACACTACGTAAGTAAAATTTGGGAAAGTTTTTATAGTTCAACTCTATCTAAAGAAAAATTTTTCAAATTTTGTGCACTTTGTTGGAAAAAAAAATATGGATACATTTCTCTGGATGTTATAGATAATCATATATATAATAAACTAGAGAAAAAACTATGTTAAAATTTACGTAAGACGTTTATGTTTAGGTTTACGTAAGATGTTTATGTTTAGGTTTACGTAAGACGTTTATGTTTAGGTTTACGTAAGATGTTTATGTTTAGGTTTACGTAAGACGTTTATGTTGTAATATAATTTAGATATTTTTTTTTTTTTAAATATATCTATTATAAATGAATGATAGTGATATTAAAAAAATTCAGAATAATCTTACAAAACAAATGAGAAAAGGAGGAGGTCTTCAAAATAATGAGATGTTTAAACCAAATACTTTAAATAATGATAAGGACAAGGAAAAAATAGAGAAAACCAAACAAGTATTAAAAATTAGAGAAAAACTACAAAATAATTTTAAAAATGCAAATCAAAGAGAAATCAACAACGAAATAAGAAAAGAAAAATCTTTCGAACCTGTAGTGAAAGTATTAAGAGACATAAAAAATGCTGTAAACAAAACAGATGTTGATTCACACACAGAATTGGTACCTGTAAAAACATCAACATTAATAGAACAACCAATCCATACAGAAAACAAACCGAAAATGATATCAAGTTTTCAAACACCAACAAGAGATGAAGAAAATCAAACAATAAAAACACCAGAAACAACACATTTAGGAAATATCGCCGCACAGAAACTCATAGATCTAAGAGATAAAGCTTTTGGAATTTGGATTTATGATAATAAAACTACTAATAAAAAAGGTCATGCAATTGGAAAATACGCAATAAGTTTTAACGGCAACGATATTATTTTAAACAAGAATCAATATAAAGGAACAGAAGGATTGTGGAACTTGTTAACAGAGTCAAATCTATGGGATGAAACAAATAATATTATATTACCGTATACAGATGAGGATTTAAAAACATATAAAAAAATATTATTAGAAACCGACTCGATATATCAAAAAAACGATAAAAAAACAGGAAAACCAAAATCATCCAGTTCTAATAAATATAATCTAATAATTAAAAATATTTGGAATGAAATGAAAAAACCATCTGAACATGTTGGAGAAGGTTTAAAATATTACACGGAAAATCCTGTAGAATATATGTATATAAATAATTTAAACCAAATAATAAATCGATTGTGTAAAATCGCCGAAGAAGAAAGAGCAGGAAATAATAATTTTCATAATGAAAAATTAGGTATGGTAACCTTTTTCAAAAATGAAATGGAAAAGTTGATTGATTCTCCAAAAAGTACAGAGTATTTGATCGAAATTATAAAATGTTTGCCAAAAAAACTAATTAAAGGGGAAGGTCTTGTCAATCATATTTTAAACAGTAAATTTATACCTGAAATACATTGGCCTACTTATAACTACTTAGGTCCAGGTACAAAATTAAAGAAAAATAAAAAACCTGTTAATAAACTGGATGAAGCAGCAAAAGAACACGATATTTACTATGAAAAAAATAAAGATACAAAATCTAGACATAAAGCTGATTTGATTTTAGAACATAAGGCTTGGGAAAGATTTTCAGATCCAAATGTGTCTTTAGGTGAAAAATCTGCTGCATGGGTTACAACAAACATCATGAAAACAAAACGAAAAAACAAAAAAAAAAAAAAAAAAAAAAAAAAAAAATTGTATAATAAATGAAACTTAAACTAAATGATTATCAAAATAAGAAAATTCATTTGGCTCATGAACAGAAAAAAAATGTTACAATCCTTTTAAAACCTTATCAAATAGGTGAGGGAAAACTATATAATTTAACCAATACACAAATAAATATGCTAAAAAAAGCCAAAAAAGAAAATAAAGAAGTCCGATTAGAATTGGAATTTAATCAAATAAAAGAAGGTGGATTTCTTCCTCTTTTATTTGGTGGAATTGCAGCAGCTGCTGCTGCAGCTCAAGGAGGATCTGCTATTTGGGACAGTTATTCAGAAACTAAACATAAAAAAGCAATGGAAAAAGAAACAATTCGACACAATCAGGAATTGGAAAAAATTATTAAAAATGTTAAAACATTACATATTGGCTCAGGTTTGAAGAGAAAAAAAAAAAAACAATCAAAAAGTAGATCTATCTGTTAATTTCCTTGTTAAAAAATATGGAGAAAAAGCATTGACTAATTTTGATATCTTAAAATTTACTGAAAAAAATAAATATTTTAGAGGGTGTTTCATGAGAAACGAACTTCCTTTAAAACCTTGGACAAATGAAAGTGGTATATTAAATTTAAATGATTCTAAAGAGAAAGGTTCACATTGGGTTGCATGGATAAAAGAAGGAAATTTAAAAATTTATTTCGACTCATATGGAGAATTTAATCCACCTACAGAACTTGTTAAATATTTAGGGAAAAAAAACCTACTAATATCAACGAATATATACCAAGATGATAATGATCCACCTATTTGTGGTCATTTGTGTTTGGAATTTATAAAAAATTATAATAAAATGTATTGTTAATTTTAAAGAGAAAATCTTTAAAATTTTTATACTATTACAAACTAATGAATATAAACCTGGTTTAAGATTCTTTTTTTAACCCGGATTTTTTGCCTGGTTTAGAATTTTTGTTAAAAAAAAAAAAATATATGTATAATAAATGGAAAAAATTTTTGAAAAGTATGATGATAATATTATCCGGGCTGAATATAGAGATTTCAACCCAACTTCTGTGTTAAACCTTAATACTGAAAATAGGAAGACAATTTTCTCAATAGATGGAAGTGATTGTTTTCTAGACTTAAAATCCACAAAATTTAACATTTCCGGAAAAGTTGTACAATTAGACGATACTGAATATCCACTTAATAGCAATATAAAATTAGAGAATGGTTTTCCAAGCAAACTATTTTCCAACATCCAACTGAAAAAACATGGAACATTACTTGAGGAAATCGAAAACCCTGGTATAACAAGTAATATGAAAGGGATTGTTGGTTTTGCTTTAAATAATAACCATGGTCCTACAATAAACTCAGGATATCAATCCAGATTTAAAGGAGGAGGAAAATTTAATGTTTATGGCAATTTGTCTGATTTCGGTTTGGGTTTTTTTGAGGATATAACATATCCACTTTACAAAGGAGACATTCAATTAGAGTTTACTCGAAATCATGATCATGATGCATTATTCAAAGAAGAAAATTCTGATAAAAAAATGCCAACAGATGGAAAAATTATTATTGAGGATTTTAGGATTAGTTTTCGTGTAGTTAAATATGATAGTATGAGTAAAACCCTCTTAATAAATGAATTGGTTGAATTATCAGAAAAAAATAATTATTTCTTGGATTTTAAAACTATTAAATGTATTGAAGTAAGAAAATTGAGTGGAAAGAAGTGTACTCTTGATATTACAAACATGTATAGAAATTCTCATGATCCTTTATTTGGGATTGTAGGTTTACAAACAAACAGAAATACTCAACTAAAAGAATCAAGTAATTTTGATCACTGTAATGTTAGAAATATTTACTTTGAAATAAACGGAGAAAAATATCCAGAAGAGATGTTGAATATCGATTTCAAAAACGATAAATTTGGCAATATTTACGATATGCTTGGAGACTACAAAAAAGTTTTTTACAAAACATACCGAGAACTCCCTTTAATCTACACAGATCCAGAACAGTTTAAAAATTCTAAACCTTTATTCGTTATAAATCTGACTAGACAACCTGTGAGTATATCAGGTTCTAAACACACAGTCATTTTGAATATTGATTTTGATGGAGATGTATCAGATGGTACTGTTTGCTATATTTGTCTAGTTTCAAGTAACAAATTTGTATACGATATTATACAAAACTCAATTAGAGAAATTCGATAAAATTTAAGATTGTCTATTATAAAATGGATGGTATTTTAAAAGAAATTATACATTGTCTGAAATGTAAGAAAAAAACAAAAAATATCGATGCAAAAAAAGTTCAAACGAATAATGGTAGGTGGAGAATCTCAGCAAAATGTGTTGAATGTAACACAAATAAAAGTAAATTTATTCAACCTCTTAAAGATGAAGAAAAAATTAAAAACAACCAAAAAATAAAGGCAAAGGATAAACTTTCAATAGCTCAAGAACTTCACAAACCTGTAAGGAAACGATTTCCGAAAAGAAAAATATTTACCAAGGGTATTGATGATCTATGGGCTGCTGATCTAGTTATAATGAAAAACTATGAGAAAGAAAACGATAATTATTCTTATATGTTAAATGTAATTGATACTTTTTCCAAATTTGCTTGGTCTTATCCACTTAAAAAGAAAGACGGAAAAAGTGTATCCAAAGCTTTTGAAAAAATATTAAAGGAAGCTAAAATACAAAACCATAACCCTCCAGTTTTACTCCATACCGATAAAGGACTAGAATTTGAGTATAAATTGTTTAAAGAAATGTTAAAAAAATATGAGATTAAAATGTATCATACTCAAAATGAAGAGAAATCATCAATAATCGAACGATTTAATAGAACACTCAATGGAAAGATGAGAATACATTTCGAAGTACAAAACAATAAAAAATGGATACATAATTTACAATCCTTGTTGTATGAATATAATTTTAAAGACATTCATAGAACTATTGGAATGAAACCTTGTGATGTTAAAAAGAGTAATGAATGTGAGGTTTTAAGAAAGGTATTCTCTGAGAATAAACCAAAACAGAAAATTAAATTTAAAATTGGAGACAGGGTTCGAATTACCAGATTTAAACAAAAATTTGCCAATAAATATGATCCTAATTGGACTCGTGAAATATTTATAATAAACGAAATTGTGTATACATCTCCTATAACTTATAAAATAAAAGATATTGATGGTGAAATTATTGAAGGGACTTTTTATACAGGGGAACTCCAGAAATCAAAATTTTAATTTTTATGTTGAATTTCAATATAAAAATGTTATTATTTCAAAAACATTTTGAAATAATTATGTTAAATAATTAGAGAAAAATAAACTAAGTGAAAAAGACCACAGACCATAATATAAATATTTAAAAATAAACTAAGTGAAAAAGACCACAGACCATAATATAAATATTTAAAAATAAACTAAGTGAAAAAGACCACAGACCATAATATAAATATTTAAAAATAAACTAAGTGAAAAAGACCACAGACCATAATATAAATATTTAAAAATAAACTAAGTGAAAAATATCAATAAATTAGTTTTAAGTGAAAAATATCAATTAATTTGTTTTAAGTGAAAAATATCAATTAATTTGTTTTAAGTGAAAAATATCAATAAATATCAAAAGTGGCCCAGGATCGGCATATATATACTACTGATTAGATTTTAGAATGGCATTGAACGTGTTGTGAGCGACGGCACTCTTATCGGTTCTGTTAATTATAATATAACTATATTAATCAAAGGTTACTCACCGATATGTATATAGTATTGCTCATGATATAGTATTGCGACACCAGTCCTTACGCGAACTATTTATCTTATATGCGAAGTAATGTAAGTTTAAGATTCAATATAAATTACAATTAGTAACGAATCCAGAATCATTGTTTTGGAGGACATACTTATTTTTGCTCTAGTTTTTGAAAAGTTATGCTACAAAATCTATTCATCACCTATATTGTAATATAGCTTTTTAACTCTTTATTCATTAACAGTGAACTCACATGCACATATCTTAAATAATCATTTAAATTAAAAATCAAATATCTTCAAATAAACCTTTTGTAATGAGATAATATAATCAATACATTCTCATATTATACAAATCAAGTGTGTTAAAAAAAAAAAAAAAATTATAAAACTAGACGATAATCGTTTTATGGAATTTTTTTTTTTAAATAAAAATATGATATATTTTGATTTATGGGACAAAAGGTTTATTAAATATTTTATATTTATATAATACAATATTGGGTAGAATTAAACAATATAAAAATAAATAATAAAATACGAGTTATAATGATATCATTTTTTTAGCATTAAAATTGTAGTACTTACTATATTCTATCTTAAATTGAATAAAATACATAAATAAAGTACGCAAAAAAATTATTTTTAGTCTTAAAGTTAAGTGAATTTAAAAAAATATATCATATTTTTAATTATATTAAAACGGGAGAAATCAAGAACAATAATAAAATGGTATCATTATATACGAAATGTCTATTGTTCTGGCTATGAGTATAATTTAAAATATGAATAATGTTGGTTTAATATTGATGATTGTCATAAACTTTGCAACTTTGAAACTATGACAATAAGCAAGAAAAAATTTAAACAAAACTTTTTATTTTATTTTACATTTCATACATAACTAATATACACGATCGTCGATCACGTCATAAATATTATGATAAAAGGAAGTTATCTATTTCAATGTACATAAAATACTAATTACAGATATATCATATACGTCATAATATTCAGATATTTTGATTTCTTAACCTAGGAAAAAGACAAAAAATTCATTCAAGTATTAATTTAATAGGTATGCTTATAATTTGTTTGTTTTATTGTATAGAACTTATTGTCATCGTGGTGCAAAATAATATAATTTCTAGTTTCTTAAATTGAAGAGTATAATAAAAAACCTAATTTAGTATTCATAGTATAAATACAACATTGAAAAATTAAATAAATTATAAAACCAAGATCCTCAGTAGTCTTTATCATCATCATAACACCATCAAAGTTATGATCGCGGTGTCGAGAGTATTTAGTATTCGCGACCATATCGTTGATGGAGATATGAATGATGCTGTATGAGTGGTGATCTCGTGAATAAAACTATATGAATTTAATGAGCTGAAAAAAACATAATTTTATTTTACTGAATCACATAAATGTACAAAAATATATACCATATTATATTATTGTGAATTGTTTTATTAAGATATATATTGTATTATTAAGAATATATTGAAATTATTTTTACATTCTAAATTTGAAATACATTAAACATATTTGAAATAAAACACCTTACACCGAAATAACCATTATCGTCATCTATGATAGGACCATGACCAAGATCCGGGATAAAGAGTTATATTCGACATCCGTGATCTTGAATACGGCCGAGCCATGAATGATATGATGTAAGTGACGATCGTCATTATCTGGATCATGTTTGTAAATAGGCCGTATGAAAAAAATCTGATGGTATTTGAAGTTTTTTGTTTTAAAAAATAGCACGCGATTCTGACAGACCCGTAGAAGAACGGTCGCCGCGCAATACGAACGCACCGAATGCGTATGTATTCGAACACACCATCGCGCGAATAACAATTAAATACCTACCTATAGGGTAGCCGTAGTAGAGTAATAACGCGTAACAACATAACAACACGTCACACGATTCCGAGCGGTCTGAACGGTGTGGGATTTTTGTGATTCTGAATCATCCGAAATTCGAGGAGTGACGGCCGTGAGTACAGCGTCGCAGCGGTCGGATTCCGCTTCCGGTCATTGGACGCGCGTAGAGAAAGTGCCGCGGCGGCGACGGGCAAGAGAGAGTCAACAAGGGAGAACCGGTTTGTCGCGGCAGACTTTCACGTATTCACACGACGACTCCGCCGGACGAGGCGACTGCTGCTGCCGTCATAACGCAAAAACAGTTAACTCCACAAAACAATAAATTTCAGTAAATGGGAAACTATTTTTCGCATGTTTAGTTTATCTCCTGACAAATATAAATTACTTATAGATATTGAATCGACTATTTTGGGCTATTTAATAGGTAAATAATATATTTATGACATTTTTAATGCTAAAAATTTGGTGGGAGTTAATTATAATGGAGTTAACTTTAAATGTGTTTTGGAATTACAAAACTTCATTTTTTTAATATTTAATAAAAAGTGCTTAAAATTTAATATGACTCAACTCATTGAGACATTGACGTACGTGACGAAATCTTATTAGACAAATTTGCCAATAGTAGCAAAGAGAGAAATTTCAATTTTGTAAAATTTATTTTATTATTAGTATTTTCTTAAATAATATATTATATTTCATTATGCATTTTGTAAAAACAGTTGTTTTTATTTACTATAACAATTAAAATTGTGTTCTTAATTTTTATAAATTCATGTTTTTGACAGGTTAAGAATTGGGAAATTTCACTGGGAAAAAATTCTTCAACCCCACAAAAAAAATCAAAATACGCCTTGATAGGACGCAGTACTAAAAAAAATACGTACTTCGCCTAATAGGGTATTTTTCGCTACACGGACGAGTTAATGGGGATGGGTGTATTGGATTTTATAAAAATTATAGATCATTTCTTTAGTAAAACGATTTTGAGCAAAGCTTCATGATTTAAATTTACCGTTTGGCTTTCTCAAAAAAAATTGTTTAAGTTGAAAATTAACGTTAAAACAGTTTATTACGTAATTATCGTATAATAATGTACTTAAACGCTTATAAAAAAATCCTTTGTCATGATTTTTGAATTTTTTTCGGTGTCATTAGTGAAGTATATGAGTGAGGTCGTATTAAATTTTCAGAAGTTTTCATCAAATATTAAAAATATGCCATTAATATACTTCATCAATTTTTGTCTAATTTTCGGAAGTTTTTTTTTTACATTATCTTAAGTTTTTCTGTTTGATAAAAAAGACAATTTTTTTTATAGAAAAGATTCATAACTTCCTATTCTACTGTATTTAAAGTTACATTATTATTGAATGGACTAATTTCTTCAAATAAATTGCTTAAAGTTGAACATTTACACAAAATCAGTTTATTATTTAAAACTCGTATTATAATTTATTTATTATAAGTTGACTATAAATTATAACATACCGTATACGGTATAACTCGCTCGATCATACGTTATGCGTACATGATACGATACATGTTATACATTATATTTAATAATAGTAATAATAATAGTACCACGCATGGGCGCCGGGTTTCCCATATTTCACGGGGTGCCTAAAATCCTTAGATATTAATAAATGTCAATTTAAATAAATAATAATTTTTTTTCAACATAAATTGTTACCTTATTTAATACGACCTTTTTCATATATTAAAACTTTTAATTACATATTAATTATTATACATAAAATTATTTTCTTTTCATATACGTATGTTAGGAACGAGTTATCAAAACATCCACAATATATTGTAGCCATAAATATTATACAACGAAAAAATTATAAACGTATTAAATTACGTATCGCTCTATATTTTTATTTCATGGGGTGCAGAGCACCCCATAGAATGATTCATGGGGTGCTTGAGCACCGCAGCACCCCAATAGTCGGCGCCCATGGTACCACGCACATTGGGGCAACAGTTTGTGTGTTTAGAGTTAGTACTCTGTTCCAAGTTTTCCCCTAAAAATATAGAAATAAATTAAGTTAATTTATTTGCAACTAAAAATAATTTTAAAATTACATACCACTCCAAAACAATACTTCTATCAGTAAATATAATGGTGATATTTCAAAACTTGTTCGTCTAAGGCCGTTACATTGGGATTTATCTAATTTATCCGTATAATTACACACTATTTGACGATTTTGAAATTGGTCACTAATAGATTTATGCAGATCACCAATAATGCCGTTTGTAGTGTAGTGTGTTATAATATAGATCGGATAGTATGTTTCTTGAAATGTATTTTCGGCGTCTACATAATCTATAATTGTATCCAGTTGCTGGTCAAGTTCTATAGTACCTGTTGACGCAGTATTAATCAATCTCATATAATGTTTTTGACATGATGTTTCAATGTCAGTATTTCGTAGAACTCCGTTTGTTTCGTTGGTAATTGTAATTAAAAGTGATAGGAACAATGAGTATACATCTTCAAGATCTTGACATTTTAGTAAACAGCCAATTGTTCTAAGAATGATTTCTCTAACTTTTCTGTTTAACAACTTAAAACCGGGCCACTGGCTTCCTAATTTCATGAAATGAGCCACATCTAATTTTATATAACATAGAGGAAGCCAACGAGAGTCTTTGGGGATTTTGTTGTTAAGTATGTCTGCGCAAACGTGTATATAGCTGTTTAATGATGAGTATTGTGTAAATGTTTTTACTATTGAAGAAAGTAGAGCCAATGATTGGTCACATACTACTTTTTTAGGCCTTGGAACATTGCAGCTCATCCAGTTAGCCAGCCAATTCGAAATACATATATTATTATGCCTTTCACTTAGCATATTAGTTATTGTAATGTTATGATGTTTTAATTTATCGTATTAATGTTGGTGTTGTTGCTCATAAATGCTGTGAGGTCATAGAAGACAGTACAGCAGTCGGTTTTAGTAAATCTTTAGCCGTTTAAAACGTTGCCCGGGGTACACTACGTGGAAGCGATTTACCTTTGTACCCCTTTAAAATGGCTCCCAGTACTTAGCAATATAGCTCCCCCTAAGATCCGAAGAGAACAAGCGCTCACCCGGGAATGGACTAAGATAAAAAATAACAAGAACCTTCCGGTACACGCAGATGTAAGACTCAATGTGGATAGACTACGTCTTAAGTCACGCAAACCACCCTGGAAAACCGCAGAGATGCTATTACTGGAAAACACAGGGGAAAATACCAAATGGCTTGAGGATTGGGTGGCGGAGAACCCTGATGGACAAAACATTGTTACCAATCCGACTTCCAAGCAGCCAGGCTTCGATCTGCCTAGAAAAATTTGGGTGACCCTAAATCGCATTAGGACCGGCCAT
This sequence comes from Therioaphis trifolii, assembly GCA_027580255.1. Lineage (NCBI taxonomy): Eukaryota > Metazoa > Arthropoda > Insecta > Hemiptera > Aphididae > Therioaphis > Therioaphis trifolii. Next base: position 23,392,091 of record CM050404.1, read on the forward strand.
GGAAGATGTAACCACATGATGTACAAATGGAAATTACACACCACTCCTTCATGTGACTGTGGAAATGATATGCAAACAATCTCCCATATAGCAATTAAATGCCCGTTCCGTGCATTCAAAGGCACTATAAATGATATCCATACAGCTAACATGGATGTGATTGATTGGATACAAAATCTGGACATGAATCTTTAGCTTATAGTTTCAAATTCATCTCAGCTATAATAGTTACCACCTGCCATATTAGACATATTATTATTTTATTTTATTTTATATTATTTTATCTTATTATTATTATTTGTATCCTATTCTATATAGTTTGTTATTATTTACATGTTTAAATTTGTTGCTCTACTTTGTCATACGAAATATATATATAATTTATCGTACACAATCGCTTCATATAAAAATATGGTATTTGTTTTATCTAAGCCAAGTTTACTAAAATTTTTCACTATAGATCCTGTTGCGTCAATGATAATTTCAGGATAATTAACATGACTACAATACTTTCGATACATATGAATTTGTTCTGAATTGAAATAATGAACAAAAAGTGGATCATATCCAACCTCTCTTATGATGTCTTTAAATTCGTCTTCTTTTTTCATTAAAGCAATCGCAGTGAACATATCTTTATTTCTCTTTTCAGAAGCAATTTTTCGCGGTTTCAGAAGTCTTAGGGCATTTCCAGTGAGGATAATGGATGGGTCATGGCCATCTAAATTACAAATATAAAACAACAATACACTTTTCTCGTCTTCTTATAATATTATAATATTATTCTTATAATATTTTGACTCATGTTGAGCTATTTATAGGCTTAAGAAATGTTCGATTATATGAGTTTTTTTAAATTAATGTCGATAAAAAATGTTTCGCTCTGGCAAAAAACTTGAAAATAAAATACAAGGTTCCTTGTAAGTTTTTGCTAGTGTAAATCTAACATAAAACTCTATTGATATAATGTTACAATTAACAGCAGTTGAAAAATATTAAAAATGCATTGGCATAATTTTTTTAATAAGCACTTAAAGTTGAAATTTCTATAAAATGTATCAAATTGAAAATGTACAAATTATTTTGTAGGTAATAATGTATAAAACTTTCAACTTTTATAGCTAAAGATTGAAAATGTTAAACAATGTTCCACGTAATTACTTCATTCTGTAACCAAAAAATCTAAACAACATATAAACACAGTTTTTTATAGTTATTTTAATTTCAAAATTAAACGAAATTACATATTTAAACCAAGAACAACGATTTATAGTTTTATTGTTGTAATCTATAAATATTAATCATGGGTACTTGAAACTTATAGAGTAGATATATTATTATGTTTTATACACACAATGATTTATCAAATATAATTATTTTGGCAAAATGAATTTCACCTATTATATGTAGTAATAATGCCTACTAGTAAAATGAATTACTATGACAATATCATGAAATATACCTAATGACCTAATTCTATACAATAGAGCGACATCCACTTATCTGCTTTTTTCAATTTTTAATTTGATAAATTATGTCAAAATTCAAACTATAAATGTTAGGAAAAAAATCGTGCCTATGAATTTTTAATATTTTTTAACTGCCATTGTAACAATATGTTTGGATCCTTGTATTAAATTTTCAAGATTTGAATATTTTTGTTTTTGAAAACTACTTGGAATTTTAAATTTTGACCCCCCCGAATGTACCAACTAGGAGTGCTCCATGAAGTTAGCCCAACCCCAAACCTAATTATTAATTTGTGACTTTATACTTGATTTGGAACCTTATATTACATTTCTTATGACCAATATTTTATAGGCCAGTTCTTTTACACTACGAACATTTTTAGTATTTTAAGTATGATAAATAAATACACCTAAATTTCCCACGTACCTAACCCCACCCATTTAAAATTTTCCAAACTTTTCCACGCCAATATTTAGCACATGATTTGCATGTATTTGTAAGACCGTTTCCGAAATTTGTACAGCAACGGTTTACTCGGTTATTTCTCAGTCTACTTAGACCACTTCGATGGGACGTTGAGCTTCATTCTCTCTAAAACTTTCACAAGCTATTCTTTCATCAAAAACACGTGGTCGTACAAATACATGCAAATCACATGCTAAATATTGGCGAGGAAAAATTTGGGAAATTTGAAATGGATGGGGCTGGGGAAATGTACGTAAATAATACAGTTATATTTATATTATTGATATTAAATACCTACCTATTTTCATTAACCGTACTGCTTCTTTCTCTCTAAATGACTCGCTTGAACGACCGTCATTAATCATAGCTGTAATAGCTTTTGATTGTACAGGTCCAATCATGCGACGTTTCTTTGCCCCTTATGCACTTCGTTGAAATTACCTGTGTACGAACACTCCATAAGAACTCTGAAAAAACAAGTATAATATCACTACATATAATTAAATTACATTACATTAATTTCAAAAGATTAAAAGATGGAATAAAGTATAATAAAATCGATTCTATGGTTAAGAATACCTTGCGGTTGCTTGAGGTCTTTCATACACAATTCCTTCAAAATTAGAAGTCACATATAGTACATTTTCCGACAACTTTTATGTAACAATTCCCATATGGATGTACGTTTGTTCTACGAAAAGAGAGACAACATGGTAACTGAGTCTGCTCCCAAAAATGTTCAGCCAATAATGGTGTCCATGTATTTTTTTCAATACATGGTATATTCTTGAACTTTGTGAGCGTTTTTTTATCGTTATTCTTGTAAAAGACTTCTTCAGGCTCTACACTTTTCCATTCTTCAGGTGAGAAAGTGAACACAATTTTTTTTGATGGTTCTGTTATTGGTATATCACTATTATTCTCACTAGAATCATCTATAAATGGATTTAAAAAAATTATTAAAACTTAACATTAGGTTAATTTTGATAATTTATTTAGAAAAGATACTTTGATATCATTGAATTGTTTTTTTCATAGGTGCTTTTTATTTATCTATATAATTTATTCCATTAGAAAAATATCCAACTAAAAAAAATTTTTAATAATTTGTTGTGATGTTTTTTTTTTTTTTTTAATTTACTGCCCAAGTTATAATAAGTACTAATATAAATTAACATTTGTATGAGCCACAATGAATGTACGGAACATTTTAGATAATTCTGAAATCAATATCACAATATCAGCGTATATCAATAAAATAATCAATATAATTAAAGTATAGCTTATTTAATAATATTAATAAATAATGTAGTTTATTTTCGAAAAAATGTAAAATACTATACCTACCTATTAATAATTAATTATCATAAAAATGAGTTCATTGTTTTGTACTACTTAGTATATTTTGTAATAATACAGATTTCTTTCTTTTATATGGTGCACATATTATAAATAATTATTACTTTATAAGGAAATCTATTATTATTTTTGTAATATTTAATTCTAAAAAAACGAAAAATTCAATATAAAAGTAAAAATCAATCTTTTTATAATTTATAATTATTAATTTATTTTTTGTTATTCATATCAATAAATTAGGAAATCACTGTTGCACTTTAGTTGTAACCTTTCATGCATTAGCTACTAAAAATCATCCAACTAGAAATAATATTTATATTATTTACCATCATCATGCGAACTATTTTCTTCTATCATTATACTGTTCTTTTTGTTCTGACCAGAAACAAGACCTGATTTGTCTTTAATTCCATAAGAACCACGATACACAAATGTATGTAATGCTGCACCATTCATACGACCATTTAAGTAACAGCTAATCTCGTACCATACAGGATTAGTTGCAACAACTATACCTAAAATTGAAAATTAAAGCAATTAATTATGACTAAATTTATGCTATTTAAAATTTGAACTTTAAACGCCTATAGGTAATAAATAGGTCCCGGATTTATATGCAAAAAAAATCTATAAAATATGCAGTTTCATATCATAAACATGCACAAAATATGCAAAATAAGTTTTTTTCAAATTAACAAACTATAATGTTTGGAGTAAAAAAATTACACAATCTAAATATATTATTGTGTATAAAAATTTGCTAAAATTTATTAAAAAACCAGTAACCACATACATGTAAACACAATGTAAATACTTACAGTAAGTATGGAAATATTATAAATTAATTAGGTAAGTATGATAAAAAATTATTATTTTGAAATTCAGAATAACATTATTTTTATAAAATTGTGTTTTAAAGTATTAGATAGGTATACTATTTATATTAAATTATTATTTTGAGACGAGTACCAGCATAAAGTAATACATATAGATTTTAAGTTTTTGAATTGAAAGGATCTACGATTATCTCGGAGCATACTTTTCGGAGCAAACATACAGTTTTTTTATGTCCAAACCATACTTTTGTACTTGGAAGAACTTCTTTCCACGTCACAAGATACAATTTGTGCATATTTAAAACTGAATAGATCTTCAATCGACAGTTCCTCGTCGTCGTCACATTCCATTACCTAGCCGTCGATGTACATTGTACACCTATCGGCTATCGATAGTATTATAATGGATTACTTACGATCGACAGTAGATATTTTTACAGACGTAAAATCTACGAATTGTAAAATATGCAACATTTATACAACTGAAAAGAAATATGCAATAAATATGCATTTTCATTCAAATATGCAAAAATATGCAAAAAAAAAAAACTGATCCTAGAATCTACACATTACGAAACGTCGACATTTATAATCAAAATTATTCTAGGTGAATTATAGAAGAATATGCATTTGCATATAAATCCGGGCCCTAGTAATAAAACATATTTATTGTAAACATTCATTATTTTTATAACTAATAATAAGAAAAACTTGTATGGAACCTTATATTTAATGTTCAAACCCTTATTCAGACATTTTAGACATTTTAAACAATAAAGTACATTTTCGGGAATTTTGTCAAATTATAACTTCTTAATTTTAGGAAATTTTCTTAAAATTTAAACTCATAAATCATGGCTCATTACATATACTAATTATTTTTAACAAATACCTTTTTATTTGGGTTCCTAGACATTCTTTAATTATAACTCAGGAGGGGGTTGAATACAAATTCATACAAATGGTCATAAAAATTCATAAAAATGGCGTTTAATATTTTCGCGCAGAAAAAAGTGAACATTTCCGAATGGAGGGGGAGGGGGGCGACACGGGAAAATGGGTTTTTCGATTATAACTCAGGAGGGGATTGCATACAAATTCTAAAAATTGTCATACAAATTCATACAAATTGAGTTCTTCAATTTTGCATCATAAAATATATGAATACTTAATTATTTACATAAGGGGGGGCTGGAGACATGTCGCCAGCCCCTCTTCTGTATTTTCGATATTGTTCGAATACTGATGCCGTATACAAATCCTAAAAACCGTCAAACAAATTCTTACAAATGACGTACAAAATATTTGGCTAGAAATTTTCAAGAATACCTTTGGTGGGGGGGTTGGGGACACGTACGTATATCAGGACCTAAAATACATCTGATTTCAAGAGGACACACTTTCTTATTCAATTATTTCAATTGTTGCTTGACAAATTTCTACATCAAAAATAACCTATGGTGGTTGTAGCATATTGTATAATAATCAATAAACATTTGTTGTTCACGACAAATAAATATATATATTATATTATTGTTTTTGTAGCGTATGACGAAAAATTATAAACATTACAACTAGGTACAGTGTACACGGACAGTCAATATTGCTTTGTGTACCCCGACTTCTGTAGTCTCGTGCAAATGCGAATGACAACAGTTGTAAAAAAAAAAGCTATGGTCTACGTTATAAATAATTATACTTGATAAATTCGCTTCGGGTATATCAACCGGATTTCTTGATAATATTATACATATTAATACAAAACCACCAGCAAGTGTAATCGACTAAGAACTTATTTTTAAGCGACTGAAGAAAACTGATTGACTAACTTAGCATTATTCAGTTTCAGTGTACATAGGAATATTATTGTAGATTCAGAAGACGTTATTAATCGCTTTTCAAATGTAAAATAAAAAAATATAGAGTTTGTCATATAAACCATTTCCCAAATTAAATGTATGGAATTAAGATAATTAAGTTTAATAATTGTTTAAAAATTTAGCAATACAAATTTTTAAGTTTAAATTACATTTACTATATTAGTACTACAATATTATGAATTTTATGTTATATTAAATTACCTATCAATATTATAATAAAATCAGGACAACACAAATTGTTACCTTAGAACCCCCCTCCCCCGAAAAATTACCAGATTCGGTCTTGATTATTATTATTCATGATGATGTCCTCACGCTAATATGTTATTTTTGCTAATAATGATAGGCATTAAAAATTACTTTTTTTTTGTAATGTAATCGTTTTAATTTAGATAGATCACCTCTAAAGAATCTAATACGCATGTCATGTCTTGAGAAATATATATTTTCTTCAATTTATTTAAATTCAGTTTTAGAACAATTACAGAAAAATCAGTTTACTTCATTATATTAAAGAAATAATCGATATTATATTGTAATTTGACTAATTTTAGTTAATGTTTATATATCGACGCAACTTGATTTTTATTAAAATGTGGTTTTATAAGTAATAAAATCATATACGAGTAAACTTTTACACCGTTTTGAGCTTATAAAACAAAAACTTTTGCAATTTCGTGCACTTTAGAACAACATTCTAATGTTTGGTCGTCGAATTAATGACCACGTATTCAATAAATAAATTACTATGGGTAAAGTTCATTAAAAAAATTTAAATTTTTCGTAGAATAAGAACACAACATTAATTTGTCAGACAGATGTGGTTTTGAGAAATAGACGTAGTTTTGAAACACAAATCGCATGTTTTCATAAAAAAAAAAAAAAAATCATTAATATACCTACACCGTTTCTATCGTGTACAAATCACGTAATATTATTATAGGAGCGAGGTGGTGGTGCGTGGTCTCGTCGTCGATTACCGTCTCGGGGAGAACGAACGTGGCGCAGAGACCGGTAGACGGTGGCGGCGGTAAACTCAAGTGCCGTCGTCTAGGCCCCTGGTACTGCTGGCGTCATCGGTTCACGAAACCTCGGTGGTGCTCCGTCACGCCGTCCGCCGTTCGGGCCCGTGATCCACGGTTAAGCTCGGCGGCGGCGGCGACGACGACCGTGGTGAAAGGACCGCGCACTCAACGGCTGAGCTCCTGGTACCGAAAGCTCGGTTAGTTCTCACTCTCGGCGGCGGCGGTTGCCCCTGCACTTCGCCGCTTTTCCACCATCGCGGTCGGTGCGGCGTGCGTCGGTTACAACGTCGGTGTTCTAATAATAAATTACCGGTGATTATTAAGAACCGGTTTGTCGGCCGGTAGAAACGGCTGGGTTAGGACGGGGTTAGCTGCACGGACGGGTTAATGAGATATACAGCCGGGAACAGGTTTTCAATCGTCACTCCTTTACGACACTTGTACCCATCGTCATAAGGACTATCAATTATTTTAATTTACAACGCTGTTACAAGATTTTCAATAAATAAATATTTTATCGACATGAAACGGCAAACAAAAGAATCGCCGAATTTTAAGCGTCTGTACAAGAAACCCAATTGTCTTTCAATATTCTCTTGCAAACGCTGCACTTTTTGATTTTATACGTTTTCCATGCATGATGAAGAAGACGCTTTAAAAAATAATCAAACTAGCTGTCGGCGTTAAACGAAACGGTCTGTTTTTCAGTCATTGGACTCGACATTTGACAGACAATATTATCAATTGCAGAGTAATGAAAACAGCTGCTCAAGTAAAACATCTGAAACTATTAATATCGAATTTAAAATTGAAATACTTAAATACCTAATTATCTGATGGCTGTAAATTATAATACTGAAATTAACAACGAGCACCACTAAGTATTTGTATGCGTACTACTGCGAACATGTATTATTCATTTCAGTGGCGTATTTTCAAATTTTTTCAGGGGGGGGGGTCCAAAAAATATTTTTTATATTCTGAGTAACCCTCTTCACCATTATCGCTGAATTACAAATTATAACATAATATAAATCTGTATATATAAATATAAATAAATAAATAAACAAATATATATACATATATATATATACATAATAATATAGGTAGTAAAAGAATATTCTCTTCCTCTATTCTTACCTAATAACTCATTTATGACTTCTAAATACAATTTTATAAAATATTTTGTATTTGAGTCTGGAATCTTGTAAATATAATTATTATGTTACTATATAGTACATTTAATTTCAGACGTAAATTTAATTTTGTTTTCTTCTGGGGGGGGTCCGAGACCCGAGGACCCCCCCCCCCCCGTAAATACGCCACTGATTCATTTAAGTCGAAAATAATTCGAATGAAAATATAATCGCGTAAGTCCGAGCGCTACAATCAGGGCCGGCGCTACCAAAAATTTATAGGGGGGTTAACCTAACCTACTACGAAAGGTATGAGGAAGATCCCTTTTCGGAACTAACAATTGAAGCTGGAGAACGTATTTTGAAGAGTATAGCCGAAGAACGTAAAAAAGAATGGATGACATTAATTAAGGATCTAGATATGGTCAAAAACAGCAACAAAGCCTGGAAACTAATAAAAAGCATGAACAATGAAAAACAACGATCGAAAGACCATACAAACATAACACCAGACTAAATTGCACACAAATTATTAATGAATGGCAAAACGAAAACAAAAGGGAAGAAAACTAAGCTTAAATTTAAAATGGATATGAAGAATAATACAAGTGACTTCAATAAACCATTCGAGAAGGATGAGCTAAATATGGCCATCGCAGTAATGAAAAATAGGAAAGCAGAGGGCATCGACGGAATCATGGCAGAACAGATCAAGCAACTAGACCCCAAAGCCAAGGAATGGCTACTAAACATGTTCAATAACTGTATCAAAACCGATAGTATCCCAACAGAATGGCTCAAATCACATGTTGTGGCATTATTGAAGCCTGGAAAAGCCCCAACAGATGCAAGTAACTTTAGACCCGTGTCACTATTATGTCATACATATAAAATGTTTGAGAGAAAGGTACTGAATAGAATAAAAGACAAGATAGACGGGAAGCTTATTAAGCAACAAGCTGGCTTTACGGCTGGTAAGTCATGCACGGGGCAAATACTTAACCTTGTTGAAGAAATAGATAAAGGCTATGAGAATAATGTAATAACAGGTGCCGTTTTTATCGACCTCAGCGCTGCGTACGATACGGTTAATCATAGACTACTGCTTAAGAAAATATATAAGCTAACTGAAGATGCGAAATTTACAAAAAACTATTAGTCTTTTATTAAGGAATAGACGGTTTTTTGTATCATTGCAGGCCAAAAAGAGCAGATAGAGAAGACAAAATAATGGATTACTCAAAGGAAGTGTTCTATCACCAATTTTATTTAATATTTACACTAATGATCAACCAATTGGGGCCCAAACGAAGCACTTTATATACGCTGATGACCTCGCTATTACAACCCAGGGCAAAACATTCGAAGAGTTGGAAGTGAGTCTGAATGCCACAGTTAATACTATGAAGGAATATTATAATGATAATTATCTCAAACCGAATCCAGCAAAAACACAAATTGCCGCTTTTCACTTACGAGGCAGAGACGCCAAACGGAAACTGAGAATTAATTGTCAAGACACAGAATTAGAGCACTGCGAAGAACCAACATACTTAGGCATTAAACTTGACCGAGCCCTAACATATAGAAGTCACTATGAAAACACAAAAAATAAAATAGGAACAAGAAACTGCTTGCTTCAAAAATGGTTGGTTCTCAATGGGGCGCAGTCACAGGCCCGGCTCAAGCAATTTTACACACCTAGACAAACTTAAGTTTTGCCGTCCCTTAAACATGTAAATACTATATCAAATAGTTTTTCACACAAACATTACTAAAATATAGTTCATTCTGAGTTCATTATATTTATTTGTATTAAGTTAATAATTGATTAGATTGATATATTTATAGACAAGTAAATCCCTACTAATTGTGTTAAAAAAAAAAAAAAAAAAAAAAAAAAAAACAATTTAAAAATAGTTGTGTTATAATATAAAAGTTAATAAAAACAAAATATAAATGTTAACATTGTATTAGAACTTGACTTTTCTCGCTTTTGCGTTAGCGAAATAAAATACAACTTCTTCCATGTCCATATTATAGGCTCATTCTTTTTCAATTGAAATCATTGTAAAGCCCACTAAACAATCTTGTCACTTGTCCGATCATATTGACCAAATTTTATATTTTTATATTGATTTTTATTTTTCACTGCACACGATTTGATATAAGGAATCTTTTAAAAAATTACCTAATGTACAAAAATTTTAAATGCCGCCCCTGAAAAATGCCGCCCTAGGCGTGGGCCTATTGTAATAATTAAAAATTTACCTGAATGTTGAGAAGTAGAATGTTGTGACACCAAGGATGTGGGTATCGTGTAGAGAAGGCGAAAAGAAATAAATACAATTTTAACTATAAGTTAATTTAGATTTATCACGACACGACTAAGTATGAAAACGTATTCCTCCTCTTGTCCGCTGCTTGCTGTGGAGACAGGAGTAGTTTTATTATTAGATGTTGTATTTATAGTATCGTGTCGTGATAATATCAATCTGTTTATTGCGTTAATTGTATAATGATAAATATAGTGTGATTATTGATATGGTTTTATGATACATAATGACGGTTTGATTATAATTATTTTTCTGAATAATGCGGAGTATTATTATAAAATGTCAAAAATGTGATGATAGTTCATAATTATATTTAACATTTCATAATAAAATTCTGGAAAATATAATGGACCATAATTACACATGACACTTTAGAATAATAATAATTTACAATTTAATAATTAATAATAAGAATAATCTAATTAAATAAACTAATATAAATATAAGATAATGGATAATAATAATTTATAATTTAATAATTAATAATAATAATAATAATAATAATAATAATAATAATCTAATGAAATAAACTAATGTAAATATAAGATACTGAATAATGATAATTTATAATTTATCTAGTGGTTATTACATGATTATGCATATCATTACACTATATCGCCTACCCCTTGAGCCGGGCCTGGGCGCAGACCCTCATTTCTTTAGAACGACAGCCTCATCATTATGTTACTCGACGGGTGAATATGCTTGTGCTGCATGGAGAAACTCAGCACATACCAAAAAGGTAGATGTAGCCCTAAATGTAACTAACAGATTAATTACGGGGTACCTGAGACCAACACCAGTTCAGAAAGTACAAGTACTATGCGGCATAGGACCCCCTAATATAAGGCGAGAGGTGGCAGCTAGGGTAGAGAAAACAAAACAAGAATTAGACTTAAGACATCCTTTATATGGAGGTAAATCCACGGGGAGCCGGCTCAAATGAAGGAAAAATTGTTTGAAGACAACAATTAACCTATCGTAAACCGTGAAGCAACAAGAATAGACTTATGGAAGGAGGCAATGAAAGAGCATAACTCACTGCTATGGAAGGATCCGAAGGAAAGTTTACCAACCGGAAGTCATCTACCATGGTCGGTATGGAAGACACTAAATAGATTACGAACCGAAGCTGGAAGGACAGCGAGTAATATGAAATAGTACGTTTAGCACTTCTTGATTAAATTTGTTTTGGTGCTCATCATTAATTGCTTGTTCTCTATTTTTCTTATTAAGAATGCATTCAATATGGCCGGAAAAATTTAAGAAATTGCTGAAATCTATTAATGCTGATTTATGAGCATTTGATGTAAAATGCTGATGAAGTTTCCCAGGTTTTTTAATTCCTCTTCCTTTCATCTTATGCCATGCACGGACACCTATTTCACTCCAAGCAGAATCAAAATAATTTCTATTAGGCCCATTTGGAAATAAAGTGCAAATAAAAAAAAAAGCAGCATCTTTAATTAAGCTATATTCTAAATGAGGGTATTTATTATACCACAATGAACTAAATTGGTATTGCTTTCCGGGTGTTATATCTAAGTTTTTTGAAATTTAGCAAGTTTGGGTTGATATGGCCCCAAACTTAAAAGATATTTTCTTTGAGAAGATTTTTTACGACTGATCGTTTACCAGGATCATAAACAATATCAAAAATACAAGATTGATGCCAAAAGAGTGTATAACATGGACGAGACAGGTATATCAACTACAACCAATAAGTCTCCTAAAATATTTTTTGTCTCAGGAAAAAAACAAGTTGGTATAATTTCTAGTACTGAGAGAGGAAAGTTAACAACTGTAATTTGTTGTTGTAATGCTGCTGGTTCATTTATACCTCCATTTTTTATATTTGCTAGAGAAAGAATGCAAGAAAGATTACTAGATAGTGCTCCTCCTGGTTCTAAAGGTTATTGTTCGTCAAGTGGGTGGACTAATGGTGACATTTTTTTAATGTGGTTTAAATTTTTTGTTGAAGTTGTTCGTCCTACACCAGATAAAAAAATAGTTTTATTATTGGATAACCATAAATCACACAAATATTATCCAGCATTAAAATATGCTACTGATAATCATATTATATTTATTTCATTTGCTCCACATACGACCCACAAAATCCAACCATTGGATGTACCTGTGTTTGGGCCAAATGAACAAGAAATTAATATTTTCCAAAAAAATTTCGCTGGCCGAATTATAAACCAATATGATGTAGCTAAAATTTTCAGCCCTGCATACTTAAAAGGAGCAACACCTCATAATGCAGTCAGTGGATTTAAATCCACTGGTATATGGCCTTTTAATCCTAAAATTTTTGGAGATGAAGAATTTGCACCAGCATCAGTGACTGATAGACCAATAATTGAAAATGCAGTTATTACCCCGATATTCAAAACAAATGAAGTAGAAATTAATGAAATCTCTATAACAAAAGCAAATAAATTGGATTCTAATTTAGTCCATACATCAGAAACATGTAATTTGGAAACTAATGTTGCTACAACTCCATCAACTTCACAACAATCAACTAAAATGTGTGTCAAAGTGTCACCTACAGATATTAGACCTATACCAAAAAATGATGTAATGAAAATGTCTACTAGAAAAAGAAAAGCCCAAAAAGCAGAAGTGTTAGCTGGAACTCCAATAAAAAATATTCAGTTTGAAAAAATGAAGAAAGCTGAAAGTAAAATTTAAAATACTCTTTCTAAAAGACAAACAAGAAAATTAGTAAGAAAATCATTAAATTTTGAATCAACTCAAAAAAAGGAAAAAAAAGAGTCAGAAGACACCACTCATTTATTTTGTCCCATGTGTAGAAAAATTTGTATGTGGACCTGGAGGAAAACCTCTAGAAAATTGGATACAATGTTATATCTGTGAAAAGTGGTATCATGAAGACTGTACAGCTTACTTAGGGAAAGGACATTTTTTATGTGACTTTTGTGAAGATACCAATGATAGTGAATAGACAAATGCATTATACCTATAAATATTTAAATTTTTTTTTTTTTATTTTGAAGAGTAAAATGTTTTATTTTTATTTTCATGAAGATAATTGCATGCCTTATTTATATTTTATTATATTTATGTTAAGTTATGCTCTATGTGTTTTAAGTTACTAAGAAAGTTAAGTTTATACCTAATAAATATTTTATTATTATTTATTTTTTTTTTTATAGAAAGGTAACTTGTTATGTTGTTTTTATTTTGTAATGAAGCATTTTATACTTTATTTTTATGAAGAATTTAATATTTTAATCAAACATTTTGATCTCTTATGAAAGTTGATTTATTTGAATTAATATTATATTTTTATTAAATGGTTTAATGTGAATTTTATTCTATCTCATTGTTTACCACTTCGCCCTAGTATACGGGCAAAGTGAATAAATTTCCAAGTTTAAATTTTTTTTATTTTTACATTAGTTAAGTGTTTATTATATTTTTTGGAATAAAAAAAAAGTAAATTTGGGAAGTTAATTTATGGATATATTATAAGACAATTTAAAACAAATGTTTTTGTATACCATTTTTTGACATATTAAGTTAACTTATCCACTTTACCCTGGTCTCCCATATCACATAACTTTTGGGTCAAAATCAAATCTGTTTTTGATAATTCTATCGAAACGTTTTGTGAACTCTTGAGATGGTACAATTTTAGAACACGGTAATGTTTTTAAAATATCCACATTCATAATACAATCATTATCAAATTCAGGATCATTTAATGGTTCAATCTGTTTGTTTAGTTTTACCATAAGATTTTCTAATAAAATTATGATTTTCTTTTTTTTTTCAAGATCAGTCACTTTTTTCTCCAACTCTTCAACAGTCATGCATTTAACGAGAAAGAAAACATACATTTCCAAAGTTTCTTCTTCTATATTTAAGTCTTTAAGTAGCTCTAATAACTCGTTCTGGCATTTTAATTCTGACTCCATCATAAAATGTATCTAGTTTTTAAACAAACTAATATAACATAATTGAAAAACAAAAAAATTTCGTTTTATTATTGGTAGGTATAGTCCATAATATTAAGAACCAGCAAATAGTTTAAACTCATTACAATAAGTTATTTTCAAAAAAATACATTTTAAATAATCTAAGAATATTATACGAATTTATTACTATTTAAAAATAGTTATAAATTTTATGTTTTAAAATCCATTTGTTAGTAAAAAAAAAAAAAAAACAAAAAACTTAGTCATAATGTTATTTTTATATTGTGTATTATATTTTATGAGGACAATTCAAAAAGTATGAAAATGTACAGATCCTGAGCTCTGTTTCTCAAGGAAATAAACAGGTATCATAAAGATCTTCTACATGAATATATTTGAGTTAGTTGTTTCCTTTAAGAACATTAGATGTCAACAGACTAAATATTATTATACACACTTACTATAGTTATAATAATTAAAAAAAATTAAAAATGTAAATAAGATGAATTTTGATGATTATTTATCTTAATAGTGGTAGTGGTACCTAATATAGAATGGGGTAAAAAGTAGCATATACTAATTTAATTTTAATTTAATCATTAGTGTTAAAGTAAATAAAAATGAATTAGAGAAGTCATAAGATACAGAAAATATAAAGTTTGAGATTTTGCCAAGTTAATTTTTAATGTAACCCTACAATGCAAGTTACATTTTTCAAAAAAAAAAGCTTTTTTTTTTATCCAAGTTTCAAATTTTTTAAATAACTTAATTTTTCTTAATAAAATATATCCTCAATTCAAAATTAACTGAATTCTATTTGACATTTTTTGGTCAATTTTTAATTTTATTTGTGTAAGACCATTATTTACAAATCAATTAATACATTATTTTTAAGCCACTAAAGCAAACTTGAACAACGCACTGAGTTTTTAACGTTTTACAAAAAATCTAAAAATGTTTAACTGGTTAGTAGTTATATTTTATAAATTTTAAACCAACTTATAAATATCTCAGCAAAATTTTGAATTTAGTTTTTAATACTTAAAATGTGAACCAATAAAAAAAAAAAAAAAAAGAGAAACAGAAAGTAACTATTCTGCTAACTATAGATAGGACATCATTTCATACGCATAATTTTAGTTTTACATTCCAATAACAAAAAAAATAAAAAATAAATTCTCATACAATTTCAAAATCTACAGTAAAATACTATTTTCAATAAATATTGATACATAAATACCATATATTAAACCATTAATTCATTATTTATAAATTATAAACATAAATAATGAACTATTTAAAATGTATATAAAAAACAATCATTTTTACAACAGTATTATACAATTTATTAGTTATTACCTTTAAGAAATTGGTAGCATTTTCAGAAACCAATGTTTTTTGTTCCAGTCATAATTAATTGATCATAGGACTTGATTTTATTTTTTAATCTTTGGTTTTGAAGTTTTATATTTTGAAGTTTTTTTAATTCAGAAATGTGTTGTTTTTTTACAAATATTAAATTTTTTCTAGCTTTTCTTGGTGTAATGAAATTATCAATTTTAAGATCATTAATGTATCGTGGGTATTTAGATTTTGGGCTGATTTCAGAAAAACTAAAAATGATATCACAAATAACAAATTGTTTATACATGTATTTAATTATAATCCTTAATATTCATTTATTAAAATAAACGTTAACCTTGTACTTTGTTCACTAACTAAGTCTAAATGCGATTCTGAAATTGTAACTGGCAAATTTTGATCAACTTTAATACCCTTTTCTATATTATAAATATTAAATGGCAATTTCCGTTTACAACTGTTAGTTCTACAGTAGAAATATCAATTTTTTATTATTAAGTTACAATTCATATTTCATAGCTCTTACTTAGTATTAAATATATCATCTACATTCACACTTGGCACTGCACTAGGATTTAATCTACCATTCATTAAATAATCCTGTGGCTTAAAATGATTGCTACAAATTCTATAAGAAACCAAAACATTTGAAATTGAACACAATTCATCCACAAAGTTCTGATTTCTTTATCTGTTGGAAACCTATTTGTAATCAATTGAAATTATAATTACTACAATATCTACTGCCGTTTTGTTACTTGCTTGTGCAATTTTATTTGAGAATTTTTGTCATTATATCCTCGTTTACAAAATGGAAGGAGGCATTTGTAAACCATATTTATAATTTGTTAATAAAATTATGTATATAAATATATAATTATTAAAGCAATATACCTATATAACCTATAGTCTACAGAATACAAAATAAATACAGATTATTATATAAAATATATAAATCAATAATTATTAAATTAAAATATCAAAATTATTTTTCTTAAATGAGAAGATAAAGATAAGATTAGGTAAGGTCTATAATTATACATAGAACTTTTATTGTATGCACAATGATTTTTATATCGTGCACCGATTATCATAACACCGTCAGCGTTCTCTATCACGATTCAGATTTTAATTCACAAGGCCGGTCTATGAGTATAAGGTCTATGAATATACCCATAGAAAACGGTCTGAAATGACTTGCTGACTCGTTGTCGAACTCGGGCGAACTCGTTTACACGGAATAATGGGATTGTGTCCATCTCCGCAGTGAACGCTTCTCTTCCTTTTTGCTATGTCCACGCCCGGGTCCTCGAAGACGAACGTCGAAATCTGGTCTCGAGTGACCGGTATGGTCATTTGGTATAATTTATATGCTCCTGCGGTCCAAAACTGGAGACCTGAAACGTCCATTTCGTTAGGTTACGGATTTTGCTCTCGATCGACTCCTGTGATCCACAGCCTATTGTTTGGCTCGAAGAACGAATCTCTTTTGAGTCGGTCCTTCGCGTGAATAACGTTTTTCCAAACACACACACACACACACACACATACACACACACACACACACACACACACACACACACACACACACACACACACACACACACACACACACACACACACACACACACACACACATGGATTTATGAATTAACGTGTGAATACGCTGGTGAGAGATATGTGCCGAATTGCTTTCTTTAACTGTTTCGAGCGGAATATTGTTGAAACGTCAGGTTACTTCGTGATACCACAAGAAACCGGCGTTCGTGGTTTACACGAAAAATTTTGAATATTAATTATACAAATAAAACTATAGGAAACTACAATAACGGGGTCTGTTTAAAAAACGTAGATAATGACGAAATCGAAAAGGCTGGTTGTGATCGATTTTATCACAACCGGTCCGCTCAATAATCAAATCACCACAGTTGAAAACAAAAACGAATTCACATTTATTTAAAAATTCAATGTGTGTAAAATTAAATATAAATTAATATTTGTCTCATTGATTGTTGTCACTTAACAGCGTCCATAAGACATGGACATGTGATGCAGCGTTATCGGTGTGTCGCTTAATAATAAAAATAACAATGTTGTATTTTATATCGCATACCTATTGAGCATCATAATTGCGTTTTTCGGGGGAAAAAGCAAAAAATCGGAAAAACGTGTTGATGTTCTTTGTGGACCATAACAAGGTCAACAATAGCAATGAAATTAATATATTTCAAAAATAAGTTTGTACGTAATATGTGTTTGTTTTCATTTTCAATAAAATTGACTTTAAATATAACTAGATTAACTGTATGTCAATATGTATGTATACAATAAAAAAAGTGATTGAACAATGAACATACTTAAAATGCTTAAATCTAATATGCAATTAATTTTAAGGTTTTTTTTTTCAAATTTTAAGCCGCTAGATTTTTTTTTATTGTTTGCAGTAAAAAAGTCACCTTGTAATTTATACAACTCCTGGATTCGTTAGACATTATTTTCACCGAGAGCATTCACCAATAACTTTTACTTGATAAATCATTCAATAGGTATTAAAATTTTGTTCATTAGCTAATCATTTTAACGATTCTGGCTGTCATGCAAACAATGTTATCTTCTTTTCGATATTGTTAGATTTACCGACTACTCTCTTAGCTCAGCAAACCCCATTTCGTAACTGAAACTTTATAAATTGAATTTGTTTTCATTAACGTGTTTTCAAATAACGGTTTATGGTATATTTTCAACACTCAAAAAACGAAATCACTGTAGTGCTCTATCTAATATAGTATTTCCAATCGATTTACATTCTAATTTGCACTCGATTCTAATTGCAGATCTGCATTTGTGTCGTGGAAATGAAACATGTCTTTAACCACTTGTAAATACAATAGTCTTTTTACATAATGTGACAAATCATTGTTAAAAAAAAAAATAATAATAATAATAAATAAGTTGTAAATAGTTAATATTATCTGAATAGAATATGGAAATTATATGCACAAGATAACCTTTTAAATAAAGTTTTATATAATTGAAATATTTAATAATAAAATTAATAATATTGTAATTTTTGTACTCATTATTTTATTTTATTTAAAAAAAATTTGTTCCACCATTTGATCCAAATTAACAATGAAATTATCTAATCATTTATAAACATCTTTTTGTCTAAGATATGAATTCACTATAGTTACTAGCAATTCACCTGAATATCTGTGTAAAACAATCATTGTCAACATTAATTAATGAGTTTAAGAGTATAAATATGATGCACATGTATCATCATTGGCAGTACCATCATCCATAATACATATTAAATATTACTGGCTTTCTACCGATAACTTGAAAACTATGATGTCAAGGAAGTTGAAATTTCGTGTGCTTATTTTTCTCATCTGAGGAAAAAAAAATCATAACCATTTGTATTTCGATCGAATACTAATATTTTAAACCGATACTGGTAGTTAATATAAACAATATTTCAAATACTCCATGATATATTTTTGTTTTGTTTTATTTTATTTTATAGCGCATTTTAACATTTATTCATTTGATTATTTTAAAAGCGTAACTAAATACGAGAGGGTTTCTAATTGATTTAACTAAGGTTAGGTTAGGTTAGGTTATACCCTTAATATAGTGCACCCAGCCCATAATTACGGTCCAATAAATGGAATTCTCAAGCTTGAGTCTTTAGACTATAGACGTGTAAAATTCGGTAAATATTTTATTGATAGATTATTATGTGGTAATATTGATTCCCCCTGTTTATAAGAGCGACTTGATATTCTTGTACCCTGTAATACTAGGTTTCAGAGTCAATTTTAGTTAGCTTTAAGCTGCTCAAATTTTGCTAAAAATGCACCCTTAATTAAGCTTATGCGTGAATATAATGATAATCTTTAGCTTTGTACGGAGACATATTTATTATTATTTTTACATTGTTAAGTTATTTCACTGTTTACTAAAAATGTATACTACTGTTATGATTATTGTATCTTTTCAAAAAAGCCGATTGGCGTTAATAAATAAATAAAAAAAAATACCTTAAATCATTAATTAATTACTTCATAAATATATTTATTATTTTTTTATGAAAAATAACAAATGTCTTATGGTATGCATTGCTTACCATGTTATGCATGTTATGCGTAGCATGTTCATGAAGATTTATCATTTTCTGTTTACTAGACAACTGTTATTCCAACTTAAAAATGATGGTTTTAATAAAATTGATTAGGAAAACAGAACAAACATTGCAACAAACTACGGTAAGTGTAGTATTTAAATGTTAATTTATTAAATATTTATTAAATTAAAATTTTAATTAAAACTTCAAATATTTCTAATTTCAAAAATTCTGATTATTATCAATAAAAACATAAAGATATTTATAGACCTATAATAAATAACTGCTTGTAACCATAATATAAAGAAATGATTTTTAGAAATATTGTAATAAATATTAACAACAATGCAGGTTGATTTGTTGGAACTTTTTATGGTGATTTTATTTAAGTTGTGAATACATGTTACTCAAATACACTAAATAACTATGTTTAGAGATCAGGTTATTGAAGAAAAGTTACTTTTATCAAAACCCAATTTATTGCAGCTTTATGATAGGAATTTATTGTTAGAATATAATTTGATTTTTCAGTATGCTATGCATGATGTTAAAAATATTGTAGTAAAATAAATAGTGCTAAAAATTAAAGATATTTACATTGCCTTACCACCCCACGAATAAATACATGTATATTCTAATAAATATTAAGAGTAGCTATATTTTATTTAAATCTATTATGTTTTTTTATTCTTTTTTTTTTCATTTGCTTTTTTTACTTGTTTTTTTTTCTAAACACCGCATTTAATACAATTAGTGCGCAATTGTAGTTTGTGCCAATATACTCTGCAGCTATAATAGTATTTCGCATGATAAGTATATATTTTAGATACATACGTACATACCTATTTAACGAAATACTAAATTCGAAAAAACTATTAATATAATTACGCTATTACAATATTGTTCCAATAATTATTATATTGATTGTTAGCTAATGTATGATAATTTATGAATCATTATTATTGTTGTGTTTACAAACAAGCATATTCAGAGTATAATAATATTAGGGCTGAGTATAATAAAGGTGCGGATAGGTTCGGGCGTTAAAGTCGTAATCGTATTGTGTGTACGTATAATATACGTACCTCACTCATAAAAAAATAATGCATTACAAAAACAATGATTGTTGCGTGATACATGAAAATGAGTATGTCTTAAGTAACTTTGTTGTCATCTAAACAAATATTATTTATATTATTCTCATTATTACAACAAATTTTATTATTAATAGTTCAAACCATTGTTCTAAAATTAAATTAATATATGAATATGCGATACTGATTTTTTTGTATAATACTGTCTACATGCAGTGCTGATACTGAAGGATTCTGAATGTAGAGAAACATGTATTGGTTTACAGTATGTATTTTTTCTCACTTTTTCTGTTCTGGCTTCTATGTGATTATTGTTTTTAACTATTATAACAGTGGTTCAAAAATTATGTATAGTCCAGGTTAGGAATGTTATCTAGTATTGGTACTTTAGAAAGATTATTATTTGAAATTGTCAGTTGTTTTTCCAAGTATAAGAAAAATTACTAAATAGAAGAATGAATACATGAATTATGTGTTAATAAATAAATAAATAAATAAATAAATAAATAAATAAATAAATAAATATATATATATATATAATATGTAATTTAATTATTACCCTATGAACCCATAGATATGTCTTATCAGCCTACCTTATCAACTAACGCGAATTCAAATACCTAAGAAGTATACTTCTTATATATATATATATATATATATATATATATATATGTGTGTGTATATATATATATTATGTTAGCTGACCAGGAAATGCTTTGCTATTGCTAGATTTCAGTACCTATATTAAATATAAATCTAAAATAAATATATGTAACACACTTATACACTTGTTTGTATAAGTTCACAATTAAAATAAATGGATGATGCGTTTTTTTATACTTGTAAGTCTCGTGTTATTCTTTCGAAACTACAATGTCCAAAATAAAATGTCTCGTGATGTTGAAAAAGTGTGTAAAAACGAAAATAAAATGTCTAGTCGGAGACACGCTCTCCGCGAGTTGACTTCCCCGCTCGCGAGTCGTTAACCGAATAAACCGAAATAGTGGTCACGACTCGCAATGACTCGCTAAATTGCAATTGACCCTCCGTAAAAACTCGGGAACCAATTCGGATGTACCTTCCGTAAGAACTCGGGAACCAATTCGGACGTTTCGGAACCAATTCGGACTTAGCGTTATTGCATTTTATATTTTTTAATAGTTTATTGCCCAATGATTACATTTTATTTTTTAATGAAAATTATTTTGATAATAACATAAAAATATAATTACAT
Source organism: Therioaphis trifolii (assembly GCA_027580255.1). Lineage (NCBI taxonomy): Eukaryota > Metazoa > Arthropoda > Insecta > Hemiptera > Aphididae > Therioaphis > Therioaphis trifolii. Next base: position 23,414,367 of record CM050404.1, read on the forward strand.
ATAGAAGAACACACTCAAAAATTAGTTCCTTCTTTTTCATTATTAACAAAAACTTTAATTGTATTTATGTAACAAAATATTACTGTTGATGACTTGTGAATTTTTTAAGTTTCCGGCATTTAATTTTTTAAAGCTTCAACATAATAAATTAAATTAGATTTTTCAGTTTTCATAAATTTAAACCGATGCATATATAATTAATAACTTGATTGATTTATTGCTCAATTAAAAAAAAAGTTTCAAGACTTAAGTTAAATATTATAAATTGTATAGTAAAATCGTCAAATATGGTCTCCATAATTATAAATATTTAATAAATATACAGTATACACGTTTAACAATCCGCAACAAATAATATAAAAAATATAAGAAATCAAATCTGGTTATTTATATAGTGAATTAAATTTGATTACTTATTCTTGTCTTATAAAACCAACAATATAAAATACCACTACAAAGCATAAACATTATATTAACTCGATAAATTAATTAAATTATCGCCATATAAAACTATTTATATTTAAATTTATTTACATTATTTTGCAAGAGTCAGGATTCCCTTTGAAATCAAAAATTATAAATATAATTTATTAATATACCTAATATGAGTCATAAATATTTTGGTCAACAAACTACAATATGAATTATTATAAAAATTAACACGGCGCTTCATACTAGCAATTTAACTGCATGGCTGTGTATAAAAGCGTTGGTTTATATACTAATAACTTCTAAAATCATTTTGTGTTAATACTCATTATCCGGAATTTGGGTATCTTAAATCGTACACTGTTCTAGGTGAGTTGAATAGCTTTATTGAGAACCACCTTCAGTGGTACATACATCAAATTTATTCGGGAAATCTGGGTGGAATTTCGTTATTTACTAATTGAATTAAAGATTTACACATTTTTCAAATTTGAGACAAATAAATAATGTATAAATTACTTTAAATATTTTTTTCATTTCACACAAAATAAGTTAATTGTGTGATTCTGAATACATCACCGTGAGTCTACTTTATTTTTAAATTAAGTATTATGCATCTATATATAGCTTTAATGTTTTTGTAGTGAAATAAATTTAATGTAATTGTTGAGTTTTACAGTTTTTGCTGACAACTATAATGAATAACACAAAAAAAAAACCATAAGATCCTTCGCTTCACTCAGAATCTAAAATAGACTAATTATTTCGTCAATATTAATATATCATTAGTATATAAGAAATTAATGAAACTACAACGTAGTTTTGTTGTATAAAGTTTGTATTTTATCGGATTAATGAACACCTTTTAAACGGGTGTTCATTCTGTGTATATAGTGTATTATAGTCGTATATAGTGATGATTCAACCTTGAGATTTTTGGCATCCTTAATGTCTTATGCTGTTAAATCAAATGAAAACTTGAGAAAGTTTCAAAATAAATTGACCATATATTTCGAGGTAAACATAGAATTTGAAATTATCGTGTTGGTGAAACTTAATATCATTAATTAAGTAAATAAAACATTTCGATAATGAAACTTCAAAAAAATTCAACATGAATTCGCATGATTTAAATAACATATATATTATAAATTTAAAAATTTAATACGAAACGTTCTATAAACGGTAGTGTACAATTTATGAATATCAAACCGAGTAGTCGTTTGGCCCATTTTGTTAACACCGTTACGTTTTCCGAGGGCTCAACGGTCGCAAACGTCGCGAACTTTCGACACCGTCGTCAAACTCGTCGGCTTTTCTTTCGCGCGTTTTCCAGTTCGCTTAGTTGGCCGCCGACTTGGCCCCGCGAAAACCGTTGCCCGGCGACGTAACGCCGCGACACGACCGCGTGTTCGACAGTAGGTACGCGCATTATTCAATCGGTCACGTCGCCGTACGGAACGCGTCTTCTTCGCCGCAGCATCGTCGGTTAGGTCCGCGATCCAGCGCCACACGGTACGTAGTAACATCGGTTTTCGCGTGCTCTCCGCGGCGTTCGGTCGACGACGGTCCAGCGCGCCTGGAAAACGCGTCTGGACCACGCGGTCAACCGGTTCGTATGACATCCGTTTTTATGTTCTGCCCACAGCTATCCGTTCGACGACGGACCTTTATTCAATCGGACGCGTCATGATGCCGTCCACTAAGATTCGGGCACTCGGCGCGCTCGTCGCCGTGTGCGCGTTTGTCGGCCTGACGGCCGGGGCGTCGGTCGAGGGACGACCGGCAAAACGGGCCGCCGCGGTGAGGACCGCGCGACGACGGGTCGGCGACGGACGTCCGGTCGACTGGTCCGACTGGGCCCAGGGCTTCGCGGGCCTTTCGCTGTTTACGTCGCCGTCGCCGCCGCCGCCGCCGCAGGCCGTTTCCGCGTGGACCGCGCGACGACGGGTCGGCGACGGACGTCCGGTCGACTGGCCCGACTGGGCCCAGGGCTTCGCGGGTCTTTCGCTGTTTACGCCGCCGTCGCCGCCGCCGCCGCCGCCGCCGCCGCAGGCCGTTTCCGCGTGGATCGCGCGACGACGGGTAGGCGACGGGCGTCCCGTGGACTGGCCAGTCCAGGCCCCAGCCGCCGCGGCCACTCCGTGGTTCACACGGCCGCCGCCACCGCAGGCCGCCTTCGTGTGGACCGTGAGACGGCGGGTGGATGGACGTCCGCTGGTCCCGCGCCAGACGGCCTTTGTGGCCACGTCGTCGCTGCCGCCGCCGCCGCCGCCGATGTGGACCAGGAGCCTCGCGACGATCACCGAGCCCGCGGACCGGGTGGTGGACCGGCCGACGGGGCGGAAGAGGTCTCAGGAGGCCGGAAACCCCGGGAAGAGGGCCGGGCGCCGTGGCGGAAAGGCCCGGAAACGCGGGAGAAAGGCCCGGAAGCGCGGTGGAAAGGCCTGGAAGCGCGGCCGAAAAGCGGGGGTGAGTACGCGAAACGTGTGTGCAACGTATTACTCTCTCGCGTTATCGTGCCGTCGTCGAGTTTGCCGGGTCAGGGACGATAAAGTCGAAAATCGTACGATAACACGAATCGTATAAAAAGATGACAGATGATTATGGAATATCAGTGAAATTCACTCGTCGTCGTGATGATATAATATCGTGCTCGCTGTTATTTGATAATCAGCGATGGTTTTCACGTATTATTCGTTGAAATTCGTCTATCGTTGAAATTTTACTTTTATATTTTATTTTTTTATTTTTTTTATTTTATAATTTTTTAAATTTTTTTTTGAAAACGGGGCATACGTGTATGGGTACGGTAGAGGGCTTTATTTTAGGATTATATCCTCAAAACAATTTCTAAATGGACAGTGTTCGTGCAAAATGTGTTTATGACGAATTCGTAGTTTGATTAAATAATAGTTGACCTCAATTATTACGGTAAATACGCACTGATATGCTTGATTTTGAAAAGATATCAAAATATGCACTCAAATTATACTCTTATAATCAAAAATATGCTGTTCAAACCCTTAAATGCCAAATTATGCACGACTGTACACTAAAAACTATAGGAATATTTGAACACAAATATTGTGAAATGTATTTTGTATTTAAAAAGCATACGATTAAGTTGACCAGAATAAATATGCAAATGCATGAGAGTCAATGCTCTAATAATTGTAATATGTAATATGCGTTTGTCAGTTCGTAGTATGTCTGAAACTTATCGTAGAAAAGTTAGTTTTAATTACCATAGGTATAACAATTATCAAATAAAACTTCATGTATCTAAAATATTTATAGTATACCAAAATACTTATTTTATTTATACAATACATTGTATATTATATGCAGTGAAATTAAAAACGGGTTTTATAATCAACCGACTAGTACCTGAATTGACTAAAACAATATTTAAACAAATAAATTTCTAATGAACAATTGATGATTTCAATCATGATTACTTGTTCTCTGCAAGAGTTCTTAATTTCAATCCCTGTTTTTCTAAAAACGGAACAAGGTTATGGGGGTAGTTGAGAAATGCATTGGATGAAATAATTCGCGTAGAGCATTATTGTTTCAAAAAAATTATTTATGTTGAAAAAATCGATTATTTCTTCAAACGAGGGTGTCTATAATATTGTGGATTGATGCAAAGCTGTAGTATACGAACTGTACCGAATCTCCGGGTATTCTATATTTACACTATTGATTTCGTCACGTTTCGAATTCATCGAATCGGACAAATAATTGAATAGTTTTCGTTTTTTTTTTCAGATCGTCGTCGGCCATCAAGTCGATGACCGCCCTGACGCACGTGCTCCGTGGCTTTTGCTGTCGTCCGCACGGCCTTTATTGCCACAGTCGTCTCCGGAGTCAGCACGGCCTCCTCTGCCCCCGCGACCGTCGTCTCCGACCACGCAGCATCCTCTGCCACCGCCGTCATCCACGCAGGTGACGAGCTTCTCGGTGTCCCGGGAGGCGGACGACCGGGCACGCACCAGGTGGTTGTTGTGTATGGTCGCGACCCAGACTCTGTTCGTCGTCGGGGTCGCCGCCGCCGCCGTCACTTGGAACCGCCGCAAAAACAAGTCGCAGTCCGCACTGTTGGCGGCACAGCAGACGCCGTTGGCGGTGTTTACGGTGACGGAAAACGTGCAGCCGTCATACGTCGATGATCGAACGTCGATCCCTTACGTTCGCCTCGATATCGATTAATTGTCCGCTTTTTGTAAAATAATTCTAATTTAATTTTTGTATAATAAGTGAAACTCACAAACGTCTATGATGACAAAATTAGTTTTTACGTTTTCACAACAAAAAAGTGAGATGTAATATTCATATTATGAAAGTTACGCTTTTCGTCAAACATTAAACGTGAAAAATGATTTTGTAATCATACAATTGATTTTGATGAAAACTTTCATAATATGAATATTACATCTCACTTTTTTTTTATTTTCGGAGAACAAATTTTACAACTCCAGTGTATTAGTTATTATTGTAATAAACTATATTATTTATTGTATAATATCAATAGTTATTGTTTTGTAATTTTATTAATTGTATAACTACAAAGTATATACAGTAACCACGTATGCGTGTACGGTGTAGTTAATTTAATGGATATTATGTATTATTTTACCATCTACTCTTCGTATGTGTATATTATTGAGTATCTTTTATTTTACGAAAGCTTAGTAGTAATGTGTAAGCTATCACTAACGATTTAAAATGCATTGTCCGAATCACCTCCAAATAGCCCGTGACGCAACTCAAATTAAAAACGGGTAAAAAAAAAAATCCGTACATCAAATCGTAGAGTATTCTTCGCTTCTCGGACCAGATAACGGTGATTGGCGTCTTGGATATTCAGGGAACGATGAATTATCTTTAAAATTGAATGGTTCTCAGCAAAGCTTCGGTGTAAAAATTAAACCACTTTTGTATTTTGTCAATTTTAGTCTAATTGTAGGTTTTTTTTTTATCAAAATCATATAAATCTTTTTTTTAACAAAGGATAGATGTTTTTTTACCAAAAGATTCAAAACATATTGTTCTACCTGTACCCAAAGGTTCGAAATAGAATTGGACGATTTGATAATTTTTTATGCACATTCAAAACGAGGTGTTTTCAAAGTTGTAAAGTCGCAGGTAAAAGTTTAACTAACCTGTTTCTAAAAAATACGAAATCTGTTCAAATATTGTATAAGAAACACATAGTAAAAACTGAGATTATAAAATAATTAGAGGTAAATTGTATTTTAAATGACTGAGTCCTATAGAAAAAATATTTTGATTTTAAGAAATCAGAATTAATATGGTCATACGGTGTAATTGCTTATGTGTTTCTATCACACTGTTGCTCTACAGCGGCGAATTTCAAAACTAAGTGAACAACCGTTCGATTGCTAGATGACGCTAACCGTACGCTCGATGGTCGGTATCTGTGTCATCGAAACGTTTAACAACTATAGAAAACGTTAAACAAATAAACAGTACTACGTTCCAATTGTTTTCAAATAAGCAGTAGTAACACGTCTCACTTTTAATTTCGTCGTGTGGTCTAGATTATTTTTTGGTTCCATATAAAATTTTTTAAATTCTCTATTCGGATGCTCGATTTCTCATTTCATTGCGCGTACAAGTTATTTATAATTGGAAACTTATTAATTGTTATTATTTAAACACTTTATAATTGATCATTATCCATATTCATGACACTTCTTACTGTATGCCGTGGTTTCCTCTAACCTTTTATACACTTTATGGACCACTCAGTGTAACTTTCGATTAATTACGGACTACCTCTTTTAAAGACTTGATAACGGTGAATAATTATGATTGGTCGCGTATGTGGCTATCTGTTTTCTAGAATCATATTTAAGTGTCAATTGGGAACAAAAACCAAGTCACAATAAATTAAACGAATACTCAGGATACAGGTGCACAGTTCATTCTGAAATAGTGCGAATATCTAGATTTATAAACATATTTTGAACAACCGACTACACAATACTATGGAGGTACAGTTTTCAAATAATATTGAAACCTAAAACCTAAACAAGTTAAATATTTGAAAATGCTTACAAGTTAAAAACTAAAATATCATCAAACAAAATTAATTTTAAATATTTATTATTCCTATTCAACAATATGTGGCCTTTGCAACTATATTATATACTAGTGACGACGTGTGGAATAATAGTTAATCTGGGCTATATGTAAAATATTAGGCAACATTGGACCATGGACCATTAGTTGACAAACACTGCGGTTTACGATTCATTTACATCACAATGATGTATACTATCACAGTCATAACTCATCAATCAAATGATCAGTTAATACGTAATAGTACAATGTTAGTGATTTCTATTCATTCACAACAAATCATTAGTATTTTCTAGAAGAATAAATTATAATAAAAGTAGCTTACTCTTTCCCGCCAACGTACCCATCAATAAATCTTTAAAAAAATATTAAAATTCATTCAATCTATAAATCATACATTAAAGAAACACTTATAAAATCAATTAAAATCCAGAAACTTAATAATACAGAAATAAAAGATAGTAGAATAGGTAATTACATAAAACTACCATACATGATGTATTATGATACATTATCTAGTACAAAAAGTGCACCCGATTGTATGGTTAAAACTATATTCAACAACATTTAGGAAATGATGCAATGAGTCTAATAAAGTATGAATGAGAAAAGCAGTCTACTAAAATCAACGATAAAATCATTATTAATAAAAATCGTATAATGAAAACAATTACTAAAATAGTGAATGACCTTGATGAGAATGTGTGTAAAAATCAATTATTAAAAAGTATGTATGTGTAAATATTAATGATAAACATTAAAATTGTTTAGTTATATAATAATAAGATACTATTATTTAGAGAAGTAAAATACATTTATTCTCAATTGTATAAGACACCTATCATTTTTAAGAATTATATATTAGTAATATGTATAGGTACTCCGTATACCAGAAACGAGCTTGCTCAGTTGGTATACGTATCAGCTCTTATCATTAATATTATTGTATTAATGTAATTTTGCAATTTCATTATTGTATTGAATTAACAATATTGAATTTGCTGAATAAATAAATAAATAAAATAAAATGTTTTTGAAATGCAGATAATTGATGTGAAGATTATCCAAATTTGAAATCATCTAAATTAGGTAGATGTAACTGTAAAACTAAAGTAGGCAGGTTCTTATAAATATATTGTGAATTTTTTTTGTCATTTTGGTGGTGCAAGTTTATATATATATATATTATAGTCTTGGACATCTAAACAACAATATATTTAAAATTTTACATTGTTTTCATTTAATCTTTAAGTAGATTAAAAATTAAATTTTTCCGATACGAGTCTATTGAACTTATCTTTGATGGGTAATTAATAATTTGTAACAAAAAAATTATTAAATTGTGCTTAACATTTTTTCGCGTCTTCTGAAAAATATAAATTTTTTCTCGGTTATAATACCTACCTATTTTAAATTATCATCAAGATAAATAAAAAATAAAAATAAAATAAAAAATTTTACTATCATTATTTAAAAATAATTTTTCAGTTAAACTTAATTTTATATTCACGTTTCAGTATCAACTCCTAAAAATTTTACTTTTTGAGATATGTAGTATTACTCGCCCATTTACATTATACAGTTTAATTTTGATATCAAACCATGAAAAATATGACATTAATCTTCATATAACAAAGAATAAAGTAAAGTTTTATTTAATTTTTCATTTATTAAGATTATTTTAATATTCTTGTATAAAGGACAAGTGAGATACAACAGCGGTTAATTTTTTACAATTGAAAATTGTATGCTATTTTAAAGTAATACCAAATTTCAATATGGTTACAAATAACAACATCATTGTTATTCACGTTAGAATTAAAAGAAAAGTTTAATATTTTGGTATAATTTAAAAATTTACAGGACAAATTAACCTTAAACTTATTCTTGATTATATATAATAGATAGTTTTACAAATATACTATATTTAATGTTACCTACTGATCATTACATTTATTACAATTATGAGTCATATAATCAATAATTTAACAAAAGTATCGTGTCACGCAGTAAAAGGAGCTAAGGACAGAATATAATTTTTATTAAATTCATAAAACATCAAAAAATAGAGAAAATAATTGCGATGTAGCAAGGGTTTGAAATCTTGTTACGCATCGAATTCTGTGCTACGCAAACACTGAGCCCCTGTGGCTTATCTTGTCTATCTAAATACACAAATATTTGGGTCAGTGCTCGCTGAGCAAAAATACGCATCACAAAAGTTTCTAAAAACTTGAAAGAAAATAACTCGAAATTCTCTACGCATTTTTAAGAATTCAAAAATAAATACCTAAGCACACATTTTGTATACATGTATTAGAATATAAGTTACATTTAAACTTAAAACATATCATATATTTTCTCACCATATTAATCATATAAGATTACATAAATTGTAAATTAATAATAAGTTAAGTTACAACTTATGGGCTCTAACAAATCATAAATAAATATTTAATAAATACAAATAAAATATTTGTTTAAATTGTGGAATTGTATAGTGAAGTAATGGTTATTTTCGTAAATTTGTTTAGCATAAAAATGATTAATTTATGAGAATCGATATAATATTGTTATATTATAAGCTATAATATTATAGACAAAAATAAAAACTAGAAAATTCACTAGAAATATTTCATAGTTATTTTTTATTTTTATAAGACTGATGTTTAAATTTCAAGTATTGTACTGAAGTATTTTACTTCACAGGTTAATTTTTAGTCAAGATTATTCGATGTATAATATCAACTTTTCATTTATTTTTTAAAGTAAATATTTTTTTTTCGAACACATTAATTGATATTAAAAATGTTTTATAAATACACCGAGATATGATCTCATTGTACGTCAAAAAGCTCATCGTAACATCAGTTTTTCATTGTTTTCTAATTTAAGGTAATATATAATTCACTATTAGGTAAACTGGGATGAGCTGATTGGAGTGAGGTAAGTACCTTATACATAGCATTGAGTGCTGGCTAGCTTTTTAAGTTTTTATATCATTTTTAGATTTCTGAAAATACAATTTATAGTTGAGAACTGCAAAAGCCTTATAATGTAATAAACGTATATTATACAATGAATTTTGGATGTGAATCATATATGTGTATGTTTTATCCTTTTCGGCTTCTCCCCATATTGTTATAAAGTTAAAATATATATAAATAAGAATTAAACTTGACTTTGAAGACGAATGAAATTAGTTCAAAATATTACTCTTTAGTCCACATTACCATAAAATACGATTGAGTATTTATCTTAACTACATAGACATGGTTTATTATTAATTTCCTGGATAAACTGAATAAATTCGACCGTATCGATGGCACTTATTTATTAACATTTACTTAATAATTTTATTACTAATATGACATATTATTTGTATAATTATTTATCATGAGTTGAAAATGTATTGTTTGATATTGCGAAAACCGTTTAAATTGCAATCAACAAATTAACCTACCAAAATAAAGGAAAAGGTGTTTTGTTTTTGAATATGACCTAACATTATTTAGCAATATATCAGCTCAGTTATAATTAATCTATTAATTTTATTTTGTAATAAATATAGATATGCAGTTTTTATATTCAATTAAGTATTTTTTAAGTTCATGATATACGTTCTATCGAAATAAAATATGTCTTCATATTGCCGATTACCATATTCTTCGTGATTTTGCAATCAAATGTATTATGTTGTAAGTACTTTTTTTTTAGGTGCAATTAAAGTAATAGTAGTCCAATAAAAAAATTAAGTATAAATTATATAGCCTACTGTAGTTTTTAAAAAGATGTTAGAATATCAGACAATACTTGAATCGAGGTAAGTGGACTTTGTTTCATATAAAATATGGAATCCGATAGAAAAATAAACGTTCTAAAATAATTTATTTTTATTTAATATATATAAAAGTTTAGTTATTATTAGCCCGTTGAAATAAAACTGATTCTATAGCCTAGATTCTAAATAACTATGTGATCAATTTTAAAACATTCTATCAAATGAAAAAAATGAAAACAAATAAGTTGATAGCAGATGAAATAAAAAAATATCTATATCACAGTTCATCATTGTACAAATAAATCTGAACCGACTCTAAAAAGCAGCTCCTAAAGAATAGTGTATACAGGAAGGTTAACATGTAACGAATAGACAATATATACAAATATTTTATTATCCAGTGACAAATAGGGATATTTTATCAGGTGTAGTATAATAAAGGTTTAGAAGCTCTCAGAAAATTAAAATATCTAACAATACAATTATTCTACAATTTAATTCATACATCAATTTCATCCAAATTTTTAATTTTAAATTGAATAATTAATTAAGAAATAATTGTTATTTATAGAATAATTTGTTATATTAAAATTTAAAATCAAATATGAATTTAATTTAACACACAAATAGATACCAAATAGATTTTTTCCTTTGTTTGAAATGTATTCTATTATTATAATATGTGGTTAAATCAACATTCAACTTTATAATACTGACACATCAACTATGATTGGTTTTGAATAGTTTATGGTTTTTTCAGATTCATGAAATTTTTTTAAACGGAGAAATTCGGAATCATCGATGATGAACCGATGTTTAAGGTATACGAAAATAAATAAGAATAAATAATACAGGAAACAGTTTTTGATAATCTTAAACGGAAAATAAAAATGATGCTGAATACTGCTGTCTATTAAATAATGATTAGAATGTACAATTTATTATAATTGACGAGTCAACAATTTTTAAAAATTACAATATATATTATTAGAGTATTGTATCAAACAAAATATAGTTTGGAATTTTTAAAACCACCATAATTATAGGTATTTAATATTTTAAATTCAGTTTCATATAAACAATTTATTACATTTAAATTTATTACATTTTAAAAATTTTGATCTAAAAATCCTTCCGTAAAGATTTTGTATACTTGAGACTTTTCTGATGATGATAACAAATGTGAACTTTAAATATTATCTATCTTGGGCCCTGCTGAGAGTCTAAATCAGGCCTCGAGTAAATCTGTATTAGTTATCCTGCTTATTTTAATGGTAGATTTATTCCTTTAAAAATCAGATTACATCCAAACCGACAATGGTTGAAAATAGTATAGTAAAAGAAAACAGCCGATTGTAATTAATTAAAAATCAAATATTCAAATGTACTTTCTATTATATTATTATTATTATTATTATTATTATAATAATAATTATTATTACTGTTACACTAATTTTTTATTAAATTCAATAAATAGATATTAAAATGATATGTGTTTTGTATTATTAATTATTAAATTATTCGTACATGAATTTTCATTCTTTATATAATATTTATAATAAACACATTATTTAATGTTGAATTATTCTATACTCATAGTTCATAATACAATCCTATTTAATAACTTAAACATTTGTAGAAACCACTGTTTTTAATTTAAAAACATGGAAATAGGATTTTAATTTTCATGAAACCTAAAACAGCAAAATTATTCAATATTTTTTTCAATATTTTATCATTCAATATATTATCTTTGAGATAGTACATAAAAATTGATAAAATTGGTCAATCATTTCAAAAGTACATAGTCTATAAAACTCAGGATTGACTTCTGGTGACTACGGTAAAAATAAAAATAAAGTATAAAATAAATAAGTACATTCTTTCGAAGGGATATCGGGCAACAAGTATATGTAGAATATAGTGTTATTATAATTCAGGCTATATATTTTTATGTAGCCTTTGATCTCAGAACACGTATACCAAGCTATACCTATTTTTAATTTATTGTAAAAGGCTAAATTGGAATAGTTTCAATGGGTTGTATAATATTTTATGTTTGAAATCACATAAGACCTACGTGTTCCCGAAAAGCCGCAATCACGTACCCTAAAATAAGACGAAACATACGTACTTAAACATGCGTTCGTTTGTAAAAAAAAACCACGTACACACAAAGCGCTGCATATTTTACAAAATGTAATGAAATCAGGACACCGCTGCTGGTTTTTCATTTTATACGGTGATATAGTTGCTTCATTAATCTGTTATAGAAACCCGTACCTTTTTTCATACGGGAATAATCGCGGAGTCTTTAATTTTGTTTGTATAGTATTAGTGTGTCGGGATGCATAGACTTTGTGTGGCGGTAGTGGTGGCACTCGGGGTGGAAAGCTAATGACTGTTACGGAGGGTGTGTAGTTTTTTACAGGAGGCGTGTCTTCAACAGGTGGGATACTCGGGCTTTAAGAGCTTTTCCACAGACACACAGAAGCCAGTCGTCAAAATCAAACTGACCGGAGCTTTGTTGTGCACTAACGTACAGACTAAAACTGTTTTGAAAAAAAAAAAAAAAACGTAAGTACATTTTTTTAAATAATAACTTCACAAATAATGTTATTTCGATTACTAATTACATTATAAACAATTAAGATTTAAAGAAAAATATTTTTAATTGAACACGATCCACGCAAAATTCAAACGGAATAGTTTTTATTCAATGTAGAAACGTATAATTTTTTCACTTAGTTAATAAACAAAAATAAATAAATAAAAACCGTAAATTGCGTTTTAAGAACACATAATTCAATTGCTTTAAAAATTGCAGTTTTATTCAGGTAATTTATTTATTTGAATTATTTATTTTATTACTCACAATTTTAAATACGATATATTATTTAGTTTTTATTTTGTATCAAGTGTAAAAATGTGTACCTTTTTGATTTATTCTATATATAATTTTTTGTGTGATAAGTAAATAATAATTTTGCGTTAAAATGTATAATTATTAGTTAGTTATTAATTTTTTAAAATATTCATATGCAATGCGATATTTATATAAGTGATATTATATCGGAAAATATTATTATTTTATATTTTTGAGTGAACTCAATTTTAAATAGTCGTGTAAAATAATTAAAATATTAATCGTGAAAACATTATTTCTTAAATCATTTTCAAAAATATTAATCGAATAATAAAGTAAATTTATTTATCTGAAACAATCTCATATCTACATTAATATATTTATTGTACTTTTGAAATTAAAATTTTTTCTTTTAGAAGTATAAAAATGTTATAATACAGTCATTATCCCTAATAAAATAAAATTTTGAAATCGTTATAAATTAATATTATATGCTGATAAAAAAAAATTAAGTTAAACACATTTTCATTTCATTATTCAAGTATGAAAAAAAAAATTAAAATCACTGACGTATTAAACATAATATTATTCATTTAAATTTCGTTATATCACATGTTAATTTTCTGGTTAATAATAATACAAAATAAATATTATTCTTACAAAACGAACATATTTTAAATAAATCTTGAATTTATTTTGTGTAATATATGCAATAAAAAAAGTAATTTGTTTAGTTAGGAAGTTATAACATTTATTTTAGTTTTTTTTTTTTTTAATAGAAAAGTTCAATTGATTTTTATTTGAAATTAAAATTTTATTTTTATGATGTTGCTCAGTTTATTATTTATGTTTTGTTTTCTTGAACTTAAAACTATATAATATCTGTATGTTGGCCATTTAAGAAATATATTTGTTGGCGGTGTTGATTATTACTATCCAAGCAAATATAAAAAAGAACCTTTTATAGTCTTATTTTTTTCTTTATAAGAGTTAGAGTCCAAGTAATTTCATAATATAATATAATAGTTTAATATATCAATAAAAAGTTTTAAATGTCCATTACTTTATTATATTTAGTTTAAAAAGACTTTTTTTATATAAACATTCAAATAAATCTTAGTTTTTGTAACGAGCATTTATTTTACGAAATTTTGTAATTTAATATTTATAATATCTTTTTATTATAATAGTCCGAAAATTATAAAATAATTAATTATTTATTTACCTCTTAATACATATTAAATTACGGATTTATATAAAGGCTTATAAAACCTAAGAGAATTAAAAAATTATACTGCTTAAGCATGAATATGTTGAAATTTATGAGTGGAGCGGGAGCACATCATATTTTTGGCACTAAAAATAATTAATATTACATATTTATGGAATTTTCAAACATAATAATCTACCTTCATAATAATTTTATACTTATTACTTTTTTAAATAAACACAATAAATTAAAAAAATTAAATATTTTTATAATATTACTGTTCAAACCGTGAAAAGTGTACAAATAACGTGCCATGTTCTGGTGAGTTTTGACAAATACGCGGCTTAATGTTAGCTCCTTAATATGTATTGTTTTATAATTTATGAAACTAATTGCATACATATTCATTGAAAACATTTTTTGAGGTTATTTAGCGAGTGTTCATTTATTTTTAAATCCTTTTTACTGATTTAATTTTAATAAATTGAATCAATTTAAAAATTCCACGGCTGCATATCATTTAAAATTGTTTTAAGACCGTACACATTCCGTTATTAAATAAAAACTGTAATAATATGCTTTTTGATGGTTAATACCTACAGATTTTAATTTCGAGCAGAGTAAGGATTAAAATGAAAAGATAGAGATATAGTTCAGTTTAAAGTATACCTGTCAAAATATATAAATTTTTTTTATTATTATGGGTGGATAATAATTACATCATCTCTGACATGAGATAAAAAATTATACATAGATAATATTTTAAAGACATCGTTTTTACATGTTACCGCTGTATTTTATATGCTGTTTCATTTTACAAGTTTTTAATTTTTCTAAATAGCAAAGAAAAGTAAAAAGTAATAAGCATTTTCTCCGACTATTTCTGCCCTAGTATTTTAAAACACCGTATAACCGTTATTTTTTGGTCATCAATAATATTTTTGAATAATTTTTTTTACGTTTATAATTTTGAAAATTAAAAATAGCTATTTTATTATAAGGTAGAAATTACGTCTTGTATTCTTTAATGTTTGTTTTGAACATTCTGAAAATCTGTGTTTGCAAAATTTTCTTTTTACTATTGCAAAATAGATTTTTTTTTAAACGTCCGATTGACGGTATAATACCTTTATATACAATTTTTTTTTTTTTGTTTCTAATGGAATGGTTTATTTTTGTCTTAAAATGAATAACAATATTACATTGACTAGTGAAAAGAACGAATTTTCTGTACCCTAGTCTTTGCAGTATTATTTTTCCTATGTAGATTAAAAATTATCATAAAAAAAATTCTATTTGATGTAGATATTCGTGAAAAAAAAATGGACGCTAAGAAGGCAATACCAGTTATTTTAGGTAACTGAACTTCTTCATTGACTATCCTTGACTTAGCTGTAGGTATTAAAAATATTTTTGTTTTTCAAGTATGTACCATGTAGTTTTATTCAGTGTATTGATATTACATATTTATTATTAAATAATGACATTTTTCATTATTCAATAAAGTATACAAATTTAATACACAGCGCATCAACAAATATATATATTAACTATAAAAAGAAATAATTAAATCGAAAATACATTAACTTGGTGGTTTCAAATAATAATATAATAAGTTCATGATATAATGATGTATAAAAAATAAAAATTATACTAAATCATTTTTGAGATAGTTTTCCCCGTGAAATCGCGTGAACGTTTAATATAGTTATGTTTTCCATGACGCACACACGACATCTGCGAGAAGTTGCTATAGTCTGATCCTCCATGTTTTCGTTTATTTTTAATTTTCAATTATATTTGAATCGTAGAGAACATATTGTCCTTCACCCTTTATCACAGGCGTCGCTAACCTCGTCGTCTGACCTTTTGCGAGTGCATGAAAAGTGTCGTAGTCGCCATCACGTGGTTGTAATTTTCTGGGTCATGACATCGTAATGTGGTGAAATAGAGCACTTGTAGCTCGTTTTCACTTTTCTCGAACGAAAATTGTGTGGACAGTCACATTTTAAAAACAATCCACCATAGTTGGGGGGGGGGAGAATCACACATGAACAAACGATGTGACAGAAGGACAGATAAAGAAATGGATAGCGAATGTCGGTACGGCCGTGAAAAAATTTGTTCAGATAATATTATTGCGAGATCTGTGTCGAAAATTTTTTCAGTTTACCAGAATTCTGACTTTATTCCTGTAAACTTTTTGAAGCAATCATTCACGAGGTCTTAAATAACTCGATTACGTAAAAAACGTAGGTAATGGTCAATAGAAAATACTGCGTTGACTGTTTCATTAAGTACTTGCGTAAATGTTTAAAATGTGTTTTTAATACTCTTTCAACGTGTATTTGTATCCGGAATCGATTATTTTGTATTTTTAAGCGTATCCTAGAATTTTATGTACTTTCTGTAAGAATTTTTTTATTTCATATTATACTGTTTGGTAATAGCATGCATACATATATCTTTTTCTTCTACTTCTTTAGGGTTTTTCGCATATTAAGACCATCCCGTCACACATCCAAAACATCCTTCTCTATCTTGTGCTTGTACTTTCCAATCCGGTCCTCTATTAAGTGCGTCTACATCTATTTTTATCATATCTTCCCACCTCAATCTAGGTCTCCCCAATGGTCTTTTGCCAACTGGATTCTCGTCCATGATCATCCTTATTATGTTTTTTTGGATTCATTACGTGTCCAGCTAACTGAAGTCTTTGGTTTCTAATTCTCTTCACAATATTTATATGCATACACATATAATGTGTTATAAATAAATGAGATGCTTTGAGTGTTTATTGGTATTTTAAGGTAACGAGGGTGTTGTATCTACATAACACAATATGTTCATTATCTTTTTTCTTATTTCAATATATGTTTTTAGTTATTAGTTCAAAAATTAAAACCACGATGTAGATAACTTCAATGATAATTTTATCTACACCATGATAGAAACATAATATTATAATATATACGTACATACATACACACAGAGGCGGCTTGATCATGTATTTTGTGGTTCACTGAACCACCAAAAAGTTTGGAGTGGGTGTCATTTTAAATTGTAATATATGGGTTCTTGATCTTGGTAACCGATGGTAATTTAAAAATAGTATTTGATATCCAAGTCATAGTTATCAACAAATAGATACAACCACTAAATCGCACTATCATATCAAATCATTGATATTTTTAAGCAAATTTTATTATAATTAATAAGTGTCAAAAAAATAATAAAAATTAGGTAAGTTTTTGTATTATGACTTTTTGGTAGGTATGTGGGTGGATGGTATTATCTATTTTTGAACCACCAACTGAAAAATGTCAAACCGCCTCTGCATACACACACACACACACACACACACACACACACACACACACACACACACACACACACACACACACACACACACACACACACACACACACACACACACACACACACACACACACACACACACACACACACACACACACACATACACACACACACAGATATATATGCATAAGTTAATTAAAAGTATTTCGAAGTTATTTAAATAATTTATCAATATATTTAAAAATTTAAAAATGTTTCTTCAAGAATATTCAAAACACTTTTTAAAATAATTATGTCTTATATTTGAATATTTGTCGAAGTATTTTTTCAAAAGTGCACAGACTATGATATTTTTAATAAAATAGTCTTACATATTTCACTAAGTGATTTTATAATGTATCACGTCATTTGTTCATCATATAATTTTAACATATTTAAAATAATTATGATAGGCAGTTTTTGTCAATTAATAGCGCACGTGAGCTTGTATACTACAAATTCGTTATTCGATAATTTAAGTATTTTAATCTTTACCTTAATTAAAGTTGTTAAAACAGTACTCTTATCAGCCTTGTAATTTTGTTAATCATTATTTAATCTTGTTTAAAACATTTTCTAAAACGTTCCGTTTATTTACTCAATTACATACATAATTAGTCAAAATTAATTACTTTTAAGTTTTAACATATGATTTTAAATGACTCAGGACTAATTTAATAACAATAACAATATGAATTTATATTTTAGTGTTTATATAACTTATGTGATCTCATGGGTTAAACTGTATTTTTGATTTTTCATCTTTAACTTAAAATTCAATTTTTGATCTTAAAGAAAAACCCATTTCATTTTTAAGTATATTTGATTGTCACTTTTTATGATGAATATTTTTATTAAAATAATATAATATACTTTTTGAATATGAAATTACATTAACTATAAGATTCTGAATCAAGTGTAAAAATTACATTAGTTTTGAAAACATGTGGATGTACTAAGTTAAAATAAATGAAATATTATGTGTCCATAGAATATACTTAGGCAGTAAATATTGTCCAATTATTTTAAATAGTGATCGGAAATTGTCCTTAAATCGCATTTCATTGAATCAAATTATTCATTTGCGTTATTATTCATAACTACATTACTCATATGTACCTAATCAAAAAGTAATTACCATTGTGATTCAAAGTTAGAATTGATAATTCATCTCAAGGTTTCAGAAATAATGTCCGACTTAGTAAAAAAAAATTATTTGATTCTTCATTTTATTAATTTTTTAACAGAAATTCTTAGGTAATTAAAATTGATATATTAAGTTATTTTACATTGTTTTATATCCAAATTTACTAACTAAAATTAGTGATAGAATTATTTGCCTTTCAATTTACATTGTTTCACCACTGGGAATAATTAATGAGTAAATAGCCATAGGGCATTTTATGTGTAGGTAGGTCTACTTGGTATTGTAGTTTGCACATTGTTTTGAAAGTCAAAACTTAAAATATGTCTGGCCTATCTTTTAAAATATTTGAATATTTCCAAATCTGATCAGTTAATTAACAATAAATATTTGTAAACACTCATTTGAGTGAAAAACATTGAGATATGATTTTTTTATGATTTATTATGATGAAATATTTGAAAAAAACTGATTATTATTAGTTCGCGAAACATAAAATTTTATTTGTACGTAAAGGATATTAACATTTTTTTTCAATGACGTGAGTAATTAATATTATAATTATTTTTTTAAATAAATACCTATTAATATAAAGTAGGTTAGTTAAGTACCCATATAATTAAATTGGGTTGAATAAAATTAATTTAAAATATGCATAGACGTGTGCTTAGTTAAATCATTCATTCTAGTTTATATTTATCTTTAATTATACTAGAAAAAAACGAACAAAAGTTTTTCTTTGGTTTATATTTCAGAAAATAAGTACTGTGGGATTGATATTAATTATACTATGATTTGTTTTTGCAGACAAAAAAACAAATCATACATACTACATACCTACTAAAATGTTTAACAGATTTCTTGATTTATTTGATTGGAAAGGAGAGTTGAGTTTCATACATTTATAAGTTTTAGATAGGTATTCTGTGGATCGACGATGTTGAATATGTTTACGTTTGATTGAAAAAATAGATATGATAAACTACGTACAAATTGAAAAAATATAATCAAAACATAATTAAAATTGAGTTCTTCAGCCAAATCAAGATTTCTAGTTCTGAATTATTTATTTATATAAATTATTGACTTATCATAACTGTGAAATCGTTTACAAATTAACAATGAAATATTATTTTCACCTGTAGTTTTCATGAATTAAAACGAGTTTTCTACATTATAACAAATATATAAATACAACGCTATTTTAATAACTCAGTCGGCAAAATTTCTAATGTTGATAAAATTCCGTTTTATTTGTGAACTGGCCTCTTTCAATTATTTTAACTTCTTTTTAATACATTACTTTTAAAATATTATTATTATTATTATTATTATTATTATTATTATTATTATTATCATCTTTAGTATGTTGTCCGATAAAAAGTATAGCACTGAATGTCAATCTTCTTTGAAAATTAGTATTCTTAACAACCGATA
This sequence comes from Therioaphis trifolii, assembly GCA_027580255.1. Taxonomy (NCBI): domain Eukaryota; kingdom Metazoa; phylum Arthropoda; class Insecta; order Hemiptera; family Aphididae; genus Therioaphis; species Therioaphis trifolii. Next base: position 23,434,702 of record CM050404.1, read on the forward strand.
ACTGCAAAGTACATGATTATTTATTATAGGTATTTTAATACATATTCGGGGTAAGGAGAATAGACGTTGTTTTGATACTCAAACCACTTCTGCGTTTACGTCACAGATAAATATTCAAATTTTAAGTGATGCAAATTAAATGTGATAAAATGTATAAAAAATATTAAAAATAATTATACTTATTTTTATTTTTTAATGTATACTAGAAAAAAGTTGTATCTCATTATATACAATTTTTTTTTTTTTACTGTTTATGCAAGTATTTATTTCAATGTTCAGACGAGAAATAACTATTGAAAAAATATTTACTTACAATGTCACCAAAATTTAAAAATGATATTAAATTCTTATAAAAGTGGTAATTAAAAAAAATTAACTTGACAGAAAAGCCATTTGCGAAAATCCCTTGATAAATCTTAGGGATTAATATGTTCTTTGTTCAAGACACTCGAAAAATGTACTCATATTTTAAGAAGTTCTGTTTTATTACCCCAAGCATATAATATATATTAGGAGGAAAATTTAAACTTTGACTAGCCTAAGTCTATCAATGTTTCTTCCCGATTTCCGCCCCGTAAATAAATCTTCTTTAAGTTGTCTCCGTGTATTTCATTTATTTTGTTTATATTCATACATAAAGGTACATTTTAAATTATAAAAGTAAATAAAATAAGAAAATAACGTTTATATAGTTTTTTCTAATGGACATACCTATATATATTTATTTATAAAAATCAAATCTTATTTTTTTTATTTTTGCAATTGGTGATATAAGCTCACTGTTATTGTTACGACTAGCAATTTGTTTTTACTGCGAAAAAAACGTCAATAGAAATTGAATACAACAAAACAGAATTGCTTTGAAAATCAATGCTCAAAGGTGTTAAAAAGATAAAATATTTTCGGTGATGTTCATAACATTTACGACACTCTTCATGTTCCGTATCGAGATATAAATAAATACCGATTTCAACGTAACCCACAAACAACGACCTCATTTCGTACTTCAGGGACGTGTATTTGGAGAATCATATTATTGTATTACGTCGACGGGGGTTTAATAAACATATTTTGAATATTGACCTTCGTGAACGTTTATTTTATTTCGTCTTTTTTTTGTTCTCTACTTTTTTGCATTTTTCGGTCGAAATTTATTATTTTGTTTTACGATTATGTCGCGCACTGCGACAACGCGATTCCTCGACTATAGTTAGAGCAACGACGCGCCGAGCAAATATTAAGGTCGTGCACCGCGACGGAGGCCGTGTTTTTTTATTGATGATTTCCCCGCTGTTATGATATTTTTATTAGGGTTTAGCCTCGAGATAGTGTCACACGTTTAAAAAGTCCGATAAAAGTCGGGGATCAAGTCGCGCGCATTTGCCCGCGTATAAAAAACGACGCGCTCCGTCCTTACCCGCTCGTGTGACTGCAGGGCACGTTTGTGTCGGACGGCCAAACACACCCGGCCACGTCGGTACCAGAAACTGCGACGCAGTCGTGCGGTGACCAAAGTCACGGACGACGAGTCGGCTACCGTTTTCCGAATCGGTTGTTCACGCCGCACAGTGGCAGGGGCGGACTGGCCCGGGGTGCTATACACCAAGTAGCACCCCGGTCCCCGATTCGTATTTATGACCGGGCCCCCGATTATCACAGTCGGGGCCCATTTTAATTGAACTTTTATTGTAATATTTTATAATATAAAGATAAATTATAAAAAAGATTGAAAATACTGTTGTTAATATATTTATAATGTTACATCGTGTCATCGTATCAGTCATGTTTACGTAATAATCGAGTTTTCAATAAAATACAGATGTTCCTTTGGCTTGTTGCAATTGAAAAATCTTCTAAAAATACATTTACTCTATAAGCTATCCACATAATATATAAATTGTTATGATAAGTATCTATATTATATCCATATCTCCATCATACTAGTCATACTCCCAAAAAAATAACTATTCTTATTTTTTTTTTTTTTTTATGTATTTATTCACTTTTCTGGACTCTTTCCTAATTTAGGTAGGTTTGAAAAGAAATACGGGCCCCTAATAAATTTTGCACCCCGGGCCGAAAATATCCAGTCCGCCCCTGCACAGTGGGATATTTTCATAAAAACCTGGCCAAAATATAAATACTAATTAAAAATCAATTTTCTTAACTTCATTTAATTATTTATATCATGTTATTTTAGTAGAATAATATTGTTTTGCGTATTTATAGTATGCGCAATTGTTTTTTAATTTTTTGAAACTGCATAACATACACTAAAAAAAGATAAGATTGTATGGACTCGAACTATCTCGGAAGTTTACTAAAATTAATGATGAATTTTGTGTTTGTATATTTTATTTTAATTCTTGTACTTTTTATTAAAATTGTATATAAAAATATAATGATAACATGATTTTATATTTTATTAAACTTAAATACTATATACATACCTCCAGGTAACGAGTTCATTTTTTTTTTTCGTAAAAATAACTATACAACACAAAATATCTGCTATGTTCTAACAAAACTTTTTGTTCAGAGTAATACCGACGTGCGCGTCGCATCTGTAATGCCATACTCTGGGGTATTATTGCAATGCAATTAATACTGATAACAAGGTAAAATATTACGTAATTGCTTCAATATTATCTCTATTAGATAAACCATCAACAATTATCATTCTAAATGCATTTTGAAATTTCTAATTTTGGCCAGGTTTTTATGACAATATCCCACTGCGCGCCGGTGGCATTTCAAGAAATTATTCTTCCTCTGGGGGTGGGGATTGATAATGAATCTAATACCAAAAATTTTGTATCATCCAACAGGGTAGTCGGTACGTAATCACTTATGTATTTTTGTTATCGCCGTTTTTGATGGATTCTCACCAACTGACATCGACGCTTACTATACTTGAAGAGATTTAAGAACGGGAAGAATCGTTTCCCGATTTGGAGTTTATCGTTACTCGTTTACGTTATGTGCTGTTGTTGAACTTTTAGGTATTACACGTGTGTTCTAACCGTTGTATACGTACGAGTCTTTGATGTTTGATTATTGTAGTTTTGCATAACAGTATAACACAAATTTAATAAAATAAGTTCAAAGGGGGTTATTTACCCAATTACCCGTTCCTCTTCACTATCCCTCCAACGGATCTTCTAGCGGTTTACACTCCATGGGCATATACATGAACCGACTGCGAAATAATATAAACGAGAATACCGTTGAAAGTGTGCTAGTCGGCGATTCTTACATGTATTTATATACAAACAATAATCGCTAAATGAATGTGTGTCGATATAATAATAGATACAGCTAGGTACTTCTGGTAGCTGGAATGTTTTCGATTAATATTTCAATAAACAGATATTAGTAATGTAAAAATCTGTTTCAAGATACTAGGAGTTCAAAATAATGTTTATATTTTGCATATTCAGCTTTTTTCCAGTGTTAATGCATATACTTGCAAATTAAGAGCATGTTTCATAAATTATTACAACACTAAATGATTTGTTCAATGGATACATAATATGAAAAACATACATTAAGAGGAGGAAATTAAATAATTAACATTATAAAAAATATATATCAACATTAAATTTGAAAAAAGTTATCTACAAAAATTAATTATTAAGAATAATTGTATTAAACTGAAAAATGCTCACTATAAATAATTGTTTTTGGATAAATATATCTACATATTTTTTATATGGTTTCTTTTGTATTGGGCCATACATTTTTATGAAGTGTATCAGTTTTGAACATAAAATATTTAAATTTATTGATTGTTTAACTTATTTTTTATTATAAGTGATGTCCTTGAAGAAATCGAAAAATATATTTACAAAAATATTGTTTGACAAAATAAGTGAGTGCTGTAATTTTTCCGAATCGATTTTTTATTTTTTAATAAACTTACAAAAATATAATGGTGTTCGGTGAAGAGAATCTTAGATAAGTCACATTAGCAAACGATACGTATAATATTATTTTTAATTTGAAATCAATGATGAATCGTTGTTTTTGGAAAACGATTCTGAGCGAAACTCAAGTAATAATTATAGTAACAATTAGTCAAGTTTTTGAAAAAAAAAAATAACCTTCTGGTAAACAATATGGTATTTTTTAAGTTTCAAGTAAAAAAGTTCTGGAATGATAACAAGAAAAATCCAAGTCGATTTAATGTATTTGTAAAAAAGACCCATTTCGCCGTATTTACATTATAGGTTATAATATATATATATAAAAAAAAAATACGATCACAACTGATTCATACGGAAATGTTCAATATAATTATGTCTACATATAAAAAAGCTTAAATACAAGTTTTTTCTTATAACTAAAAATTATAAATTTTATGAAATAAAAATAAAAATTAATCTGACATCATTTGTGAAATGAATAGTTTGAGATGTTATGCCAAATTTAAACGCGCGTGAAAATAATTTACCTCGATAATCTTTATTAAACTTACATCTTAGGAAGGGATAAATGTATATATATAGAAAATCTATAAGTGAAAAAAAAATTTTTTTGCCAAATTAATGATTTGAAATTTGATCAAAAATTTTTTGAAAAATATCGCTGATTTACGTGAATCAATGATTTTTGTCAAAATTCTAACTTTAAACGCGAGAGCGAAATTATTTTATTAAATGAAAATAATCTTGTGTAACGATTTACGAAAATAATGTTCGCAGTATCGTTAGTTAAAAAGTCTTGCGACCGTTCGCGGAATCGCCGAACCGTTGATTTCAGAATAGGAGCCGATTCGTACGCCATTATTTTCACACCCAGAAACCCATGCCGTAGATCGTACGCGCGATTTTTGTCATTTCGAATCGTCTATAAATCTTCATAATACATCGAAATCGAACCCAGCCTTAAACAGAGACCGTATATATTTCCGATTGAACAACACCGTGTACGCGGACTAATTCGCTGTTAATATTATCATACAATGTAAGTGAGCCGCAGGCGTTTCTCGCACAGCTATTTTATTAAATTCTTGTAATAATTGTCCTACTTAATATATGCGTTATGCATGCCTTTTTCAGGCACGATAACGTAAAAGGTGCCGCGCAGCGCGTTTCCGATTCGCCGAGTATTTAGTAATAAATACAACAGTTGGTTATATACGCACGGTTCGTTAACATTCGGGCATGTGTAATTTATTGATTCAGTTATACGAAACCGGTTTCACCCCCGCAACTTCTCGGCGATTCATGAGAGTACATGTGATTTTTTTTAAACAGATTGGCACGTTACACGAAATCGACAACAATTATGACGATGTAATAAATTATCCGAAACAGTGATCCTAAATTTCGGCAATGTAAATTTTGAAAAATTTTTGGAGGCAATAATACCCAGAAACTTTTGAAATGTATACAATTTAAAAATCATATTTTTTCTTTGTATACAACTTGATGTTATTCATCGGTATAATGTATTGAAAAATTAGAAATATGCTTTGAATTTGAAATTATTATTCATTAGTTTGACTCGATTCTTCAATAATCTTTATAAGCTTAACATATATGTATAATGTTTATACAATATAGATATTATGTATTGATACGAATATATTTTTTTAACAACGTTTATTTGTCATACAACTAATACAAATTACTTAACGAACCAACATGGATTAATACAAATTATCTTAAATTTTAATACTGATGGCTGATATTTGGTAGGCATTATTACGTGTACTTGGTATACCGATGACGGTTTTGACATTTCAAGTACCACGTTTAAGTTAGAAAATATTCTGTATAATTATAAATATCATTTTATTCATTTTTTCTAACACTCGTTTGTATGAGAATAGTGAGGATAAATAATGACTTTATCAAAATATTCTAAGTTTAACAAATTATAACTTAGGTTGAAAAAAATTGAATGCGTTTTAAGATATTTGAACAAAAATGAATAACACATTTTACTTGACCGTTGCTCAATATTTTGATAAATAAGATAAAATGTTGTGACTTGGCATTAATTCAATGCAATAGCCTTATCGTTTTGCCTAATTAAAGTATTTTAATACTCCTTAAACCCAGTGGCGGCTCGTGATGTTCAAAATGGACGGTGTGCAATTATTGAAAATGCATATTAATAAAATAAAATAAAATTAGTCACATCCAAGTCAATATTAAAATATTTACTTTAACAAAATGATAATTAAACATAATTTTAGAAACTAATAGGTTTACTTAAATACATGTATCATATAACCAGGTGTAAATTTTATCTACTTTCAGAACAAGCAATAGTATCGTAACTAAAAACAATTTTAAAAAATAAATGAAAAAATTACATATTTTTATTTATGAAGTCAAGTTTTCGTTCTTTAACTAACAGTTCTATAACTTTATTATTGAAATAGCGCATACTAATTAAATTTGTGATCGAGTGTGCAGCAGTAGGTTCCACACACCACGGTTCCATTTATTCGTCAATAACCCCACTCATCGACTAGAACGTATTCCTAAACGTATTTTACATGGACTCTCGGTGTGCAGCCCGAGCTGCACACCAGTTGGTGCGTATTTATTACATAAATCACTAAATTTTAGGAGTGATATTTTCGAACTCAAGCGTTTCACGTTTATAAAACTAATAATTTTGTATAATGGAATAAATACAGTTTAATAGATATTGTAATAAAATTAAAATACATTTTAGCTATTTTATCCTTAATAATCTATGTGGTGTGCGCACACCTGCACACCTAGGCACGAGCCGCCACTGCTTAAACCTGGCATAGGTATTCGATAGAAAAACGTGAGTTTGATACACATTCATAACGTGATAATATTACCGATTATTCTATCTTGATGTAGTGACAAGTTATGACATCAAATAAGTTATAACTAAAGGGTAACCGTTACCAAGGTTTACGTTTGATTGTATTTAATTCTTTTGTAGTATTATTGAGTGTTAAACATCAAGCATATTTTATGAGAATTTATGTAATATTAAGTATATCGTATACATTTATAATATTTCAAATAATGAAATTGCAGTGTTTTATCGTTTTATATATTTATTTCAACTTCTATGTTTTTATGAAGTCTAGAAATCGTATAGTTAATTTCCTTTCTCTCTGATTTTCACTTTATTTTAATCGAACATTTTTTAGGTTCGAAAAAGAAACAATAATACACGTATGTTTTTATTTTTTAAATAATAATTTGTCACAATGCTCAGACAAAGGCAATTTTTCAAATAAAGGTTAATTAAATGTGTTCACCGAATCGCATTAGAACTTAACTATCAAATGGCATTTGATAAAAGCAGGCAATTTATTACATTAAATTAAATATATCAATGAGCTCGTATTGTTTGTAAATTACAATATATATTTATTAGTGCGTGTGTGTGTGTGTGTGTGTGTGTGTATGTGTGTGCAACTGAAATACGAATATAGGTACCTATTATTCTAAACTTTTAAAGTATATTGTTACTTTATTTTCATTGTATATTGGAAATTGGGGTGCATTAGTAGTTATTCACGTATGGTTTTTAACCGACGCTGATTATTTTTTTGTTCTACTTAATTGCCTCTCGTGTATGAGTTGTGACTTGTGTCATTTAAATGATAGAGTTAATAAATGTATTGAAGCAGAATCGCTTGTGTTTGTCGGATATTGGCTATGAAAAATGAAAATAATTCTGTGTTTGAAACTTAATTGTATCATTTCAAGCTGTTAAACACGTACCTACTGATCTGTTGATAAATGTTTTAAATTAACTAAATTTGTATACGTAAATAATCACACATTATGCGTTTATTATTATTTGATATATTGCCTATACATTTTTTTTTTGTTTGAAAAAAATGAATGTAGGCATATGTACTATATTTCTGTACATTCTTGTATGTGAATATGTTAAATTTTGATATCAAAACCAGAAATAATTATGCTCCATGTAAACCATCAAAGTAATTTTTCTATATAATTCCAGTTGGTTCTTAGAACAGTAAATTAATATTATTTTTAGTTGTTTCTTATGTGTATTTCCGTTTATTTTTCTTTTTCTGTTATATTTTTTGCTTTTTAGTTTAATGTCTAATTTTGTTAAGTGATATATTAATATTAGTGTTTATTGTTATTATTGCGTTTTTCATCATCTATGTCGATTGTTTTTAACGTTATAATCATTTACGTTATGTTTAATAGTTTGAAGTTTTTAAAACTTATACTCTAGTATTGACGAAAATGTGTTAAGGCGAGTTCAATCGTGAAGTATTGATATTTTATTTCACATTTCAGATTTTATTAACTCATTTAATCGTTGTTTGCATTATTTTGTTAACCGCTTTTAGGGTATTAATAAAAACGTCATACATTTGGGATTTATGATTGTATTTTTAAAATTTTTAAGTCGAAGTTAAAACACTGCAAAATTTAGTACTCAATTAAAAACGTGAATTTTTATTCTTTTGAATCTCACAAATTATTCATTTTTGACATTTTTAAATTAAATTTTTAGTTTTTTACTCAGATACAACCAGAAAACAATTTAGCCACATGTTGAAATGTTGAAAAACTATTACCCAATGATAAATACTTTCTAGAAACATGTTTTTAAAGTTAATAACGTCCGTTACGATAGTTCAATGATTAATCAGGTTTTAAAGTTAGTCAACTAATTATTTAATATTTTATTGAGTCCGTGAGCTTTGAGCGGAGTGAGGCGAACGCTGGAACTTGGTTGTACTAGTTGCTTTTATGTTAATACATATTATCGACATAGTGAATACATTTTTTTGTTTTAATCTTGTTGATAGAAAGTTTTGTTACTTGATTGAAGATATTTTATTTTTAATAGTTATTTTTTTTATATTGTCATTATAAATGAGAAATTTAAATTTAAAATTATTTTTGTTTATTTTATGTTTGCCGTTTAACTGCTAAAATTTAATCACACGAATTAAGAATTGACATTTTTTTAAATGTTCACATTTTTCCAAAAAGTATTTAATTTATAGAAATTATTTTTGGTATTATTTTTAATTTTTATGGATGAGAATCCAAATTAATTTAAAATGAAACCAATAATAACATTTAATGAAAAATAAAAGCAAACCAGGTGTTACGTTAGAGAACGTAAATATAAGTAGTTGTGTGTTTATAAGTTATGTTAAATATCATAAAATGGTTAGTATGTTCTAGCAATTTTTGTGATATTTTACGATAATCCAAATGGTATGAAATCCTTTACGAAAAGAAATAATATAGGTACGTATACCTGCTATTTATGTATAATATTTTCACATTCTGATCAACTTCTTTTCAGAGTTCAAGGTTATACTTTGTACAATCATTTTTCTTCTATGTGATTTATGGACATCTATTATATATATATATATATATATATATATATATATATATATATATATTTATATATAGGTATAATTTATCATATTATACGAGGTAGTTATAGTATGCATAGTATTCGTATTAATTCGTACCATAACTTCCCAATAATAACGTCCAAGCAACGAACTAAAATATTGATTTGTTATGAGTAAATTATTCAATGATTAGTACAGTTTACGTTAAATTAATTTTGTGGTTTAAGTATGCGATCCAATTATCCGTGCGATATTCATAAGGACTAATTCCTGTTTTGTAGAGTTAATTTCGAAACGTTTAACCGTTTAATTATTACAGATTTTAACCGTTTGAATCTAAGCATTTTTCAATAACTATTCAACCATAACGGTTACGGTGCATAAAATAAAACGTTTTCCACCAATAAGATGAATAAAAAAAAAACAAAATTATTATGGATACGGCAATTAGCCGATGGACATACATCCAGTTCGGTTCAACACCATGTAGAATATAGTAGGTGTACGAGTATCATTTTCATTAATTTATTATTGATGACAAAGTAAACCATTGCATTCGAAAAAAAGTGGTTAATTCAAATTGGACGTTTGATGACATTTCTTTTTTATTGTTCACTCGGAAGTCTCAAATCCATTAAATTATTGGAAAAATGTATTGTTGTCTATTTGAACAATTGTAACTGTTTTTAAGTTTTGAGCGTTTTCAGAAAAACTTTGTATAATACGTTACTTTTTTACTGTGTCTTTTCGAAGGCTAAATTTCAGAGAAATCCATAAAATTACTTCGCACATCGAAGTATTGTTTTATGTAAACCGAATATAGGAAGCGTAAATATCGGTCTTATTACTGAGATGATTGAACAATGATTCTGAAATTGAATGCAAATCGTTTTCCAATAGTATCCATACATTATTCACCTCTTTTAGTTGTGATTTTCGATAAAAATCGATTGGGTTAATATTTTAGAAATATGTTATTAGTATCATGCTTATAAGATAACTATAATACCATCAATTTATTGAAATAATGTGATCAGATAATACAAAGGAGCGATTGTCAGTCGAATAAAATTATATTTATGTATGTAAATAAACATACATGATATACGCATGTATGTGATATACTGTGTTCAGTACTTAATTACACATTTAAAAAAGACAGATAATTCTTAATTATAATTTTATTTATACGTTAATACTATAATATTATTAATACTTGTGAGTAAAAATTATTGTTCAGTTGTAGAATTAATGAATAAATATTACACTGTTATTTTCTATTTTTCGAATCAATCTTTGAATAATCTGTAAAACGTCATTCATTCTAATTTGCATATTTCCATGCTATGCCTATTGTAGGACGAATGCTAAGTTTAATCCAATACGAACAATTATATAGTACAAAAATTATTATTTTTCTCATCGATATGAAAATAAAAACCTTACAATATGTATAAATATATATCAATTAAGTTTAAAACAAAATTAATCGAACGGTATATAAAGTCTGTAATAATGATATCCTTATTGTTATTTCAAATTATCAATCACTAATAATTATCTTCTCCTAAAATGTTTAATGGGGAACACTCTAACAGAAAAAACCTAACCTAATCATAACCGTAGTACTAATTTAATCATAAGAATGATTTAGAAATAACAATAATATTTACACGTATTATGTTATGCAAGAGAAGAAAAAAGAAAAAAAAACGTCGAGAAGTTTATGAGTGGCTCAGTAAACTTTAGGTTGTTCGTTCGAAATATAAGCCCTCGTTGTTTCGCAACGAAGATTTATCACTGGAACAGCATAATATTCTTTGATGTTTACTTAGGTCTACAAACTTGTTATTATAATTAAGTATCATTATAGAAATTGAAGATTTATTATACACATATCTATTTCGACAAATCATAATCATGTTTAAATAATTTACGACCTAAACAACGTGCATTGATTGTATCTAGGTTCTTTATTGTTACTTATATAAAAGAATTACTTATATTAATTATATGTAAATAATTATTTTCGTGTCTTAAATCAACTTATAATAGTGTAATTGAATATTCGTTGTTCATAATCGATACAAGTAATGATGGTCCTGGTGGAACAGTAATGAATATGTTCCACTTTATTTATGGATTCAAATAGTCATATGACTCAAAAAACCTAAATATACAAAAATAACATTTTGGTAAAATGATTTTCAACATTCGAGTACATATTTTTTTTGCGTAACGAATTTTCGATCAAAACAAATATAGGTACCTTTTAAATAGATAAAAAAAAAACAAAAAAAAAAAAACCAACAAATAAACAAACTGTATGAAAATGTAGTTACAAATTGTGTTGAAATAATGGAAATGTATTGAAAGTTTTTGGAAATGATAAATAATATGAGCGTTTGATTATTATTTAATGTGAATCAATTTTAAATAAATGAATGTGACATATTTTCAACTTTGCAATATAAATGAAACAAAACGGATTCCCAGTACAACTAATATCAATAAACACATAATATTTAAATCATAATATTGTATTTTTCATTATTTTCGTATGAATTTTATTATTTTTAAACTATACAAAAAATTATTTCTTTCTTCAAATGTTTTATGCGTATTTTCAAGTATTAAGTATCACGTAGGAATATTAAGTTCTTAGAGGAGCCAAAATGCGTTCATTTTATTTAGATCGTTTTGTTGTATTTACAATATTATGATATTTTTAGGTAATTGCTTCATTCTTTATTTGGGATTGCCTATGGAGATGAAAGTATAACAAAATACACTTTTCGTGCATCCTAATAAATAGTAGGTACCTACTTAAAAATTAAAGAGGGTAGTTTTTTGGAATTTGACAGTAGTTCAGGTAGTATTGAAAAGCTTCCGATAATTATGTTTTAAATTACGATACCTTTTATCTATTCATAACTTCCGATCAACTACTGTTTTAAGGTTACATCCGGGTTTGAGGAAAAGGTTTGTAGTGTTTTACTTTTTAATAAATCGTGGCCTTGAAATTTTCTACTATCGCTTATTTTAATAGTTAATAAATATAAAGATTTCCGAAAAAATTGCATCTCATTTCCGCTAAATATAGGTAGTTTTAAAATTTTTTATGATTTTTTTCTTTTTTTTACTTTAAAACTATTAAAATGTAATATAAAACCAAAAATTCAGTTATTGTAAAATTGTATTGACCAAGCCAAATTTAAAACGTACATAACAATATTTTTAATGTCTCTTTTTTATTATAGGATTTATATTTTTAAATACGGTGAGGTATAATAACTCTCAAATTATGACAATACTTCAATAAAAAATGTTTTTATATATCTATCTTATTTATTTTTACACAGTGAGTTATTTGGTGAAAGGTCCATAAACACTACAACTGTTATAAAACAAAAAGCATCAATCAGAATATGGTTTTCGGAATACAATAATTTATCAGTACTAATATTATATCTAATTTCTATTTGTTGATTTTCTTTTTTTTTTGTTCAATACAATTTTAATTTTAGCTAACGTACAAATAAATGTGATATCATCGTCTATTTATGTGTAGGCCTACATAAAAATAAAAATAAATTTACCTTAAAATTTTGCTTAACTTTAATAACTTTGATAATTTGATTACTTTCATGAAAAATTAATTTTAACATAAACGTGTTGACTTAGTAACAGTGAGCTCTTACGTGACCACTATTATCGAATTGTTTACTTTTTTTGAACTTCATTAAAACTTAAAAACAATCAATTCACTTCAGCTTCCCCGAGCTAGGAGTTGTAAGATAATCAAAAATATGTACAAAATAAATTAAATTATTCACTTGAAACATAATATTAAAGTGTTACATCTTCTTGCTTACACATTATTTAGAATAGACGATTAGAGATTTGATCACCGTTTAATCGAATTACAACAAAATGATTATTGGTGAGTGTGTTTAGTTTTATTATTATTATTATTATTATTATTAGAATATATATTAAAATTCGTAATTTTTTTCATATAATAAGTAAATTTTGAAGTTAATATAAAACACCAAATAAATACGGGAACACATGAGGAGGGAGGCCTATCAGTGTAAGAACTCCCTGTCCTTAGTTATCGTTTTGTGTCATACATCATTACGCATTACGCAGTTTACGATGGTTATTATTTTAAATAATATAATTAAAGCAAGGCACTTCAGTAACTGTAATGTAATAAAACTTATTTATATCATAGGAAATGTGATGAAAAAAGGTGCTACAAAATAAATAACAAATTTACCTACTTCGAGAATATGACACTATATATACACTTGATCGGACGAAATACAATTCGGAATGAAACAAAGATTTTTAATTTTCAATACTAATTGAAAAAATATAGAGATAAATAATTTCTATTCCGGAATCATATATTATACTATGTACCTCTTCAACCACAAATTTATAGTAGAATGAGGATGCGTTCATTTTAATGAATACAACTTGAAATTCATATACTGTAAAATACGTTCAGGTTATATTTACTAAAATATCATAATTTATTATAAATATAATAATGATTAATCACTTATTTATATCATAAAATACTTTCCTTAATTTCCAAAAATGTTTTGTAAATCGGTCAATATTTTAAAATAAATCATACATTTTTCGTACTGAGGTATTTGATGATCTTTATCTTAAGTCAAAGTAGATTAGTACTAACAACTGTGAACGATATATTATTTAATATAATTTTCATAATATGAGGTGTTATTTTACTTAATTAATAATCCACTCAGTTGATGGGATTTCGCTGGAGTGTGATTTACATAAATTTTTTTTTCTTTTTGGTCTTTTTGATTTTGGTTCTCAAATTTTAGAATAAAACAACTTCTTTCAGCGTGGTCATAAAAAAAATAAATAAATAAAAATATAGAGTTCGATATTGGATCAAGTATTTTTTTCTACATCAAACTGATAGAACTAACATATCCATTTTAAGTAAAGTCTACGTGATCATATCATATGATTATGATATAATACCTTTGTTAATGAATACAATTAATAAATATCAAACTATAATAAAATAATATTATTTTTATAAAAAAATGTCTCAAAGCTTAAAGTGGTACGATTTCCTTCAACTACACTTATGTGTATAGAATATGTAGTGCCCCGGCTGGCACAATGTCTTAATAGGTACGGCTCTGTATTTGCAATAGTACCTACTATTTTTTGAAATCAACGGTGCGTTTTGTAATTTTAAATCGGGTTAAGTCGGCAGGTTTTGCTTCCCAATTTTCAAAACGGAATAAAATGAAATCGGTAGTTTAATGCGCTTTGGGCTGTCAATGTTTTCATTGTGTTTTGACAGTAAATTTTCCAAAGTTAAAGTATTAATGTGAAGTTAAGATTATAGAACAATAAATTAATACATAGCTTTTAACTTTGACAAGTTACTGTTACACATCATGTGTTGTTGATTTATTAAACGCACGTGTACGGTTTAGTTTGTATTCCTTGTAAATCAAGATGTCAATGTTTTTCAACCGTTTTTGAATTACGTTGAAAATATCCTGTATTTTCGTCGCCGTAGTATTAATTAATTCAACCAAAAGACCGTTTGGTTCTAAAGAGCTCACCGATCATAACGACTTGGTGGTCAAATAATACCCTTACAAAACTTTTAATATTCTTTTGTTAGTTTGAACATTTTTTCAACACAAGAATTGTACAGTTTCTCCGAACTATTTTTTGAATGGTTCTCACTCTTTGTTCATGTAAAACCCATTAAATAAGTATATTATCGAGTGGGATGATTACTTCGTTGGAGAAGAGACAATTGTTCTTGTAAAAAAATTGCTTACAATTTATAACATTAATAAAAAAAAAAAGAGAGAAAGAAGTTGTGATACATATTTCAAATAAATAGTCCTTAATTCTATAAGTATTAAACAAAGAGCAAATCCGCTTCATGAAATAAAAATGTCAAAATATTAAGAAAAAATCACTTTTGTGTGCAATGTGAATATTATGCACAGAGAATTAGAATTCCAATGATTTTTCAAAATCTGAACCAATGCTTGTTTCGCGCATACCTTACTGTTGTATTTCTGTGAACGTAAGCTTATCATACAATTCGAATGAAATATAACATGACGTATATTTTCTATTTGACCTGACAAACTGTTACCAAATGGCTGGATAAAACGTTTATTGACGAATTAATAATATATATACCGTTAGACAATAGTTGCAACAGTTAAACGACACTGTGAATCTCGTTTTCGTATAGACACTGCACAGTTTTGATTTAAAATTATATACCAAATATCGAAAAACTGTACAATTACGATTTTTCTGAAATGTAATGATTTATCAGAGCTTGAAACATTAAAATTTCAATTATACAGCGTATATTTTTATAGTTTTGTTCAAAAATGTACTCTACTCAATTATTATAAACTATTAATAAGTAGTCTCACCACATTTAATTTTTTCCTCTTTATAACAACTTTTTATATCAAAACAAACTAACACCTATTACAAGTTGAAAATATTTAATTTATGAATTATGTAAAGTTTAATAAGCATAAGTGGTTAAATTTTTTCCGTTATCCGTACAACTTATTGGGTTGTATTAAGTACTTTTAGTTTACTGTTTTTGATCTTTTTAATAATTTATAGCTGTTGAATTCGCGTTCAATATAATTCTGAATATTATAACAACATTCTAAACTTACATAATTTAATTCTATTTAGAATAACTGAAAAAGTAAAATTAAAAAAAAATACAATATTTTTATACAATTTTTAGGTAAAAACCATTGATTAAATAAATACGGGAATCGAACATAATATTGAATAAACTTAACAACTTGACTGCCATGAGACCCAAGTATGGGTCTCGGTATAATTCTCTAAATTGCCACTATATAGTGACTTGTAATTAGTTAAATAATAAAAGTTAAGTTTAATGACCAATGGAATATTTTTAAAAAGATTTTATAAAATACAAAAAGTAATAGCTGAGTTTTTAGTTTTGATTTATTTTTCAAAATAAAAAAATACCATACGTTTAAATATTTTTTAAAAGAATCTAAATTATTTATTGTATTTGATGTTATAAAAAATTATTTAGTCTGTAGTACTTACCTAAATGTAACAGTTAACTTTTCCGCAGGTGTAATGCATTTTCTAAAATTCGATTGTTTTTCCAAAACTGGTTGGATTTTATGTAAAATATATGTATTTTATGGTAATAAAATGTATCAAGGGACATTCGCATGTACTCAAAAAATTTAACTGGTTGAACTAAAAGTTTTGGGAAAAGTGTGTGGAATTCTCCAAATTTTTCTCTCTCTACAAAAATATCATTAACCCAAAATTGTTTTTCTTTTTTTTGAGTTAATAATAAATATTTTATTAGTGGATTGGTTTCTAACAAGAAAATTTCATCGGCGACGTCCATGCTGCGTGTCGAACTGCAAGACAATAAATGAGTGTTATTTAACATTATCAACCGAAATCCGGATGAAGTCTGACCATTTTCGTTGGCCGAATTTTTTCTCTGAATAATTCGGCAGAAGCTGTCCGAAAAATATTCGGCCGATGCCGGGTCTAGTCTGACCGTTACTTTAGTTGTAGTAACCTAATTAATAGTTTACACACATACGCATTTAGAACATCTTTGGTTTTTTATTAGTAATATTTGGGTCAAATTAATGTTGGAATAAACGTATTCAGATAACAAATGTAATAACCATAGACCAGGTACTAAGGTATAAGGACTATGCTTATAAATCAGTGAAAACAAATATTTCTCGAGTGCTAATGATATCAATAGAAAGTGGCGACACTGTAAAATCCGATTTTAATGTTAATATAATAAATGATGATGTATATCAAAAAAAAAAAAAATGTTATCCGAGATCCAGAAATGGGTCTCATGGCAATCTAAGAAAGTCCGGTGAGACCCACAATTGGGTCTCGTGGCAAAATTGGCAAGTTTACAAAAACCTACATGGCAGTCAAGTTGTTAATGAAAGTATCCAAAAGCTTTACATTTATTTTGAATTGGAAATTCGTTAAAAAAACTTTTTTGAGGTTTATGTTTTTTAAAATGATAAAATTATGTGAAATAAAAATCAACCAATGCATTACATAATATGTTATATATATATATATATAAATACATATACATATATTTAAATATTTATATATTTATCAAACATCATTTATGTTTATTTACATTTTTCAGATTCCATTCAATCTTTTGTCATATGGCAAAAAAGTTGAACGTTCATACTTTAATCAAAATAGTTCAAATGATAAAACCATATAAGATTATCAAAATGTAATCGTTCATTTGAAGCTTCTTTTTTGTTTGTTTGTTTGTCGCGATTTCGACAGTTGAAAAATAATATTGATGGGTTTATCCTCTGTAACAAATAACAACTGATATAAATCGTTAAAATACAGAAGGAATATAAATGTCTCCTTATTTACTCTTCCGTAACGGATAAATCAACACATTCAATAAAGGTGAAATATTTTCGAAAGAATATTTAACGTTTAAAAGTTTATAGATAACTGGTTGTGGAGGAATACCTAGTGTGGTTTTGAGACGATTACATAATATTAAAATGTTAAAATTGCAAACACGAAATTGTACGACAGTGAATAGGAAAAATCAGTTTAATTACATTTTTTTCCAAATGCTCATTAGAATTGTATTTTCAACTATCATTGAAATCGCTTTCTGATCAGAGTTTTTTGAAAAGTACCTTTTTTTTTACTAAATGTTCCAAATGTGCTCCATTTGTGTGATTTGGTGATGTTTAAGATACACTATAATAAATGTGTATGATGATGGTATTGTTGGATTTCAAAAAATACTTATAAAGTAAATTACCAACTATGTCAGTAGGTACTTAAAAAAATCACAAAAAATAAAAATAACAATTTTTATACATACAGAATGAGTCAGATCTATTTGACGAATGCAATAATTCTTTTACTATTCATTACTTTTGATTTTTTTTTAAATAAATACTTGAGTCATGTGTTACAACAAAATCGCATTTAACAATTTTTTTTTTTAGAACTTAAATTTTAAAATGTTAAATTTTACTGTATTGTGTGAGAAAAAATTCAAAATTGTAATTTTGTGAAACGGATTTTTAGAAAAATGTTGACCCTTAAATCTTTAGTAAAGGTTAATTGATTAATTTTCCACGATTTTTTTAAGTCTGAGAAAAATTTAATAATAATACTGGATTTCACATAATTGTGACATATATTATTGACTACTGTATACTACGATAAATTAAATAACTGATCAAAACTAAATATATTCCAAGATTTTTGTTATCACTCGAAGCTATTATACAATTATAATTACCTGATTAAAATTGACATTTATCATTACCAAACATGGAAAGATTAATCAAAATTACTGACAATTTTTTGAGGGAACGTACAATAATTTTTAGAATAATTGTAATAATTTAATTCACATTTTTAAAATTTTTATAAATTCATAAATTAATGACCAAAATTTAATGCAATTTTTAATACTATAATTTTTCTAAAAATCCGATGTACAAAATAGTTATTTAGATTTTTTTTCAAATGGTAAAATTAAATTTTAAATTTTAAAATTTGAGTTCTAGCTATCAAAAAAATATTTTATCACTATTTTATCGCAGTGCAGCACTATAATATTTATTAAAAAAAAAAGTTTGAATAATGAATCATAAAAATTTATTGGATTTGTCATATAGATCTGACTCACTCTGTATATATATATATATATATATATATATATATATATAAATCAAATACGTGCATTTTAGCATAAGCTACGAAAATTGTCAATTAAGTTTATTTTTTTTATTTTAAATAAAAGGATACGTAAAATATATATATATATATATATATATATATATATATATATTTATATATATATATATATATATATATATATATATAAAGTAATTATAGATATGATGTAACATTTCATGAAATTAATTTTCGTCAAAGCAAATTTAATTTGCTTATTTTAACTTTAAATTTAACAGTTAAAAATGTTATCATTTTTTAAGTTAATGCTATTGTTTAGTCAATAGTTTTAATAATTTAAACAGAATTTAAAAGGCTATTCAAAAGTTAGACGATTCTCAGAAGAACCATAACCTTTTAAAAAAGAAGATTCATCTACATATCACGATTCTGGTCAATTTCAACCCAAAATCACTCATCAAAACCTATTATTTTATCAACACGAAAATAGATTTTCTGAGTATACATAAGAAGGACCAATATTCGGGTACTAGTTAAACTTAAGCCAAAAATCTTTTCGTTGAAAGATAAGTAAATTAACATTTCATTTAAAAGTTGCCAACTGTCAATACCTCTATTTAAAATTTAACAAAGTTCAATTATATATTGAATAGTATATTTTGGAATTCAAATGCCAATTTTAGAATTAGAATTGAGGATTGAACTATAGAAACATCTTTGTCATTTTATTTTTTTGAATAGTTGGAGACACAATTACAAAATTCAATCATAATTGTTTGCTTGATTCTAAAATTATACCTAGAAAATAAATAATGTTCATATAATAATAAAATGTATTACTATGAATGATAACGATTGTATACAATTCGTGCCTATGAACTTTTCTATGTGTTTTAATTTTTAATTTTGATAAATTATGTAATAAACATGTTAAAATGTGTTAAATTTCTTAAAATTTCTTTAAAGAAAGGTTATATTTAAAGACTTATATGTCATTTCAAATGTAACAGGAGAATATTTGCAGTCTAAGTATACCAAAATAATGACTAGTAGTTACATATGCATGCCGAAACATTATTCGTACAATTGTTCTCACATTTTTTCATTCAATTTTTTTTTTTTTTATAATTTTAAACTAACAATACTATTATAGTTATTTTATCTTTACGTTATTCATGTCATTCAAATAATTATTACTATACAGTTATGAAACAACACAATACTAAACAGTAGTGTAGTCATACACACTATATTATGTTATTATGCTATTTTAAACTATATGATATTTACTAATTAATGATACCTACTAATTGATCGGTTCTCAATTTAAAAAAAAAATATAGCTATTAAATAAAATAACAAATTATAAACTCAACAATTATACATAAGTGTATCGTAATCGATATTGATTCGTATAAGTGTTAAAACTATTAAAATTGTGAAAAGTTATTTTATTAATTTATCGTTTATATCTTAAGAATTTCAATCAGTCTAGAAAAATACATTAGAAATCTATCTTTGATTCAAAAATAAATTTCATTATAAACAACCATTCAGCTGTTATTATCTTTTTTTTTTTTTTGGTAATTATAATCATGATTTATAAAATTACAATATGTGACACCATTCACATATTTTGAATGAAATTCAATAAATGTGATTCACATGATTTCATTCAAAACTCTTTTATGACTGATAAATACGGAGTTATATGAAATCACCATTGTATTTAGTCTAGATTTTCCATAGCTGTTATGTCCCTAAAAATGGTTTATTTTTTATCACATTGGTCACGATATAAATACGGTATAATATTTGTAATGCTTGAATAGAATTTCGATTAGTCCGAGTTCACTGATTTTATACACATATTTCACACATATTTCATCAAATAACTTCCGTCTTCCGTAATGGATTTGAAATTCAAATTTTGTCACGTAATGCACCTTAGAGTAAAGTGTGCAAAAGATATTTGATAATTTGTGATCTTTATTTACCAAGTGCTTTATTTAAAAAAATATTCAAATCTTCATTGTTAAGCAAACGTCTAGTTAAATGTTTAAAACATGTATAGTTAATAGCATTTAAAAAATAACATATGTACATTACAAATGTTATGAATAGAATCATAAAAAAAATTACATTACTTAAAAAAAAAACAATACTAAGTTCGGATTTCTAAAAAAATCATATATATATATATATATATATATATATATATTATATTTACTAGCAGACCCGGCAATGCTCGCTATTGCAAGATTTCTCAGATATAAATTTGGTATTTATTTTCTGGATGTTGAATAATTATTTTTATTTTAGACCACTTTTCGTCACATCTCCGTGGTAATGTAGCCATACAAATTTAGCGTCACCACCGCGGATTCTTCATAATGTTGAAAAAAATTATACCGCTTGTGTCAATAGAAAAATTGATGCTTATTGAAAATTTTTTAATTTTATAGATTTAATGTACGAAGCCCTAAAACTAGAGTTCATGTATGTATATTTTGTAGGTATTACTATGGATGGAACAAAAGATATGAATTATGCCAGTATTTTGATAATTCAAAGACTTAACGAATTTCTTTGTAAACGACGTTAATATTTTTTTCTGGATCGAGGGCAAAAATCCACAAATTAAATTTGGATGTCACACGTGACAGGGTGATGTATAGTTGACTGTGAGAAAAACATTGAACGCTTAGGTCAATTTCAGCAACGTTAAGTGTTTGCCCCTGTGCTTTATTTATAGTCATTGCAAATGCTAATTTAACGGGAAATTGAATACGTTTAAACTTAAAAGGTAAATCTGAGGGTATAATTGGTATTCATGGTATTAAAACAGTTTTTCCATTACCACATTCCGTTAAGATGCACTCGAGCAATGAACTTCTCTACTTTTTGATTTGTAGTCTTTTACCGTTGCAAAGTGTGGGTGGACTCAAATTTCTCATTAAAATAATAGGTGCCCTTATTTTTAAAATCAGTGTATGTGGTGGGACTCCAGAAGGCGTTAAAAAGTTAAGAAATTCAGTTGTGATCGCACAATACCCAAGGTACCTGCCTTGGTTATTAGCAGTATAAATTTGTATTGTTAATATATTAATACGAATATTGGGTTTAAATTATATGTTGTTGGTGTACATGCGATAAACTTCTCGGAGCAATAATTCATATCTACATGCCGATATTAAACACAATACAATTTGACGAACAAAAAATTCAGGTTTCAGGTAGCTGTAAACACGCGGGCCGCCGTGTCGCACAATATGTATATAATATAATATATAGGTACAATTACACGTTTATTTTTATTAATAATGGCTAATTATTTATTAACTTTATCGGACTAAATTTATGTCTATAACCTTCTCTGTGATGTCCTCTCTAATTAAAAAAAAACTGCATGACGATTGAATAAGTACCTACCTAGTTTCGGGGTTTATCCCGAACATACAAACAAACGATATCATTTTATATATTATTATAGAGTATATATAATATATTAAATATAGACAATATAGTAAACATATTTAAACTTATATATGTATAACTAATATAATATTAAATAAATTTTCGATTTCATAACAATCTAATAGATACTGATATAGTTATATTTTATAACCATTTATTTATGTTCTACGAATTTTCTTAATATGAAAGAAATCATATTAATTCGTGTTTTAATCATTGTATCATACAATAGGGTCAATTAAAGATTTTGGATTAGTATGGAATTCTGAGATAATTTATGATAATCGTCTTATCCTTGAATATCTGAACTTAGCAGTATCAGCTTACCACAAACATTTAGATAACTTATTTACATTAAATAAACGATTCTTAGGAAAAGTTGTTATTTTTTCTAAAACCAAAATGAATACTATCTTTTCATTAATAAGATGAAAATGTGTTATATTTCATGATTTTGAATAATTGTTTATTATGAAAATAATAAGAAAATTACGTGTTCTGTATAAAAATAAAGATGTGAATGCATGAAAAATAATTTTCTAAAAGTTTTTGTTACATTTTTCTTATAGAAATATAATATCCCAAAATAATAATAATAATAATAATAAAACAAATTAGCTGGATAAAGAATGATTTGAGCGTCTCCAATTACCTTCTTAGGAATTCCATGAAAGTAATAAATTACTGATTTAATTATAGTTTTAATTACTTAAAAGTTGCATGTAGTTGATACAATAAACAATTTGTGAATTTTGTTCAACAATAATTTCTCAAACAGATTAATCTTTTACACTGATAATTAAAAGAGAGAATACCTATTATGTTATGATATACTCTTGTGCTATAGTCGAAAAATGATTACTGTGTTTATATTATTTGAAAGTAATAAATAAAATTAAATATATTATGTGTCAGTTAATTTATATTTATTTATTGAAATATTTATTGAAAAATATTATAAGTAACTTTTTCCAAGTCACTTACTTAACTGTCTACTTTAAATTAAGCAAGGACAAATTTTATTTTTCAGAATTGGCGAGGTGGTTTGGCCTAAAGGCAACAACCACTATGACACTGCAATGGTTGTTATTACTGGCATTAGTAACAACTTTAATAGCAGCTGAAAAGGTTTACGACGAAAATGGTAATGATCTGCTAAGATGGTTGGACAATAGTGGAAGAGGGTTCGGTACTTGGAGGTCTCCTCCAGAAGAAGAAGACGAAGAACTAGAATATTCGGGGAATATATTTAAAAATGGTTAGTGTTTTAAAGACTTTCTATTTATATCGATTATTTCTTATAAACTTTTTAATCGTTTTACTTTAAAGCAGCCATTGTTTGTAGGCTGCTGGTTTTCATTCGCATTCATGCTTATTATACTCCCACGCTTCTTAGCAGCTATTTCATTATTAAAAAATCGTAATGAATTACAATACAAAATATATAAATAATTATTTTGTCTTGAGTTTGATTTTAAAGTTGTCTGTAGAAGTGATATACAAGTAATCATCGAGTTAATTGCATTAACTCGTTTGATTGTACACACACACACACACACACACACACACACACACACACACACACACACACACACACACACACACACACACACACACGTATTATTAAATATTATAGAAATCAAGTTTTAAAAATATTAAATGATCAAATTTCAAAATACAACCTTGATTGTTCGTGGATCAAAAATACACGTTGAAAATGTTTAGGAGTACATTTCTAGTTTTTAAGTCATCAAAAAGCGTATTATTTAACACAGATCACACCTAAAATGAACTAAGATGAGTGTCACCTTGGTATTTAAATTGCTTCAGACACAAATAATTTTTGTTATGATCATTATTATAAATTTTTGAAACATGTATTCTTTTAAGTTCATAAGTAGTGTTGAATTGATGAAAATATCTGACATTTTAACTATTAGAGTTAGTTTAATTTTTTTCTTACGTAATAAGTAATTTTAAAATGAAAGATTTATTTTTTTATTTTTTTTTATTATTATTATTATTTTTTAAGTATGTATACATTTTTGTATTAAAGCTTTGGTATCAATTTTTCCTAAACCATTTTTATGATTTATTCATGAGTAAATTAATATTGTTTGATAGACGTTTAAAACTGAAACGAGCATATTTTAAATATTAAAACATTACATAATTTTGTCAAGATTTGGATGTTGATGATTTTTTTTTATTTCCTTACAATTAGTCATGGGTGAATATTTTTCAATCAATCAATGTTTTCTTATTACTTTAAATCTTATAAATATTCGTATTTTAGAAGTTTTTGAACCCAGAATAATAAAACTAAAAAACTGATGAGATAATTGTGGCAGAAGTGACAATATATATAATGAAAACGACGGCCTTCATTATTTTTAATCCTATGACAAGATATTTTTAGTGGATATTTAGTACCTTAAATATAACCCTTATACAAATGGCTCACGTAGCACATGATAACTTATAATATCAGAATTTATTTTAAATTTAAAAGGACTAATATATAATTGGTTTTGTAACTCAATTTTTAGCTGAGCTGAATGGATCTGTTGCCATTTTTCCACTTGATTAACTCAACTGGTTTTGATGGAACTAAATATGAAATAATATATGAGTTTTAAAAAGGTTTTAACTAGGTTAAAAAGCCATGAAGTTAATTAGAGTTGATCAAAAATGAAATTTGAAAAAAGAATAAAATTTTCAGCTTTAGAAAAACAGAATAATTGTTCTCATGGAAATAAAACAGCTCCGATATCACAAGTATTGCTTATTGGTCATACATTGCTTATTATATTCTGAACCAATTTATTAGATGATTTTATAAAAATAAATTAAATAAAGTAAAAATGTGACATCGAAATTATGATTTTTATTAGTAGGTATTAAAAAAAAAAAAAAGATTTGATTCAAGTGTCATTAAAAGTTATAACAAAAATTAATTTTAACTGGGTAAGCATCACGCGAACTAATATTTCATTTAATATAAACTAAATAGTATTTTCTGTTGTGCTATGTTAAGACAGGGATTACGCATAGAAAGAAAAAGTTTGACTGAAAAGGCATAACATTAACTTCATAATATCAAATTTAGAGACCTAGCTATCTAAACAAATCAAATATTGATTCAAATCAAACATTTTATATGTATTTTTTCTTTTTCTTTTCATGATTTCAAAGTTGTAGTCATTGTATTTTATTTTCTGTTCAATATTCGATTGATGATAAAATAACTTTTGATATGAAAATGCATTATTTATGTGTCAATAAATATGTGATGACTTCATACATTACTTAGATATAATAAAATATTAAATTATACATTTTTAATAA
The DNA here is from genome assembly GCA_027580255.1 of Therioaphis trifolii. Taxonomy (NCBI): domain Eukaryota; kingdom Metazoa; phylum Arthropoda; class Insecta; order Hemiptera; family Aphididae; genus Therioaphis; species Therioaphis trifolii. Next base: position 23,460,686 of record CM050404.1, read on the forward strand.
TGTATACACCGAATATAGGATGTCACAAATAAGTTTTGTGATTTTTTACTGACCAATATCTGTGAAATTTTCAACATAAATAGAAAAGTACGTGGTGAATATTTTGATGAAAACATTTTTTATTGGATTTAGAATTTAAAATTGAGTTAAGTTTCAAATGAAAAAAAAATCATTATTTCACGTGAAAATGATCGGTATTGTCAAAATTTTAAGTTTAAAGGTGTATAATAATTACTGCATTTAACCTTTATTTACTTTTAGAATTTGAAAGATTGATAAGACATAGTTTGATAAACATTTTAGAAAAGAAATATTTTTTATTATTAATCATTAATTATTTAAAGTTATTATTATAACATTTTATTCGATAAAAACTAATTTTCAGTTTTTTTGAATGTTCATATTTAGCTAAAGAAGGGTCGAATTTGTTTGAAAATATTTTGTATAATATGTTAAAGGTTAATGTAATAATGTTGAACTGATAATTGTTGAATTTTCCAAAATTTTTGCGTCATTGTTTATAAAGTCAGAATTAAGTTATGAAAATAAATTAACGTAAATATGATTTATAGTATGTTATAATTTACGGTTTTTATTATGCCTAATAATTGTTTATAGGTGTTTTTACTCATTGAAGAACCATCAAGAATTTTGAAAATTATAAGTATAATGAAATAAAATATTTAGTCTACACAATACTTGAATAAAATATTAAAACTACCTTTACTACCTCATAACATGATTATAATTATAAAAAAAAAGTACACACAATATTTAAAATCAATACATTCTTCGAATCTAACAAAAAAATTGACGTACTTCGCACTATGGGGTAATCTTTGCTCATCGGACAAGATAATTGAGATGATAATTGAGTTGAAAGAAATAATAAACTTTTTAGTTAAATGATTCTGAAAAAAGCTTCAATGTGAAATATACCAGACATATATTTGACCTTTTTTTAATCTAATTTCCACTAAGTTTTTGATCAAAAGCGTTTTAAAAATGTTTTATGAACAAATAACTAAGGGAGACATTTTTTTCTACTTCAAAATTCAAGATAGTTGTTCTATTTTTATCTAAAGGTTCATAATGATTGAATGGTCCAATAGTTTTTATAAAAATTTAAAGTTGAAAATTGATGTAAAAGAAGTCTATTTACTAAAAATCGTATGATAACTTACTTAAAATCTTTTGAAAAAAAAATATTGAGTCCCGATTTTTGAAATTTTTTTGCATTATTGGTTAAATAATGAATATATTGATATTACATTTTGTCTAATATTAAAAATGTTATTAGAATTAGAAATAAACTTAAAAAATGTGAAATTTTCAAAGTATTATTTTTAGACCAAAAGTTATCAATTTTTTTTTCACTTTTTTGGGGCATCTAGCAATATTTCATTAAACTATGGTGAAAGTTTCAAGTTTCTAGCCATATTACATTAGGAGCTATGATTAATGAACTAAAATTGGTTAAGTGAGAATGTCGTTAACAACAAATTTTAGGGTTTTAATTCAGGTTTTCGGTAGGTTTGCAGGTGCTAACATAAAAAATTACAAATTTTATCAGATCAAAAAATGATTAAATATTTTAAAAAGTATCTATATAATTTAATGATTTAGTCTAAAAGTATTCAAATTTTTTTAAAGTTATAAGTAATCTGTTAGAAAAAGTTGTAAATTGTGGGTCAACATTTCAAAATGTTAGTTAAATTATGTTTGTAATTATAATTAAATTGATAAAATCAGTTTGATGAGAACTTTAAAGGACTATACAACTAAAAAAAACTATATTTTTTTTATTTTATTAATGTATAGGGCTTTGAAAAAAAATAATTTTGGTGGTCTTAAAATTATTGTCGGACAATTGGTTCCGTGTTTAAATATAAGTCGCGTTTTACGCGTGACCTCATAAAATCACACAGTTCGATGGGCCGTATCCTAATATACACGCGCGGAATTTATTTCGCGCGATAAAAATAATTATAGAGAAAAATTAATTAAAGGTATAAGTTATTAAAGTACATTTATAAAAAGGTTATACACTTCTTTAGATGGTCATATTGTTTTTATTGTGTTGAAATTTGTTTCGGGGTAGTTCACAGGAAAGACAAAAAAATAAAATTTACATAGGTATATATTTAATAATATTATAATCCATTATTTAATGTATTAACGAATGTGTTATTATAATTAATAATATAAGAACTAAAATAAATGTGTAAAAAACCTCAAAATAAAATATATTACTTCAAACAAAAATTTATAATATATTATACGTGATTGAATTATTATAATTATCATTACCTAGTTATATTATATATTTAGGTAAATCTTGAAAATCTTTTTGATTTTAATTCTTCATAGGGAGGACGAGGTGTTCGATAAACATTTTTTGGGATGTCGGTATTACATTGTTTTTGGACATCAAACGACTGTGGTGAAATTTCTTTTTCAGCTTCTTCGATAATTGTTGACATTACATCACGTTTCCAGTTATTTTGAGTTTTATTGTAAATCGTCCTAGTGCTTTAGAAAATACAACTTTTTCTCCTATTAATGTTTTTTCAGTATTATTGTTATGGTCGAGTATTGCTAATATAGATCGTACGAACATACCATTGAACTGTAAATGTATACATTTAGGCATATACTTGAGCCTCACGTTGTGATAGGATTCCAATTTTCCGGTGTGCACAAAATGTTTTGCTTGTCTCAAAGGGTGTAGCCCATAAGCGCAAAATATGACCCAAACGCAACTCAAAAGCTCAAAAATAAATAACCCATAAGCGCAAAAAAAATTACCTTTTTAATAACCCATAAGCGCAAATCAATTTTATAAAATAAAGTGTCTTTAATTAAAATCGTAGTTATTATTAATATTAAATTAAGCATTAACAGTGTCACAGTGATATTAAAATTGGTAATAAAAAATAAAATAAAAATAGTAAAAATTAAAAATATAATGTTGAGTATTATTTTAAATATATTATTTTAAAATTAAATTTGAAATTTGAAGCCCAATGTCTTCAAATATTCCAATCTGGAAATTTTTTTTTCATTATACATGGTCTAAGTTTTTGTATTGGAGATGGCTTTAGATTTGCGATTTGTAGTTTTTTGACCATTTGACTGTTTTTTTAAATAAAATTCTGCTTGGTGTTCTTTAATCACTTCGATAAAATGATAAATAGATGGGTGCGGGTTATAAAATTGATCTTTCAAATGACGGTGATATGATTCTGGACCATTGGTAGTCCTTGGGTTTCGAAGGTGGCTCAGCCCAGAGGTGCGGTGGATATCTGCTGTCATTTTCAATATAATTCGCTAAAATATAATCTGAAAATGCTGATATATTCTGATTGTCAGGAGCAATAGAAAAAAGTTCATAAAATGCATCAGAAATTTCAGTAGATGGTAAAAAAGCCAATCCAAAAAAATATTTTAACCAATGTGAAATTTCTGTTTCATTTCGGTCGTATTCAATTTTAAGTCCCAATTTTGCAATTTGTCTATACCAGGCTTGCCCGAGATGAAACCTCGGAAAAAATGAAATTTATTTTTGCGCTTTTATCCCACTACCAAGGTACAAAAGCGCAAATTCATTTTGCGCTTTTGAGCTATCGAAAAAAAAGGTCGATTTGCGCTTTCGGGCTTCACCGGTCTCAAATCTTTAATGAAGTCCTTCGCAGTTAGAATTTTTTTTAGAGCATCATAGGAACTAGTTTTCATATGTATCCAAAGCTTATTTTTTACTTGTTCGTCCGTCAGTTTTTCATGTTTGCATTGTTTTGTTATACCGTTTTCGTCTGGCCATTCATGAATATTAGCAATATGATATAAAATAGAAAGAAATTTATCTACTAATAAATCAGCATTTTCTTCGCACGTCTGTGCTGACCACCATAAGTGATTATTAATACTTGATTTCCATAAATATACATCGGGATATTTTTTCTCTAATGTCTTCATTCTTTTCATTAGACTTTTTGACAGATTGCCATATATCTAACTCATGATTTATTTCGGGGTGCTGGGTCCGGAAAAAATATCGAATACCTCTATGACGGTCAGATAAAAACAGTTGAATCTTACAATCATACTCTACAATTCAATTTTTGTATCAGCATTTCGCATGCGGCTCTTTCGAGGTCACCCGTGACCATCCCTTTTTGGACTAATTGAAAATCAATTATTTTAGAACTATTAAAATCCATGACCGAATAAATGCAATATTTTGCGCAAAAACCCGGCGAATCGTATTGGCCATCACCAGCAAGCCAGATGTTGGGTAATGTTTTTAAATTATTTAAATTATTAAATTATCTTGTTTGTGATAAGTCCAAACATTGTAAACCACAGGTCCAATATATTTTTTTATGATTTTGTCATAAGATGTTCTAGAGAAAAAACGTAGATTCAATACTTGACAAAATTCAACCATTTGCGCAAATAATATACCTGATAACATTAGTGCCGATCCAATGCATATATTACCAATTGCTCTTTTTTTAATTTTTTTTTTGTGAGTTCCACTGAAATGTATGATTTTTTTCACATACAGTAGTAACACACAGACCAGAACCTTGAATAACGTTGTTTAATCATAATAAACTACATAAAATAATAATATTTTGTAAGTTTTTAGTTGTATAGTTGTTTAAAACCTACTATTACACTTCTATTCAATTTTGTGTAGTTACTCACCTTTATTGAATGGTAATATTTTATTTTGAAGTTTGTATTACACATTTATTTTAGTTCTTTTATTATTAATTATAAAAACACATTTGTTAATACATTCAATAACGGATTATAATATTATTAATTATACCTATGTCTAATAGCCTAATTATGTTTGATATTTTATATATTTTTATTTTTTGTCTTTCCTATAAACTACCCTGAAACAGATTTCAACACAATAAAAATAATATGATCATCTAAAGAAGTGTATAACCTTTTTATAAATGTACTTTAATAACTTGTACCTTTAATCAATTTTTCTCTATAATTATTTTAATCGCGCGAAATAAATTCCGAGCGTGTATATTAGATACGGCCCGTCGGACGGTGTGATTTTATGACGTCACGCGTAAAACGCGACTTATATTTAAACACGGAACCAATTGTCCAACAAAAATTTTAATACCACCAAAATTATTCTTTTTCAAAGCCCTATTCATTCAATTAATAAAAAAAAATAGGTTTTTTTTAGTTGTATAGTCCTTTAAGTAACATTTGTATATTTTATCGTTTTACACAATTTTCATTAATTTTTCGTATTGTTTGGAAAAACTTTTGAGAAAAGAGAAAAATTACTTTTTTCAATTACCAGCTAGATTAAATTTCTAATCTGTAAATTGGTTAGACGTAGCGTCACTATTACTACCTTACAAGTAATTCTTACAATAACAAAAGAATAATACAAATAAGAATCAGTGTAAAACCAACAGATTCTTCACTTCACTTGGATTCTAAAATCAAAACTAAACAAGAACTGTATTTTTTTTCTCAGTGTAAAAGTCGGGTTTCATAGTACAATTAGTAATGATTCAAATTTATGTTACAAAAATAGTTAAATATTTCTATTGATAAAATATATCATTTGTAAACTTAACGCGTTTAGAAAACAATAACATTTTAATTAATGAGCTATAGGTAATACATTTAAGTAATTAAAGTGTTAAAATTTTGAAGAAATTAAATTAAATTTTGATGTGAAAATATTTCAATTTTTTCTTTTCCCATAAAAAAAATAAACCCTCATAAATGTTTGAAAAATATAATTCGTTTTATTAAACGTTTTCTTTATAATTAATATCAATATTTATATAAATGTGACTAATTTTCAAAAGTTTTGCGAAAATCATTATCTTTAAAACATATTTCTTTAATACCATGAAAAATAAACATAAGCAATACTTATTCATATTGTAATACACAATTAAATTAATATTATTTTCAATTTTATTTAAAAATAAATTGAAAGTATTCAAAATAATTTAAATAAATTTTAGCGAAATCCAACATTACCAAGTTCCATGGACGAAATTTTTAAATCTTTTTTGAACTACAAATGATCTGGTTCAATTAATATACAAAATAAATAATAATTGTAGCCTTGGAGGTTTTTCATGTAGATTCTTAATTAAAGGTTTCCCAAATATCCGTTCGTGTAATTATTATTCACAGTTAAAAGGAAGTAAACCTATAAGGTTAGAACTATCCTCCAGTATTTATTACGTGTAGGTATGAAACTTAACGTATTATTTAAAGTGGTTTTTAAGCTCTCGTGTTGCTAACGGGCTTTGATACCCACCCACGGTCTTCGTGTATTTACGGTATTATGTTTTAAATTAAAAGGACCATCTAAATAAGATATTAAAAGAAGTTCATGTGATTATAATTTAGTTTAACTTCGCCATTGTCCTTGGTTACTAAACAACATGTGTTACTCACAAGTAGACGTTTACTAAACATACAAATGATAAGCTACTAAAATTTAAAAAAAACATTTTTTTTTTATTTTAAATCCAAAGAGTGGAAATTAACAGATATTCGATACATTTTAACGGTAAAAATTATTTAACCGGGTAAAGATTTACAATATTAAATACGAACTATAAAATAAATAAGTATAGAGTTTTTTGGTTTCAAAAATAAAAAAAAATCTATATTTGGGTATGAAGTTGATTGATGTTATCTCATGTTTATAAATTTAATGAATAATTAATTTCAAATGAATATTAACTAGTGAACTTACTTATTAATTACTTGGTTTATTCTTAATTTTATCATAAACATTAAATATCACAATGATTAAACACTTTTTAAATTGTAGCTAATATTTTTCACCTTTACATCATTGGTTGATAAAGATCTTAAAGTTGTAAGAATATTTTGACTTTTTAAAACTCTTTCAAGTGGATTTTCGTTTTTAATATAAATCTATTTTGAAATTCCATTTTTTATACCACTTTTTATTATTTATACTATCTTTTTATGTTTTAAAAAAAAAATAAATATCAAAAACTTTACAAAATTGTTTGTGGTAAGTTCTTTGTTGAACTTTTTCAAATATTTAATGTTTCGTGATCGCCCACAAATATGTTTAATATATTTCGTTATGATCGTTCATTCCTACTTTTTTGTCAAAGTAATGTATACAATTTCTTGATGCCACATCAGTTAAATATTTTTAGGAAAGTGATTTGTGACCGTTATATACTACCTTAATCTTATTAAAAAATAAAAGCAGCGTATAATTAGAAACAATAGTAGTATTTTTATTTTTCACTAATACATATTTCTAGTCAGAAAAATGTATAATATTTTTAGAACGAATTTATATTTATATATAAATATATTAATATACAGAATCTGTATTACAGATATAGCCATACGTTTTTTTTACGTTTTGAGGGAAGAAAATAATGTGCTTGTTTCTTTGTGCGACATGATGCGAGATGTGATCCAAATGTATCACGTACATTGATTATTAATGGACTTTAGGTGGGGTACTTTAAAGAAGTCATTTTTTGTGTTCTTAATAGATTTTTCATCACTAGGGTAACCTACAAATATTTGTGTAAATATAGTAAAATTTAAAACACCAATATTCACGACATAGTTTTTTATTGTTTTATCATGATTCCAAAAATATTTGTGCTAGAATCTTGAAATCAAACTTAGTAATATTTTCAAAAAATGTAATTCTGTTTAGATTAAAAACAAAACTTAGAAAGTATTGGAAATGGGTCGTTTTTTGAAAGTTGTATAATAAAAAAAAGTAAACCCAAATGTTAATTGACATTCAATGTTTTTATGTAAATACATAATACACAGGTTTTTTTATTGATCATAAAAATTATATCAATGTCGGTTCATTGAATTATTTTTTATACGTGTATGAAATTAAAATTGTTTTTATTGTGGCTGTTGTTCCAAAAAACTATAATTTTAGTTTTTATTTTTGAAAATATTAAATTTGTAGTTTTACAGAGGTGAACACTCTTAACTTAAGCGTCTCCGTATTCTTTCTAGCTTTATTTATAGTTTTACAGCAATCGCATTATTTTGTGTCAACCGAAATTACCATACACACTGCTACGTGCGCTAAAATGTTTCAAGACATTTTACAATTTTAATTGTTTTAATAATTTGTTTCAAACGTAAACAACTCAAATAGATTTGAACAGTTTAAAACGCTCTTTAGTTGAGTCCTCTTGAATACGTGGTTTAATGAAAGGTATTAGGTTTCAATTATTTACTTAAAAGAGGTACTTTTTCCGTATTCTCAACAGTTTTTTCTAACGTGTAGTAAAACTGACCGTTTGTCTGCTAATTACCAGTTCATAGTTACCTACGGCTATTGACATTAAGAAATGTATTTAATTATACTAGCCAATATAAAAAATAGGTACCAGAGTGAGATTTTCTAACTCATTTTAATTATAAATTTGGGTTAATTATGAAAAGTAATTCCATTTAAAATTTTTCAAATTTTAAAATAGGTTTTGAACTATCTAGAAATTCAATAAATCATATCGTTTACAATGATTTTTGAATTTAATTTGATTTTATACAACGACCGTAGGTCAAAAACATAAAACATGTTAAAATAATAATAAAACCAAATAGTTTTAATTTAGTTATAAACTTCTTATATGTGATATACAATAAATAGGACGCCATACGTCAAACTAATTATCCGTCTACACTACTAGAAAGTGTGTAAGACAACTGAAAATACAATTGGTTGTCCAACCAACATTTTTACCTGACTGTTGTTATGATAAAGTATAGAATTAGAGGAATTCACATTGATTATGATTAATTTTACGCTAAATGTGTTTCAGAAAACAGAAAACGAGCACTGTCGTTTTTGACGCATTGGAGACCATGGAATCAGTTGAGTGGCAACGGCAGACATGTGATCCGATCACCGTTCAGTTCATTTTTTCCAGAAACGGACGCTCCCTCAAAAGGCAACAGGCCAGTTGGACAACCACTTAGATGGGGACGTCGTAGGCGTCGATAAGTCTTCAAAAACTTAAAATCGACAATAAAAAAATGTTTAATCAAAATATTATACAATTTATATACATTATTCTTTAATAATTGATGTTTTAATATTGTTTTATGGTGATTTTTGTCTCCGAAAAATTATAATGACTGCATAATTAAATATTTACTTTGCTGAATGTTATAGATTACATAAAAAAAAAAATAAATAAATAAATAAAAACCTACAGTTAATTTACGGTCCACCTCCTATTGTAAATGTTTAGTAATATATTATTATAAATATTAATGGCTTTAAAACATGAATTGAAGTTATTTTTACGAAAGATAGAAAAACGTCGACTCTATGTTTGCTGAAAACAGCGACTCAGTCTTGTTCGACAAGAATGTTCTATTTTTTTTTATCATAGTAATAATGTATACCTATTAACCACTAGGTGTACTAATTATAGCAAATACAAAGGTTCGTATTTTACCAATAATCATATCGTGTTTGTTTGTCGTTAAATTTTTCTGTTCCAATTGGAAAATAAAATCAAATAATCCACATAATTCGTACCTACCATAAGAACACTAGTGTAGCGACTCAAAAAACTTAATTCTGAGATTATTTTCAAATACTACATTAATGCAATAAAGCAACATTTTCTTTTAATTTAATACAGTGCCGTATTTTGTTAATTGAAATTTTTAATATTGAATTTACCTTAAAATACACTAGTGCATTGAAAAGAACATAGTGTTTTCAATAAGAAAACATGTGTAACACAAAATTGACATTTTTCGAGTTACTACACTAATGTTCTGGTGGTACGAATTATAATAACTCGTACACTATATCAAATCAGGAATTAGTTCACGGAGTTTTTTTTTTTATATCAATTAAACTTAACGATTTGTATACAAGTGTAAATTTGTACACGAATAAGTACTTTGATAATTATGACAATTTTATTTGGGTGTGCAAAATCAATACTCCGAAAAGCAATTGTATGAGACTGTAAAGCACGTAAGTATGACTAATACATAATTGCATTTTGCGAATCTTCTACGCTCTTTCTGAGAGAAATTCATTTATTATTATTATTATTTAACTAGCGCTTTTGAACACGTATTTGTACTCAAATTGCATAATTTATGTCTAGAACATTCGAAAGTAAATCAATAGCGTTTAGATTGACGTGCTACGTCCGATAACAATATAAATTGCAGGCGGACATGCAGGCATAGATGTCAAGCGCCAAACACGGTTTTTCATGTTACAATAACACGGTGACCACAGAAATAAAATTTTCCAAAAGCTTTCCAACCGTATACGATCAGGCGTGAATACACGGGGGGGGGGGAGGACAATCGACTCCCCCCCCGTTTATGAGTTTCAAAATTATTATTAAAAAAATACATATGAACATCAAAATGTAATCTTTAAATTACTATGTATAGTCGAAACATCAAACTAAAATAAAAGAGTTTTAAAAAACATTCGAAATTGAGTTATAAAAAGAAAAAAGGCGCATAAAAAGGAAAGAACCCCCTCCCCCCCCCATTGAACTCTTGAACCCACGCCTGTATACGAGTGCTATTTTTCTATTATATAATTAAATTTAAATCTGGTGTCGCGTGAACATCGCCGTCACGCTTTTCAGAAGAATCCGAATAGGAACTGTGCACGTTGAAGGGTGAAAGTTGCATTTAAGAGTTTCATCTGCAGGCTATATAGTTCGCGGCATGACGCGAGTTTTTCATCACGGGACGTTTGGAACGCACGCGAAAGTCGTGTTTGTTGTCGGGAACGTTCGACGAAACGTCACTTAATGTTCGCGCGCCCGAGGAAGAAGACGCGCTGCGACGAAGACGTGTTGCGTTAAAACTCGAGAAATCTGTCGTTGAAAACGCGACGAAATTCGTTCTGGTCGCCGGTCGCGACGATGTGTTGTGGCGTCTGTCCGATGACGACGGCGGGCGTCGTCGACATGCAGGTGAACGCCGTATACCAGTCGATGGACGGAAACGTGAAATCGGTCGGGGCAACACCTTGTATGTATTAGTGGAATTTTTCACGTGAAACGTCTTTCGGCGCGCCTCGGTAGTAAACCGGCCGTATGGTATAGGCTGAGCGACGTGACGCGAGACGGCAGCACTCTACCCTCGTCTCCGCTCGTAACCACCAGCTCGTTCATTCGGTCGATTACTTGTCCGTAGTAAAAACATGCGAATACATCGAAAACGCAAACACAAGATCGGTAAAAAAAATAATTAGAGATGTGTTTTCTTTTTCAATAATAACAAATTCAGTTTAGTTAATACTTTTTTTTTTTGCGTTGTCCTATAAATATAAATCATACATATATTATTATGTAAACGCATGAATTTGTTTCATCGAAACCCCCGTTTTGATATATCTGGCAACACCATCGAAATAACATAAATGTTTTATAAACGAGTACGAAGCAACGAAAATCTAAACAGTGGCAATGCAACTTGCTATAGGAAAATAGAACCAAGTGATTCGAGTCAATCGTTAGTAAATTATCTATTTGCCCACACCATGTTTATATCCATATTACAATTAATACGCGACCGATTTCCAAAAATTTGTTGCCACTAGGGCGAGTTAGGACACGTCGAAGTAAACGTGTTTTCGAGTGAATCACTAATAAAATAATTTGTGTTCGTCAAATTCTATTGGACTTATGGTTTAACGCATTAGCTGCGGATCATCACCGGCTTATCTGCGCTGCGGACAGGGTTCGAACCTGTGCGGTCAGAGGCCATTGGATTGGATGATAATTATTGTTCTGCGACATCGGTAACATGGATGGACAATACGATATGTATTGACACTTAAAAAAAAAAAAATCGTTCAACATTAAAACGTCAGACTGCGTTGAACGAGTACGAGCATATGGAACGGAAACGTATCGGACACGTGTAAATAGACTTTCATTCGTAGTGTAACATACAGATAAAGGAAGCAATACTATTGGATTTCAATCCGGTAGCCATCACGTCGAGATATTTATAAATGTAAAACCGACATTTTTCTCATATTAATGAGACATTTTAAAAGTGACAGGTGATACTCGATTCCCGATCGGTACCTATATACCTAACTACAATATTTAAATCGTTATGTCTTGAACGTTGTACCTTGGTACACATTTTATGCGAAAAATCTACGTCTTGAAGATTTTGTGGATTAATTCGGAAATAATGACGAAAACAAACACATTCTTTTGTATTGGCGTATCCAATATATAAGTAGTAAAATTATTAATTTTTAAATAAATCATTACCTGTTTGTATAAAAAGAACACCTAATTCATTAAACGCTTTCTCCGCAGACTTTTACTGGAATATCGATGTATCTCAGAATGTATTAAGAGAAATATAGTGTTTATTCGAACTATGAGAAACACTTGAGCAGATAAGTAATGAAATAATTGAAATCATATTTTAATAAAATATTTCAGGTAATCTTTATTCCAAGGAAAATCTGATCCACCCCCGTGGAATTACCTAGAGACATATCTAGACGATTTTTAGAAATTGAGTTCCAAAAAACGTATGTCACTCCCCTAGAAAAAAACTTATGGTTTCGCGACAAGTGTCCGTTCGCGTCTCCCATAGCGTGTGCGCTAAATCATCAAATGTTCTATAAAACTCTAAATATTTATTTATTTTACTTCCTACGCACTTTTTTCGATATAAATCAATTTTAGTGTTTCACATCTGCCGAGCCACCTGTGATTATAATAATTATCACTTTTTTTTCTCATAATATTTCATCGTAATAAATCCAAAATTTTGCCGAACGCGTGTCGTACGGAAAATGAATTTGTTGTTTGTGTCGTTAGACCGTGGTAGTCGCAGTTCGTTGAAATGGGAATCCACAAATCACCGCGCCGTGTGTCGTCAATACAAGAAGAGCAGCGGAATCAATTACAATACGTCTTGGGTTAATCTGGCCACGCCTACTCTAAACTTGAAATTCTATTGTATCAAAGTTTTCTATAGGTCTGACGATAAGTTTAAACGTCAAAAAAAAAATATATTTCTTTTATTGATTAAACAATCAAGTTGGCGGATAAAAAATAGTTTATGTCATTTATGAGTAAAAGCAATGCAGTGCTATAGTATTAATTTGGAGAAAATGGTCAAAACAACGAATAGAACAAACGATATAGCGTGTAGTGGATTCGAAACACCCTGTATCACAGGAGGATAATTATTTACTCCTGATGGGGGTCCGTCTTGAATTGAAGTTCAGCCTCGGGGTCCACTCTAGGTGGCTTTTATTCCGGCCTCGTGTATCACGAACCCGGGTCATCTTACGATCGTTCGGTTCTGCCAACACTCGGCGAAATAGCGGTCCGACCGATATCGCCGCGCTGTGCCATGCCGTGCCAGAGCCACCTGTCCGAATAACCGGCGAAATTTTCGTTCGAGGCGAAAAACCGGTGCCAAGGATCGATCCCTGTATTAAAGGATTATTATATATTCCCATATAGATCGATAGCCACAGTCTGAACTCGTCGACGGATAATACCACTCGTCGTGCACCGCGTGTAATACGCCTGTCAAAACGTTTTCGCGCGAATCTCTACGGTCGTTACGACGTTGAAAAAAGGGGAAAAAAACTTCTTTCGAATGTGATTTTTTTTTTTCGACAGACGCGTAAAAAAAGTTTTGGCATTCGTTGAGACAGACGGCTGAATTTCTCCGGGTCCATTGAATTCATATAGGCTATTCGTTAGAAAACGTTTATGTTATGACGTCATTACGAGAACGCGGCGTCGGCCTAATCCGATATCCGACACCGTAATAATAATCGATAAATATTGTTCGACACACAATACACTATGTCTATGATGATTTTGTGTTGCATTAATGCCGGGATCACTAGATCAGCATCATATTGCATACGATTTTCCGTGATCCCTGACGTCGTTATAAATAGATTTGACTGTGTCATTGTGTCACGTGCATATGTCACGCATATTTGAATGCTTTACGGTGTATACTATTATCATTTTTCTACACGTTATTATCTGGGTTTTGGAAATTTTCCAAAATATACCACACAATTCGGAAAAGTCGATTTCTTTTTATTATCTTCTTAAATGTGAGAAGCGTTTTGATTCACGTGATGTATTTCAGTCGTTTTTATTGAAAAAAACGACTGTATAGATGGTCTGTTGTAAAAAAATAAAACTTATTTAAAGTGTGTATTAAGAATTTTTAATTTAACCGTGATGGTTTACAAAAAAAATTAACAGTTGTGTTACTTGATTGTGTGTCAAAAAATATAAATATATATATACACAACTCGTTGATATTTCAATCGACTTTTCGGCGTTGATTTGTCAGGACGACGGTCATTTTGTACTCTGATCGCAATATTTCAATAATTTTTGTCGTGTTTACGACGAATCTATACTTCAAAGTGCAATTATTTTATTTCCTGCGCGATTCCAAAATATTTTACTCGATAATTTTAACTTCCGTTCAAAACTATAAATTAAATAACCAAGCACTAGTAACCCCGACGAGAAGAGGATAAACATAATATTATGTATCTACGGTTTATAATGTAATATGGTTTACAAAAACTACTCGTCGTCGTCATTTATTCTCTTTCGTACTATCGACTTCTGCACTGGTACATCATATACGTCACGGTTTACACATGAGTCCACGGAGATAGCGGGTGGTTCAGGTGTTCAGTGCCCTTGTGCTCTACATTTAATGTTCTTGAGATAAAAATGACTTCATAGGTATAAGGTGTTGTGTATATTTTAGCAATCAGTTTATAGTTTATACCAATGAGTATAATGAGCCAATGAGGCCTTACTTACGTACGTGGCATATACCGTATGTCAGTAAATTAAATTAAAATCACATCTATTGTTATCTAATTTTGATAATATTCACGTAAAAATATAATTTTTTATGAACATTTTTTTGTTTATTGTGTTTTATATTCAGCTATGGCTTTTATATTTTGACTTGGTACAACCTGATAATGTTTTAAGTTAAAATCGGTCACGAATACCAATAAAACCTATAACACTCTGAGATATATTTTTATCTCAGTAAAAAAAAATATATATATATAACTAATGAGTACGTTTATTCTGTTTCGTGACTATGTCCTTTTTTTTCGATTTTTGAACTAAAGTATGACTTTCAATAGCACTCATTAGTCTCACAAAACGACGCTTAAGATGGTGATCGAAGTCAGTGGGCTTAGCCATCGGTATCCTAACGTTTTATAATTATAAATTTTTAAATTTTTAAATTTTCAAAACATAGTTTTGTTGAGATACCAATCAATAAACCGATGAACTGGAAAATCCTAGTTCCTATGACTGGCGAATAGCAAATCGAAGGATATTTTTGGTGTGCCAAGTGGAGTAGAATGACACTTATGTCTTTTAATATCCAAATGAGAATAATATAGTATTATAACTATGAAGTTATAAAATTTTCATCAATTTTTTCTTTCACGCCATCGTTTTTTAAACGACGAAATGTTTGGGCATCGAAAAAACGCAAATTAAAAGAGGTTATCAGGAAAGTACCAATTATTTTTATTATTATTTCAATATTTACGTTTAAAAGTTCTTTTATTGTACGTACCTACCTTTATTTTTTTCATAAGAAATATTAAAAATTTAAATTGTGAACACAATAACAATCAACAACTGCTGACAGGCAAACTACTAAACTGACGGCGTGTGTTTTTTTTTATTTGGGTCATATATATATATATATATATATATATATATATATATATATATAAGACTTTTCCGGGAAACTGAGTGACCGTGGCCGCAATTGAAAGGAGGGGGAATCGAATGCAATCCTCGCCTCGATTTCCTTGACATTTTTTAGAAGAATAAGAAAATAAAAAGGACGTGTGCCGCATCATGGAGTATTATTATTCGCTCCTCGGACAAGGTAATGGGGATAAGTGTATTGAGTTTTAAATAAATCATAGATTGTTTCTTTAGTTAAACGATTCTGACCAAAGATTCAAATTCAAAAAAATATTTTGTTTATATATTCAACCATTTTTAATTTGATTGTAAATATGTTTTTTTTATCAAATGTGATTAAAGTTTTCTTGTTTGATTAACGAGACAGTCTTTTTCAGCGAAAAATTAAAAATATGTTGTTTCATCTGTATACAAAGTTTCATAATGATTGAATGGACCAATTTTTTTTAATGAACATTTTACGTAGAAAATCGACTTAAAAATAGTAAATTCTGAAAAACGGTATAGTCATTTTCTTAAATTCGTATTAATAAAATCCAGACTAATGATTTTTGATAATTGTTCAGTGTCATTAGTTAAGCGTATGAAAATAATCATATTTAAGTTTCAAAACTTTTATATAAGAGATAAACTTTAAAAACAAGGTTTTTGAGGAGATATATTTTTAGCCCAAAAGTTGTTACATTTTTTTTGAAAGTGTATTCAAGTATGTAGCAATGTTTCATTAATATATGGTGAGAATTTCAAGTGTCCATCAATATTATTTTTTAAGTTAAGACTAAGTACGAAAATCGTTTATTGAAAGTGTCGTTTATGACAAATTTTATATAGTTTTTGCTCGGTTTTTTGGCAGTTTTTCCTCATGATTGAAAAAACTATTGACAGGAGGGTAAAATTATTTTCTTAAAGTATAAAATAAATACGATTTCTTATCTATAGATTTGCTGGATGAAACTTTTTGAGTATAACTGCTACCCAAAAAGGGTTAAAAAAAAAAATAAACATCACTTTAAAACCAATAGATCCTTCGCTTCACTAAGAATCTAAAAATAGAAATACAAATAATTTTTAATTCTCTTTCGTCATATGGACTGTCCCAACGAAAAAGATAGTATCTCGATTTTTTTCAATTTCGAGTTATTACCGCCATCTGATAGCGGATTTTTTTCTGTATCACCTACGAAAAAGGTCGTATCTCCATACATTCAAGGAGAATAGAAATTAATTAATTACATAATATACAAAAGCCTTTCTTTCCAATGAAAACAGTTGTATGTAGAGATACGACCATTGTTTATCATCATTTAACCGGCGAATATGGTCGTATCTATTATTTTTTCGTAATTCGTAAGATGTATAGATACTAATTTTTGCTGTGGTAGGCACCGACGAAAAATGTCGTAAGTATAGATACTACTTTTTATTGTAACTTGCCACCCACGAAAAGGTCGTAAGTAAAGATATTACTTTTTTTTAACTTAGTAACTCTGGAAAAACCTATGAGTTGTGATTTAAAAAACAAAATTAACAGCCAATATTTTAAAGGTCTTCTTAATTCTATAAGTGTCCATATTTTTGAAAATGTAGCTTGAAAAATAGAATAAGAATATAAATTTGAATTTTTATATTATTCGCCATGAAAAGTTAGATAAAATGAGATACAATCTTTTTCTTTGGGACATTATTAAGTTAACATTGATATTGATGGTCACTGTCTAAGATTACAAAAAAAAATAAAAATATTTTCTGCACAAAATTTTAGTTTTATGATCTTTTTAATTCGTATCTGCAGTAAAAAAAATTCAAATTTTTGCATCGTAAAGAACCGAATTGCAATCAGTAAATCCTCGTGGAACATTTTGTTGCAGTTATACAACTTTTACCGTTCCTGTAAAATATACGAACTGATATGATTTGAGTACGATTTACTTAAAACATTACTAACCGTACATATTTTTGTGCTAGGTTGCTGAGGCAAAATAATATTTTTATTGTTTTATTTACCGATAATAGATGTATTACTTAGTACGGAGTCGGTAAATTGCGTCCCCTATAAGTACGGTCATGGTCATATACTATGTGAATTGCGGCCCACGTACTTTTAAAACATACGTAAATTGCGGCCCGTGTACTTTTAAAACATACGTAAATTGCGGCCCGAGTATTTTTAAAACATACGTAAATTGCGTCCCGGGATATTCCAATTTTCGGTCGGCTGTGCAATTTAAAGATAACGATAAGTATTAATGTTTTCTTTAATATTGATGGATCTAGATCAGGGGTCGGCAACCCGCGGCCCGCGGGCCGCATGCGGCCCGCGAAGCAATTTTTGATGGCCCACACAAAGGTGGTTAATTTTTGTGTTTTATTTTTTTTCAATAACATTTTTCATATAATTTTCAATATTTTATAATTATTTTTCTTTTATAAATAAAATCTAATCTAACCGTTAATAGTTAATGTTTATTCTATTATACAGTTATATGGTATAGTCAGTTTAATCTATAAAATTATTATTATCTAATCGAAGTTGAAGATAATATGGTTGTATACCAGTCTATTCATAAGTTACTTTGAGTTTGAATAATTAGTATTACCCCGTTTCGTGTGACTGTTGCGTGGTACCTAATGATATATGCGTTTGTGTACATAAAATGCCAAAAATTACAAATGGAAGTCATTGAACTTCAAAATATGATTCATAAATAATCTTTTGGGAAGCAACTATTTGCCTCAATTTTATTGTCTTAAATATCTACCTTCCCTGAATAGACAATTCGAAATTATACGGCTTTTGCAATCATTATAATGTAACAGACTAACTTTTTATTGTGAAGTTACGAATATACACTTCTTGCGCGCTTTAGTGTATATTGATTTGAGCTGTATTAGTCTAAATAACAAGTTGCAAACTGATATCGAAAATGTAAACTAATTCAGTCAAATAATAAAAAACTGTTTGAATGATCGTAAAAAACACTTTAATTGAAGGACTTGTATTTTCTTCTGCCGCGTGTACTAAAACTAAATTTAATTGATGTGCAGCACAGTGAATATAAGGAACGAATGCTTCATTACCAACGAATTCTTTTATTTTTGCTTGCAAACCACCTTGTTTTCCTGCCATAACAGCTGCTCCGTCATATCCCTGACCACACAAATGTTTCTTTTCTAGTCCATACTTTTCAAATAACAGGGTAACTATCTCAGAACAAATATATGCAGCATCTCCTTTTTTAAGTTGAGTAAAACATAAAAAGCTCTCTTTTATGTAGACTTTAGGTGGATCTTTATCTTCTTTTTGAATAAGGACGTATCGTAACAAAATGGCCATTTGATCCAAGTGTGCTACATCTGTTGTTGAATCCGCAAGTAACGTAAAAAATTTTGCATCTTTACATTCATCTACAATTATTTTTCTGGTTTGATCAGCTAATGTACTTAATAATTCGTACATTATTGTTTTACTCAAGTACTTAATTTTATTTGGTGATTCAATATGAGTGAATAAAATAGGATTGTGACGCGAAATTAATTTAATGATTGTCAAGTAAATTCCAGGATATTCATCATTTTGTAAATTTTCTCGGTGACCACGAAAGGCCACGCCTAAACCAGATAACGTTTTTACAGTATCGAAAAGAATATTTAAAATTGTGGTCCATTTCTTAGCTTCTTCACTGATTTGTTTATTAAGTTTATGATGAATATCCGATTTTTGAAGAAATGTTGCGGCAGCGACTGCATTATTGAGGTGCACTTTACTTAACCCATGTCTCATAGATGATTGATAAAAGTGTTTCCAGGATGTAAAACCAGTGTACCACGCACTTCTCTTCGCAGCTTCATCTCCGAATAACCAACAATAGTGACAATACGCATAGTGTTTTGAAGGTGAATAGGACAACCAAGGACTGTTGTTGTCTCCAACAAATGGCTTCTTTTTGTTTATATAATACCACGATGAGCAAAAATGACGTTTGTCATTGGACAGTTTATATTCCTTACCTAATAAATCACATTCTTTAGGTTGACAGGGACCTGCTAATAAAAGAGCCCTGATTTTGTCTTCGTTTAATTTAGAACAATTTTCATAAAGACCTTTATCGTTTTCAAACCTGGGAAATGTAGATGGTAATATTGTTACCTCATTAATAAACGTAGGTTCTAGTTTTCCCTCATTATTTTCAACAGATTGATCAGATGTAATAATTTTAGATTTGAACTGTGATTTATTTTGATTAAGATTTATTTGGGTGGTTGAAACTACAGATTCACTCGGACCAAGAATAGTTACAAAAGGTTGAGTTTGACGAGATTCTACAGAAATAGATTCGTTTTTAGTTATAGATCCACTTTCTTGAGAAGTACTCGTAAAACGGAAAAACGTACTAACTTTAGCTTGTTTTGGATTAGTAGCTACTTCCTCTAAAAGCCTTTTCTCCTTTTCTTTTCTTTTGGTACTACCGCTCTTATGCTTGGTATACTTCTCCATTATGTTTATATCTATTTGAATCCATCCATTAAAATTATTAATTGTAAATTTAAAATAATATTAAAAATTATATAATTGAAAATAAAATATTAGAACTAATTAAAGTTTTTTTAAAAAAAAGAGGATATTTTAATAATTTTTAGGGTATAACTGCATACGTAATTAATAGACTTTTAGGGCATATGTATATTTGTCGGATGTCGGTTCTAATTATTATGTGTATCAAGACCATCACCCCGATTGGCCGGCGATCGCCGAGATCTCTATATGTTTTTACTTTATATAATTATATGAGTCTAGCCATTCTAGCAACAACAGACAAAATTATAAAATAATATTAAAAGAAATTAATTGGACCATATGTTGTTAATTTTTAAAGATAAAAATTATTGACTTAATTACTATGTGTCTATGTATTAATATTAAATTCTTTAAAAAGTTAAAATTATATAAATGTTTTAAGGGGCCTCGCTACGGTTATTATTTAAGGAACAACATTTAGGCAATTCATAATCTCGTCTTAGCCGCCTGAGGTCAATGTGTTAGTTGTAAATGATTATAAGTGTAAGTGAAATACGATGCGGGTACCGACTGGAGTACGCGCATGCAAATGTCAATAACCCAATAATAATAAAAATTCACTATACAAATTTTACGATAACTTACTCATTGATTTGACAAAATTTAAGTTAGTTAGCGTTGTCTGATCTTAATTCTGAAAAAATATTTATATTCAACAGAAAAATGTCTATAGATCGTACGAAACATTCTGGTTTTAATTATAATTTTAAATTTTATATTATGATTTGAAAAAATGCATATTTTCAAGTTTTTATTACCACTTCATTAGAATATAAGATTTAATTTTTACAAAGTATTCCGTACGTTCTATACACAATTTTCTGCCGAGTTTAGATTTTTTTTCAGAATCAAAATAGGACATCTTAAACTAACTTTAATTTTGTTAAAACTACCTATTTTGAGCTCAAATTGATGACAGTAGTGAGGCCCCTTAACAGTTAATATATTCTTACCTTATGATTTAAATCAATCTGCTTTATTTGTTAATCGACCGATGTTCTTGATCAAATGCGGAATGGTTATACGATAACATAAATTACAACCATATTAAATACTAAGAAATTTTTCCGAAATAAAAATAGACGTGTTATTACACAAGTCAACGCTGTAATACGACGCACGACGCGACGCCGCGATAACGTCGTAAATACCCTCGAAACTATATAAATAAAAATAGTTATAATGATGCCGGTGTATGTAGTTGACTGTACATAGGCAATACGTACGAGTACGAATATATTACACAATATTATCATTATTAATTTATTATTATTATTATATTATCCCAATTATTACTTGATGTGTGTGTTGCAATCCACTCAAAACTTAAAAAACTTAAAAAATTACTAATATTATATTTGAAAATTTTTGATGAAATGAAAATAAGTGAAGACTGAGGACTGGGGTTTACTGTTTAGGACAGTGGTCTAGGGCCTTTTCGGGTAGGGGCCCAGGCGGCAAATGTCCATTTTTTCCCCGTTAAATCCGCCACTGTGTGTGTGTGTGTGTGTGTGTGTTCATTTTTCCGATTAATTAATTTTTAGATGACTCAAAACCGTGTAAAGTATTTAAGTTATCTGTCAATCTGATTAATTTTTAACTTGAAATAAACAATACTTCCTATGACAGAAGAATGAAATAAATCTCCACATAAATAACAAATGGCATTCTCATTAGAGAAATCTCAACACCAATCTCAATAAAATTAAAAACAACACCTACCTATGGCCATATCTTGAACTAAATAGAAAATATTAAACTGTAATCAACCGACTTTGAATTGGACACACTCACCTAACCCACAGTTTCCTGATGAGCAAAGACGAACCCCCACTATGTGACTCATGTGGCGTTCCATTAACGGTAAACCATAGCATCATTGAATGTCAAAAACACCAACATTTCCGCACCAATTTCACATCTCCGAACAAATCTGCCAAGGTCTAGGTCCCAACCATTTGATGTAAGAAACCTAATCTTATTTCTAAAAAAATCGAGTAATATAATTTAATATAATATCAATATTAAAAATACGTATTAGAATGTAAATACCATTAATGTACATATTATTAATGGCCTAGCTGTCGATGTATTTTTGATCAATAAAAAAAAAAACTTCCTATGACATGTTGAAACTACAAAATTATACAATCCATTTTAGTAATTTGATAAAATTAATATTGTAAGTTAAGGAAGTTTATAGGCAGATTGTTTTTGTTTAGGACTAAATGAGCTTACTTTCATTTCAGCGTGCCTATTTATTGATATAATCCAATAATTATTTCAAAATAATTTAAATTTCTAACTATGCCTTATTCTTGACAAATTATTTTCTCTCTTTTTTTTATGAAATAAATAACTTAACTCGTTCAATTAAAATAAACGTCAATGGTTTAGATAATTTGTTTTTTTAAACTAATAAGTTAATTAACTTTTAATGTAATGCGAAAAGTTTAAATTAAGTTATTTTCAAGATCCAAACGTTGCGATTTCATACAAAATAGAACAATATGGTCCAAGCTAAGACGTAAAATTGAAACAATGATCAATGATTTTATATATACCTGTTTATGTGATCATTCTAAACAAAAAAATTAATATGTTTTCAAGGACACAAGAACACTTTAAGGGGGTCCCAAAATGCCCTTCTAATTAATTGGAATTTAAATACTCTACTGTAGTGTCAGTTTTATAACGTCGAAATTGATCAAGCACAAATCGTCAACACATTTTTAATTGTTTTATGAATTTGATATACACTATTTTTATTTCAAGTAAATCGTGAATTAATTTGTTTATTATTAATTGAATAATTACCGATAAGTAGTGGTATTTCTTGAAATAAAAATATATAGTTTTTTGTCTTTTTTGAGTTATTATAAATATCTAATTAAAATTCGAATAAAAATGAATTCATATAAATATTTTTATAGAAATAAAAATTGAAGCACTAATATAAAAAGCCATTTTCGTTTTCAGTTTTTGATGATAATTTAAATACAGTTTACTTCATATAAACAAATAAAATTTAATTAATACAATTCTTTAATTATTTAAACAAGTGAAATGCACAAGGTAACCTATTAAATTTTAAATTATTAAAATAAGAGCAAAAAATGAAGTGCTCTTGTTCAATAAGCTTTTGAAAACATGAAATTGTTATTATGTGTTGCTATTAAATCTACAAACGGACTACTCGTTTTGACTTGGAGTTCATTTCAGAGAAAGTTACTACATGATTATTTATAATCTTTAATTCAAGAATAATATTGTGGTTTCCACGGAATTCGTTATTAAGTATATTGTCATTTGAATTGGCGTAAAAAAAGTAGGCGTTGTGGTTTTAACTCTCCATATAATTAATACACGCCTCCATTTATTGTATCATACCATCTCGAAAAGTACAAAAGAAATAACGGTTATGATCCAATATCGACAAGATGGATACGTTTTTCAGATATTATTGTTTTAATCGATCATTTATCAACAGTACTACAAACGTTTCCAGTGACATCGGGTGATCGTTCGAAAAAACACGATTTACTTATATATTCAATAAACAGTGTAAACATAGCAGTAGCGAGATTTTTTGTTTTTTTAAGAAAACAAACATTTTATTTTACGCAAAGAAGTCCAATAACATTTTTGTGTCAAAGAAATTCTTTTTATTAGTCATCTAAACAGTCACTGACGTGAAAAGTAAAATTACTAATACATTCTTGTGTCTCATTGTTAGTTTTAAACGTTATTTCCTTGACTTTCCAGTAATTCATGTACAATAGATATTTATCGTCTAACATGTTGACATTATTTGTTTGTAAATGTATGTGTATAAAACAAAAATTGTATTTCGCCAGTTATTCGTACACTCGTCAAGCAAACATGTGCACTTTTCAGTAGTTAGTGAATCAAATTTTCGGACACTACACGACCCGACAGTGCTTGAGCGTCTTAAGTCTAAGTGTTTTATTACTATGTGTTTAAAACGCTTTCAAACTTGCTCATTGATCCGAACCAAATCGTAGTGTTTTAATACGAAAAAAAAAATTCTCTGACGTCATCTGTAATAAACTTTCGGTTACCACTCGTTCGACATTACTCTGTTAAAAGGTACTGGAAATGGAATCCATCCATGTGTAGGCCTAAAATTTGAAACCGACACCATTGCTCACACCACTATTGCATTCGTCAATCAAAATTTTATGCGTGGAGTTGAAATTTGATTGAGTGTAATGAATCAAAGACCTTTGTCATTATTCGAAGTGCCGCGTGATATAATTAAAAAATTTTCAATAAATTGACGATAATGCATTTAAAGGACGTGTGAATAATGTTCTGCGACCCGCATAATGCAATTTATGCAACGCGTAGGTATGAAATAATAGACTCAATGACGTCAAATAATATACGCCTGCTAGTATAGACAGATCAGAACTGTTGAAAATTATCGATTCCTACGTGTTTAATATTAATGTGTATAAAACAATATGTGATGTATAGTCTATTCCCGGCAATAACTCATTTGTGATTAATACATTTCAAATATTTTATTTTTTTCGTATTCATGTTCATTGATTTCAAAATTAAAATTACTAATCTCAGGTAAGTGACAGAGTATAGGACATATCATAATGAGAGTCAAACTATTTTCTTATTGACAAAACATGGTGGAATATAAGTATAATATTATCGCAATTTACTGAAAAAAAAAATCGAACATACTTTGCACCACAGGAATTCTTCAGTACTCGGACAAGATAATGATGTTAGAGGTAGAGAAACTTAGATAAGCCACTTTTAAGATCACCAAACTCTATGTGTAGTATGTTTTTATTTTTAATTTGAAATCAATGATAAATCATTGTTTTTGGAAAACGATTCTGAGTGAAACTCAAGTAATAATGTTACCGTCAACTAGTTAAGTTTATGAAAAAATTAAAAATATTATGGAAAAAAATTGACGCAAGTTACAAATTTAAAGTAAAAAAGTTAGAATAATCAATTTGAAATTGATAATATTAGTAAAAATGCTCTATTTCGCTGTATTGAGACACGTTTAGAGTCTATGAAAAATTAACGTGACCGATAACTATTAAAATATATGTTTAGTTGAGGATACTAATAAAAAAGCTTACATGAAAATTTCAGATCTTATAACCAAAAACTACAAATTGTATGAAATGATAATAAAAATATATTGGAAATTTTCTGTAAAAAGATTTATCTGGTTGGTAATTACAACTTTTAACCCATATAAAAATAATTAATAGAGTACAATTTATGAAACTTGAACCATAGATATGAATACATTTTGAAAACCTATTAGTCAAAGAAAATTTTTACAAGGTTAATAGTTACAAAGTTTATACGTTTTTTATGGAAACATTGACGTGTTATCATCAACATTTGAACTTTAAAAGCGTATAAAAAAAATCTGCTTAACGGTTTTTGAAATTTTTTCATTATTGTTAGTTGAGCATGTGAACAAGGTATTATGAAATTTTTATGTTTATATAAAATATTCAAAATTGTACAACATAAAAACTCATAAAAAACGAGACACTTGTAATAGTTTAAAAGTCTATATTATAGCCCAAAAGTAGTCCAATTTTTCGGAACTTTTTTCAAGTCTGTAAAAATAATATATTTACTTATTGATATTTGGTAAAAATTTCAAGTTTTTAGTGTCAATATTTTTGGATAAATGGCTAAATGTCAAAAATAAATTTAATGAAAATTTCGTCTATTTCGAGTTTTACCATATTTACTCAGTTTTTCTACATGGTTGGAAAAATTGTTGAAAACAGAGAAATATTACCTCTTTAAAGTTCCAACTAAATGAAATTTCTGATTTACAGAGATGCTTGATTTGACTTTTGGACTATTATGACTACTATCTGAAAACCTGATAACTAAAGACCGGATTGAATTTCCGTAAAAGCACTCAAAAATTGCATAATAAAATTTTATAATTGCACCAAAAATCACATAAAAATTGCAAAATAAATTACACTATAAAAATGCAAGTTGTATTTATATATTTATAAAATAAAATATTATTGTAAAAGTTGTTATTATTATTATACATAATTAATAGGTACAACAAATATATTCTATAAATATCACATTTTGGAATTAAAATTGATGATCAAATACAATTCTAAATTATTTGCATTAAAATTAAATCGTCTATTACTTAAAATATATTTGTACAATGAGAAACTACGTTCTACGTCAACACTAGTTATTGGTGCATATTTAAAACAATTTAATAAAGTAGGCGTTATAACTAAATTAATATTTGCTTTACCTGACGTGATTTCATAGTAACACTTCAAAGTTTTATACCCTTAATTTTTTTCCCATTTGGACCAGGAATATTTGTTAAAATATCTTCAATTTTTCTAAAAATATCTATACTTTTCAGTAGTTCATTATTAGATTCTTCCAAAATTTTGAGATTCATAGATAACTCAGATAAGTGTAATTTTATTAATGCTAAACCACATTTGACTGCATTATCTTGTACTAGCTGTTTCAGCTTTTTGACACATAAAGCATCATCTTTTAAACTTTCAATCACGTTTTTAAACTTTTCAAAATTATTTGCATAGAAAAGTGCATCGTTTAACCATGTTCCCTATCTTGTAATAATAGGTTCGGGTGGTAAATGTATACCCGGAATTTCTTTTCTATATTTATTTATTCTCGATGGTGCTTTTAGGAAAGCTTTTTTTCCTAAAATAAACGAAATAAGTTACATATATATATATATTTAAATTTTAAATAGGTACTTAATACATTTCCATTGTTAATCAATTTATTTATGTCGGGATACAATTCTCGAATTTTCTCTAGAACTCTATTAACTGCGTGTGCCATACATGTAATATGAATTAATTTCGGAAAAAATATTTTTAATGTTTTTGCTGCTTTGATCATATAAGGAACAGCATCGCTAATCAAAAGTAACACTTTTTTTTCAATACCAGGAAATATTTTTAACGAGAAATTAATAAACTGACAAATAGTTTCATAATTGGTGGATTCTAGTTCTTTACATGCAACTAAATATGATTTACTAGGCGTCCCATATAATTTACCAATTAATAAATTTGCAATAGACAAACTTAAACGATAATAGTATGTTTTATTATATAAGAAATTTAAAAAAATTATTTATATAAACCTCTTGGATCGGTTGTCTCGTCAACAATTATGTAAACGTAATTATTTCCAATATCGCTAATTATTTGTTCCATAACGCTTTTATAAATATTTGGTATGTAATTTTTTCTTAAAGTACTTTCGTCCGGAATCGATTTGCCAGTATGCTTTTCCAAAAATAATTATAACACATGATTGCCCAGCTTATGCAAAGGAATATTTGCAGCAACAAATGCATTACATAAATCTTCAAAAAATACATTTTTACTATTTGAGATTTGAGAAGTAATCAAAAGCTGTTTTCTTCTTATTCATTTGTAATGCATTTATGTGTTGAACTAAAATAAATACATATGCATTTTTGAAATAAAATAATATGGAGTTACGTGTAATATTACGTGAAGAACACATATAATGTATGAACATAAAATAAAAAACTTACTTGTTTTGGAATGATGATCTAATAGATATTTTTTTTCAGTAGACACAGACTTTTCACATATGAGACAATATATATTCTTTCCATCTGATGAAAATACTTCTTTATTTTCATTATATGGAGCAATCCAATTCGAAATTTTACCTTTTAAACTTGATTTTATTTTAGGCATTTTGACGAATACGTTCACTGTGTGGTCAAAATGATCAAAGAAATAGGCACTAAGGTATCAACTAGTAAACGCACACGAATCATTTAACTATACTACGTTGAACTTAATTACCACCATGTATAATATATAGACGCTTATCGCACGCTGGACTATTCTAGAACTTTCGTGCAGTAATTCGAGCTAGAAAATTCCAGACAAGCGATAAACAACATAGATAAACACCTTTATACTTCTAAGATCATAAAACAAAACCAATAATAAGAATCCACAAAAACGTTATTATTTTTATGTGATAAAATTAGTTAAGAAATATTGATTTGTACATTTGATTACGTGAAATATTTCAAAATTGCAAAAAATTGCAAAAACATTAAAAATTGCAACATAAAATTAAACAAAAAGGCAGTGATTAATACAAATCATGTACATATTTGATCAGATTTGATTTATCTTAACTACAAAAAAAGTTGCAATATCAATTAAATCCGGTCTTTACTGATAACATAGGAAAAAAACACATCATTATAAAACTAAAAAATTTTTCGTTTTACTCGGAATCTAAAACAAATAAATAACTTTTAAAATTAGCTACTTTTTTTACAAAAGCGTTTTAAGTTTTTGGAAGAAATAAACTGATTCATAATTCATATACATAAATAAAATATAAACGCAACTATCTTTATTAACATTTAAGTTACCACGACGGTTGGGCAGGCTCTTTATATGGTTTACATGACAATAACAATAAAAAATAAGTAAATAATTTGAACGATTCACCAATTTATTAACAGTATACTCGTATTTTGACTTTTATAAATCACATATTCTTAAAGTATAAAAACTATTGTTTCAGTCAAACATAAGGTTTATAAATTATATTCAAACATTAAAATGAATTAATTGAAGCATAAAAGATAATATTTTAACAAAGACGTACCTATGATGAAATTATTCATTTAATTGATCGGATAACAAAACGTCAATAATACTGTTGGCTTGTTAAATAGATTAGAATAATTTACAAGAATTTTTTATTTGTTATAAAATTTATCAATTAACATACTTTTCGTTTTTAGTTGTTTAATATCTATCTAATTATAATTCTTTACTCGAAAAATAAAACTACTGATTATAATAAAACTGTCTTATTTCAACACTTTAAATTATTTTATTATTTTTAAATAATTTATAATATATATTATTATTATTATTATGAATATAAAACAAATTGTATTTCATTTTATATTACAGTATATTATATACATATAATTTTTAAATAATATGCATTTAGTATCATGATATTTTTAAAATTTGTACGACATTAAAAATATTTCAAAGAGATTTCTTCATGAAAATATTATATAAGAAAAACTAATAGTATAAAAATGTGAAAACCTAAATCGTGTTTTGCATTTACATGAATTCATATTTCATTATTAAAATATAATGTTTTGAACACCATCGATTCATAATATAGAATGTGTTATCTTTTTAATTTACGTAAAATATGTGTTTATAAAATGTGTTCTTATCACCACACGTATCACCATTGAAGTGTTAATATGAAATAAAATTTATAAATTTACTGAGTCACTAAGAGAATAAAATTGATGTTCCCTACTAAATTTTGATTGAAAAGTTCACAGACCAACGGGTTAAGTTCATTGGTACGAATTATTCTGACCAGTTTATCTAATCAATCTTGTTAATGTTCTAGCCCGCCCTGTTCGCATCTCATCGTCCTGCTTGTAGAATTAATTATCAATATCAACAACAGATATACAAATTAATTACCAAATCAGTGACTACTAAAATGTATTTACGTGATTATTCTTCGTTCACAATTTACAGAATTTCTCGATTGCGTCATTGTAATAAATATTTTTTTTTCGTAAACGTTGAAATATTACATATGGTATGGGCACAAATCAATGATTTTATTTATAAATGAATGATTGACAGTTAAAAGGTCACAAATCATTTTACGAATATTAAAAAAAAAATTGTGAAGAAAGTTGCAAAATTAATATTTTTTCCCTTAATCTATTAGGTGTTTTTCCTAAACAGATTAAATTTTCGTTTGAGCGAGTCTCATGGGGCTTTTTTAATTACGAAATAAGTCTTAAAGGTATTACTTTGAATTCGAATCTAACTAAGTGTAGTTATACATACGACTTATTAAGTAAATATCTGAAGAAAAAAAATAACTATACAAATTACAGGTTTTTAATTTTTTGGTTTCAACACAGTTGTATACACATGTTTATAGAAATCATATGAGTTAAAAAAAGTAAGAAAATCATTGATTTCGACCATAAATAAATAATTATGATATGTTTGTTTTTTACGGTGTTTTCAACTGCATATTGTGTGCCCATTTTTAGAAACACGATCAGTTTACCGTGGAAAAAGGAAAAAAACAATTTTTGAACGGATCGCTAAAGAGTTTTTGTTCGTGTTTCAAAGTATAGGAGATTGTTCGCGAATTTCTTCATCGATTTAAAATCTATAATACATCATGCAAGCATGTTAAGCAAGTATGTTGAGTAGCGTTCGACATCTTCGAGTGCATTATTTGTAAAATGTAAAACGTCTGGACATTCGATGGATAAAATAATCTGTAGTTGACTCTCAGCAACTATCAAAACCCGGAGAGCTAGAGAAATGGAGAAAGATAAAGAGAGAGAGAGAGAGAGAGAGAGAGAGAGAGAGAGAGAGAGAGAGAGAGAGAGAGAGAGAGAGAGAGAGAGAGAGAGAGAGAGAGGGAGAGAGAGAGAGAGAGAGAGAGAGAGGGAGAGAGAGAGAGAGAGAGAGAGAGAGAGAGAGAGAGAGAGAGAGAGAGATGAAATAGATAGATTCATCATGTGTATAAAAGCAGGCGATGGATTCAGAATTACTCCGATAGAAGGGTGAAATTTTACGAAAACTGTCGACACCAGAGTAAAATCGGTATAAACAAAAACTGAGAGAATAATACTCAATGACATGTTTGGCACTGTATGTTCAACATTAAATGTATAGCATAAAAGTGTAATTTAATGATATGACGAGAACAAAAATATTAATAAAAAAATAAACAACTATTATACTCATATTAAATTTGTGACGATGTGATTTCGATAAGAAATTAATAAAATCACAATATCACTATGAAATCATTAATATGGATAGGGGTATACACATTATATTATCTAGTGGTGTTATGTACAATGTACAATGTCGTTGAAAAGCTCGTCTCCAATATACTACCTTCGGATAAAACGTTTCAAGGAGATAATTAATTAATTTTGTTTTTTGAAACGTCGAAAAATTTTTGCTATCGTGGTTCTAATTACTAGTTGCATTATATTAAGTCCTTAGAGTACCTACACTATGCCTATAGGGATAGAAGAAAAAAGATAATGAGGACTTTCGCCCAAGCTTCCGCAGTTCAACGATCTATTCAAGGCCTTCAGATCTTTAAGTGCTTTTCGAAAAGTATGCATAGCTTTTTTTTGTTATTATTATAAAAAAATTACAATTTGTGTGAATAAAGCAATGAATTAACAATGAGTAGTTGTTGTAATGTTTCTAATAAAACAAAATAAAAAACAAAAATCATAGTACATATATTAACTGGGTATGAGGGAAGAAAGCGAATTGATTAGAGATTTCCACTAGATACTTTCAAATATGAACTCAAAATCAAATACATTTTATGTTAGTAAATGTTTTACGCTTTATTGAAGAGATCGCGTGACCATAAATTTGATATTTTTCGTGGCCCGTCAAAAAGCTGGTCATCACGTTTACTATAGGCGTGTGAAAATATCGCCTAATACGTTTCGAATGACAATTTTTCAACGTTTTAAATATGTTCACAATAAGGTATTCGAGTACGTCCCAGAAAAAAATAATATAGACATTTTTATGAAGTCTCATATCTCAGTATTACTCTGACTCTGCATGCACCGTGTTAAGGTGACACAATATCAGGTGGTTTTTCTTATTAATAATACATAAAAATAAAAGCCAATGTCTCCACAATCGTTGTTATGTAATAATTAGGTAAAGTGTATGTATTGCGTTGTAAAACAGACCAGGAACTGCGATTGGACCGAAAGAATCAGTTTTGGAATCTTAACTTTGGTGAATCATAAAATTAAATCTTTTAAGAACCATTATTTAAAATGTTTAGTAGTAAGCCAATATGAAATATCGACCGATATTAACTGTACAATGGTATAGCGGTAATCGGCTTATTTGAAAAACCATTATTATACCTGTATTTTTTTTATTAAAGTCTTCATATTTTTATAAATTTTAATAAAGTTATTAAATTAATAACTTTTAATTTAAATAATATGTGTTATGATTAGTAAAAATTGTGTTCGAATCTCACTAATTTTTCTAATGTTATTGAAATATACCTATTAGAGTTTCCCTACTGTTTGTTATACTTAAATTTGAAATTATTTTGTTAAAATCTAATTTTGTATTTGGTTGATTATAATATATAAAAATAAATTGTTTGTGTGTGTGTGTATTTTTTTTTTTAAGAAACCACCGTTTGTCGTACATTTTTGTATCAAGTAAAACATTTTGTTAAAATTATATAAATTGTATTCAAATATTTTACGTTTCTGATAATTTATAATACAATATTGCTTGAAAAGAAAAACTATTACATTTTATGAACAATAATTATTCTATCAGGCCCAGTATCGTTTTTTCGGTTGAATATTAGTAAAGATGAAATATCGGTTTATACAATTTAATATAAAAATATCAGTTGGGGATCGGCATCGGGTTAATAAAGGAATATTTTTATAAGGGTTCTTCACTAAAATTTTGAAAAACTCAATCTAGAATTCAACATTTTTAATAATTAAGTAAATAAATAGGTACGATACTTCTTTGAATTTTTCAAATTTTTAAAAATTGTCTCAGAAGCAATTATGAATTGAACAATAGAATTATTCTTGAGTTCAGTGATAAACCTAATATTGTCTATTTCAATTAACTTTTACTTTATACATAGTATATAAACCTTAGTGTTTTAGATCTGTAACGATCTTAGAGGACAGTGGGCCGCTATCATTAGTTGAGTTATGAGCCGGCGCCTGGGAAGTGGTACGATTATATGGACTGACCATCAAACCTTACTCACGAATAATCTTAAATTACACGATTTTTGAAATTATTTTATACACTTACATGCACACGATCATGATAAGAGATCGTACGATTTTTCATATAAAAATCCATATCGTGTACTTTTTCGGGGTTTCAAAAAAAATCGAGTTCAAACCGTTGTTTTTTTTGTATTTATTAGCACGATGTTACCAACCGAAGCGTACAAAGGTTTCAACGGTCACGCGAAGACGCGCTCGGCGTGCGCGACGACCAGCCGAACCTTTGCGCGCGTACCGCCCGACGTCTTTGGCGGTCCGGTCACCGTTTTGGGAACCATTGGCGTACGCGAGAACGGCCGCCGCCGTCGATCGCGAGTCCGAATAAAAATACACGGGAGCGGAGCGTGCGCGTTCTGTTTCCCGAAGTCCACCGCGCGCGACCGGCGAACCAGTCCGCGCCGGCAGTGATCCGCGACTCGCACGACGGCCCCCGGGCACGACCGACTACACTACACGACGACTTGCACGCGTCCCGTCCGCCGTGCTCTTGTCACGCGCCGCTGCTGATCAACGACCGACCGACCGACGCCCGACCGCCATGTCGCGCGCGTCCCGTACACCACCGGTCTTGTTGGCACTCGTGGCCGCCGGCCTTTTCTCGGCCTGGGACCGCTGCGGGGCTGTGGCGGAGGCCTCGAAGATCACAAACGGTAAGCGACGAGCGTTTTTTTAAAATTTTTTTTTTTTTAACGGACGAGCGTTTTTTACGCGCTTAAACGGACGGACGGAGAACTCGTCTGCCCGGCCGGCTGTATCACGACCTCGTGCGGTCTGA
Source organism: Therioaphis trifolii (assembly GCA_027580255.1). Classification (NCBI taxonomy): domain Eukaryota; kingdom Metazoa; phylum Arthropoda; class Insecta; order Hemiptera; family Aphididae; genus Therioaphis; species Therioaphis trifolii. Next base: position 23,494,801 of record CM050404.1, read on the forward strand.
CGAATTGAATGCGCTCGAAATCCCGTTTTTAATTTATGTGACTACTCGGGAAAATAAAAAAAAAAAAATATCATTTTTTCAAAGAATGTTTGAAAAAACTGTCGATAACGGTGATTTGGACGTGTTGACTCGGGCGAAGAAAGTGTTCAATGATACCGCTAAAAATTTCACAACTCGACCAATTTTCGGGGATTATTTTCTTCATATTATTTATTGAACAGGCCTCTTGGCCGGTGACATTTTAAACGGTGTAACTGGTTGATCGGGTTACATAGTAATTAGAGATCGGGGTTAAATGGAATTAGGGTGATTAGATGTGGCTGCACGAGATTCATCGTAATAGAACTCTCAACAAAAAAATAATAATTAGATATCGTTGGGTATGTCATTATACGCAACCGTTCTAGAAACTGTGGCGGTATGACTGTAGGTTAAGTTTATCTGAGTGATTTTGAAGTTTTTTGTTTGGTTTTTTTTTTTTTTTATTGGCAACCACTATTAATGTCGCTGTACGCTATATTTTGTTACATTTGATAAAAATATGTCCGTGTATGAAAGTAGATACAATTTAATAATACAAATGTTGTCACTTACGTGAAAAACATCAACGTTTCGGGTGGAAATGGGTTTCCATATTGTTGATTTTTGTGTTCATTCGAGTTGTATACATTTGCACAAATCGAGTTATTTTTTGAGTAAATAAACGCATAATGGACGTGGCCATACATTTACTTCGAGTACGCTTGGTGTTCTACAAAAAAAAAAAAAAAAATGGTTCCAAGTGACACGGCTAGATTTATGGTTCACGTAGAGACTTACAGAAGATATGATAAATTTTGAGGCCAACGTGACGAGTTTATTTCATAATGAGATGTGTAAAGTTTTTAAAGTAGTTATAATAATTTCAAGTATTGACGGCACACGTTTTTACTTGAGCACAGTATTCAATTTATACATATTTTCACTAATTTATTTACCTTGCTAAAAATAATATTCAAAATTCTATTTTTACTATAAAATTTGATATAAATATCCAATTATTAAAACCATTTATTGTAAAACTGTAATTTCTTTTAGTTGTGTTTGTTTCTTCGTCTAAATTTAATAATCTTCTTAATTTTTAAAATCCTTCAATATTTTGTGTCCGAGGAACCCACCGTAAAAGTCCTGCACTGGATAGAAAAAGAGAACCCGGTGAGCGCAGAATGAATACCACTCAAGTTTATCACTTTTTAGGTCGATGAAGAAACAATCCACTTCAAATGACGAGCTAATTCCATAACTACAAAATAATGGAAAAATTCAATACATTTTTAACTTGTGCGTATTTTGCTCTTGGTCGTTTTATCATGTCTTTCTGCACTTGTATTGTGCGAACACTGCGATCAATTTTACAACTCTCGAGTAAACCGCGTTACTTTCAAACTTAACGGTCGCGTTACCGGTTGATACTCGGCGATAACCTCATTCTTATTCGCGTTTTCGCGATGTACATCATACCTTTTTGATTGTGTGTGTGTTTGTTTGTTTGTGTGTGTGTGTGTGTGTGTGTGTGTGTGTGTGTGTGTAGTATGCGCGTTTTTTGATATTCATCGTATGTTATGACTATACATCGATTTAGATTCTCTTTTGTTGTAAAATTTACAATAATAAATGAAAAATATATTGAAATTTATCGATTTCGATTATTTTTACGTGACTCTGAAAATAATTGTGTTCGAGATAAGCCATTTGCACTATTTTTCAACAAATGTCATTTAATTTTCAATAAGATAGTACATATTTGTTATAAATTTTCAAAAAATGTCGTCGTCGCATACTGATTAAAAACTAAGGTAACTAATATTATTTGTGCCTCACGGCCAAATCTCAAAAGATGTATGATTTTAGATGTATATAAGATAAATACATAAAATTTACGAATCAAAATATTAGAATATAAATTAACACACATACTTTAAAAATTAAAAATAATTATTTTTTAGTTTATTAATTTGATTATTGCTAATTTTAGATTTTGAGTGAAGCGAAGGATTTATTGGTTTTATAATGATGTTTATTATTTATTTTTTTTTTTTTACTGAAGTCACTTTTTGGCACACTTATCTTTGTCCAAATGTTTCATCCCACTACTTTTTCGAATATAAATCGTATGTTAATATTACTTAAAGGGTTCATTTTCTCTCCTCTCAATAGTTTTTCCAGACACGAGAAGAACAGCCGAAAAACCAAGTAAAAACTATACAATTTTCTGTAAATGTCACTTTCACAAAATCAATTTTATTTATTCAGTCATAACTCGAAAAACGATGTTGCTATTCACTTGAAATTTTTATCATATAGCTATAAGATATTGACACATGTTTTACGAAAGTTTCGAAAAAGTTTGACAACTTTTAGGCTGAAAATTTTAAAATACCTTGTTTTGTTAAAGGTTATCTCTAATGAAATTTTTAATACTTGACAAAAAGTTCTAAAAATGTAATATGATCTTACTCATACACTAAACTAACAGTATTGAACAAATTTCAAAAATCGTGACTCAGTATTTTTTTAATGAGCGTTCAGGTAAATTACTGTAAAACTCTTACGAAATAGACTATTTTGATATGAATTTTCGTCTTTTGAATGTATATACAAAATTACTGCACATACAATCATTATGAACCTTTGAATATAAATAGAACGTCTTTTGAATCTTTTGGTAAAAAAAAATTCATAAAGAAATGTTTAACGGATTTATTTTATTTTACTGAAGTTTTGCTCAGAATTGTTCAGTTGAAAAAATGATCAATCGTTTCAAAATATAATACACTCATTCTCATCATACTCGTATATTCTAAAAAGCAAAGAATACCCATGATGCGAATGTCCATTTTTTTTTTAAAATTTAATTTTAATTCAAATTTTGATGTAATCCAACATCTATTTAAAATGTTCGGCGAGTACCCTTAATCGGATGATCGCCCTTTACAGATAGATTTTTGGGTTTGTTCGTTTTAGAATTTTGTTTAAAATAATACGATGGACATAACATGCACGTATCACACCGAGGCGAGCGATATTCCATAATAGACAAATGTCAGTTATTTAACAATCAATTTTATATTTTATCAGTGACTCTCCAAGTGAAACGATAAAAATCTTGTTTTTTGCATTTCTTATTTGCCGAATTATTTACTTACGGTCAAACGATGCCACACTGATTTTTCTCCCGACTCGAATATTCGTTATTGCATCTGCACGCCCGTGACTCGCGAGGTATGATATTGTGTTGTATTGAATCCGGTGTTTGTCCTATAGATGTATTAATGGTTATGTTTGCGATGCGCTTAAAAGTTGTACCTTAAAGTCGGGAAACTTTTCTCGTATTTAACAGCAACAGTTTAACGGATCATATTCATTAAAAGTCGTTTCCTTTTATGCACATGTAGTATATATAAATATATATGCGAGTGTGTGTGTGTACACATGTATTTATGTATTTACAAAGCCTGGGATAATATTATAGTATACATATTCGCGATGTGTATTGCGCATCAACATTTCTATTTTACACACGCATTACGTGAATAGGGTATACATACGAATAGTATAGATACACGTGTGATTCTTCGAATCACATCGTTTCATTTGAACTTGACGTACTTACACATTTTTCGCGCAAACTAAAATAACTTTCATCATTTGTATTGTTGTTACGATCATTTGAGGCGAATTATGTACACAACAGCAAAATATAATGTGTTTGACTTTTTTACGCTATAATATTGCGTGCGTTTTTAAAGGGGCTCGATCATCTGATAATTGACCGATTATTATGACGATATTTCAATATGAAACCAATTCAAAATTATCGTTTTCTGAAAACGATTCTGAGCGAAAATCAAATCATAATTACAGTAGGTATTTACTAGGATAGTTTTCGAGAGAAAGACAATCCCAGAATCGAATTATTTTTATTCCATCTGACTCCATGCAAGTAGATACATTGTATAAACTACACGTCATTGCGGTTCTCGCTACGACGCGTTCTATCACGAGATTTTTATTTAATTTGCGTAAGTTGTATATAATACAATATAAATATTATTTCGAAATCATTTTAATTGCCGACTATTGTTTCTTCGAGTAATCAAAATTTTGAAAAAAATAAAATGAGCGCGACATTGATATAAGTATGAAAGAGACGGTTTTCTGAGCGCAATCGATGAACACCCGCCTAGGGTGTATAATATCGCAATCGTTTAGGTACCCGCTGACGCCGTGACGTTACGGATAACAAATGTCGCGTGATTATAATAATCATTTTCATTTAAAAGGCAAAATATGTGTAAGTTTTGCGAGCTAAGTACTGACAATGTGGAACGTGCTTTGTGTGCAACGCGTTGCTACTTTGTACAGTTTGTGAAGCGCTCGAAATTTCGTCGCGCACGTCGTTTAAAGCGCATACGCGATTACAGGACTTTGTACATATTTTAATGTATTACGACACGTTATTATTGTTATATACACGTCGTACATGTAATGCGAACGTTCTGACGTAGTGCTCAAAAAACGGATTTAATTTAAGTTTCATAAGCGTACGGACGGAACATCACACAGACAATCATGATTATTATTATAATTACTGTTGAAAATCAGACGGAACCTATGCAACAACACTTGATTTCCGTCCCCTGTGCAAATATGGCGCGTGGGGTCCTTGAAAAACTACTGAAAGTTTAAGTCGTTCGATTATTAGCCAATGTTCATTTTGCCATTGTATAACTTATGAAAACGACATTTGAATTCTCATTTACACCCCCGACACTACAACGTATTAGGTTCTTATGAAGTCTATGAAATAGTTCTAAACTAGGTATAATATTCCTAAAAACGTTCAATTTATTTTGAAGCTTTTTTTATTTTCTATAAAATCAGATGTTTATTGTACTTCAATTCGATTCGATTCAATTGGATATTTTTGTCACGTCTCACAATAATTTAATTATGTTTTTATATGGTTATTCTCTTCAATACGTGATTTGGGCTATCGTATTCCCAGCTATTTGATTAAACTCTTCTTTGATAATTTTTATTTACATTTCATTAAAAAAATCATGTTCATCTAACGTACTCCAAAATCGGTCACATTACTTCAGATTACTATTTTATAAACTGTCACGAGTTATTAAATTGATCAATATTTGAATATCGAAAATACGTATAATAATTTATACATATATGTAATCTGAAAATTCTTTGAAAGGATTATCGACGTATGTAAAATTACCTTAAAAAAAAAATAAAACTACTTCTTCAAAATAGACAAAAAGCTTATAACAATACCTATATATGTTTGTCTTTGTGGCAATTTTATCTAAAATAATATTCTTATGTAATATTATATTTATATTTGCAATCTAATTTTATGTTAAAACTGTTGAAAGCTTTAAAAATGTTTCATAATATTTTAAGGAACGAAAAAAAAGTTGGTTAAAACAGATCTTAATTTAATACCCAATCATTATTTTCAATAAAACTCTTCCGAAATTATGTCAATGATAAAATCAATGGGTATCTAAAAAAAATATACTCAATCCATATCACTTGTTTTGTAATGTATTTCGCATTCTGTATGTATTCCACTTTTCATAAAGTGTCCACTGATAATGAAATAACATTATTTTTAAGTAATCCATTTATAATTTATTTGAAAACTAGAACGAAATATTGAGAATTTAATCGATTTGTTCGAATTGTCTATTCATTTATTAAAACATTTTTCTTACACCTTAAACGTAAAATAATTTTTACTTATTTTTATAGCGATTATTATGCAGATTAATGGGTACAATAGTGAATAGTAAAAAGTAAAATCAAATTAAAACTTTTGTTATTATATAATATATTATATCACATACTCGTTTAGAAATATAGATTTTTTTTTTTCACTAGTTCCTAAAATGCTGTTCGAATGCTTCGTCTCACAAATGTCTTCGCTATAGATACATCTTAATCGACGTACAGTTATAATCAGTATTGTAATTAGACATGGGTTCTGGGGTGGGATATAAGCTTTTACTATTATTATAATAGGGGCCCTCTTTTGTTCGTGAAATTGCATAGATCGTAATATTATGAATTATAAGGCAAACGATAATTTATCGATATGGGTATGTAACAAATGTATTCATAGATTTAAAAAATAAATATATGGATGAATGTTTTTCAGGTATTTCAGAAATTGTTTTACATTCTTACAAGTCCTTTGCTAGGTTGGTCTTGGTCTGAATGACATTTTGACAAACTGTCTTCTCTATAAGTTTCTTAAAGTTTTTGTTGAAAAATATATATGTACATTGTAAAGATAATTTAATAAAACATTGTATCATACCGTTGTTTAATCAAATTTACAATCTATGAAGACCATCAAATAAATGGTAATAGAGATGGTGTTGCTATAATTTTCAAAAAATTATTAAGACTTTATTTCAAAAAATAAATTTTATTTTGTTTTTACTTATTTAGTCATAATACTAACAAGGTTAATAAGTTTTAGATACCTATCTAAGGTAGTTAAAAAGATAACAATAATCATAAGTAGTACGTTTTTATCAGTTTTATCTTTTATCTATGATAATGTTTATGAATTCTTATTTTAAAAGATTAAAAGATTGAAAATCTTTTAAAGCCAAGTGCTTACAAGAATTTTTATTATAGTTATTTGAAAAATAGGCTCTGGGGAGTATATCTCTATATTCTCTTAATTATGCCACTGATTTAATGTCGAAAATATGTAATAAATGTACAGAGGTACATCACGCTCAGGTTTGTTGGATTACTGTGTCTTTCAGTTTAGACTGTGTTCAGATTAACGAGACTGTACTGTAGCAAGGCCGTATCTGTGGGAAGGGTCCAGGGGTCCGGACCCCGCTAAAATTTAAGAAAATTAGAACAAATGTATAATTAGTAGTAATAACGTCTTATTGTAGTTGGGAAAACCTAGATTAAGAAAAGTTCTAAGAATACTGTAGCGTGGGTAGGCTCTGAAAAAGACTTTGATGACTTTTTTAATTATCTTATTACAATACAATAAGTATATTAGTTGAAATAATAAAAATAAAAGTTAGAATGCCAAAATTTTTTATAAAAAAAAATGTACGATGTATTTTATTTTGATCGGTATCTCCTTATAAATAAATAATTAAAATCAATTTCATGAAAATCCAGTTTAAATCCATTTTACCGTTTTCGTTCAATTGCTTGGTAGTATTCCTTATGATTGAAAAAACATTTAAAATTTCGATTCATGATCTTTTTAAGGTACCAATACAAGATAAAATGTCCTACCTAAACTGAATGTAACTTTTGGATCACTATTACTCAAAACAGTGGTGACATATTGATATCAATGTTCATTTATGGGAATAAAGGACGTATTGTAAACATTTTAAAACCAATTTCGTTTCACTCAAAATCTTTAAGTATCAGTGCTTAATGTAGTCGATAATATATAAAATATCAAATTTGTATATTCAAGTATAAATTTAATTTTAGAACAATAATTTGTTTTTGATATTACGAATAACGAGATTTTATGATCTGAACTCAATTTCGACCTCCTCTAAAATTTATTTTCAGTCTCGGCTTTGTACTGTAGTATCGTGTTGAACATAATGCGAGAACGGTAAATTATAAATTGATACGAGTGCGTAATAAATGACCAAACATAATACTGGCGGGCTTTAGCTATTACGAAACTGTACACCTTTTAAGTCAAACATATAAACTTGAAAACTGTAAATCATCGAATTTTCCAATTTTCGATAGCTATTAGGTATATTATGGTAGCTCACATTTTGATTTACGATCATCAAATATAGCCAGTCGTAATAGGTTATTTTTAACGAAATAATGAGAAATTTTCGATTTCAACGCCCCCTCAAGCTGTTTGCTTTCAATTTCCGATCGACTTCATAAATGATGTACACAGTACACGTAACGGTTGGAGAGCGTTGAAATTATTTTGACGAAAAAAAAACTATAACGCGACGTAGAAACAAATCGGCCACGATTATAGTACGATGATAATAATAATAACATTAAGGCGATGGTGTCATCGCCATTGAAAAAATAAAAGTCAAACAGTATATATACGTTTTTTTTTTTTTTTATATATATACTTTCCGTACAGTATTAAAAATGAAAAACGTGGTTTACCGATAAAGGCTAGGGAAAGGGAGGATATTACTTGACTATTGGTAAAAGGAGAAAAAATTAAAAAATCGTACGTTCGAAGTATAAATACTTACATATAAGTATATATATATATATATATATATATTATACGTTCACACAAAATGTTATTACTAAGTAGAAAATGTAATGTGTATTTATTTGTACAAGGTATACCTAACATAAAATAATTGTAATACCTCCCATGTCAAAAAAAATATTTTTTTTTTTGAAAATTATGAAATTAAAAGCTAAATTTTTTCATTTTGAAAAATATAAAATTAGATTTCAGTATCTTTATTATCCCAGTAGATATCATCATTTATACAATTTTGGATCGTTAAATCTTTTGGGATACGCTTTGTGACTGTAAATGTGTACTCCTCAAACTAATTGATTTTTATGAAGTTTTTATTTTCTTAAAGTTTTTAAAAATAGCTGTAACGATTATAAATGCCACGAATGATCAACAATCAGTTAAAAATTACAATATATTTAAGCTGTGACTTAAGTCAGCGTTGGTGTATCGGTAACCGGTTACCGGTAAAAACCATAACTTCTGATTTGTTTATTTATTTCAACACTTTTTATTTCTCGACGAAATCGGGTGAATAACAGCTATACTTAATTCCTAACTAGAACATTCCAGTTAGCGCATGCACAACCTGAACACAGTCCGTTGTCGTACACGGTACACACGTAGTTATCACCGAATGGTTTCTAATAATAATTGGTCAACGTGTACGTATTTGTGCACTGCGCAGACGCAACGTGCTTTCGGCCACCCGCACGGTGTACTTTTATTCTGAACGGAGAATAGAGTTGTTCATTTAAATTTATATATTCAAGGATGTATTTCTGGTGGATAGGGTGGAGCTATTACCTTGTCCGACCTATAAGTGTTTACTAAACTTTTCACTATTCGTAACTTGGTTTCATTTGTAGACGACTTTTATGTATGATTCGCACGTTCAAATGATAATATCACATCGAGTAGAACGCTTGAATACTTTTTTTCGCGTAATTAAAATTCATAATTAATGAAAAATGGTTATTTTATGAAATTGAAATTGTCGATTTATTTTAAAGTCATCTCCCACCGTCTGAAAACGGTCCCAGGGACACTTCTGTTTATATTATACCCGTGTACGTCTACATAGTATTGACGACGATTACGAAAAAACGATTCCAAAGTAAACGGAACGCACGTGGTGATAACCACTCACGCGTTGTTGGACGCCGCCGTCTCCGGCGTTGTTCTCTGGCCATCGAAAAGCTTTCGTGCGTGTATACAGCTGGTACGAAGATGCTCGCTCCACGCTCGGCGCCAAGGTGGTGACGAGGACGAAAAGTCTCATTACGCCCGTGCACAAAGCGTCGTCTTATTCGCGTCGCCGCCGACGTTTAGTGCGTCCGTCGCGTGTCTTTATGTATAATATACATGTACGTACGTATACCTGCGGCGAGCGGTGCCGGCCGGATCGACGTCATCATTTACGGCTCGATCAATTTCGATTACACGTCAGAAAAAAAAAATCGGCTCGTCACGCCGAAAATAACAACCTCTTTTTCTTTTTTCGATTTTTTCTTCTCTTCGTTTTGTGCCCTTACTCTTACCCTTTTACCGTTAACTTCCAGGAGTGGCGAAGGAAGTAACACAAGATTGAGTGACGGCGTCATCGCGTCATATTCAGTTTCACAACTTCTCCGTCCTCCTCCTCGTGATTCCGTTATTTTTCACGATCACTTTTCCGTGATTTCGTTACGTGGCGAACAACGCAGTAAAAATTATTATAACGTCGGGGGAAAAAAGTAAAAACAAACAAATAAAAAAGACCAAAACTTAATAAATGTATAACATAATTATCGAGTGAATTCCGATAAGACTTAACGTAAGCGTTTTGTCGTGAACAAATAGTGTGAGTTCAACAAATTAAAGCGTACATATTTTTTTTCCACCGAATACACGTAATTTAAAAATTAGAAATGATTTCATATGCAGTGTTTTTTCAGACACTTCTCCAGGGAAGATGCTCCTCCCTGAACCATATAAATCGCCCTCTCTCTTAACTTTCAATTGGTTCTAATTAAAAAAAAAAAAACTCAAGGCATACGGTTTATGAGAAAAAAAATAAAAAACAACTTTTTGAAAAGTTTTATTTAATTCAAGTTTTTTCATCAAATACCTATATAGTTGATTTTCATTTTATTTAATAGAAACATTATACATGTCCATAAACAAAATAATATTATATTTGATTTTCTGGAGTTGATGTGTACATATTATACGAAATAAATATACCCTCCTTTGAACTTCCGAAATGTTCCTCCAGAGTAAATTGTTTGGAAAATATAGTGTTTATAAGTTTAAATGCGTGCGTAAACGTATTTAAGTTTTACATTGTGTTTTCGCTAACCAACGACTGGTTGTTAGTTCCATTGCTATACGAGTTAGAACAATTTTAAACAGCAGACATACTTTTTAACGTATTAAAAGTATTACGTTATGAATTTATTATTTGAATTGTTTACATTGATTTTTCTTAACACACACACACACACACACACACACACACACACACACACACACACACACACACACACACACACACACACACACACACACACACACCTGATGATTGACAAAAAGCATCGGTGGGCGTGAGTACTGTTTTAGTAAAACAATGAAATATCCACAAGATAAAAGGCGGTGAATTATTAGTTTAGATAGGTGAAATGCATTTTTTACTAATTTAATAGATTATACAAATGATGGAACAACCCGCAGTGCACATTCTCGTGTAATTCACGAATAGTGCGTTATAATAATACGTTCTCGTACACCTACGCCTGACATACGCCATACTCGGTAATAGTCATAATTGTGTTAATATTTTAAGTTTAGTTCTTTCAGTGGCCGAATCCATAATATGCTAATAATTTATTTAAAGAGACACGAAATGTTTACTAAACTTCGTACGTGTGTACCAATAAGAATAATACCCATAAATATTATAACTATTTAATTTTAGTCAACATTTTTACATCACGTAATTGATATAGTGATAATAATAATAATATTAATAATAATAAGGAATGCCCTTTGAAATAGAATATTTGTAGATTATTAGGTGTCCACTCGAACTTGCACTGAAACAGAAATTATTATTGTGATTATTGCGTTTAAAATTCAATCTTTACTATGAATTAAAATATTTGTATAATTAATTTACTGAATACAGTAATCGATATGAATCGGGTGACGAACAAAAAAAAAAAAAATTATATTTATCATAATGATAAAACGAAAAATACCTATTTTCTTAATATATTATATTCCATTCTTACATGTGAAAATTATCAACTTAAGGTTTTTAAAAATTGCTGAAACAAGACGTTTTAACTAAATCTAAATAAAAAAAAAAAATAATAAAGATAATTAATATTTCATGACATTTTTGTGATTTCCCAACAGTTTTTAAATGTTTGATATTTTGAATTTAATATCAATATCCGTGCTAATATAAAATAATAGTTATGTAGATGAAGAAATACTATTTCACTGTCTAATCATAATCATTAATCATTATCACACATTAAAAATTTCAGGTTCAGTTATGTATAGTAGTATATCGGATGCCGTTTAGAATTATTTGTTGATGTAATAATTTTTTTAAACTTAATGTATTTTTTACCTTAAAACCCGTGTACGTTTATTATTAATAGTACAACTTTAATTTCTAAATAAATCTTGTTTATTTTCACGATTCTGAGATTAATTTTATAGGACAATATAGGAAACTACTTAATGATTAATAAATGTCTTTAATATTTTCACTAGAATTGTTTTCTCATACCAAATTTGAAACATTTAAAAAAAATGTATGCATGAGTTATTATTTTCTTATTCCACATCAAAATACAAAAGTAACGAATTTAAAATCTTATATCATTAAATTTATGGATGGATATTGTAAAACACAGAAACGTATGTGCATAAGGATTCAAATGAAGATTTTTTTTTAATAGTTTTTAATAGGCATACAACTATGATAGCTCAATGAAGAATATTCAACATGATTGTAAAAAATAACATTTGCTTTACCTTGTCTTAGTAAGATGTTCTTGATTTATCCTATTCATAAATACTTATTTATAATATACATATTTTGACTGTACAGTGATATGTAATAATTAATAATATTTCTTGCGCAATATAACGCAACTTCCAAATTATTCAACAAATGTTTAGTTCTTGTTGTTGATTCACGACATACATGCTTCTGGTGCACTTTGTAAAACATTCAATTCGTACATAAGTTACATTTTAGATTTGTGTATCATTACTCATTAACTTGTTTTATGTTTATGTCTGAACGCATATTACGTAATACATGTGCGAGGGTGTGTTTCCCCTCTGCATGAAATATATCACGAAAAATCTTTTATCGTTTTGTTTATTCTGTTTTGAAAAGCTTCGTGCGGTAAAATACATGTATACATTGACGTATAAAAACGTCTCAGTGAAATTTGGGAAACAAAACTATTCAAGCGAATTTTCATTGTTTGTCACTTAAATTGAACTGAAAGGAATGAATTCATTTCATGTTTTTGTTGTTACAAAAAAAAAAAAAAAAAAAAAAACTCAGTATGTTTTCATAAGTACGAATGACTTACTTCGTAATGGAACTTTCGAATAAACCGTAAGCTTCCGAATGTTTAATATCAAATTAATATAAATTTGAATGCTATTTATCCATCTATCAATACGTAGATTCGTTTATTTTGAATGCGCTGCCACACAAACAACTGTCAAAATGTATTATTTGTACATTCATCATGGAGTATCACTTATTTACAATTTATTCATTATTAGTTCAACATTAATTTCATCGTAATCGAAGATCGGCTAGTGTTTTAGTGTTAAGTTGTGTTTTAGTTCTGTAAACTCAAAATAAATTTAGAAATTTTTGAAACATTTTATCGCCTTGATCGTATCGTTAATTTTCCAAGGTAGTTATTATTCCGAGATAATTATAACTTGTGAAAGAGATTCGACAATAGACAATTTTTTTTTTTATTTTTAAAAATAGGTAGATAAATAATCCCTCAATCTTATCAAGGAAATATCAATGAAAAAATACATTCGATTTTATCATCCCATTCTGAGTGATGTAGGTGGATTTTAGTTTCAAAAATATTTTTTTTTCGATAGCATTATTTTGGAAAAATGGAAATGTGTTAAAAATATTTTCCTGCTCTATTTTTTTAATCAGAAATGTTATTCTGTGTTTGGGTATTGAGTAAATATGAAAAACTAGAAAATAATTTGAAAAGAGTCAAACAAATGCATTTTAAAGTTTCAATTTAAAACGAACTATTTTTGAGTAGACAAAAATGATAAATGCCGAAGGTTCATGAACGTTCTTCGATTTATCACTGAGGCCGGCAAATTCGAATAAAAAAAACACAGTACCTATCTACTGCAAATGTGAAGGCGAGTGCCCAATACGTAATGTCTTGTTGACATTTTTTTTTTACTGTACGCCCCTTATAGTATTACAGCAAATGTATTATTCAAATTCGATAGGTTTCTTTTCGTGTCTCTTTAGCAAGCACATCCGTCAGCATTTTAAAAATTCGAATTTTGTCAATTTTATTAGATATATTATTTTTATATTTTCCATAACCTGTAACGAAATATAGTTTTTTTTTTGTAATCTATGTACACGATTTAATTAAGGCCTACTTGGTAGTTATACTAATATACTATGTACACATCTAATACTTAGATATCATTTACTTATGAGGTTACTAATTATCATACTCATTTTAATCATTCGGAATAAATGATTCTATTGCTTTGGTTTTAAATTTTAAAGTTGATTTATAGCAAATTCATATATTTTAATTGACGACGAATAAAATCACAGACACGAAATTCAATAATTAAAAATGTATTCGATGTTTTTTTTCAATGTTATCATTTTTGATAGAATTTCGAGAAGAAACGATGACTTCTACGCTTCGAGTGGTCTAAGCTTCAATACACACATACTATATATATAAATATAGTTCACAGAAATAAATTTAATTTAAGTAATTGGGGACACTAAATAAGTTTATTAGAAACATTTTCAGTTTAAATTTGATCTTTTAAAATAAACAACGAAACGGATAACGTTTATATTAATACGCTTGAACAAACATCGAATTCACTATTATTGTCCACAGGTATTTTCCGAACAACGCCTTTTATTATTCAATCCCCTCGCTTCGGCATCCGTTTACGTGTCTCGGACGCGTTTTTTTCATCTCTAGGCCATAGGACTATACTGCGAGCGCAAAAAGAACACGTGTAGTACAACGTACGCACATCGAACGAAATTCATTTTCGGTAATTTCGATATTGCCGACTCGTGCAAAACGTACACGCAATATTATAATTGTATATTGTTAACGGAAAATATTTCTATAAGACGCGCAGTGGATTTGATTACCCCATAGTGGTATTAGTGGTTGTCGACGATATTATGTCGTTATAGCCCAGTTGCTTAAATAGGGGAAACAGGTAATACGCCCGTATTGAGACCCTGATGTATAAGGGGCATTGGGAATCGGTAAAATAATTATAAGTTGTTTTATCATCATACGGGTACCATATAAATAAAGCTCGAAGTGTTAAACTTTGATGATTTTTTTTATATTTTTTCGATATACATAGATTCCTTTACATAGTTTACACTTATTTAATATAATAATAATAATAATAATAATAGTAAAACCATTGATATAGGTACATTAAAAATATACAATCAAAGACAAGCACCTAATTTTTTTCTTCTTCATTAAAACTGAATAAAAAAAGGTTTTTCGCATCGTGGCCGAATTTCGATACTTGTGCTAGCGGTATAGTAAAAAATAGAAATTTGAAAATACATGTTTTTGAAAGCGTATTTTTAATGAAATGTTTAATATTTGATGAAAAGTTCTGAAAATGTATTGTGAATATACTCAATACTCATATACTTGACGAATGATGATGAAAAAATTACAAAAACTGTGACTCGATAATTTTTTTATAAGCTTTTCCCTAATTTTGTAAATTATTTTAGCGAAATCTCCATTTTTTCTTCGATATTCAGCTTAAAATATGTATGAAAATAATAGGTACATCCAATCATTATGTAACTTTAGATGCAGATAAAACCATATGTTTTAAATCTTTAGGGGAAAAAATGTATCTTTTGGCTGGAAAATTTTTTTTAAATGATTACGATTAAAAAAATCTATTGATAATTAAACTAAAACACTAAAAATGGTATATACTTACACTGAAACTTTACTCATAGAACTTCATGTTGAACTATAGAAGTGATTTATCGTTTCTTTAAATTTCAATACACGCATCTCCATTATCTTATCCGAGGAGCGAAAAATACCCACTGTGCAGAGAATGTTCGGGTTTTTTTATTCTATTATTTTTTTCAATTAAATGACATATTCTAGTGAGTTTAATTCATTTATGGGAGTCCACATTAGCTTAAGTAAACATACACCGGTTAATTGATACGAACCAATTTATGAATAATTATTTGTAATGAATTATAGTATGTAAACTATGAATAATTTAATTTGGTTTGAATTTCGTAAAATTAAAAAAAAGAACTTAAAAACTAAATATATCGAATTTTCTTTTCAATGCTGTAAAACTTTTCGCATAATAATTCCTAGACACGTTATGAATATGATTTTTAGTTTTGCACTTTGTTGCTACGAATTGTTTTATAAAGACAGGAAGAATTTAAAAAGGAATATCAAAGTACTCGTCGGTAGTCGAGTTTACAATAAAAATCGAAAAGCGAAAATTTTCCATTTAAAAAACACACCAGAAATGAAAAGTCACTCAAAAATGAAACTTTTTCAATGCATAGATTATATTATACGTATGCTGTTATACGGAATGCACTGAAATAAAATTATGGTTTTGGTTGAATCGGGTTTCAAAAGAAAGAATGAATCGGATGCGGCTGACGAGTTTTTGCTTTGGAAAATGTATGTGTACTTTCAACTTGAGAACTCTTTTCATATGGGCCTAAGACGTCTTTACTGGGAAACCTGAAAAATGGCTTCCTCAGCATGGTATACAAATTACGAATTCATCAACTGTATTCATATTTTCTTTAATGTCAATAAGGGTTTTTGTTTATGAATAATTGTTATGTTTCACATGAGTGTTTGACACGTTTCTGCAATAGACATATTCTTGTAATTTTTTAAACTCGTGTAAACCATTTTTCTTGTAAAAAATGTATTCACCTAAATAAAAACTTATTTTCATAACAAAATAGAAAATATTAACTTCATTTATTAATTTGTTTTATATATAGATCAATAATTAATGAAAAGAAATGTCTTATTTGTAACACTTATATAATAGGTATATTTTATGTATTAAAATAATTAAAATAACATGAGTAAAAAACCCCCGATAATTATAAATAAACATTGGGTGTCCTAAAAGATGACATTTATTTTTATTGAAAATATTACAATTATTTTATGTATTGTTTTATAAATGTTTGCATATTCTGTCTAAGTATAGTTAGGTTTTAGAAAAAAAATACTATAAATATATTGAGTTAATGTATTTTTTTTTATAGAAATGTTTAAAATGGAATGAAATGTAAGTATATTATAAAAGTTTCTTAATTCAGAGATATCTAAAACGATAAGTAAATTTCATTTTTTTTGCTATCTTTATAGGGTAGTTGAGGAGGAGTTAATTTTTAAATTCAAACGGGAACTTATATATTTTTTGCAAATGTGAAGGTATTTTTTTTTTTTTTTTTTTTTTTTGGTAAATATTAGTGATGAAAAAACATTCATCGATCAAAAACTCAAGGTTTGAGAGCAATTCAACATTTTTTGACGTTTTACGTGTTAAGAGTGTTAAGCTTAACACACGCAAACGCACGACAAGTGGACCCCACAGTGACGATAATACAAACTTAAATTGGTCTCAAACCTAGTTTCACATGGATTAATATTTTTCAACCACTGAAATTTACTAAAAAAATTCATTCACATTGTGTTGAAAAAAAATTGGTTCCTATTTGAAATTAAAAAGTCAACCTTCAAAACTACCCCTCAATAGTAGTTAAAAAATATGAAATTTTACTTATTGTTTTAGATTTCTCTAAACAAAAAAACTTTTATAATATAAATTTTATTCAATTTTGAATACTTATATAATAAAATTTGGTGTAACAATATTGTTGGATCATTCTGTATTTATATAAAAAATTGAGAACCATATCGATGTTTTATTTGTTATCTTTTGGAATTGTAACGATGTTTCTAAATTGATTAAGAGCATTTTGTTTTTTTTATATACGAGTAAATATATATAAAATATAATTGTTAGAAGTTAATAGAAATTGAATATTGAATACATAAAATAATTCAAAAAATGTCTTTAAAATAAAAATAAATACAATATAATACAATGCAATGCCCACCCCAAAAAAAACTTATGTTTTCTTATTTAAAGTTAAATAAAGTTAGTGCTTATAAAGACATATATTATACTTCGCACCATCGTTCCTATGGTATTCTTCGCTCCTCGAACATGATAATAGGAATGGGTATATTGAATTTTAAAGGAAGATAGATCATGTCTTTAGTTAAAGGATTCTGAGAAAAGCTTCAATGTAAGCATAAATATATTGTTTATAAATTTTACCGTTTTTAGTTTAATCGTTGGTATGGTTTTTTTTTTATTAAACCTGTTTAAAACTTTCTTATTTGACAAAGGAAATATTTTTTTTAACCAAAACATTCAAAACATGTTATTCTATAAGTATTCAAAGGATTTATTGTGATGATTTATTGAGGACGAATGAAAAATGTATATATCTATAATAATAATTATTATTTTTGTCAATAAAAGTAATTATAGTTCTAATTAATATTATTTGATATTGTTTTATCATTTATTATTTTAAAGAATATTAATAAATTATATATTTTTATTTATGTATACATCGTTTTGACGCATATTCCCAAACACAATTAATCGTTACTCTTGCGATTCCTTTTTGAAAAATTTAATTTTCTAAAAGTTGTTTCCTAAGTTCTTAACTTCCTCCGTAAATCTATGGAAATTTATTTTAATTGCTGTTCAGAAAAGTACTTATCATGATATTTCGACGTCATTCGAATCGACCATAAACCTTAGTTTGATTAATTCGACCATTTGAAGTAAAACAAAATTCAAAACTAAATCGTCTAGTTGGCATAACAATGAAAACTTTTAAATTTGTTTTATAAATATTGCAACACATCGTGTAGTATTTGCAATATATTTCTTTCTGATCTATTTTATGCATTTAAATAAACTAGATATTCTTTATTATTGTGATGGAAATAAATCGACTGGTTTAATATAATTTAAAACTCATCAGTTGAATGTCAAAGATGAAACCATGTTTTGTTACCTAAACCTAACCTCATCGAATAATGAAAAAAAATAACTATCTATAATAGCGTACTATTTATTCGTTGGTAGTACATTTTCTTCAAAGTTAAATTACTGATTCAACTTATTTAATCAATCATTTTTTTTTTTTTTTTTTTTTTTATCTTTGATTTTAAAGTTGATGGCTTATGAACGATTTTAACGATTTGTTATTCGAGTGAAATAGTTCACATTTAATGACGTGGAAAAATCATCGGCCCATAATTCTTATTTCTGCGGAATATTAAAATACTAAATACACTGAAAAAATATTTATGAAATATTTTAGTCGGTGCAGTATTCTATACCGTATACATTTATTTACAGTTAAACAGTTTGTCACTGTTAAAATATAGAACTGAAGAGCACTTGTACAAAACATATCATGAACTTAACTTAAAAAATTGCTAAGGGTACTAAGAGATCAAAGAACATCGAAAATGTACAAAAAAATACGAATGTTTACCGTTTTAAAATATTTATTGATTTTTAAATTTCAATAAAGCATATTTTCGTGTCAAACTTGCATTAAAATAAATTCAAATATTAAAAAGTTGGCATTTTAAAACTTTTTAATTCAAATACTTACTTAATTTTGATAATGTCGAATTGATAATCATCATCTCCGATATCTGTTTTCCGGAAATACCCATGATTGTGTATGCACATATTTTGATGTCATTGATCGATAAATCGTCAAATACTTATGAGCAGTGTATGAACGACATACGTAATCGTCGGGCCAAGATTGTTTACAAGCATCCACGATTATAGATTGGCGAAGTACATGAATCGTGTAAGACCGTCTTAAAATTTTATATTTATATGTATCCGTTATGATTTATCCATTCAATAAGTATTATTGCTTTCGCCGTTTTTATTTCGCGATTATCACATTGCTTTAATATTTTGGCCTTGACCCCTTTATTTTATCATTTACCGTTCAACCAAACTAGTTTAAATTATTTTTAAGTAGGTAATATACTTGGGATAAGTAGCAAAGTTTAGTTAAAATATAATGAATTAAAATTGTTCCTTATACTCTTGTTAAAAATGAATTATTAAAATATTTGATTGGATGAAAATATAATGGTATTATTTATAAATTCAGGTATTTTTATAAATTTGATAATGCGTCTTCCTTTACTATTTTTACGAAATCGAATGTTTTTACGAGAATTTCCAATTAAAAAATAATTAGTACAATCAATAATTCTAAAACTTGCGATATAAATTGAAAAATACATTTTAAATTTTGTCGGTTAAAAAATAATTTTAACCATGTTGAGAAAAAAAAATTATACATACCAAAAAACCTATCAATAACTATACTAAAAACGGTTAAAATATGTAAAATGTATATTATACTGGAGATTTGCTTAGAATCGTTTTTTTTTTAACAAACAAATTAATCGTTTCTTTAAAATTCAATATACGTATCATCGTTATCTTATCCGAAGACCGAATAGACGAAGACCTAACTTCCACCACCATTGTCCAACAGGGTTTTTTGTTTTTAAGTTACTATTTTTTCTTATTTTAATTGTATACTTAGTTCAGGGGCCTAATTTGTCGTTGGTATCCAATGGGTTAAAAATATATCTTTAGTCTGAGACGTTTAAGTACTTATTTTTCTTTGAATAACTCAGTTGTAAAATATAACGACGATTACTAACAGGTAAACAATTTGGACTATTTTACCGGCTCGCGTTGCCGGCGCGCGTACGAGTTTTCGTCGCTGTACCACCACACGGCGCGGCGTGCGTTTGACAGACTGTACGTTATAATATCGTGCCGTGCTAAAAAATTAACCACGGACACGAGTTGCGGTAATAACAATTGATAACCAACACGTGCCGCTGTCGGGTTTCGTTCGGTCGAACCTGTCGATATCAAAAGTCTATCCGCGTAAAACACATCACTCATATCCGTCTGGCAAAGCCACGTTCGTGGTAATTTCAGGACGTAAAAACACGCTAGTATCAAAGAGCCTATATACCGTAGACGGAAACAGATCTCGTCTCGCGTAGTTTCGGAAATAATTACATACGATAAGCGCAACTAAATTATTACAATCACGCGCATTAGCGGTACGGTTATAAGCGCGCACACATGTCACACCGTTTAAGTACATCGTGCGTAATGAGAACGTCGTACCGAGAGCGACGTCGAATCGTCCGCGTAACAAGGACGGCGCCGCGTTTTCTCCGCGGAGGGTCCGATATAAACACGATATTATTATTGTTTTTATTATTATTATTATTATTATTATTACTATCGTGCGCTCCGCAGAGACGGGACGGACCGGATGCAAAAAGAGTTTTATTTCGTCGGGGCTCGGGAAACGTGTCCACGCGTCGTTTACTTTGATCGTTTCCAATTCTACTCGCCACTCGTACCCCGGTACACGAGATACACCGTGTACGCACGACGGATCGTAAAACCTTTTGGTTTATTATTATTATTATTATTTTTTTTTTTTTATTATTATTGATAATACGTCACGTTGGACAATTTTTTACATGACATTCCGATCGTTTTGAGCGTGAAACGTACGCACAGGTCGTTCAAGGGTAGTTTCTATTTTATAACTTTATACACCACCAATCGCCTAAAACAGATTATTTAATCGTTTTCATTCATCATTACTGCAGTTACAACAGGTTTTGTTTTATTAACGAATCATACGTATAGATGGAATATCGTGTGCAGTATATCATACGTTACAGTGATATACAGTGAAACCTCTAATACCGGACACTCTCGGTCACCGAAATATTGTCCGTTATTTAGAGGTGTCCGAGGTTCAGAAGGAAATATAGTAGAGGTGAATATCTCAATGTCCCCATAAAATTGTCCACTATTTGGAGGTGTCCGCTATTTAGGGGTGTCAGTAAAGGGAGGATTCGCTGTAGTCTGTAACTTACTAAGATGTTTAATATTCGAAAGTCGGCGCGCGTACTATGTTTATTTTTTATTCTCGAAAATAACAGTTAAGGTCACAAATATTTTCTCAAATTAATGACCACGACAGTTAAACAGTTAATATCTTTCGTTAACGTGAATCGTATGAAAAAGACTCAAATGATAAAACATATTTTAAATTTTAATAATATGATTATCTATTTGAATTCATCTACACAAGTATACTCGAGGTTTAAACTGTATTTAAAATAACACTCTATACCTACACTTCGTATCAAATGATTTAAGATCCCGTCTTCTACGGAATTAGGTATCAGGTAATTTCATGATTTGCATTTCGCCCTTTTTCTTTTTATTTAAATAATTTGCTATTATTTTGGTTAACCGTTCAAATGGTTATAGTTCGTCAAAAATACGTGAGAACGTTAGATGCCAAAAGCTAAAATAAGTCAATGCAAAAAAAAAAAAAAAATAGGAAAACCTATGAGTGAAATACTCAAATTAATTTTAAAATCAGCATAAATATAACATTTCACTACAAAATCTAATTTGTATTTTTATTTGTATGATTAGATTGATTAAAAATAATGAATTTTATTCAATTGTACTTTTCAGTTTAATAACAAATTCCATATTTGTTTTAATGTATTATATTCATTATTTATATATTAATTTGTTTTGAAATACTTTTTAGAATTTCTATAATTTTGTATTTCCATTTAAATATTTTTTATCTAAAACTTGGAATATTAAATTTTTGCATAAATACTTTTACGTGTGTATTTATATTTCCCTCGAAATAGTTTAAAATCGGCTTTGAGTTATTTACTGTGAAAAAAATGTACTCATATTTATTCATGGATTTAATAGGTATATTCTTATACATTTTTCGGTTTACAATACGAAAAGAAAATGTATAATTTATGTAATCTTTATAAAAAAAAATAAAACCCACGCACTTCAAAATCCAAAATGAGAAAACATTTTTTCCAAACCCATTATTTTTTTAAGTACTGATTATATTCAAATACGTAAATGTTTGATGTATTTATGTAAAAATAACATTCGGCACATTTCGTGTAGGCAAGTGATCCAATCCTCCTGCGGCACAACATCCGTTTTGAATACGAGTAAAGTAAATATGTGTATCGTCTTCGTAACTTCGTATTCGCATTTCAATAACTATCGGGAAAAATTATTTTAATTCGTTTAATGTTTTATGACCCAAACTCGTACGGGCACAATCGTTCCACGTGCTTTGATTACGTCTCGTGCACGCAAAAGATAATCGCCATTAATGTTCCGATCGGTCGTCCGTCCAAACCCGAACGGTTTGTTTTCCTCGGACGCAGCTCGTCAAACGTGTCACTGTCCAGTAATAATAACTGATATCCGTGAACACGCACGTCTGACACAATAATTATTCCATGTGTGGCCGCGGTTGTATCCACGACGGACGGCCGACGTATCGCAGTGACGGGTCTTATTCAATCTGGGTGGCCTACGCGAAGACAAAAAAAAAAAAAAAAAAACAACAAATAAAGTCTGGCCGGGAATAAACGCCTGACGTAAATCTTTGAGCATTACATATTGCGTATTGTTACATATTATAGCGTGCTGTATAACATTGCAATTTATGATTCCATAGTTCGGTCGGCTATTTGTTTTCGAATCAAAGTGCACGCCTTCCGATTAGTGTACAATCGCGGTACATGGACGTATGTTCACATGTAATTAATTCAACTGTAAAAAAAAAAAAAAACTATTCGTCATAGAGTTGAATGACTTATCAGAGTGGTTTCGTATCGACTGAGTTGAGTTATCAATCAATCATTTCGTTTCGGCACAAAAATAATGATGCTGATTATTCAGTGTTGGATGTTGAATTCAAGAGCTATTGATTTGTATTATTCAAATATCGTTGATATTTGAATTAATTAAACACGATGATAATACGACTGTTATTACTTTCACGTTTCCAGCGGTTTTTTAAGAAGACGTTTAGCCAATTATCGTGCAAATAACATAAAATCTAATTTCGAAGTTTTCTTTTTTCATGTCGTGGTACAATATTATTTCAGTGTATTCGTGTGTCACTTGCACATTCGCGGTGTGTATAGTACATTCGAAATATACATTTGATATAAAATATTTTATTCGCGTTTTATAGTAAAAAGTAAAATGTCTCGTAAAGTTTCAGATTAGTAAATATTGTTATTTTTTTATTACGCCCGTGACATTTAACACGGACACTGCGCAAATATAAATTTTAACGTTTAAACAAGAACTTTTTATGCAATAGCGTTCAGCGCGAAAGCATAGACAAATAAATATGCGTTTTAAAATTTAAATATCACACCGACGTTGTTAAAAATACAAAAACGTGTCGCAGGCGAACTCTTATTAATATGTTTGAAAATATTACGTCGCGTCCGTAGGTAAAACGTGTTACGAGGAATTTTTTAGATTAGATTGCACACGCAACGTGCGATGGTACACAGTCGTGTTTAATTCATTAGCGTTAATAATGTTCTATACGGCCGTCGTTAAATATATCGTTCGAAAACTTTGAACCAAATCTATTTTCGACTATGTCAATTATTGTAGATAAAGCATGTAACACGCCGTGTACAGTTGTACACAAACGGGTACATCCATTCAATGATTATGACGTAACGACGACTTTTGTATATTTTTAGAGTCACTTCATAACATCAACTACTGATGGTTTGGTTTATTCCGCGTTTTTTAGTTTGCGTCAAGAGATCTCTCCGTAACTCTGAGTTATACTGACTAAAAACACGCATTTTTATGTCAAATTCGCTTAACGGATTCCATCAGTATTCAGTGCGTCCAATCGCGTGGATCGAGATCGTTTATGAAAACAGATTTGAGTTTTTAATTAAGCCTACTTTTTACCCTTTGTATCGACTTTTTCTAACTTTATTGCTGAGTAATTTATAAACTAATTTATGGGATTCATTGAATAAAACTAATTACAAACGTTAAAAATGTACTTTAAAAATAATAATAAATAAAATCATATAACAATGAAATATTAAGAATTCAAACTTATTTTCATGATTGATTTTGGTTCACATAATTGGATTTGCTAATGAAATACGTTAGGCATGTTTGCTATATAAAAAAAAAACATATTTCTACTTAAAGCACAAAAAAACAGCATGTATATTTTGTACTCATAGGCGCAATTTGGGGATACTTGGTTACGTTACCACCCCCAGATTTCAAATTAATATCCCCCATTTTCGTTTTGGGTTAGTTAAAAAAGTAAAAGTATTTATTTCGGTTCCAATACATATTTAATTGTTTTTTTCTTTGAATTTTTTTATTACAAATGAATTATTTAAAAAATCGCGAAGTGATTCTGAGCAAAGCTTCAATATAAAAATACACCATATATTATATTATATTATATCGTTTTTAGTCTAATGCTCGGTAAGTTTTTTTTTGTATCAAACTTTTTGAAAGTTTTCTTGTTTGACAAAGAAAACATTTTTTTTTTTTCATTAAAAGATTCAAAACATGTTGTTCTATCTGTGTTTAAAGTTTCATTATGACTGGATGATTCAATAATTCTTTATATAGATTCAAAGTTGAAAATTGATGTAAAAACAGTTTACTCCGAAAAAATCATGTGATTATATTTACTTAAGCTCTTATAAAAAAAATCCGGAGACTCAATTTTTCAAATGTTTTCAGTATTTTTATTTAAGTACATGACTAAAGTCATATTAAATTTTCAGAACTTTTTGTCAAATATTAAAAATGTTGTAATAGATAAGCTCCAAAAATATAAGTGATTTTAAAAGTTCTATTTTCAACTCAAAAGTCGTCAATTTTCTTTCTGAAATTCGCGTTAACTATGTATCAACATAATCATTAATATATGGTGACAATTTCATGTTACAAACAAAATTACTCTCCGAAGAATGACTAAATAACTAAAATAGCTTGTTATTTGGAACACCCAAGCTCATTAAGGTTTTACCTTTCCATGCATTGCTCCTTAAACACTATTCGTAACAATTTATTTAAACGTTAAATAAAACGTAATGTACGTAAATGCGAACTAATTAGTATACTTTGATCCTAGGTAGGAATATCTGCCTACTTTCTTCCCTTCATGTGCGATCGGTAAATTAAAAATATTGTTAAAACCTTCCTAGTTGTTTTTAAGTACAACTTGGATGGAATTTTAGTCAAATAATTTTAACATTGAGTTTTCTTTAAATATTTCTTGGAAATATGAAATTCACTCTTTAAATTACACTATATTTACCTTGTTCCACAAAATAAACGTTTTTAGACGCTGAACTTGAGTTCTTAGCCTTATATACTGTATATCTACGACTGTCTCAGTCGTCGAACCGTACCTCGTGAATCACAAACGTAGACTATAATATAATATACCCCGCGAGACTATATCCCAGTCGTGGATTTAAAAGATGACGATGGGGCGATCGATCGCCTTCCTCTTGGATTTTTTTTTCATTACCAAATGTGATTTGAAGTTGAGAATGCATTTAAATGAAAACTCACGATTTTGTCTGCCCCTCAAATGGTCTTCATATCTATAAAACAGCATTAAAATAGCCAATTTTAACTGCCCGATACCCAAAGTGTTTTAGAGGAACCCGTAAAATTACGTTGCGCAATGATTTACATACTCGTGACTTTAAAATACATCATGCGTCAGTCTTATAACGACACCGAAAATTGAATACCGTGTGAATCGTCGTCGTGTCATTCGCTTGAAATCCATAAGCGCGTTGAAGTGCCCTCCCGGTGACATATTTTTTTCATCAAATACGACGTCTCGTAATCGTAACGAAAATTATAATATTTTTATACCACAAAAATAGCCGTTCTGCACTCGTTGTACACAATGCGTTGGTCAAAAAACAACACGACTCCTTTGCATAAACATTATTACACGCGTCGAGTAAAATAAAATGATAAGTATATACGTACCCCTAGGTACTCTACTCTCGAAATGGCCATGTGTGCGCGCGCGTTCGTATATACAAATGGTGTGTTTTTAAATTTATTTTTGTTTTTTTTTTTTTTTTATATGATATGAGCCCAGATCTATAACGAGTTTTTCCATATAATATAAGTAACGACTTTTGTCGCACCTTTAAATTTAGCCATTTAAGCTTGGAAATAACAGTGGTGATTTTCAGAAAAGAATCGATTGTAGGTAGAGCACATCCACATATACTGACATTTATTTAATACTAGAGTAGTTACGTACAAATCAATTGGTTCTGCAATAAAATGTTGTAAAAACAATTTATGGTATATAAAGTTAATTTTTTTTTTTTTCAATAACAGATAATGATTGAAACCAAGTAGCATACCGAGATTCTATTTTATAATTTCCTCTTTGTTAATTATAAATGCTCCGAGAATGTCCTAAAGAGGATGTTACACATCTGATTTAATAGCTGAAATAACAATATTTTCACAAAAGTGGAATTATTCAATTTACGATTCTACTAGAGATTTTAATTCTATTAACATGTCGTCCTAAAAATTAATTCGGTAGAATAAAAATAACTGCTGTTTAATAACAGTTTCAAAAATATTATTTTAAACGTTAATTTACCTACTGAATTCTAAGTGTGTTAAAAAGTGGATCGGTATGATATTCAATTTCGTCAGTAAAATATTATAATCTTTTTTTATCGATTTTATAATTAGTATATTTACTCTAAAACCATAATGGAGTGAGCAATTATAATTTTCTAATTTCTGTACACTTGTGGATTATTAATAACAATATTACACATATTATAATATAAATAATTACTTCAATATTCTCACTTAACAGTTAAAATTTTTAACAGATAATCAAAACTATATTTAATTGATATCGATTTGAAATAAATTTCAGAAGGCAACGGGAAAACACTGCACAGTAACCCTTCCTTCCCTAGTTACAACTTCTCTTAGTTGCAAACCGACCCTCGGGTTGTTGACCCTAAGAAGAAGAAGAATAAATTGTATATACATTTACATGTTTATAATTCATATGCATATATATATATATATATATATATATATATATATATATATATATATATGTACCAATATAAGTTAAAAACAATTCTTATATTATAAATATAAATAGTTATTGAAAAGTTCTTGATGATGCATATTTAGGAGAAATGGTAAAATTATCTTACATCCAATCGTAATATTCGCAACAGTGGGTGCCACTTGCAAAACTTTACCTGAGTAAAATGGAGGGCGATTACAATTTCATTAATCCTACTTTTGGAAAATTTAATATAACCATCACTGGAAAATCGTTATAACGACTCCCATATCTTGATATCTTGATTGATCCGTGTACCGTGTAATCTCATAACTCAACTAAAAAAATGACTCTCAACTAAAGACATTTATTTAATTTAATTGTTTTGGCTCTTGAAAGCCTGTACCCCTGAGCCTCCCGTAAACACGCCGCTTAGTTATCATACTGCGTTTGACGTTAAATAAAATCATAATGTATTAAGTATAAAGATATTTCCGGGCGACGCGTTGTCGTTAACGAACGGAAATAATAACAGGTAATCATTATTATCGTTATTATGTCTTAAGGGCATGTGCTCCGTTTCGATATTACACTGCAGATAAATACGCACGTATGCCGTGCGGATTCCGCGTACGACGACTGAACAAAGACGTGAAATGCGTTCTGTGTGGTGGATTATATCACGGCGTGCGTAGTCACACACATAAGATACACACGTAAGATACCAAAATACAATAATATATTTTATGTGATGCAGACGACGTGTGGCATATGTGTATGTGTGTGTGTGTGTGTGTATATGTGTTCAAAAAACATCGGAATCCATCAGTCGAACGTAATAATCACAAGAACACTTAGGGCGGTTATATACGCGCGCGTTTAACCTTAGGGTAGAACACATTGTATAGTCACTGTACACAGTGCCATAGTGTCATGGTGTCGTAGCGACAGGAGTTTCAGTCGGGGGGGGGGAATGTTATATATATATATATATATATATATATATATATATATATATATATATATATATATATATATATTATTTAGCCATATGACGCTGGATCGACTCGTACTTGTTGGATTAGGGATCCTAGATTTTTTTTTTTTTTAATACAGCACATTTAAAATCATACCGAAAATTAACACAAATGTGGACTAAGATGAAGGGAGAGGGTTTAGCGTCTAAAAATTCAAAATTAGGTTACAAATTACAAGTTATTGTTTGACCCAAGTTTTTATACCTTATAAATATTGAAACAAGATACTAGTTAGATATTAGGTCATGTGTTCATAATAATCAGATTATTACGAAATTAAACAATGTTAATATGATAATTCTTATGGAAAGTCGAAGTAAATATTTGGTAACTAAAAATACATTTAGTCTTGATATAACATTGCTTTTTTCTCACACCTAATAAGTAATCACTTAAATACTTCAGACAAAAATCTTTAAAAACAAATAATAAAAATACTTTCCTATGTTAAACTTGGAATCAAAATTTAAACTGCAATGTTTATAACATTTTGATGTTATTTTACATAATAAGCATAATATTGAATAATTGAAACAAATAAAATCAACATTAATAAATAGGTGACTTTCCTACAGTAAAGTTATAACCAAAATTAAAAAAACAAAGAAACAAATTAGATATTATCCCTATGATATTATATTATCATTCTATGATATTATTGTACATCAATCATCATTTAAATTTTAAAACGCCAAATGATAAGAAAAAATTTTGACTTCATTTTGAAATAAGGTAAATACAGATGAATTGTTCAAAATACGGTACAAAAGTGTTATTTTGGACCTTAAGTCGGAAACAGAGGTCTCGATAGAACATGTATTTTATTGTAGCCGTGATCCGTGTGGCACGTGAATTCCGTGATTTAGTCGTACCTATATTCACGCAATCTGTGATTATACATGTTTTTTTTCAAAACTATTAAATTATTTATATGAATCTAGTGAAAAATAATACCACCCCGTTTTTTTAAAATTTTTTTTTTATTATTTAAAAAAATATTTACAATCTGTATACATTGATAATACAATAAGTAAATTTTATGAAGGTGGTATTAACATGAAAGCTTAAAAGAAGGGAGTGTCCAGTGGCACCACTTCAGAACTCATGACTCATAATTTTGTTAATATTATTTAATAGGTCTCTTGGCCAGTGACGCTTTAAGCGGCGTAATGGGTTGATTGTGTTTGATAAGGATTGGAAGTTGGAGATCAGAGAATTTGGGTGATTAATTTTGGCTATATATAACAACCAAGTTTATAACAGCGCGTACCTGTTTAAAGTTTCGTCAGAAGATTTGTCTGGAGACACTATTGCTCAACTTAACAATGTCCAAAAAATTTTGCACAGTAACTCTATAGACCAGAAATTTGGTTTGGATGGTACTTTGAGTGTTTATTAAGATCTAATTTCAATAGTTTGTCCAGGCGAACGGAAAAACAGCCTAAAATGGACCAAAAACAGCGAAATTCACCATAAATTTCGCTGTTTTTGAAATGACACTTCAATTAAATTAACTTTAGTAATTTCGCCATTACTCCAAAAATAATGTTGCTGAAAAGTATATTGGTTTGTATTTTAAGTATTAATTATTATTATTCGATTTAAGTACCCAATCCTACCTCCTCTTTCTTGACACACCGCGAGTCATCTCCGATTACCACGCGTAATATGCGTCGGCTCGACTACGGTGCAACATTATATTATTACTACTATTATTGGCTATTCCTCTGTGAACCTGCAATATTATCAATTACTTTTGAATCCCCGTTGTTTGATTAATTTTTTCGTCATGGACCGTATAAAATAATTTACGCTGATTAGCTAAACTGTTGTGTTTTATTATAATACATGATACTTGTGAGTTGTGATTCACGGCTCAACATATTTTACCGTGACCGATGGAAAACGACGAACTGACTTACCTATGCGAAAATATATCGAAATAATTTTATCTTTTGAATTATCGATTTGTCCCAAACACGCGTGTATTTATGTCTTTAGGTTTAGATTTTTGTATATGACGTACACTTTTTAAACATACGAGTTAAACGCGGTTTGCAGCACGATATTTTTAATTTCACGTACACACGGATAATAAGAACACTGGTAGGGATACCGAGACGCTTTATTCAAATACTGGGTGAATGGGATCCCTGTGTTGGAATCCTCCGTGTAGCCCACACGCCGACGTTGACGACGGTATTTTTCTCACGTAGTCTGGCCACGTGTTTGTTTCCCTCGTTCTGTGTGCGTACGTGATACGTGCGTCATGCGCGTCGGCCTACGAAAATAGGGTTTCGGACTCGCCGTGCGATCGGCGGAGACGCGGTCACGGGGTGTAGGCGAAACTGTACTGTCGCCCGGTCGTCGTAGTGTTTTTTTCTAAATCTTACAGGTGTGCAGTGTTATTTAACGGCCAGTGACACCACGACGGAATCGATCGAAAACGAAAATGAAATACCGGCCGTTTTTTTTTTTTTTTGTTTCGCTTTATTTTCGCTCGTTGTCGAAGTCTCACGCTCCCGAATCGATGAACTCGTTACCACGTCTATACGTACAATAATAATACTGTACAGTGCAGTATAATATGATGTGTTATATACATATATGTATGTATGTAAGTATGTGTGTGCATATACATGTGTATGTGTGTTACCGACGCGGCGGTAACGTGTGACCGAAAAATGTTCACGTTATCTCATGCCGTTTCCTAAAGCAATAAAACGTGCCATTTTATTTTTTTAAACTACAAGTCGATCGGTGTATCTCGATTTATGCTCGAGAACAATAAAACCGTTATAGATCGATACGCGTTCGACCGACCTTGTTGATAACTTGTCGATTGACCTCCGCGGCCGTTGCGCCGCGTTTTACACGCATGACGGGCGTTCACAAATATTTTCAACGAAATAAACATACTCTAGTTCCGGCAAATTAAAACTAATTGAATTTTATCGATTTGTTTTGCCACACTCTTGGTTTCGTATAACCTGCAAACTCACACATCACGTCCGATAAACTCACACGTTATATTATACAGTATGTACCGCGAAGAAATGACGATTTCACGTATGCGTCGGATTTTCAGTGTAAAACGATCAATCGTCATATCTTTACGAGACACTCTTTATCTGTATACGATAGCGAGTGTTTGTTCGATCTTTCACGAAGCCACGTGCAAACGGATTTTAACGATTTTTTTTTTCCATTTTTCAGGTGTTAACGTTTTGAAAGCCACGGAAATCACCGAGCAAATCGTGGGCGTCCGATCCATACGTGGCCGGTGCGACAACGACAAGGCGTATCAGCTGAACGAAAGAGCGATTTTAACCGTGCAAACATCTCAACTGTTTCCCGATTCGGAACAATTTCCTCTAGATTTTTCAATATTGACCGATATCAGAATTGACAAAGGTTCGGAGACGGTCTTACGATGTTATATAATTAATCAAATTAAAAAGGTGTACGAGACAAAATCCAAAAATATTTGAAACGTTTTTAGTGGTTTTATAGTTTGAAATATCCCAAACGTAGTGTAAGATAGTGGTTCGAAATACACATCGTGAATAAAATGATTACTGTAATCACACTAGTAACTTTCGTTCTGGGTTTGAAAGTAATTTAAGACAGGATTATCGATTTTCAGACCATTTCTACCATAATTTCACATATTATAATTATTTGTTTAAATTAAAAGTTTTCTTTTATCACTTTACCAATAAACATAACTATCGTTTTATAAATTTGATTCTCAGACGTCCTGGTTCGTAAATTTAAAAATATTATTTTTAGTCATAGGATCAACGTGACTATATAAATAAATAATTTCCAATTAAAAATTGTAATCCTTTTAAGTACTATACAACACACATTTATATATTATACATGTATATAACTAAAAATGTAGTTATATATTCACCAAGAGTCAAGAACGAATAAGCCAAAATAAATTGAAATCGTAAATACGTATTACGACTTGCACCATAAGGAAATTCTAACTGTCTTAAATAACAATTCTTTAAAAGTAGGTAAGCTATATAAAACAGTACTAGGTAATGGAAATGCAATGCGAATGTGAATGATGTTGGTATTTACTCTATTCGAGGAGTTGGACATAAATCTAAAATATTTATATTGATACTTTTGAATTTAAACAGACGTAAAATGTTTTTATTCCACGAGTAAATTTTGGTTTTAAACAGTACACCACGTATTAAACATGTTCAACAAATTCAAAATTGAATTTAAACATAAAATAAAACGTTATTAATTTTTCACTTCAATACTATCGAGTTCAAAAAATTGAGTTTATGTGTGTATAAATAATAAATAAAAAACTTGGAATGTATAGAATTGATATTTTTAATTACTATTGATTTAATATTTTTGATAATAATTATCATGTTTAGTGTTAATTTATTACATGATAAATTCCCAAAAACCGGTTCACCCCCTCGCACTTGAATAATCAAATGAGTTGACATATTTTTACGAAAATACATAGCTAATTAATGGTTAAATTTTTAAATTATATGCAATGACGATAAAAAATATTTAAGTATATGAAAAATTAATTAACTGTTGTTGAAACAAAAAAGAACAGAATTTAATAACCTAATGATTTCATTACCCATTCAATTGTTTTTTAACAATTCTTTATTTTTAAATGTTTTTGAAAAATATTGTAGAACCTAAACATAAAATTTAATTATTTAATTCAATGTAGTTGACTAGTGGTTGTAAATTACAGTTATTTTTTGAATTATTCAATTATAATATCCATTATTTACAATGGTCGTATTTACTTTAAAAACAATTTTTCCAGGACAAGTCATCATTTGAATAATTATTAACGCCTAATATTACTGTTATCTATTATAATTGAAGTCAAAATCATAATAAATCATAAAAATTTGAATCAAAGTTTAGAGGAGTCGAATCAAATGTTTTTGTCATTCAAAACGAATTGAGATAAATAGCATTCCAAACGTGTTACCTGCTTAAAATTTCTGAAAATTCGATCGGAAAATAGGATTTGTTAATAACACACATTTATAGAAAAAAATCGTATTAACGCGTACATTTTCTTTCCGTTTATAAACTAGTATGATAAAACGTTGTTTTTGGCGAATTTTCACGCGCGGGCACGTCAAGAAGCGAGGAGAACTAGAACCTGACGTCCCTGGCACCTGATGTTGTCAGCAGAGTTCAGTGGCTAACTGGATACAATGATAAATTAACGCTGTTGTTTATCGTATTTAATTATAACAGTTTCGCCCTGAAAACCGTTTTTCATTTCCAGATAAAAATGCTGTTATTACGACAACGTTTCTTTGGGCAATTTACTACGTTAGAGCTATTTTTGCTAGATCATCAGTTGCATGGAATACCAATTACTTCAATATTCGTTCTGAGAACGTGTTTTAAGTACACGCATAATTTTAACCCGCATCTAATTTTCCAATTATTTCATGAAATTCCTCCGTGTGACTCTCTCTCTCTCTCTCTCTCTGTATTGCAAATACCTATCACCACGTAAAAATTGACCATTTTTCTTTCCTGTTTGTTTCTGTCTATCTTACTTTCTTACATTTGTTTCCAAGTCCTCGATTTATATCAAATATCTTTGTACTATTCATCAAAACTAATTACCCAGTTTTTTACTTATCAATCTATCGCTTTTTTATTCATAGTAAAATGATGATAAAACTTATGGTTTTTTGATATTAGCACTTGATTTCTATCTCCTCTCTTTCTTTGTTTTTCGGAAAATTATAATTTTATCATATTTTGTTTATGTCATCATTAATTTTTATTTCATTTGTATTAATATTGTCAATTATAATTAATTTGTTATTCTTTGTTTAATCCTATGTTATTATTATTTTCTCGTTTTTTTCATCGTATCCAACTAGTTATGTAATAATAAATAAATGAACATATGAAATCAATTTAATCCAACTTCATTTTGATTTATTTAAACATTTAAATAATGTATAATATTACTATTATAACCTGTAAGAGATAAACACCATGTTCGTGTGCCCGTGATATTTTTAGTAAGATACTATTGATAATAACATGCACGTGTACTTTATTAGTAAACTTTGTTCATTCGCAATATTCAAAACTACGTTTTATCAAAACAAGACTACATATTATTGTTTGGTAATCAAACGTCGTCACTTTTCATAAGAGGTGCCGATTAACCGCGAAACGAGTGACCATCGATTTCTTCGATTAGACGTATTTCACTCGTAATTACATCTTAACTAATTTATTACTTATATTAAAGACAGGAAAGCCGCTGTACATCAAAGTTTAAATGCGTATTTATGAAGTATAGACGTCTCTAATGTTCCAATTGAGTAGTCGCTAATAATTATCACTAGAAATTATAGCTGAAAGTTGACATGTGAAATAATGATTTTTATTTCTAAACGGCACCACGTGCTACTAAAATTATGAGTAATGGATGAATACAAAATAGAGCCTTAGTGAATGCATATACGATAATAATTAAATCGTGAATTTAATTTTAATTAACCAGATACATATATAAGCTATACTTGTTAGATAAATTAATGTGACTAACGTAATATACATATCGAATTAAAGTACCTTTAAAGTATTCTATTGTAAAAAAATATATGTAATGCGAAAAAAAAATTGCAAATTGAATGTTACGTATACTACATTTTCATAAAACAAAATGTTTTCTACTTTTGAAAAATCACTTTTAATACATTTAATCTATAAACTGATAAGACTTACAATGATAATGATAAATTCAGTATTTATTTTAAAATAATTCATTCATCGTGCAAATAGGTTCCAATGCGAACACAGTTTTTGCCGTGTACAACGAAGTGGGAGACGAACAATTGGGTCTGACGGTTGGAAGTGACATCTTATTGCATTACAATGACTTAGAAGCTCAAGAAGAATACAAAAACAACGTACAATTCAATTCCAGTATCGACGATGGCCAGTAAGTGATAAATAAAATGCATACGAATTTTCTACCTGAATTTAATAGTTATTTATAAAATAATGCGTTTGATCTGATATTGTCAGTTAAACTTATTAGTGAATCAATGGTACAGTCTTAATTCAAATACAATGTGTTTTGAATTAGAGTCATTTTGCCAACGGCATGTGTTTTTATAATTGTTTTGTCATACTTAAGAT
Source organism: Therioaphis trifolii (assembly GCA_027580255.1). Lineage (NCBI taxonomy): Eukaryota > Metazoa > Arthropoda > Insecta > Hemiptera > Aphididae > Therioaphis > Therioaphis trifolii. The sequence continues at coordinate 23,530,757 of CM050404.1, forward strand.
ATGTTTGTGTAGTTAAAGAGTTTGTTTAATATTTATTTAATAACATTAATATCCACTATAGAGACGTGAGTTTTTATAAACATCTGACCAACTAATAATGAAATACAATTGATAATGTTACGGACAGTACGTTTTTGTATTTTCCAGTGTGAGTTTGAATACAACTTTAGAACTTCTCGGTAAATCCGTTTTAATATTACTATAGATACCTATATCTATCGGAATACATGATTTAATTAGTGGTCAATACGATCGTGACATTTCGTATTAGATTTATAACGACTATAATTAAATGGGAAATCACTTAGGTTTTGTTTTCACTAGATAAAATACGACGTACAACGATAAACTACGTATAATAAATTACACAAATTTAAAAAGGTCAGAATAATCATTTTCACATCATGAATTGTTGTGATTCGTTTTCTATTAATATGTATGCCAAGTGTGTACCTAGTAAAATGATTGTACTACGCTGTCAAATGAATCAAAAATATTCCAATCGCAGTAATTGTATACGAATCTGCTTTTAATAAAACATTCAACATTATAATCGTCAATATTTTGTATTTCAACTGTACATCTATAGTCTCAAATCTATTATTATCAAAGGTCCTAGAATTTTTATTAGGTCTTCGACCTCAATGCCCACATATTTCTCAACACGTCATTGACAGAAGTCATAACATTTTAAACGCATCATAGGTATATAGTCTCTTCGTTCAATCTACAATTATTTAAAATATATGTTTGACTTTTTTCTAAACTCTCTACAAAAAAAAAAAAATGTCGTGCACTAATATTTTCGTGCTTAATATAAAAACGTAAATTGATAAAATCCATATTTCGAGATAAAATTAACAATCTTTGTTGTTGTTGTGTCATTACTTTAAATGAATATAAAATTCAAATTTATTTCTAAACTTGCATTACACCTTCGATTTACATACCGCAACAGTCTCACTGTATTTCGTAGTATAGTCGAACCTACATGAATTGGGGAAATTTTCGAGTTATAGAAATCACATAATGTCTTGAAATGTCCTCGTGTATTTTACTCAGCCGATTTCTTGGAATATTTGACTTGATAACAATTTTTGAGACTCAACTGCAGTCGGTGTTGCGAAGACGTTTGACAGATTTCGACAGAGAGAAACCAAAAATAAAGCGCACGTGTGGCACGTCGATTTGTTGATTGTTATTGTTTTTAATAATTATTGCCTGCCCAACGTCGTGAGGGACAACGGTTTATTACGTGAAATCGGACGAATCGTGAATTTTCGGTCACTTCACCGACACCGGAGAACGAAATGTATAATTCATGACGACCCGTAAAACGCGTTTACCGAGCACGGGACTACGATGACGCGCGAAACGTTTTACGCCAACGCCCCGTGCCCGTCGTGACATTTCGATTCTAATTCCAACTGGCCGTGTCGCCGAATTCAAACTCCGAGAGGTGTTACTGTGTGTTTTGGCCGGGCGCAGGCTATGTGTTTCGGTTTTATCGAGTTAAGTGAGATGCGCGGGCATCGGCACTCGTGCAGCGCGCTAACAGAATACAACGTTTGAAACGGTGACGCGTACACGAGGGAGGTGAGAGGATCCCGACGATTTCGCGGGCGGATTCAATTATAAGTTCGAAGGTGCAGAGATCGTGCGCGATTAAAACGAGTGCGAGTTCCGGGGCGGACCGCGGAAGTGTAAACGAGACGCAGCCGAAAATGTGAATGAAAAGTATCCAATTAAAAGCCGTGGGACTAGTGGAAAATCGAATTTATACACACACGCGCGCGCGCGCACACAGGGTGTTTGAAAACGGTTTACGCGTTTCGGACGTACGCGTGGAATACGTTCAGTATCGCTTATTCGAATCCGTAAATCCACATGGATTTCATCTGGATCCACACGGCGCCTGTTAGGGCAAACTCGATATTCCAGACAAAAATACACTGGGTGTTTATGAGATTTCGTCGTTTTATGTAAAAAGTACGCACCTAATAATAATTCAGTGATTTCCAACCTGGGGATGGAGCGAACTCCCCTAGTGAGGTGCCAAACATTTTTCAAATTTAATTTGAAAACGGTAGGAAAATGAAAAATTAATAATGACCTGTGGATTGAAAGTTGATAAAACCAACAAGCTCATTGGACGAGTTGGATAAAATACCGAGCCATTCATTCGAATATTGCAAAGTTCATTAGAAATTTTTATTGAGTTATTTATACGAAGAAATAAAGTGTACTATTTAATTATATACTTAAAATAATCAAACAAAAAGTCAAAACTATTACTCATTAAAACAGGAAAAAAAGATCTTTAAATTTAAAATTGTATTTTTACCTATTGAATAAACAGGTCGACTATCACACTTTTCTCAAATTTAAATAAACTAAAGGGAAACTTGACATTATTTAACGTCTACAAAGGGGGCGTAGAATAAAATAGATTGGGAAACACTGTAATAATTGATATAAAACGTTTTGGATATACACCGTTTTCACTATGAAATACGCCACTCAGAAAACTTCTCGACACTATCAAAAAACATACTTTTCTATAACCTAATTATTATTAAGTTTACTAGTTTTTGTCGCAAACGATACACATAATTGTCTTACACATATTATATTTAACAATAGAAATAAACAAAAATAAATGATTGTATATTTAGTCATACTTACCACACTAATTAATTTAAAACGAAGATTTCTTTTTGTTTCTTTTTCTTCAATTCCTTTGTTTTTACGAACGATTCTAAATATCGAGATAAACAGCGGGAATGCCATTGCTTTCTTAGATCTGTTTATCAAATTGTATTGTATATAACTCTGTACACATTTCATAGACAGTATTTGATTTTAAATAAACAATGTATTACTTAACTTAATTAATTAACTGTATTATTTTTTCCTTTATATATGTAGCTGTTTTTTTTAAAATACTATCGGCAAATTCGTTTGTCTTCCTTGTTTCATTGACACATGTAGCCGATCCCTTATTTTTATCTATATGTCGACGAACAATGCTTGAATATTATGGAACTAATAGTAAGTACCAGAGTTACCCAAAATGTACATAATTTAATATCGATTTGTTGATACTACTAGCATTTGCTCCGTTCTACTTAATCAATTCTATAAAGTACTCGTATACGGCTGAAAAAAGAAAATTACCTGTAATCATTTATAAACATTGGTATATGAGATACACTTCTCTTACTTTCTTTAAACCCGAAAGATCAACATTATTTTTTCTTCATGAAACAGATTTCGCGACTACCTTTCCTATATGAGTGATGTCATTTCTATATTAAATAAATGCTAAAATATATTTTGTGTTTGAAATATGAACATACATCCAAATTGTATTTTAATAATTTAATAATTAAACTTTAAAACGATAAATTGCTAATTTTCATTTAAATTCATAAAGGTAATCTATATATTTTATCGTATCCGTATTTCGTACGTAAGTAAAACATTGTAAAACGCCTTTATTTCTTCAGTCTGGTTGTTTTAACAGAATAATCAGAATTCTGAAAGCAGATTCGAATTGAGAATCCAGTTTATAAGAAAAACTTTGAGATCATTTTTTCAATTAAATTAATTCATTTTTTCAAACTCAAGTTAGATTTTTTAGTCAAATTCGATAATATTAGGAACTCATTGTAAACTGTTCATGTGTAAACTATATACTGTAATTAAAACTTAATTTTCGAGTTTGTATGGTATCACTACATCGATTAACTGATTGCAAAGATATGGGTAGTTTTAACTACGTAATATATGTGAAAGTGAAAAATGGAAATAATACATATTGGAACTTAAGCACAGCAAGAAAAATTATTCACAATTACTTAAAATATAGCATTTGAAATCTCAAAAAATAAAAAAAATATGACATATTCTTTTTTAAGAACATAAAATGTATAAATTTAACATTTTAACATAATTTATTTTGGATATTAAAACCCTCAATTCCCCCCTAATTGGTCCTATACGTCTGTATGTTTTTACTTATGTCTAATGTTTTAGAAACTAACTGAAAATTGTAAAGCATTCGAAATTACAATTAACATAAAAAAATTGAAAAATACTCACCAGTTTAACACTTTTCAAATTGATTTAACCTAAATATAAAATTAAAAATATCACCTTTTATCAATAAATTTAATTGATTAATTAATTTAACGAATTTAATCAGTGTAGTATAGGAATAATTAATAATATTATTATAATACTATTTTAAAATTTTAATTTCACAAAATTCAATCAAATACATCTTATATGTATGACATTATGAATTGATTGATTCACATTGATATGAATAAATTACAATATATTAAAATAATAAATCAACATTATCAATTATGAATGCCATAAAATTAATACTAATTTGGAATGCATTACCAAGTAAGTATTTGATGACTTCTCTCAGAGTTCTGCAATAAAATCATATTTAATCAAACCCTTGTTTATCCCTCGATGATTTTAATATAATAAACTAATACACTTGAGATTTAAAAAAAGTACAGACTAAAGTTTCAAATTTTTTAGTGTCGTCGTTAGTAAAGTATTTGAACATATTTTCAAAGTTCTGTATTTAGCTTAAAAATACTAAGCTGCACAAAAATATTGTTAGTCATTACTTATTGGTAATAATTTCGAATTTTCACCACTAATACTTTTTGAGTAATGAGTAATTAACTAAACAAGGTGTAATGAAAATCCCGTTGATGGAATTTGTTACCATTTTTATTAGACTTTTTTTTTCAGTTTTCCCTTATATTCAAAATTAGAGAAAATAACAAAATGCGATTTCTAATCAATAGATTTACTAAAACATTACTTTTGCATGAAAACGACTACCCGGAAACGTGGATCCTGACAAAACAAAAAAATAGATAAATAAATATCATTACAAAACCAATAATGAATAGATCTTTCGCCTCACTCGGAATCTAAAATTAAAGGTGTATAATTTACTTCACATGATAAAATCGAATACAAATGTTTATTCAACTTTTTGCATAGGGACGCAAATATGATTTACGCTTAAACGCATTCAATATTTTACAACGTCACCCTCAAGGCATTATATTTTTCTCCAAAAGACACATGTTGACGTATTAATCACGCGGAAATACTTTTAATTAAAGAATACTTTCTTTTATTTTTTTTTCACCTCATTGGGCTAATAATATTTATCTGTATCAATAATGATGCATGTAGCCGTAGAAATCGCACGTATTGACAAAAAATAAAAAGCTGGTAAGTGAGATGATGGTGGTACAAGTTCGTCCTTCGTCCCTTCGGTCCTTGGACAAGATATTGGCGATGAATGTATTAAGTTTTAAAGAAATGATGACTCATTTCTTTAGTATAAAACGATTCTGAGCAAAGCTTCAGTGTAATATAATATATTATTATTTAAATACTGTTTACGTATTTTACGGTTATTTATATAATTTTTGGTGAGTTTTTTAGTAATTAAACCCTCATAAAATATTCAATAAGATATAACTCATTTAAACTTCAATTGTTATAACAATTATAACTCATTAGAAATAAACTTAAAAGAAATCAGACAATATCGTAAAAAAAACGTATAATAATTTATTAAAGTGTGTATAAAAAAAAATCCTGAGTCACGATTTTTGAATTTTTGTTAGGATAATTAGTTAGGTATATGAGTAAGGTCATATTAAATTTTCAGAACTTTTTGTCAAATATTTAAAATTATATTAAATAAAAACTATCAAACAATTTGGTAAATTAAAAGTTCTATATTTAAGTCAAAAGTGCTATGATTGTTCTGAAAATGTTGTCCAATATAAAAAAGTATGTATTTGATATTGGATCAAATTTTCAAGTATCTAGCTTCAATACTTTTCGATTTATACTAAATTCCTAAAATCTGAACAGTGAAAATTTCGTTTACGGCGGATTTTTACAGATTTTACCGTTTTTACTCAGTTTTTCGATCGTTATTCTTGATTACTGCAAAAACTATGGAGGTTTTGGAAAATGACCTCTCTAATGTACCATCACATTTCAATTTTGAATCTAAAAAGTTGCTGGACGAAACTTTTGGACAAGGATTTCTATACGAAAAAGTGTTTACAGAAAAAAAAAAATAAATAAATAAACATCATTGTAAAACCATAAGATCCTTCGCTTCACTCAGAATCTAAAAGATCATTGTACAGTGGTAAGCAGTAAAAAAATAAATGCATCAAATCGTTTTTTTATTATTATGAATTTTGAATATTATACTATAAATAATTAATATTTTTATTTATTAACTTTGTTGATTTATTAAATAGCTCTTTCTCAATTAACAATACAAAGTAGGTACTGTTTATAAAATAAAGAACCAGAGGTATTTTATTCGAATTTTTTAACACTATATGTATTATCATGAGCATAATGTTTAAGCTAATTATAAAATATATGATATCCAGATAATTGTATATAATTATTGACATGCGTAATGGCGATATAAGTACTTACAAAATTATTAACACCTATTTGCTTTACATTTAAAATGAAAACAATTTATAAGCTTGAATATTGACTTCATTTATAAAAATATTATGTACAATTTATTTATTTATTCACATAAAATTCAAATATTAATTTTATATTTTTCTCAAAGTTCCTGCTCGATCTGCTCGGATTTATATTGTAATAAGAGGCAAAATTCAGATCTTTTGTAAACTATTAATTATTCTATTCTCTTTTTAGCATAAGGTAGTATAAGGTCTATGGTGTTTGGGCTGTACCCGAACGTCCGAGCGTCTTCCGACCGCCAAAGATAATAGCAAACTCTCTTGTGCCACGCGCGTGTTGTCTGCACTGTCGCGCTTGCCGACGACGGTTCCAAGGTCGTTGTAGATAAATAATACAAATACGTGTTTACACTGACCTTGGGTGGACGGGATCCGCACGGAAATAAACTCATTTTTCCATGACTTCGACGAACGCGTCGCATTTTCGTCGTGCGCCGCCATTTAGTGACACTCGATTGAGAAGTAAAAAAAAAAAAGCAACTTCAGAAATAATAAAATCCATCTGGACACTTTGCCATTACATTATTTTACGACAAACATGTGAGTACGCGTAGGTACCAAGTTTAATTCGTTGATGACGAATTATTATTCTTGTCGACTATTGTGTAACGCCGTCGTCGTCGTGGCCGCGTCTGGATATCGTCGTTCGGCGTTCGTTCGATGCTGTCCATGCAGAGGCGCAAATCCCCAGGAGCAGGGGGGGCACTTGCCCCCCATATAAAATTTGGTTGTATATGTGTTTGGGGTGGGTCCTAGTTGATACTTAGGTGATATTATAATATTGAACGATACATTCTTAATTTTATATAATTAATTTTATTTATAAGTATATAAATATAAATAGCTATATAAATAGTATTATAGTATTTTATATTGCCAGTGTGTGAGTGATGAGAATATTGAATAGCAAATTTGTTTTCACATCTATAAATAACTATTATCGATTGTAATTTATCACATTCGGGGCGACGCCGTTTTGTTTTGATTATTGTCATATCAATAAAATATTTATTATAATTGTTTAATTAACAATTATAATAAATATTTTAGTGTTAGGAAATTTGATGTTAAAAATATTGTTTAATCGTGAATACTGAATTGTATTTGTGATCATACGAATGTGACTGTGCTCTATGTCTCCATTTGGCCCATATATGCAAATGTATTTTTTTATTAAATTATTGTTTTCTGATATTTAAACAATTGTGAACAATATGGATTCATTATTTTTATTCCAATTAATATGATTTTATTTGTCAAGTAATTATTGATAAGTGTATATAATGCGAGCGAAGCGATCAATTTTTTCATAGGAGGGTATTTGATACTTTTATTTTGTCCTCCCATAATTCCAACTAAAAAAAAAAAAAGTTTGCGTTAGTTTGCGCCTCTGTGTCCATTGAATATTCTCATGTCTCGTGTATCAAAGTCCTCTCAAATACACTCGATGTTGTCTAAGCGTTGGTTCTCATTTCATTTCGTGGACTAAGCTGTAAAGCGTTTCGTTAGGATAGTTGATTGTGGCGTTAAAAGTCTAATAAAATCCCAACTATTCATTACGACCCCCGTATATTTGAGCAGTATTATCGAGTATCTAATTCGAAGTGTTTATCTGACTGAAGAGTTTATACATACTATAGTATTTTTGATAATAAAAATTAAAAGTTCTATATTTAAGTCAAAAGTGCTATAATAGTTCTGAAAATGTTGTCCAATATAAAAAAGTATGTATTTGATATTGGATCAAATTTTCAAGTTTCTAGCTTCAATACTTTTCGATTTATGACTAAATACCTAAAATCTGAACAGTGAAAATCTCGTTTACGGCGGATTTTTACCGATTTTACCGTTTTTCGATCGTTATTCTTGATTACTGGAAAAACTATGGAGATTTTGGAAAAATGACCTCTTTAAAGTACCATCTCAGTTCAATTTCGAATGTAAAAAGTTGCTGGACGAAACTTTTGGACAAGGATTTCTATACGAAAAAGTGTTTACAGAAAAAAAAAAAAATTAATAAAAAAAATAAACATTATTGTAAAACCATAAGATCCTTCGCTTCACTCAGAATCTAAAATTTTAAAAGTGTAATAAATTTTCACGAAAATCCATTTTAATTTTTTCTTACACAATGATGTTAAAAAAAAAAAAAAGAAAAAAAAAAAGTTCGTCCATCGTCCCTTCGGTCCTCGGACAAGATATTGGTGATGAATGTATTAAGTTTTAAAGAAATGATGACTCATTTCTTTAGTATAAAACGATTCTGAGTAAAGCTTCAGTGTAATATAATATATTATTATTTAAATACTGTTTACGTATTTTACGGTTATTTGTATAATTTTTGGTGAGTTTTTTTGTAATTAAACCCTCATAAAATATTCAATTAGATATAACTCATTTAAACTTCAATTGTTATAACAATTATAATTCATTAGAAATAAACTTAAAAGAAATCAGACAATATCGTAAAAAATCGTATAATAATTTATTAAAGTGTGTATAAAAAAAAATCCTGACTAACGATTTTTGAATTTTTGTTAGGATAATTAGGTAGGTATATAAGTAAGGTCATATTCAATTTTCAGAACTTTTTGTCAAATATTTAAAATCATATTACATAAAAACTTTCAAACAATTTGGTAAATTAAAAGTTCTATATTTAAGTCAAAAGTGCTATAATTGTTCTGAAAATGTTGTCCAATATAAAAAAGTATGTATTTGATATTGGATAAAATTTTCAAGTTTCTAGCTTCTATACTTTTCGATTTATGACTAAATACCTAAAATCTGAATAGTGAAAATCTCGTTTACGGCGGATTTTTACCGATTTTACCGTTTTTACCCAGTTTTTCGATCGTTATTCTTGATTACTGGAAAAACTATGGAGATTTTGGAAAAATGACCTCTCTAAAGTACCACCTCAGTTCAATTTCGAATCTAAAAAGTTGCTGGACGAAACTTTTGGACAAGGATTTCTATACGAAAAAGTGTTTACAGAAAAAAAAAAAATAAATAAAAAAAAAAAAAAAAATAAACATCATTGTAAAACCATAAGATCCTTCGCTTCACTCAGAATCTAAAATGCATTTAGTAAAAAGTAATTTTATGGATATTTTTATACGTGCGTGTAAATAATCATCTGATAATTGGGCGCATCGCTTATGGATAGAACTGTATATGAAAATAATAATAACAATTGTAATAATAATATGCTACTCCAGCGGTTCCCAACCCATGGGCCGCGGCCCACTTGTGGGCCGCGAGCAGCATGTAACTGGGCCGTGAGCCATTGTTATAATATTAAATATTTAATATTAATATTTAAAATGATATATGATAATATATTTTTTGGTTCTTATTTTTGAAAATAAATTAAAATAAATTAAATGATAATATCAGCTAATGAAGAAGATTCGTTGATTGAAATGTCATGTGATCAGACTTTAAAACCGTATTTCAAAAGTACACAATAAGTGCCATTCTGGTTAAATTTTCGAAAAGACCATCCACCAATCGCTAAAATTACAATCAGAAACTTGATGGGCTTATTGACAAATTATCTATGAGAACGTGCTTTTTCTACTTTAATTTATTTAAAAAATAAATATAGTAATAAACTGAATGTTGAGAGTGATTTAAGACTAAAACTAACAAGTTTTAATCCAGATATTGACTTTCTCGTGAAGAACAAGCAATGTCAAAAATCATATTAAATTGTTTACCTTGTGATAAAGTTGAATTAAGTTTTTTTCAACAAATTGTTTTTTTTTAATTTTTCTTAATTTTTTATTCCTAATAACTATACATACATGTATATAATATATATTATAATTTTATGAAAACGTATATTGGTATACTATGGATGGGCCTCAAATATTTTTTTACAAAATTAGTGGTCCTCGAAACTAAAAAGGTTGGGAACTGCTGTGCTACTCTATCCGTTTGTGGTTTCAGGTGGCATAGACTATCGTTCAGTATCAAAGGGAATTCGGTTACGTTGATTTTGGACTGCGACAGTCAAGTAACACGAGAGCTCAGGAGAAACACGACGATCAGCAGATCGGGAATCGTGATGATCGGCCAACAGCTGGACGAGACGTTTTACAGGGTAGTTACCACAGATATTTTCCGCTTGCCAACAAACGTTATTGTCGCGTTAATGTCGAAACGCCGTCGAGATCAAAGTACAACACTTTTTTTTTTTACACGCGAGCAGCACGAGTCGCCGCAAATCGACGGTGGCATTTATACACTTTTAGCGAAGTTTTAAGTTTAATGTTTGAAGGGCGGCAGGCGTGAACAACGCAATCCGCCGAGTGTACCGTATAAACAGAATTTACTTTTGAATTCCTACACAGTATTTATTTATGCATTACGTTTGTTTCGATTTTCTCGTGACTGCCGATCGAGTCGTTAATATCAATCGTGTAAATTACGTTTTCGAGTACTGTCGTACAGGTGCGCGCCGAACGCGATTTTACTTAACGTTTTCATTGTTTTCGGTGTATCCTGCGTGGTGTATGTGTATATGTGTGTGACTAAAAAATACGAAAACCTTTTAGTTCCTCTTATGGTCTGGCCTGAAGGGGAAACTAGTGTGGAAAACGCTCAAACGCGAATAATAGATAAAATTATCAACCGCGTTTGGCTTCAATTGTAAATCGTGTAAAACGCCATTTAAACTTTCTGTGGTGTACACTCATCGGAAATCTATTCCATCAAATCTACAGTGTTTTAATTGAAACTCATAATCGAAACGACAGGACGTTATAGGTATTTCACTGAAATAATTGATTTTACCCGGTTCAACAACATATTGTCGTTCGGTATACAATAAATACATCAATTATAAAACAATTTCACAGAAGTGTCCGGAAAAACAATAATAAATTAAAGACAAAGTAAAAACAAATATGTAAAAGCCGTAATGGTTTTATAGACTGTAAGAACTCATAGAATAATACCTTGTTTTTGAAAACTCATTAATCCCATAGATCCCATAAGTCCCATCTAAATCCACTACTCGATACGACGACATTATATAGATAAATAAATGGATTCAAAGACGCTTACTAAAAAATGAGCTGATAATATTACTAACGTGATTGACAAATATAAAGTATCCCTTGCCTTTAATATAAAACCACGACGAGTAAAAATTTACTTTATTAAAAGTATGTTGAAAAAAAATGATGAACAACGTGACTTTTATTCATTGGCCTCGTATTTCTCTCTATCCTTTTCGTTTCATTTTCTAAGAAATTATATTATAAAATATTATATAATATATTATAATATTATAATATAATAATATGTATATTTTATTCTTACAAAAAAGTGATATTTTGTTGTGAAATATGTTTTGTATAAAATTTCGTGAATTTTCATCAATTTTTATTCTAGTCATTTTTCTCATTTTAGATTTTGACACGTTTATTTTTAATAAATATTATATTTTATCCAAATTTGTTGGTTTTTTTCGGTTTATTTTCAAAGTAGTTAGATATTATATTAACAAATGAAAATGCACACACACACACACACACACACACACACACACACACACACACACACACACACACACACACACACACACACACACACACACACACATACACTGCAGACACTCATATTGATTTATATATATAGTAGGTATAATTGTTCGGTGATTTATTATATTTCCACGTACGTTATTACGATTTATTATATTCCCACTAGTTCTCTAGTGCTATTATAATGCAAAATACACGGCCGTCGCGACGCACGTCGAGACGATAGGTAATCGAATCGTTTTGAAAATATATTTCAGGGTGACATTCAAGAGTTAAATTTCTATTCAACCCCAGACGCTGCGTACGAATTGTGTTCCTCTCCGATAGACGAGTGTGCGGAAAAGACGAATCGAGTAATCGAAGTATCAACAAGTGCCGGTGTCGAGAGCGCAACGGAAACACACGAGACTACGTCTGATACTAATTTTTTGGACTTAACGAGCGTTGTAAGTACTTCGTTAGGTTATGTTGCAATAATCACCATTATGTCCTTTACGTTAATATGTGTGTACATCATCAATTTCTGTCGGTGTGTAGCGGGGGCATAGTTTTGAATTTGTTTTTGAAGGGTCGCGGGGTGCGGAATATTTTTTTTAACCATAAAGTCTTAGATTTATAAGCCCTCCCGCGATCAATAAATACTCAAATGAAAATAAAGCTTTTATGAGAAATCGGGATTTTTCATTTTTATTATTATCATCGCAATATCACGTAGGTAATTATTACATTGATAAATGTACAATTACATTAAATGTTCACTACGAGGCTTTTTTTTATTCGTCGGTTAACCGATTATTTCTTCAGAAGCTACGCTAAAGCTTTTGCGAACAGCCTACGTCAATTCATCGATCGTTTCGAACAATAATCAACGATGATAAAATCACATTTGCTCTAGAGATACGCTTAATAGTTTCTCAACCGTACACTCTACGTCTCTGCCGCACATTGTGCAAAACGTTAACGTGGGTGTCTCACGTACTCGAACGCGTAGTAGCGATGACTTAAAACGGAATATATGAATTATATTAATAATAATAATAACTATAATAATATTATATTTCATGGTTTCGAGCAAATATTATTTGAAAATAACGGCTCCGAGACCAGGTGGTGAAGGGGGTTGTTCCGGTCTTGCGGAGGAGGAAACATAACCGTGTCTACGGTACCGTTGCGCCCGATTCAAAATATTTGTCATGCTTAGCCAACATACTGACTATGGTAAAACTGTTCGCAGACCTACAGACCGACGTCGTTCACATCGGACACGAACATCAGTCGGCCCACGTACGGAGACGGTCAACCGGCGACGTGTGCGCCGGCCATTCGCGGATATCCCGGTCCGCCCGGAGAACAAGGGGTGAGTATGATATACTGTTTTCCAATAGAAACGGTTGGGTCGTTATTTTTTCGGCTCCCGAAAATCGTTTGCCCGTTGGCCACGTTGCACGTTGGTGCGGTTTCCGGCCACGGTTTCAGTACGTGCAATACGTCCACATGACGACGACAACAAATAGACGGGATGATTTGACTGTAGCACTTGTCGTCCGAACCACCCCACTCGGGAAAATCGGGAGTTGACCGATCGGACTGTGGTTCGTCACTGCTCGGCCGATAAATCGTATCACTACTATGAATGTATATGCGGAACAATTTTTTAAGCATATTATTTTTGACTCTGTAAAAAGATAAAATCTGTGTACGGTTTTACGTAAAATTTAAAACACGTCTTGGACAACTGTAATTTTATGTAAAAAAAAAAACAAATTTTTTAAAGTTTTTATCTAAGGAAATTTACAAGTTATTTATTTTTCCTTTAAATGGTAAACCATCATGTACGAAACTATGTTATGAAAGATAATATTATTTCATATGTTTTGTTGCTAAAATTTGTATTATTGTACAAATATTTAAATTTTTTCAAGGATTCCTGCTCGTTCTTACTATGTTATTATAACTTTAAAATGCATAAACTATCAGTCTCATAATACAAATTTAAATATACGATTGACTAAAATAAGCATTCTCTTTCGTAATATACATATATATATATATATATATATTACAAACTGTAATCACTGTTTAAAAAAAAAGAAAAGGCTTTAAAAATTATCTAGATAAAAAATAAAATAAATTTTTTTTTTCGTACAAAAGTAATTCTGTTATTCTTTTGTACGAGTATCTTGAATAAAAAAATCAAATATTTAATAGGGTTATAAATAAGGTGAGCGTGCTGGAAAAATCACCCAGTGTGTAGGCCTATGTTGTTTTTTGCGTGGGAGAAAACAATTTGCCGTCTGTACACGCCGCTTGTGGATTAAAAAAAAAAATCGTAGCCTTATCACAGGCCGACACTCGTGTCTTTCCCGTCGACGCCTCCGTCGTTTCTAGGCCTTTTTGCCTTTTTCCCTCCACCTGCTTTCTAGTTTTTCCGTGATATTTTTTTTCTTCCTCTGAAAACTACGACGATTGTCGTCTTCTCGTTTTGTATTTACTGATTGTTTTTATCCGTGTATTTACAGCCACCCGGGCCCAAAGGAGATCCCGGCCGCGATGGCATAGACGGGTTCACCGGAATACAAGGACCTCCGGGACACGTTTTTTTAATACCGGTCCGTATTGTGTTTGTATTATTATTATTATTATTGTTTTTTGTTTTTTCTAATTACTGACGAAGAAAACGACTGTGCAAACGGGCGGTTTGCGTTTGGGCGAATTGCCTTTTTTACCCGTACAATAAAAGTAATGTGTTTGGGCGTGACAATATATTTTTTTTATTCCTGAATTTTGTGATCGGGATTATCGTTATTATTAAACAAGTGATTAACGTGCAGTGAGGACGCTGCGACACAATATAAGAGATAAAATTGTAATGATTATAAGATAAAAATATTATTCTATAGGGAATTTTATATCAACCTAGATATGGCTCAGTCTTATTGCAGGTCGGCAATATATATCATATTTTCAAATATCAGTCCACTTTGGACATTGAAAACGTTTGTATAACTTTTATTATAGTGTAAAATATGGATCTTAAAATCGATTATATTTTCGATACAAAAAGAAATAAACGTTGCATTTCAATTGAAAATTATACTTTTTGTGAATCTAACCACTTGAAAAACGGGTCTTTTCGTTTTCGGTGTACTAACAAAAAATGTGCTGAGAGTGTTTTAGTGAATTCTACCATCGATAAAATACTAGCTTTTTCAAATAATAATACACATACTCACGAATCAACTACTGATTATAATTTAGCCGTTCAGTGTGTTAGAACTTCCGTCAAAAGGAAAGCCGAAGAAGACTTACATGCAAGACCACATAAGATAATACGTAAAGAAATTCAAGACACTCATCTCATTTTTTAAAGAACTCGTCCCAAGTCTGTCAAAATGAGAGGGAAAATGGATTGATAAAATACAGCATCCCAGGGTATTAAAAATAAATAATAAAAAAATGGTCGCCCAAACGCATTACAATGTTTTAAAATCACTCGCCCTAACGCATTATGCTAAATTGCCCAAACACATTGGAATTTTTAAAAATTCGCCCAAACGCATGACGCTCGTCCAAACAGTGATCGTATTATTATACCTGTGAACAACATTGATCTCGTTGCAGCTGAACCAAAACCAAGGGGACAAAGGTCCGGACAGTCAAGCCGAAATGTTCAGACAAATGTTGGCGCAACACATGGTGCGTATGAACTATATTGCTATGACGTCGGGCCATAAATATTATATAGCGTGCGAACGTGCGGTTTTCGCGAGGCGAACTCAGATTTTGTTTTTTGTTTTTTCTGTTCTCAGATGTCGATGAGAGGAAGCGATGGGCCGATGGGTCTGACCGGTCCCGTAGGACCGGAAGGTTTGTATTTTTTCCCGTAGTAATAATGTTTTACCACGACGAACCCTCGCACTCGACCGGGGTGATTAATTTGTGAAAAATTACAGGTTCACCCGGTCCCGAGGGGTCAAAAGGCGAGTCCGGCGAACAAGGCGAAGTGGTAAGTATTTGCACGGTGAAATCCTTCGACAATAACAATATTGTTTTGTGTGTAATAACGCCGCGGCGTGTCCGTGCGACGTGTTTCAGGGGCCGAGAGGTCTTCGAGGGATGCCCGGTGCACCGGGTTAGTACGACGATATATTATTTCCAAAGACATTTTATCCCACGGAACAGTCGTGACATTTTACCACGATCGTGCGACGGCGAAAGGGCAGTTATTAAAAAAATAAATGAATACCGGTCATTTGAGATTTTGTTTTGTTACCAAAAAAAAATCAACATAAACCATATCATTATAGCACAAATCGTGACGTTTCGGGTTTTGAATATTTTCGAATCAAGGGCGGAGTGGGAAAAAAATTCAGGCCAGGAAAATTAATTTTCTCCAGGCCACTCAAAATTTTCAATTCCTTTTTAACTTTTAACTAACTTTTTACTTTTTTCCCTCTCCTTTTCAGCGCCACCTTTTCTTTTCTTATCATCGCTCATTTTGATGAGAAATATTTTAGGTTGAAATGAATATAATATTTAAAAACAAAACTTTTTAATAGGTACGTATGAAATATAAATGTAGGTACCACTCGCAACGTATTTTATCTAATGACAAAATAACGAAAAAATATAGTTATAATCATTTGATTCGATAGTAGCGAGGCGATAAACCGATAAGATATTGTCGTAGACCACAGATGTCCATAATAATATAATATAGACATAATACTCCGTGTCGAAGACATAGAAGGCTACAGTGAAAGTTATAAAAATAGATAGTGTGAACTGAACTAAGTGGGTATATACGTGCGTATATTAGAATATACGGTATATTTATAATTAAATTCAATTTCGTCTACGTATATAGAGTATAGAGTATAGACGAAGAAATAAAAAGTATAGATAAATAAACTTTTTCATTACTCTACATTATTATTATCTATACTTTAGGTAAACGGGCCGTTTAGCTTCTAGGCCACCGGGATTTTTCCCGGTATCCCGGTGGGCCACTCCGCCCCTGTTTCGAATGCACATTTCACAACACGTGTACAAAAAAACACTGTGTATTATAATTACGAACACATTTTAGTCTATAACCCTTGATCTTTGTTTTAAAGAATGAATGGACCTGAATAAAATATGCCAAAAATAATATTTCTCATAAAAATAAGTGTTGGTGAATATTTCTAAAACTAAAAAAATGTATAATAGTATACAACTTATTTATTCTCGGATTATTTTAGATTTATTATAATAAAGTGTATAGATTGAAAAACTATTTTTATGTATTTTTAATGAAAATTTCTTTCTCAAAATAACACTTAAATTACAAAAGTCTTTTAAAAAATAATATTATTTTACTTTCTAAAATGTATTTATGTTAGTACGAGATTGAACTATTGAACTTGTCATGCACTTGAAAAACACCTACAAATTTTTAATTAAATTTTAACCTTTTTTGAATAATTTGGATTTAAATTTTACCAGAGGAAAAGTACAGTAGACAATGTTATAATAAAAAAAAAAAAAAAACAAAATATTTAGGTACTTTAATTTAATTTAATTTTAAATGTGATTTGTGCAATTATACAGGCCGTGATGGACATAGGGGTAGACCTGGTAGAGATGGAGAGCGAGGAGTTACAGGTCCACCTGGAGTCAAAGGAGAGCCAGGATTGACAGGAGCAATGGGTAATATAATTATATTAGAAAATTTACAAAAAATGCGAGTAATAACGTTATTTATAAACTCTTATGATCATAACAATTGTTTTATTTTTAGAAATAGATATTTATACTCAAACACATTCTCAAAAAAAATTAGTGTTAAAAAAATAATGTAAATTTATAATTATTATTTCTATATAGTATTACGTGGAAGAATTATCTTAAGTTTAATACCTAGATCATTTGGTACTTTATATGTAAGACTTTAAAATTTTAATTTCCACAAAAAAAAATAATTTTGCTTTTTCATTAGAAAAAATTCCCGATAACACTACACTAAAATGTTAACACGATATTCAAAAACCATGGTCAGTGGAATGTTAAACAACTAAACGAGTATTAAAATAATCACGTACGGACAATAATCTCACACAGACATTCATTGAGCTCATTCTCTTCATTTTTACAGACATATAGTGGATGTATATAATTAATTGCAATTACGAAATACAAATAAAATGAGTTTACGGTGTGTACAGCGTTTATATGTGACGTGAGGCCACCAACACCGTCCTTACTTCTGAAAAAATGTATTTTATAAATAATAAATATTATATTAACACTTTTTATAGTTATTGGAATGAATAATTGCAAATTTAAAATGCTATTCAATAAAATAACTAGGTATTTGATAATAATATTATTTGGTCATAGTTGCCCAGTGAATTATTATTATGTGATATTATCATTATGAGTGACAAATTAATAAAACTACAAAAATTATCATAAATCTGACATTTGAGTATTTTAAAACCATCTTAACAAAGAACTTTTATGTAAATACTTTTTTTCTACATTAATGTAGGGTAAAAAATTAGAAAACAAGCATGGCTGAGGTTAATTTATTTGTTTTCATGTTTATAAAGTTTTGTAAATTATGAGTAGATATCTCTTATTTTGACACCTTACGAAATTTGTTTTTCTTGTAATTAACTTAACTTATTAATTGAAGTTAACCAAATTTGTTAACTTAGTATTTAACTTTATGGATGTGATTACCATATTAATGAACTTAATTGGTAACTTAACTGAAAAAAAACCTGTTAACTTAACTTAATTCAGTTAAATAATTTCATTAACTTGCCCAGGCTCGAAAAATACCTATTTTATATTTCACTTGTATAATACTTGTATTATACAAGTATTATACATGTATTATAAGGTATTTTATAAAAAAACTTAATATAGTAGCTATAAATTGTTATAAATAGTTACCTAAATACTGAAAACTGGCCAATGTGTCCATGTGATTTACAGTGTGTATTAGAAACAAATAACAAAAAAAAAAAAGAATTTTTCTAGTTTTTGATTAAAATACAATATTTTAAGAGGTATTTCAACAATATAAATGAACAAATTCACAATAAAATATGTATCACTGCGTAACCATATTCCTACATGTTAACTTGCATAGTTAATACTAATAATACTAGAAACAAAGTATAAAAAAAAAAAATAGTTTCTAGATTTTGATAAAAATATAAATGTATAGTTTTTTAACAATATAAAACAACAACTTAACACACATTTTTCGCTGTTTAATGTTCCAATTATTATTTTTTTTAAATATTACTTGATAAACTTGTAGGACTAGAACTCTCAGTTATATTTTGCACCACAATGTCTTAATTTATGTTTAAATACTGTACTGTGTTTAATAAACCCTGGTTTTCAATAGCTAATTTTATACAATCATTTTCATTACAATCATTTTTCAAAAACGGAGGAATAACTGTACCTAAGTTGGCTTACATTGATATTATGGAGATATTATTTGAATTTAATCTTACTGTATTATTTTCAGTTGTTTTTAAAATTGATGCAATTCTTTCTTTTTTCTATGGAGAAATTTTCACCAGTTTTTTTTACAAATCAGTAAATGTTTAGCTAAACGAAACGCATTATAAGCATGAGCTTCTTTGCAAAATCAACATTTTCGTTTTTCAGTCATTATACCGAAATATTTAATGAAATACTTATCAACAATAGCTTTTTGTTTAGAAGGACGACTCATACTAAAAACTAAGTTAGCAATAAACTAAAAACGAATTAATAATTTTAATACTAAATTAAATTATTACTTAATACTTATTATAAAATATGTGTTATCATTATCATGATTTAGAAGTCACAGTCAAAGATGTTATACAGACTATCAATTATATATTCAGAAACAATAGGTGTGATTAAATTGCCAGGATAAAACTTCATGCCCATGCGAAAGTTAAATATTTGCTGTACAATTAAGGCCGGTTCTTACAATGTCTTGTTAAAGTTAACGGACACTTAACCTGCAGAATTCTGCCGGTAAACATCCCACTAACCGTCGGTTAACCGTTAACAAGAACTTAACCGGACATTGTAAGAACCGGCCAAAGAATGTGCCATATTGTGGTTACTGGTTATAATCACAACTTTAAATATATCTCAAACCACGATTTATCTATATCATGTGTCAAACTGTGGTTATATTATAGTAAATGCTAGTAAACGCTTGTTATCAAATCCAAAGAGAATAAAATTAACTATACCTACTTTCTGAACTAACTGATTCTATTCAATCTTTCAAAACAATTTACGATTTCAATGTCAGGTGGATGAATTTTTTTTTAAACAATTATATATGTATTTTATTATTTTTTACATGACGTATTATACACGCGTATTATACAATAAAATACAATTTGTATTATACAATTTACATCACTTATCTTATATATATATTCCACTGTTTCAATTTTATAAAGGTTTAAAACAATTTAAGTTTCACAACGTTTTTCAAACATCGCTTTTGACATTTTTAAACAACACACAATAAAAATTAAAAAAAATTAACTTATGATTTATAACCATTATCATGCCATAATAATAAAACATTGATCATAATTTCTGCAGGATTACCTGGAGAAAAAGGAGATCGCGGACTTCCAGGTTAGTATCGTATTTACTATACATAATACAGTGAATGCTTAGGATTGTGTAAAGATTCAATGTTTACATTTAGTTTTGAGAAATATTATTCGGGATTCAAACTGGAATGAATCGTAATTTACATAATGAATAACTGTAAAGACGTATATAATTCGATATCTCTATTTTAAAACTAAATTTAAAAAAAAAAATAATATACTAGCATCTGAAACTTTCTCCGTATTATTTCTTCGAATGTTAAACTCTCTTTCTCTAATGAAATAGTAAGTGTTTTTTAAACTTCAAGGAGTATAAATTTAATATATATATATATATTTTTTTTTTTGAACATTTTAAATGTAAATTTTTCTTTAGGTGCCTATTTACAATTGTTTGACTTTTATAATGTTTAGGACAAGTCGGTGCGACAGGACCTCGTGGTAATGACGGACCTCAAGGACAAGAAGGTCCTCCAGGTTTAGCCGGTTTGCCCGGAGAAATGGTAATGCACTCACTTATTATTAATTTAAAACAACTGAGAACGCATCACGTTTGAACTTTGAGGGCTTAAGTTATTAACGCTATTTATACCACGAAGTGTCTTCTATGTATACATTATATACATTCGTTAAAATAGTTCTCAAATGATATATACTCTCACTACACAATAATGATTCGATTATTCAATTGTAACAATGGTATTTATTTTTTTTCCAAGAAGTTCATTTTAATTTTACATAAAAACTGCAAAACATTGATCGGTTTTCATTCATTCTAACATAACATTATTGCGCATTTATTTTAATATGGAATCAAAATATTATCGTTTTCAGTTTATTATACGTTTTTAACGATACCAGTTGAAGAATTGAAGAATTATTTGTTTATTTATTTTCATTTCGTTAAGATGTATGATGATATGCAATTATTACTTGCAAAATATTGAAGTGGTTTAATAATCACTAAAGTGTATCACAAACTTTGAAGATTCTCAAGTGAATATAAATTCGACGCCGTTATTCGTCTCAAAAAATATTCAGCCGCGTCATTGTTTCGCTGTAGTTCAGCCAATCTACACATTATGGGCTATTAATACCACCTGGCGCTAATTCTACTAATTCTGGTATTTTGACGACAAATAGTGCAAAACTTATCTCCACACCAGATGTGGATGCCCACTGTGATTTCTGATTATTTAACCAGCCTGTACATGTATACCAGCTATACCGTTAAAAACCGTTCTGAACCGTTCGTCTATACCTAACGAGCGTCGATAAAAATATGAATTGTGCCTAAAATTGTTTTCACTCGAATAAAACGTAAACGTTATAAAAAGAATCAAAACATTTTTGCGTCATGCTATGACAAACATTATTTACACATCAAACCGACTTGGCATTAATCAGTTTAATATTGAAATCATATTTTATTTCACGTCGGAAAAATGCGTGCTTTGTAGGAAACACTCTGGACGGGATCATTACGCATAAATTCGGCCAACCCACCCACTCCTTCCATTATCATTAATGGAAAACATTTTACTGTACCTTGACATTTGAACACACAGTATTGAAGTCGTTCCTTAAATGTGCCTCCTTTTCCTATGAACACGCAATTACTTACACCATTTAACACTATTGAACACTGCACAAATCACTCTCTCTCTCTCTCTCTCTCTCTCTCTCTCTCTCTCTCTCTCTCTCTCTTCGATCAAATTGTGTTTGATTATACGTTTTACCTTTACCTCCACCACTTTTCGATTTCCACAAAAAAAACAACACTAGGATGTATAGGTCTTATAATATAAAAATATTGTATTCATGTTGTTGTGCTAATATCAGATGCAAATTAATATCGAGTCCAAATTTAAATATTAGAAATACGTAGGGTTGTAAAATTTCATGAAATTTATTTTCTTGAAATATTTTATGAAAAATTCATGAAATATTTCATTTCCATGAAAAATATATTTTTTTATTTCCAAGTGAACACTTTTAAAAGTTGGTTTATTGTATGAAATAAAGAAAATATGTAACATAGTTACATACTGCATACATAATAATACATAAACATAGACTTATAAAAAACTAGATTATCGACTATAAGACAATATTGAAGTCAGCCATATGCCAACAGGGAAAAATTGCATGATTGATAATATCAAATATGTATATTGTATATATTTGTAATATATATTATATTATGTCATATAAATATATAATTATATAAATATGTATAGTTATCTGAAATAAGTAATAATTTAATTATTTTTATTTTTATTAGTAATAAAGTAATAAGTGGTAAAAATAGTTTAATAGCCAATAGGGGATTCAATTGATAAATGATAACTGATGTGATTACAAAAATATAATACAATTAATACCAATATACAAATACTATATAAATATATAATTATTAATTTATAATTTATAACCATTGACCATTAACAGTATTTAGGTAGGGTTTTTAATTCGTATACCCTGGTTGATAAATGATACCTAACTGATAAGTTATTCATAATCAATGTTTTCTGTGTTTTATCAATATATTATTTCTAATCATCTATAAACACGTTTAAAAGAAAAAAAATATTTTTCATAATTTCATTGAAATATTTCAAGAAGAGTGAAATATTTCAAATTTACAACCCTAGGAATACGTGCAGTAAAACGTATGGTCCGGAGAATCGTAAATGCTTATCGATATAGTAAAAATGCACATTAACTTCCAAATACATTTTATTCATAAACACGATATACGAGAGAGAAAAAATCAAAACAATGAATAAATATTTGATCCACAGTTATTAAAATCCCCAGTAAAATGTTTTTATCCTCGTGTATATTTACACCGGCAGTGAAATAATGCGTTGTGATTTAAGAAAAAAAAAATATACATATTAAAATCTTATTGAGTCACAGTTGTAATGCTTTAGTTTATACTTTAATGATTTTCTACTAACAATATTTTACTTTGTGCTATATTACGTCAATAATCTTCATCAGATATTTTAATTTACTCAATCGGTTTAACTTTAAAGAATTATTACACAGACCGAACAGTATTTATCGTTTAAAATAAGGTAGGAATGAGATCGTCATTATTAGTTTTGAAACAAAGATAAACACCGACACGATATCTATATTGTATTCTTAATTTACATATAAAAATGTGCATCTTCATCTGTAGGGGCCGAGAGGATTTGCTGGTCTACGAGGATTTCCCGGTTTGCCTGGCCCTCCAGGAGTTCCAGGATCAGAAGGACCTGCGGGTATACAATTATTAGCATAAATTATTTTAAAATATATATAAAAAACAACAATTAATATATTAATATGCAAAGAAAAAAAAATCTTAAAATTGAAACTTTTTCAAAGAAAATCTCGTATTTGAGAAACTTTAAATTAAAATTATTTCTAGGGTTATTAAATTCCAAATATAATTGTATCGGACTTAAAATCTATTTGAAATAAGATTACTAGGTATAGTTTATTTTAATTAAAAGTTGAAATTAGAGACATGTTTTCTACTTAAAAGAAAAATACATCCTCTTATTTAAATTTTAATAAATATGCCGTTTTATTTATTTATTTAGTAAAACTAAACTATATTTTTTCAATTAAAATTTACGAGATTACAATTTTTAAGCAGAACTTATAAATCAGTAATTTTTATTCATACAAATTATTAAATTTTTCGTCTAAATATTCATGGTTATTATAATATCTATTTATTGCATTTTCTTCAAACAAAGCGTCCTAGAATGATTTTACAAAAAAACAATAACTTATCTCCTATTCAATATTTTTCAGTTATTATTTTTTTCATCAAAACTTTATTACTGCACTATGTTTATAATAGTTTACTATTTTATTCAATAATCTTTTTTTGTAGTTTGATAAATTTTAATAAATATGCGACTAATTAACATTAAATAAATATTTTACCACCAAATTTTTCCTCAAATCAGATTTAAACAAATTTTACCACAAAATTTTTTCTAAAATCTGATTTAAAAAATAAATATTTTGGTTAATTTATTTGAATTTAAAATAAAATTCTAAATTGTCAAATTTGAGTTTCGAAAATAATACTAAGTCATTTAATACGTTTTTGATATTACGCTGTACTATTATATTACATTTAGAAAAAAAAAGTTAAAAATAATAAATAAGAAAAAAGTTATTTAATTTGTCAAATCATCCTGGAACACTGCATATTTTGTAATAAAATAAAAACCTGTATAATTTAATTCAAAGTATGAAAATACTATTTTTTTTCTTTTGATTTGAATATTAGAATAAATAAAAATAATTTTTTTTTAATACTGTTACAGGTCCAAAGGGCAACAATGGAAATACTGGTACGTATGCCAAAAAATAATTTATTTGTATTTTTACTTTATAAAAAAAATAAATAGATACATTTTCATATAGTTGATTACTTTAATATTGAAAAAAAATATCATTAAATCAAGTATTTGATGATACTGAAATTCACACGAAATTCAAAGGGGATATTTAAATTAATTTATTTCAAAATTGTACGATTAATAAAATATAGTAATAAAAAGTGATTTGTTTTCAAATGTTTTAAATGTTTTACGCTGGAGCAGTAAGTAAAGTAAATTAAATAATTTCTTGTAATTACTGCGCTTATCGTTATATTAATAATAATACGGTTTTAATTTCTAGGAAACCCTGGGGCACCTGGTCAAATTGGTCCGGTTGGTCCCGTCGGTGCTACAGGTGTACCAGGAGCTTTGGGTCCTCCAGGAGATCAAGGTATTTTATCTGAATAATGGTCAAAAATATGTTTATTTCTATGAAACAATATTTACACTGTAATTTTTGTGTAAATTAATTTGTTTCAGGCCCCCCAGGAAAGCCAGGGTGTGTTGAAAATGCATAAGTAACAAACTCCAACGAATATTCTAATGTATTTGATAGAATAATACTATCAAGCACATGATTTATGTTTAAAAAAATGATACTTGATAAACGATGTATTCTCTAAAAGTACATTGTTAGCTAAGTCATAAAAAATTATTACATTTTAAGATCAGATAATCTTTCATGAAATAAATAGTAATTACTGTTTGGTGTAAACCTAGATAGTTACCGTTATCGTTTAAATAATAATATGATCTTCTAACTTCTTTTTATATTAATATTTAATACATCAAATTAACTTACTGATTTAAAATTGTATTTATTGATACACGTAAATTAAGATTATATTAAGATTACACGTAAATTAATAACCAGTTTCCAGTTCAGTTCGCTAGATGTGATATTATGAGTTGATTATAATGTAATCAACTTTTATATATGAATACAAAATTATGTAGTGTGGTTTTCAAAATATATAAAAATTAAATCTGCAGTGGTTTTACACTAAAAAAAAAAAAAGTCTTATTATCTATCCACCACAAGTTAAAACTTTCTGATATATTTTAAGTGTTTTTGAGTTAATTCCATGTTTTTATTAATTTACTCGATCGTCTAGATTGCCGGGTTTACCAGGAGCAGACGGAGCACCCGGTCACCCCGGAAACGCAGGTAATGGAGCTCGTTAAGTGTACTGGCCGAAGAGCAAATAATTGCATATATTTCTTTCATTAAGTAATAATTATTCTAACAATCGATAAAATGTACTAGGTGCCGTTGGAACCAAAGGAGACACTGGACCAGTCGGATCACCAGGTCCTGTAGGATTTCCTGGAACTCGTGGTGTGAAAGGTGATATTGGTGTTCGTGGCCCAATAGGAGATAAAGGTAATAATTGTAAAGCGTATCCTATGAATTTAATGTATTATATGTTATGGCTTCTGAGAAACAACATTTAGAATAATATTTCGTTTTCTTTGAACAGGAGACAAAGGAGAAAGAGGGGCCGACGGAGAAAAAGGAGATCAAGGAATCAAAGGTAAGTTAATTCATAAAATACAAATTTTAATCTCATGCCCAGGTGATTCAATTGTATTTTACGTATGTTAAATATCTCTGTACTCATAACTTTTTTTTTTTTATGAAATTTATCGAGTCCATTTTAGTTTTATTTGTATATTTCTGTAAAGCTTTAGTCTTTTGGTTTAAATCTAAAACCTCACGATAATATAAATAAATCAAACCGAAAAAAATAAACTAGCATTAAATTTTAAATAACACTTTTTTCTTTGAATGCATTTATTATTTAGAAAACCATTAAGTGACTTTACTAGACTGTAGTCAAATGAAAACAAAGTACATGATTGAAAAAACTCTAATTTATTCGAATTTAAATGATTTCAAACTAATGTATCTATGTCTATTTTTATCAAGCTGAAATAATTAATGATTTTATAACTGAAAAGAATGAAAACGTAATTAAGTATTATTATCGCTGGATAAAGAATAAAAAAAAGCTGGGCTTACCTACGTCATATTACGGATATATTTCGTTCTTATGACTAAATAATAATGTTAGTTACTGAATTTTAAAGAAACGATAAATCATATTTTTTGTGGAACAATTGTAAGTAGAGTGAAACTTTGGCAATACAAATGCCATTTACATTTAATTTAAATCAATTAAACAAAAATTCAGAGTTCCTATTTTTGAGAAATTTTTGGTATCGATAATTAAGTATATACATTAAGTAAATTATTAAAATTGTAAGCCTTAAAATCAAGAACCAAAAAGTATATTAAATAAATACAATAGAACAAATTACATTTAAAGTTGTATATTCAGTTTAAAAATAGTCAATTTTTTAAAACTTGCATCAAATTTGAATAGTATATTTGAGATATGGTGAAATGTTCAGTTTTTATCATTTTTTGATGACATCTTACTCCTTTTATAGTTGCAATTTTTCTTAACCATAATATATTCTTTTTTTTTTTTTTACTATACATTTTTCTAAAATTTTTTTAAAAAATACAAAAAAGACAAACGTTGGCCAAATAAAACTACTCTTGGAAAAAATGTTCACAGAAAAAAAACATAATACTAAATTAAAACCCACAGATCCTTCTCTTCACTTCAATCCTTAAGTTTAATATTTACTATTAAAGACAACCAAATTATATTATCAAAGTAGTATTACAAATAACTCTCAGCACAAATAAAAGAAAAAAGCTTTTAGATACTAGTAGTTACAATTTTCATTTAATTATTTTACTTATGATCAATAAAAATATATATATTTAAGATTTATTTACTAAATTTTTATTTTTCTTTACAGGAGAGCCAGGATTGATTGGTTCACCTGGTTTAGTTGGCATTGAAGGTCCTGAAGGACCAAAAGTAAATATCCTAGACAATTTTATTTTCGACTTCGCGTAATTAATAATATTTTACAGTGATTTAATAAATCCGATGAAGTATAGTTATACAAATAATAATTAAATAATATATTTTGTCTTTCTCTGAAATATTTCATAAAATACGAAATTTTTGGAATGATAATGATATGATGTTTTGTCACCGTAAAAGCCAATGTTATTAAAAAGGAATGTTATTATAATTTTAGGGGTCTGATGGGCCTCGTGGTGAAAGTGGTTCAGTTGGATTGATAGGTAAAATATTTTCTTTGAACATTTAATTAGAATCGTGATGTAATAGCGATCATATTAATTCACATAGGTGTAAAAGGGATACCGGGTCCCACTGGACTTCCAGGATATCCAGGAGCTCCAGGTGAGAAGGGTGACAAAGGAGCGTTTGGTCAGGATGGTGTTTCTGGTGAAAAAGGAGAACGGGTAAGACGTCTATTTTTTTTTAAATTATAAAATGTTATAAATAATCATAAAATACAAACTACCGTACTACCTAGCTAATACAAACTACGTTACACACACACACACACACACACACACACACACACACACACACACACACACACACACACACACACACACACACACACGCACACGCACACGCACACGCACGCATATTTTAACATTTTTTAAAATATTCCTTAGTAGAAGTTAAAATACATCATACATAGAATTATTTTTATTGTGCTTTAATTACGTGTAAATATTTTTCCTTTCAGGGAAACACTGGATTGCCAGGAGAAAGAGGAGAAACTGGACCTAGAGTAAATATTACATTTTCAGTGATGATTTTTCTATATAAATATAATGCTATCTATATGATTTGTTACAATAGTAAATTGTTAAACCAATATCAGCTTGAAAATTAGGAGTTGAATGAATTTTAAGATTATTTTTCATACTTATTCTTGGAATATATATTTTGAGACGTATTAAATGACGTATTGAATAAATATAAAAATAATCCATTATAAGGATCACCGTAAATAATTTAAATGAGATTATTTTCTAGTAATATCTCATAAAAATCTATAATTACAGTACCGAGACATGTTCCTTTACTATAGAATTTGAGATATATATGTTACGGGTAATGTTAACATTTGGATAATGTCGACATTATCCGGCTAATGTCGACACTAGCCATGCGTTTTGGTTAATGTGTAATTTTTCGTTTATATAAATGAAATATTAACATTATCCGGATAATGTCGACATTAGCCAGTCGACATTGGATAATGTTAAAAGATAAAACTGAATCCTATTAATTAATAATAGTTAATATTATAAACTTGGCAATAAATATGGTACTTTGCCACAATTATACACCAGAAATCAGTTTGGTGTTTGTCCGTTGTCTTTAATACCGCTTGATGAGGTGGTACATGTAGAAAAATCATTGAGGGAAATTGCGAGTAAAATGTCAGACGGTGGTGGTCAAGGATATAAAAGGTGTTCATGGAAGGGAAAATGTGACACCAATCGATGTAAATGTAAAGCATCTAGCATTTTGTGTCATTCAAAATTTCACGGAAGCCATGCCGTGTAATAATAAAGAATAATACATTATGTACCTATCATTCATTAGGAGGTTAGGTTGTTAAAAATTAAAATTAAACTCATATTATTAATATTATGTATTTTATGGTCGTTGTCTTAAATATAATTAATATTTTTAATAATTTAAATTATTGCATCTCATGTATGATACATTTTTATGATTGTTAAGACATTATCCGAAAGTTCTTGGCTAATGTAATATTATCCGGTTAATGTTAACATTAGCCAATATTCATGGCGGCTTATGATGACAGTTGGCTAATGTCTCATTAGCCGGATAATTTCAACATTATCCAAATGTTAACATTACCCGTAACATATATAACATTTTAACCAACTTACCCATCAATCAGGAATCAACTCAGTGCCAAAGATTTATTTCAATAAAATTAATACTTAAAAAACCGGTACATATTTTATGTCTCAATATTTTTCAGGGGTTTAGAGGTGCCAGAGGACGTGCAGGGTCTGAAGGAATTCCAGGACCAAAGGTACAATTTATAAAATATTTATTGTTTTTTCACTTCTATCGTTATCAATTGTAAATAAAACGTTGACCATAGACGATTATCTAGTCATTAAGTTTTTATACTCAAAATAATTTTCAGTATTCGATGCATAATTTATTCGTCGTAAAAACTAACTTTTTTTTTCTTATATTCGTTGTATATAAAGTGTGTATAATTTAAATATTCATCGGTCAAGCTGGATATCAATACCTAATTTTTTAATGGATTTATTTTTATTTTTTTATTTTTAATTATCCAAAAGTTATATTTTTCACCAGATTATGTTTTTTTGTATCAAAAATCTTAGCCGTACTGATGAAATAATGAATTCTACTTTTCAAACAATCGTATCTACTCGTTTAGCATGACATATTATTTTATTTGTACATTGTATTTTTTGTTTCGATACCAAATCAGAGTGGACATAATATTTCCTGACTCCAAAATTGTATTTGCATTGGGGATATGTCTGTTGAATTTATTCGTTTTGTTTCAGCTGACATCGGGCTCATTTAACCTGTTATGATATATTTTTAATTAATTATCAAATGATTTATAGGGTGATACTGGACAGCCTGGACCTCCTGGTGCACCGGGAGAACGCGGAATACCCGGTTTGTAATAACTTTTTCATTGTATTTTGAATGATGTACCGTTTTCAATGCAAACGGTGATTTATTAAATCGAATTAATTCGATTTTTTGAATTTCGTTGATATAACCAAGTATTTTATAAAGATATATGAATAATATGTGCTCGTTTGATTTTTTTTTCGCATGTTTCTTTTATCAGGACTAATTTAACTGTTGTTTCTTTTTCATTTGTTTATTGAATATAACACCTGGCGAGGGCTAAAGTATAGAAAATAGTAAATTATAGGAATTTCAATAATATGAACTTAATTACCAAATATATTGTAAATTCCTAATGAGGTACAAAAAAAGTGTTAAATAAAATAAAAAAATATACATGATTTTGAGCGCTAACTTATTACAAAATAAAACTTATAATAAATATTTAATTAGGTCGAACATTGTTAAGTTATTCTATTGAACACGACTCAATAATCTAATAATTTTATAAATTTGAAAAAAAACGATAGAAAATAATGTTTAGGATATAATTCAGTTTGCCTCTTAGTGATACAATTTGGTTAATAAATGTCAAAATAAACTGAGACACACATGTAAATAATTAAGTACGAAACAAATTTTATGCGGATGCACTCAGAACGTTAAACAAATGTCGTTTTGAAGTAAACTCGGTCAACGTGAAAAAATTCGTCTTTTTCCTTGATACGTAATCGGGCGATACTTTATCGCGGCCGCATTCGGAAAATCTTCGGATAATGGTGATGGGAGTTCATCTTCCATCCATTTGGTATCGGGCTAGATACCGGTGATTGATGCATTCAATTTTAAAGATGCAATAAATCTTTTTATTCATAGCCAAATAAAATTTTGATTTTTAAACATAGTAGAAATTTTCCCTTATCAAATAATTAAAAAAAATATATTTTGAGGCTCTTTTAAAATTGGATATTGGATTTCAAAATTGTATATTTTGTCAAAATTCGAAATTAACACTTTTTAAATATAAATATTATTTGAGATTTTTCACACTTTTCAATATTGTCATTCGAGTATCGAGTTTGTATGGGGTTGTATTTAATTGGCATGTCTTAATATCAAAGACTAATCATTAGTTCATTAAATGAACATTTTCAAAAGACTAGGCCATTCCAACGTTCTATCATTAGTCCAAAAATGTTCAATTTTTTTTGCAATTTTCGCCAAATGTTTAGATTTGTAATTAATTAACTAAAATAGTAACTTATATTACAATTTATGATAATATTTGTTGGCCGGGTACTAGCGTTTTTTGCACTCGTGTTTCATGCATTTTTGACGATTTCAATTGCATAGGATAGGTGCGGATGGCTTAAGAGGCTTTGCCGGTCCTCCTGGTGCTCCCGGGGTCAGTGGAAAAGATGGTCTACCTGGATTTCCCGGTGAACGAGGACCGCCGGTTGGTATTATTCATCGAAATACACAATACATGACATAAATGTTGAACTGATAATATTAAAACAATAAAATATTGTTTAATTGTATTATTATTTTTACTTCAGGGCGACACGGGTCCTATAGGGGTGACTGGGATTCCTGGAGTCGTCGGCCCACCGGGTCAACCAGGCGAAGTAAGTTGTCGTATTAGGAATTCAATAACCAAAAAACGCATTTTAAAATTATTTTTGCGTGTTTGTTTATAGGTAGGCTCCATTGGAGAACCGGGTTCTCCTGGTCAACCTGGTTTGCCTGGAGAAGCAGGAAGACCGGGTGAAGCAGGTGAATATTTTTTGCATAAATGCACTAAGCTAAAGCAATCTATAAATCGTTATTTCACTTGATCGGACATTTATTAAAATGATAAAAAAACAGTAAAATTTCTCAGAATTTATGTTATGTGTTTTTATTAAACAATAAAATGAAAATTATGTGTATAAATTGCAGGAAAAGAAGGACTCCCAGGTCCAGTGGGTTTACCTGGAACTTCAGGAGAACCTGGTTCTCCAGGATTACCAGGTTTTCCCGGCGAAAGAGGTAAAGGAACATAAAATTATTATTTGACAAAGTTAAAATTTCATGTAAAATATATCTTACAGGATTACAAGGAGTTCCTGGAACAGCTGGACTAAAAGGTTTGAAAATTATAATTTTCTTATTTTAAATAATAACATTGGCATACTTATACAAACAATTTAAATAAACCGTACAGCAAATTCACACAATAAGACACAAAAACAATTAACCTAGCAGTGAACAGGAAATTGTATTATTAAAAATAAAAGTGAATTTTATACTCGCTTAAGTAGTAATTATACTTTACTTTGGTAAATATAAAAATAACATCAATACTATCTTACATTTTAGCTGTAAAATGAAATAAAATAAACATAAATTATACAATATTCAGAATGCGACACTATAATGTGTCACGACGGTAAATTTTGTCACTTGAAAGTTATATAAACCGATATATTATGTCTCACTAATGTTTCTATGATTCATCACTTTCACCCACATCCCATTTATACTTCTTCAATGAGGAAACGAAGTGGAATTCAATATGGCTATGCCGATTCGACGTCAACGTCTGAATAAATATTAGATAAAACGAAATAAACACAATATATATATATATATATATATATATATATATATATATATATATATATATATATATATTATATATATCTGCGTACATAGTGCAGTCACTACACAAATATAGTATACACTATGTATAAATCGTATTGAAATCAATGTGTTGTGTCCGCTTTTCTTTGTTTTTATTTTAACAAAAGTTATTCTTTAGTTAGATTTAATTTTTAATTAGATTGTCTACTAATTTTCAATCCGGGGGCCGAAGTGTATTCCAAATTTAGATTATTCAGAACGATTAATTTATGGTATGATAACTTAATATCTTTATTATCATTCGTCGAAATATTTATATTTAGTCACTAGTTGTCTTACGCTATCCAATCGAAGCGATTATTGCAATCTCGTTTATAATCGATTTTTAATCGATTTCAAAATATAAAATGTTTCATTTTTAAAGCTAATGAAACAATTCGGCCATAACTGTATCAAATCAAAGTTATATCATTGAAAATGCTCCGAAATTTCCCGAAAGTATCTAGGGTACCGTAAATAATAAAAAAGTTGAGTACCACTCGAGTCCAGGGCAGGCGAGAGGGTGGGGCAGTAGGGGCCAAAGCCCCGGGGCCCGGACCTCCCCGGGGGGGGCCTGTTGTCAGAGGCGTATTTAGGCATAGCCGCACAGGCCCTGTAGACCCGGGCCGTTATCGTCCGTTTGCTCAAAATTAAACAACTATCTATAATATTATATACCTACTATATTGTACAAAATACGCAACATAGAACACACATAGACAAACGCGCATTCACTGCGGGTTCGATCGGTATAATCGCGTAGTTGGTTTTTATATAGTGTGTGCTATTGATAATATTGTTAATATATTATATGATATAGTCGTAAATTCCTAAATTTTGACACGAAAAAGGCCAGAAAGGGAACACTTTCACTGAACCTAATTATTCGTTAATTACTGTTCAATAGTTCATTATTTTCTTCAATTTTAATAAAAGATTTCATATACCAAATACCGTTTTTTTTTATTTACAATTCATCTTACTTAAATACGTATTAAGTATCGCTACTGTATTAAAATGCTATGCAGCTATAAAAAGCTCAGTAAAATAAGTATATATAAGTGACGGGGCCCGGAAATAATCAGCCCTGGGGCCCACCAACGCTCTCGCCGGCCCTGCTCGAGTCTATTAAGACGCTGATCATGGTTATAATTATATTAAATACATTTCGTTATCTAATAAATACGTTTTATTAAATATTTATAATACATATTATCGGTGAGAGTAGACTATTTATATTTGTAGACTATAATCAGAATTTAATATAGTTCGAATTTATTTCATTTGATGATTACATGATTAAAAATAAAAAAACATTTTCCCTTTTGAATTCATACTGAAATTCATTAAATATTTCAAAATGTGAAAATATGAATAAGGCAAACTAGAAATAACATATTATATAAATAATCTTGAATAGCATAATTTTACCTAGAGCACACATGGCTTGATATTTGTAAATTTAGGTACTTGAATAGTTTACTTTTTCTGTAATCACATAGGTACTAATATTTGTTTGTTTTCGAACATAACGTTTTAGGTGATACCGGACCTCCTGGTCCTCCAGGATCAACAGGAGATAAAGGTCAACAAGGTGAATCTGGTAAAGAAGGACCACAGGTACATGTAATTTAATATTAAAATGACAATATTCATACGACATATGTAAATTGTAATACTCAGTAAATAAAGCTTTACTTGTATTCGGTATTTAAGCATAAACGACTTTAACTGAATAAAGTTGAATTGAACTATTCAAATTTAAAAAATTTAAAATCGTTTCTTAAAAAAACTTTTGAGTACTAATACATACCGAGCAGGTACCCACTTAAATGTTTTATTATTACAATAATATTTTTAATACATTTCAATAAGAGTTGAAATTACTTACATCGTATTGCCACATGTATTGAAATCGCATTTATTTTATTTAAATTATTCATATCACGTGAATACATACAATGATTTATTTTTTTGCTTAAAAATCTCATTTGAGATGATGATGATAGAACGCTAGGTACTTAGTACTTGTCTTGATTTTATAAACAGAAAATGGAATACATACAGTAATGTTAAACTTGAAAGCAATTAATTTAAATCAAGAAATAAAGTTGCTGAATGAAGCTTAATTAACAGTGTTCTTAATAATACTTTTAAACTTTTTAATTTCCATGTACAAAAAAATATAAGTGTACCAGTAGATAAAAAATAAAGAAATAGAAAGAACAATTAATTAAACAATTTAAAAACAAGTCAATAAAAATGCAATCTATAAAAATTAATAATTATCGTAATGAAATGTATTAAAATCTCGAGTCTTGAACCCAAAACAAATATAATAAATAAATAATAAACATACAATATTAGTATACAAATTAAAATATTTCTATAAATCAGATATTCGTTTCTGAAAAAATATTCTAATAGTTTTTGTTGTTAGATATGTTTATAGCAAACATAATTTGAGGGGATTCCTTTTATTACGATTTTTATGAAATATTTACACGATAATGTTGCGTCGTTCACTATTTCACAAATTGTTGTCAAACAACATTTGAGTAGTGCTTATTTAAAATAAATAATTAATCACATCTACTGAATATCTCATTAACCTACGATAATATGCTTTACATTACGTTGTCAATAATAACGACGAAAATTGACGAATAATAAATTGTACACATACCAATGTGAATTCAAAAATAGTATTTTTAATGTTGTTACTGTCCCGATAATAAGAAGTTTAATAACTAACAAAAATAATTACATAAAATTAATATATTTTTCGTCATTGATAAAAATTTAAATACTACTGTGAAAAAAATGTTTTTTAAATATTTCGCAACATGGGATATTCTTCGTTCCTCAGAAAAAATATTGGTGATAAACATATTGAATTTAAAGGAGCAATAGATCATTTCTTTAATAAAACGATTCTGAGCTAAGTTTCATTTTAAAAATATACCGCATTTGTTATACTTTACTATTTTTTGTTTTATTGTCGTTAAATTTTTTTTTAAAGTTGTTTAAAGTTTTCTTGTTTTATACAGGAGACTTTTTTTTTAAACAAAAGATTCAAAATATGTTCTAACTGTACACAAAGTTTCATTGTGATTGGATGATCCAACTTTTTACAATAAGCATTTAAAGCAAAAAATTGACGTAAAAAGTCGATTCCGTAAAAATCGTAAACAAAGTTATTTGAACGCTGATAAAAAAAAAGTACCGCGTTAGAATTAGTTTAGTATATGATTAA
This sequence comes from Therioaphis trifolii, assembly GCA_027580255.1. Lineage (NCBI taxonomy): Eukaryota > Metazoa > Arthropoda > Insecta > Hemiptera > Aphididae > Therioaphis > Therioaphis trifolii. Next base: position 23,567,404 of record CM050404.1, read on the forward strand.
GGCCATGTTAAATTTTCAAAAATATTTTTTCCAATATTAAAATTGTTATTCGAGATAAAATTTAACTAAATAAAGTATTTTTAAAGTTCTTTTTTTAGCCCAGTAGTTATTAATTTTTTTTGAAACTTTCGTAAAGTATGTGCCGACATGCCATTAAATTATGGTGAAAATTTTGAGTTTCTAGAAATATTACTTTCCCAGTTATGACTAAATAACTAAAACCGACTTAATGAAAGTGTCGTTTACAAAAAATGTTACTGTTTTTATTCGGTTTTTCGACAGTTTTTTCTCACTCTTGGAATTACTATTAAGAATAGAGAGAAATGAATAAACGACTATCAAAGTACCATCTACATGCAATTTTTGATCTATAGAGTTGCTGGATGAAGCTTTTGGAAAAAAATTAATTGTACATCAAAGTGTCACTAGAAAATTAAATAAATAAATAAAAAATAAATATCATCGTAAAACCAATATATTTCATTTCATTCAGAATCTAAAATGATGACAAGAAATTTGGTTTAATCTTGTTTTGAGTTTTTGCTTATTTTATAAATTTAAAATGTCAAAAACATATACAATGTATACATATACTATACTATGTGTTCAATAATAATGTTTTTTGAACGTCAAAAGTGTTAACTAACTTTTGTTAAAATTATAGATTTACTGTAAGTTTACATAATACACAAATAATCTTAACCAAATATTTAAGTCTCAAAAGTTAAAAACAAACATTTTATAAGACAAAAACTGCAAAGAAATAAAACGAAGCTACAAATTTTTGAAGTTTAAAAATTACTTTGATGCTTAAATTAAATTATATGAATAACACGTTTACATTATAAAACACTGAAAAAAAGTCGGGAATGATTAAAGTTAAGAATACATCTTTTTCTAAGTTAAAAAAAAAAATTAACGAACAAAACACATGTTAGGCGTCTGACTGTATAGTAAATTATGCTATTTTTGTTTTGTTTTTTTTTCTTTTACTGCAATTTTTTCGAACATTTTTCTATAATTTGAAAATAATTATTTTGAAGAACCAAGTAGATGAAAATTTCAATAAATAATCTTCACTGGCTGTAAGTATACAAAAAGTATTGGCACAAAAATAAATAAACATCATTGTAAAACCAATTGATCTTTTGCTTCACTCAGAATCAAAAATACATTCTTCAATTAGTCAAACATATAAAACTTAAATGAATTCTTAATATTTAATATTCCCTTTTCGTAAAAAAAATTATTGAATGCATGTAATAAGATTTATTTCCTTGAGTTCAATTTTCAATATTATTTATTTATTTAAAAATACAGAAGAAATATTTTTCACGTCACGTATTAACGACAACTGATGAAAAAAAATATGATAATAGAGTGGGAATAAAAATCCTTGTTAAATTATTCCCATTCATTCTTTTTTCATCATATTTTTCAGGAAATAATTTATGTAAATGGTTTAATGTGGTTGTATATAGAGTACAGTAAAAATGATCAATAAAGACACTAAGTGTAATTATTATTAAAAAATTAAATTTTCAGTCGTAATCGGAAGGTTATTTGGCTTTTGTTACAAGACCTTTTGCATTTAGTTCGCATCGTATGAAGATAAAATAGTATAATAAAAACGTTCATCAATTTATTTTGGTATAAATTTATTTTAATGAATGTATATACACAGTTTAACTTAAACAACATCAATGTAAATATAGTTTTTAAAAAAATATCCCTTGAACCAAATCTAACTTTAACGAAAATATATCAAATGATCCACGCTGTTGTTCCGTTTAAAATAATCAAAGAGATTTAAAATATATATCCGTATAAATATTGTAGGTACGTAATTTTAAACGTAGGGAATTCTTTATGGGATTTTTCTTTTATCCTTCAGTTTTTTTGTTCTATTTTGGCCGATTCAAGTAGTTAAAGAAATAAAAATAAGGAGGGTCAATATAAGATTAAAGTTAATAAAATTTTCGACTCAAGTTTGATAATAATAATGACAAAAATAATAATAAGCGATTACTATTAGATATTATGAAGACGTAGGTAAATAAATGTAATCATTATAATTAATTCTCCAAAAAATATATACATATCTAAATTATTGTAAAATATAATTAATATAAAACACGGAGGTCAGAAAATAATGTAAAATACCAGCAAATCTATACGAGGCTATAGAACCATCTGCTGACACAAAAAAAATTAAAACAATCTTAAAAAAATCGAAATGTATTACTTAATTTAAATTATATAATATGTTTAATATCATTGTAAAAAAAACCTTATTGTTCACAACTACATAATCAAATTGTAAACTAATAACCAAGATTTTGATGCTGTAAAAATAAAAAAAATCGTATATAAGCCATGGATCAAATATTATGTAATAATAATAATTAAAATCTCATGCGATAAATTAGACCTAATCTTAATTCCTCAAAATAATTATTTTGGTGCGACAATTTTCATATTATACTTGTAATGGGTTAATTTTTTATTTTTATAATTATCAATTTCTTTTAAACATTTTTTTAATGTTGATGGAATTTTTCGGTTTTTTAGGAGTATGTTTTATATGACAATTAATTTTAATATTAAACACCTTACTGAATGTTTGATAATGTGTTTGTGAGATTGAAAAAAGTACGTACTTCGAAACATGTGGTATTCTTCGCTCCTATCACTAAATAATGGGGATGGGTGTATTAAATTTTAAAGAAATGATTGATCATTTTGTCAATAAAACGATTCGGAGCAAAGCTTTAATTAAATTAGTATAAAAATATACAGCTATATATTGTATCATATTTAGTCATATTGTCGGTAGTTTTACTTTGTATAACTAGTTTTTTTTTTTTGAGAAAGAAGATATATTTTTTACCAAAATTTCAAAACATGTAGTTCTATCTATATGCAAAGGATTAGATAATCCCAATCACTTTCTATACAAATTTTAATGTTGCAAATGTATTTAAAAATGGTCTGTTCCGTATAAATTGTACAATAATTTACTTAAAACATTATAAAAATAAATCCTAGAACATTTTTTAAATTTTTTCAATATCGTTAGTAAAGTATATTTATACAATTATATTAACTTTTCATTTATTTTCATCTTATATGAAAAATGTTATTAGAGATAAACTTAAAAAAACAAAGTATTTTTAGTTCTTTTTTTAGCCCAAATGGTTTAACATTTTTTAAACTTTCACAAAGTATGAACTATTATGCCATCAAAATATGGTTAAAATTTCAAGTTTTTAACAACATTAGTTTCTGAGTCATGAGGTAAATAACTAAAACTAATATATTGAAAGTGTCGCTTATGGCAAATTTTACTGTTTTTACTAGGACTTACGACAGTTCCCCCCCCCCCCGCGCCTGAAGAAACTAGTGAGAATAGAAACAAATTAAATTTTGAAAATACCATCTATATCTAATTTATGGTCCATAGACTTTCTGAATAAAACTTCTGGACCATTCCAAAAACTTGAAAAGTGTTGACAGAAAAAACACATCATTAGACTGACCTTATTAACTGATATTTCGCTTCACTCAGAATTTAAATTTTTTACGTAGATAAATTTGGTGCAAAAGGGCTCTTAGTACAAATTTACATTTTTTTTTATTTTGACGCAAGTGGCCGTGCCAGATTTAGAATTTTTTTTTTTTTTTATGCACAAAATGGCGATTTCAGATTAATCGCGATTTCTAAAGTAGTTCATGTTGAAACCATGTGTAATTTTTATGTTGCATCAAAATCCTTGAAACTTAGACAGTTATTAAACGTTTAACTATGATTTCTGTATATACTAAAATATCGTTTGCTTATTCCACGGAATCCCTAGTTAACGACTTATCGTCTCATGCATTGTTTGACTTCGACCACTTAACCACAACCATATTTGTTTGATAAATTTTATATCCAATCATGTCGTTAAATGACTGTGTATAGTTTTCGGTTTTTCATGACTTAATAAGTAATAATAAAAGAATTTCATGATTTGAAAAGGCGCTATGTTTAGTAGTTTTACTCCGAATTATGAATGTACTTGGTTATACGTACTTGATGTAATAAGTTACAGCATAGAAATATGTTTATTTAATTTATTTTTATTGTTTATAGTAAGAATGAATACTTTTTTATTTTTATATTCTATAGTTTCATTCATGTAAATTCTTTAGCTTTAAACACAACTATTGAAAACTACAAATAGTATTTGTGTAATTTTCTAAATGTTTTATTTCAGGGAGCTGAAGGACGCAAAGGTCCAACAGGTCCACCGGGTGCGGTGGGTTTGAAAGGAGATAAGGTAAAGTTCGTGCGAATCGATAAAACTGCTATTCGTTTAAATTTTAGCATTTCATGAATAATGGCGGTGTAAGTAAATAAGCGTGATCGTAATTCAAATGCACAAATAATATAGAGTTGTTCTAATACAAATGTTTTATACGTCTCGTATACTTAATGCTCAATGTAAATATGAAATATACTTTTATTCGTCCTGTTTAAACTTTTCCAAATGAAGTGACAAACCATTAAAATCATTTCAGTTTCACATTAGATACATTATATGGCCATCTTAAATGTACCAACTTTCATTTTTATATTTGAATTTAATCAAAACATGCGAACTTCACGTATTTTAGACAAGTAGTGACTTATTTTCGTTTAAATTATGTAAATATAAAAAGTAAACAACAGTGAGCAAACATAATAAAGGAATAGTTTTCTAATATATTAATCTGTTTTAATTTAGGGAGAGATCGGGCCTGCTGGCCCTATGGGAAATGATGGAATGATAGGAGCTCGAGGCGTTCCAGGTTAGTATATTTTATTATAAATTACAATTTGTTTTTTCCAAGTCAGGTATATAAAATACAATCATTTTAATGTAATGCATTAAACTAATTATAGACGTAAATAAACAAAATTTTATTATTTAAAAAAACGAATGTTATGTGTATTTTTCAAATAGAGAAATGTTTTCTTCCTTGTATAGATTTTGAATTATCCATATTTATCAATCTATTAAAGTAACCAAATTTTATTTTGTTTGATCGTTAATTAAACCAAGTGCAATTTCCAATATTCTTTAAATGTTTACACAGCGTGCAAATACTGTTACGCGTCAATAAAAATGAAAACTAATTAAATATACTGTAAATATTAAGTAGGTAACATTGGATCATTAAATAATATTGTGCACGTAAGTGCACAACAGAAAAAAAGTATTAACGTATCCTATAATATACACCATGTTTTTTATGGAATGCTCTTGAAAAAAATTCCTTTATTTCTTACATAAAAAACTAACGTGTGAATGTGTCGTGTGTTCCGCAGGTCCACCAGGGCCCGTCGGACCACCAGGAGAGGACGGAGATAAAGGTGATATTGGGAATAATGTTTAATAATATTATCAGCTTTGACAATTCTTATCGGGACAATCAATTATTCCATAACAGGTGAATTTGGCGCACCCGGAGAAAAGGGATTCAAAGGTTCAAAGGGAGAAATGGTGAGTTTTGCGTTTTTTATCAAACAAAAAACAAAACGATACACTATCAAACCTACCTAATGAAATACCTCTTTGGATTAGTGAAATGCTCGTGTGAGTGCAGGTAGAGCCATTTAGAACGAATACAAAATTACTCATAGGCATGGTTCTAAACAAATTTCAAACCAATAATGTGATGTTAATATAGTATCTAAATAATGAAACATGACTGGTGACCGTTAAAGAGTATGACACACGGTGAAAAGTTGAAATTGCAAGTTTTTAATAAGTTGGCGTTTTATAGCTGTAATAAAGTCACTGTTATGGCAAGGTAGCTTCTCATTGTCATGTGCACATAAAATAAGATCGCTGTCGATCTTTTGTGAGTACATGAACGTACTAATCATATACCAACTTAATATAATTATATATATATATATATTTTTAATTTGAATCGAGGATCGAAAAGGGATCTGCTATCGTATTAATTCCTCTACATAAAATAAAATAAAATTCACATCTGTCTATTAGAATTTAATTAATACGCGATAAATATTTCTATTTAAATTTTTTTTGTATTTTTTTACATTAATCTAGAGCTTCGGGTACGTGACCCATTAGTTTTACATCTTTTTGAAGTTTACATACATTAATTATTATTATAATATTTGATGCTCTACAAATATCTGAACTATTTTTTTATAATAAGTTATGTTTTTTATACTTACATATCACACATAAATCAATCGTTAAAAATGAGTAAATATCCCGAATTAGTTTTAATTAAAATGACTGTAGATATATTTAGAAAAATCATTTATTATTATTATTCACGTTGTGATCGAGAAAATTCGATTTTCAAGAAAAATTTATTTTACACTTGTCTGTAGACTGCAATTTAATATTTCAACTGAGTGATCAATCAAACCAGAGAGAAAATGATAAATACAATCCGATCGAGAGCCGTTTTTCATTAGCGACTTAAATATACGTAAATAACTAGAACTTCGTAATATTATACTAAATACATAACAATTTAAAAACGTACTCTTCGATTTATTTTTTTTTTTAATTTTTTTTTTTTTATTAAAATTAAAATACAATAGATAATTGCTTTGTATAATTATATCAAATATGCATTTAAAAGAAATAATAAATAATTTATTCAAGTATTTAACTAGTACTTCATTATATACAAATATCAATAACTTAGTAATAATTATCATACCAACATATAAATATTCAAAAGATATCTCTATCCTTGTACTATTATTCCTCATTAATTTATTAAATATATTTTTATAATTTCGTAATTGTTTTGTACAACGTATTTGTTAATAATAAAGTACCATCTAATTTTGGCACAACATATTTCTTAAAGGAAAGTCAGTTTTTAATAATCCAATGGAATTTCATACAAAAATGTCTTTTAAATATTATTATTATTAAATCAGGCTGCGTTAAAAGATAAAAAAAATGAATAAAAATAAATATTGGTTAACTCAAATAATAAAACTTCTAAAATGTCAATATAAAAATGTTGACAAAAGCAAGTCGGTTATATATAATATATATAAATCAAACCTTATACTTTCACGTTTGAAAATTTTGCACGTCATGTATTTTATTACAAAAATAACACGGCTTAGTCGATATTTATCGATAGTAAAATATCGTGTTACTACAAGACCTGATGTCGTGGCCGTTTTGTACCGACGATTATGCGCATGGATTACGCTTAAAGCTTAAGCTTTTCGAAACCACGAGTGCCAAATATTTACCCATAGGCATACGAAAAAAAAAATAAAATTCATATCGATGTCTGCTTAAAACCCTAAAAAAGTAGTCGTTGCTCCACGTAAACATCTCTGTCGGTTTATAAAAAAAAAACGTCTACCGCGTCGTTCGCCGACCCAGTGATATTACTATGCGTGACCACTCGATTTCGTTTTAACACCACACGAATCCGCCGCACGCGCACGCTCAGCAGCGTATTGTTGCGTAATGCACGGACGATGTTTTCGGATCGCCCGGGACGATTAATTTCTATTTACGTCGTGTTTTGTTCTCAGGGCCCGGTCGGAGCGTTGGGCAACCCCGGACTACGAGGAGAGCCCGGACCAGTTGGCGTGAGTTTTCCTACACTAATTATTGTAACGTTATAACAGCATGATATTATTGTATTGTTGTCGTCGTCGAATCGGACGGTTCGCTTTTTTGTCGTTTTCGTTACGATATTGTGTCTCGTGTCCCGCACAGGCGCCCGGAGAAAAAGGACCGGTCGGCGAGATCGGCAGACAAGGAGCCAAAGGGGAAGAGGGGCCCATAGGCATCACCGGTAAGTCTGTGTGTGTGTGTGTGTGTGTGTGTGTGTGTGTGTGTGTGTGTGTGTGTGTGTGTGTGTGTGTGTTATAAATTATAACATATAATATTACGTAACGTGTTTCGTGTGTTCTCTTAGGACCACCCGGACCGCCAGGCACCCAAGGACTGCCGGGACCCATCGGGCCGAAAGGGGAAGTTGGAGACGTCGGGGCCAAAGGTACAATAACGACGAACAATAATTACAGTAACAATAATAATAAACGTTTTTACGTGTGCGCGTTTTAAATCTGATCGTCCCGCGTCCTCCGGCGACGTACGAAATCAATACGCGCGGACGTCGGGCGGTTTTCTGTCGGTCTCAGTGGCGTGACTAGGATTCACGACCCCCGGGCGAAATAAGACAGCGGGCCTTTATTTTCCATGATTTTCCATGATTCTCGACTTACAAATCAAACACAAAAAATAAATGGTCGTCACTTTGCTGCGCACCACGTTTTTCAAAAATTAAATAATTAAGCGACAGAATTATGCAGTCACTGGGAAATACGGCCGTCGATTTCATTTTATCCGGACTAATCACTGTGGTAAAACGATTAGATATTTTAAAACCATAGCTTCATGATATGGAAATGAAAAAAAGAAAACGACCTCGTTGAAATAAAATCGTATTTTTTTTTTTTATGAAATTGTTACGATCGTTAATCTTTTTTTACATAAACGTTTTACGACTGGGGCCCCGGTATTCGTTGGTCTGTGGCCTAAATTGCCCGTCAATATTGTTACACCACTGATCAGTAGACGCCGTCGCAAGAACGGGGCGGAAAAAAAATCACCACCGCAAGTGTTCCTCCGACCGCGCATTATATTATCTCTCTTTGATATAAACTGCGTTGCCCCGTGTGCGTGACATAATCAAATCAGCGCGACGTCGATCTTTGCGTCTCGTGCAAACGACGGTACCGACGCGGCTTTGATCCCATTTTACGGCCGGCGTGATATTAATTGAACGATGATTGATGCAGGTCCCGTCGGACAACCCGGAGCGCCCGGCGAAATCGGCCCCAGAGGATTTAAAGGCGTCGAAGGACAGTTAGGTGAGTATACTACGAGTATTCATGACGGGGTGAAAACGATTTGATTTTTAGCGTTCCGATCTCATGTCTAATTTACGATTTGTCAGATCGTCGGAATCGATCTAGCAGTACAATCGTTATAATTTTTTTTTTTTATGTATTTACCGTGACGGTGACGATTTGTGCGTCAATACGTGCGACTTTTTTCACAGCAATAGTTAGTACTCAGCAACGATCCGTACCGGATCTAGGAAAGAGGGCGAAACTCGACACTTTTCCCGGGCGTCTCGTTTGCATCCTTTACATTATATGTAATTTAAATTTGAAAGTCTAGGCGCGAATCTCAATACAAGCTCAATACAAGAAATAACCACACAATTAAAAAAACATAAGAATAAAAAAATAAAAGTCATGTTTGAGTATCATGCGTAGTGCTGTTTTCATATTTAGTTTTTGGTGAAGAAAGTTCTAGATCCGGTACTGGTGATGATAAACAAGCTTAAAGAATGCATATCAACTTCACGTCAGAAACTTATATTTTCAACTATATTAAACATGGCATTTAAGTTTCATTTTTTTTAATGACATTTTTAATTTACATCACATTGAAAGTTTTGAAAGTTCATTTTCTTGATAATAATGAATCTGGTTTTGTAATGATAACGATATATCTATATTATTATACGATACCGATTTGCTATTAACTACATTACTAACTAAATACTAATTATAATTCAATGGTTTTGTATGTAATTGATAACATCATCAATTATGTAGTACCTATATTACGTTACATATCAACATAATATGATCCATATTAATAAATTGCCAAATAATTAGTGTGTTAACTAGTCACCATAAAACTAAAATATTCAGAGTTTTTGAATTTTACGCAAATATGACAAATTTAAAATATTAATTTATGTTTGATTTTATGCACTTTAAATGATACACAAATCGTATAATCACGTTATATCGTTATAATGTCAGACAACAGAATAAATATATTTGCAATTGAAGTATAGTAACCTGGCAGATAGTTTTTAATAAATATGTATTTTTCTGAATTAGATATGAAACCTCTTAAATACATTTTACTTTTATGAGTATTGATTTTCGAATTAACTCAGAAAATCCGTAAACATTGTAGCTAAAAATCAAAGTTTATTACGGTAGAAGACTTGAAAATATTTTATGCCAAATAAAACATTGATTTATTTTTAACCGTCTTATTTTATTAATTAATGAATAATTAATAAAGAACTTCGATTGTTTACTTTCAACAAATAAATTATTATTAGAATCGTAAACTGAGAAAATTACGAGTCTGCGGGTTATATTTTTACAAAACATTAGTTATACGATTTAGTTGTTTACGCTATAGGTATAGAGAGCCACTTACGAGCCATAATATTATCGTCTTGGATTTAAATAAAATAAACCTATAAATAACTGCTATTTTGTTTTTTTAATAATATCGTTTCGTGTTCATCTATGTGTGTGTGTGTGTGTGTGTGCGTTTGCCGTATCGGTGACTAGGTCCCGCGGGTGCAGAAGGGCCAGCAGGTCCTAAAGGCGAACCAGGCGTGGCCGGACCGCCGGGCCCACAAGGTCTGGAGGGAAAACACGTACGTTCATCAACCATTTGATTATAAAACCACACGTCCGGCGCACGTCGTGTGAACGTATGTGTCCATTGACCACGTCACGCGTCGTGTGCGGCCGACGTAAACGTTTAACTGATAATCTCGAGTGACAACAAAACTAATTCTTATACCGTGTGTGCAGGGCGAACGCGGTGCGATGGGTGCCAAAGGTGACGACGGAAAAGTCGGACCGCAAGGGTCGATCGGACCAAGAGGTGAGTTTTTATTAAAAAAAATATATTTTTATATATATATATATATATATATATATATATATATATATATATATATATACATATATATCCTTATGGTGGTACGTGATCGGTTTTAACAACGACGGCGAGACGGCCGTTCACGTCATATTAAACCGTGACGTCACGGTTAAATCATACCCCCTCTGACTCCGTCCTCATCGATAACGCCCCTCGCTGGGTACAGTTCTCCTGGGAATTCCACACGCCTGATATCCAATGACGATCGAACCTCTGAGAATATTGTCTTATAGGAACCACGTACTAACGGTGGACATATTTTCTACGATAATAGGTTTCAGATTGACGTATTCTTGGATATCTTTACCAAAGGTGTGAAAATTCCAGAAAAACTATATCTGGGACCGAGTGGGTTCACCCGCAATCTGACTGTAAAACCGAGCCCGTGTTATATCTGCTATTGGTAGTATCTATTCACGTGTAGAGACCAACATGTTGATTCGCACGCCACCGTTTCGAAATTAACGATTTGCGAATACGTCTATCGCACACCGTCCGTCGTTTAGTGCAACAATAAGTAATATTCAAATATTTATATTCCATCTGATTCGTATTCCCTGGTGTACAATGTTGTAATAATATATATTGAATCGAAACACACTCTTTCGCGTAGTGCAGGTGTCCACGTGGTAGAGGAAGCGGATGGTACAGACGGCTTTTTGTTATGCTTACCGCGTTTAATTGATTTTTTTTTTTAATGCGATGAAAAAACTCTCAGTATATCGACTACGTAAGTTGATTTTGTCGAAAGATATTTCTAATATTTTTCGTTTTCGTTCGGTCGTTGACGTCACGTGTCTTCTTATCGACTTACGTAGGTTGATCGCCAATCAACATGTACACGAGAATACAATAGTTTCCGGTCGAAGTACCGGCAGGAACGCTGGTGAATTTCGTCCGAAAAGATTCACATGAACGTGTGCAGGATACCGAGTAAATCCCGCAGTAGGGCTTTTCTCCTAAACGGCAAATATGATTAAAATGAAAATATTTTCCATAAAAATATACTTTAATGTGTTGAATTGAGTGAGAAAAAGGAATATGGGGGAAAACACGTCGTGTATGCAAGAAGAAAATGTAAATTTTCAGCTATCGATGAAATATGTTTATTTATTTAATTTGTTACGCCGAGCAGAAATTTACACGGTAATGCAATATTAGAGACTTACGTAAATTATCTAACAGATTGCATTGATAACAGTACTGATTAAGAACGTAAGTGTATACGATTTTAATAAAAAGACAAAAGACATTAAAATATTGAGTTACATATTAACAGATAGAAGAGAGTAAATAGATGGACACGAGTTAGAACGTACTAGTAGCATTATTAGTACTTACTACAAAGTAGTATGGTACAGTGGACGGTGGTAGCCGTAAAATGTGTAGTGAGTAGGAGTATGAATTGGTGCATAGTGCCATTTGAAGGATAAGTCGAAATACGGATATTAATAGAGGAAAACAGGTCAAGGGCATCTATAGATCATTCAAGTAAACTTCGAATGAAACGAAAATTAGCATTGATTCATCGAGAGGATAGTGTGGGGGTGTTTAGTAAGCTAAATATGGTTGAGTAATCATGTTGAGGATGGTTGATTTCGATTAAGAAAAAAACCCGTTTTGGACCTTTTTCAGCGTTATTTGATCTTTCGCAAAGTAAGGGTGCCTATTATCACACCGTATTCTAAGATTGAGCGTACAAGAGAGATGCAAAGAGCACGGAGACAACTGACTGAACGGAACTTTTTCGTATCACGTTTTATGAAACACAATATTTGCAGACGGTAACATTAATGCGGTGATTGAAATTTAAAGAAGGGTTGTAATGTATACCGAGAACTTTGATCTTGCTGGAAACAAACATTTAGCCCGTCCGCCGGTGGACAACGTATCACAAAAGGGCGTCACTTGAAGGATCAGGGTGTGTGGTTGCACGTCTTACTTCTAAAACTGTCCCAATAAGCCTGCTAAAATAAATATGACCCATTTTTTTTTTAATGAAAGTCAATTTCTTTTTTATATTGATGGTACATAATATTGTTATGTCAACCGTAGTAAGTGGTTATTGAACAAAAATCGTGCTCTCAAATAATTGAGTCAACAAAAAACATAACGACTGTTGTCAATCATATTGTAGAAAGTAATAATACTATCACACGATCTTAGATAACCATAGTGTATTATTATTTATATATTACCTTTTAGTTTTTGAAATGCTTTTATCATTTTTATCGATGTGGTCTATGATATATGGAAAAAAAATAAAAGCAGAATAATGTATAAGATAGAGGCATACTAAGAATTATGTCAAAGATGGAGTTCAACATTTTTTAAGAGTTGAACAACTAAAAAAACGATATTCCTCTATAACAGTATTAATAATAATAAACGCATATATACTCGTATATATATCATATTACTATAACAACCCGGCCTTTCTATGAAAGAAGTTATTTTTTGATTTTATATTGAATTTACTTTAAAAACATCCGACTATTTCTAGACTTATATTAAAAGTCTTCAACCCATGTGCCGTCTTGTCTTAATTTTAGGCCAACCAACGCATTTTAACCATAAATTAACCTACTTTTATTGCTAACCTTTTTTTATTTTTTTATTTTTTTGGCTTATTACCTTATATGAGTTATAATTATTACTTTATACAGTACGCACTCGTGAAATTGTTGAACAATAATTAGTGATCCATCGCCAAAAAATGTTGATCTAATAATAAAATATTAAAGATATTACAATAAAATATATTAAATAATATTAAAGATATTATAAAAATATTACAGATATTTTTACCACTGATATCTACATATTACCTAAAAATTAAATATTTTGCATTTTGATACAAAGTACTTCAATAATGACTTTATAATGTCTTTTATTTTTTTAATTATAGGCAAGAAATTATATTGTAATAATTCATCACCAAATGATTTGTTCGTTGAAAAAGTATTAAATGAGTAAATTTTAAAGTAGAAAATTAAATAATTTACAACTCAGTAAAATAATATTAGAAAATTAATTAGAAAAAAAAATGTAATTAAATATTAACGTCTATTAATAACGATACGATTTTAAACTACTTGGAGTTCCGGATCAAAACGATTTTTTATTTTATGAAAATTCAGTAATTTCGTATTATAGTTGTTTTCGAACGGTATATTGTATATATTTCTTCTAAACGAAAATGTATGAACTTTTCGTCTACTAATATATGAGACAGAAATTTGTCATCAATTATTATCAAATTTGTATATAGATGATCTTTTAGTGGAAAAAATAATTAATATATACCTACATTAAGCATTATATTACATAATATTTGAAATTAATTTACCAATTTGACAGTTAAAAATTTAAATACCTGATGATTTTAATATATTATTTGATGTTACTCTAACTGTCGTCGATGAAGTTAAATCCATTCTATTAACTTTATGTTTGCCCTCCTGTATATATAATTTTATTTAAATATATTTTTCAACACAATTTTTTAAATAAATGCAGTATTAATAAAATTATTATAATCAGCTGTTATAAACATTTACGTGTCGTTAAGCGACACTTCGACTCCAAGACCACGTTTCATTCTTTTAATACAAATGTTATAATACATAATATGATTTAATATAATGACATTATATGTATCAAAAACTAACTTTTAAGATTGATATGATTTGTTTTCGTCAAAAAATTCTTGAAATACAAATATCAACTCTAAACAGATTAGATTTTACTTGTTTAGTTAAATCCTCAGATAAATGCATTGCTCCAATTACATCAATATAATCTATTGGTAGTACTCTTCAAAATATATGTGTAGGTATGTAAACATTACAACTATGGAGTACCGTAAAACCGTCCAACACCCAAACCTTACATGCGCTTCAATCAATATGCCTCCACCTAATAACCTCTATCTTTGGTATGTAACTAATGAAAATCTGCACAAAGATCTAAAACTACAAACCCTTAACGAACTGGCCAAGTCCCATTACTCCGAATCCCATTTAAAACTACACTCTCGTACCAATCCGCTAATCAAAAAACTATCCACAGATAACATTCTTAGAAGATTAAAAAGACAACAGCCTAAAGAAGTACTTAAAGCATAAAATCAAAAGAAAAAAAAAGAAAACGTAATTACCAAGTCACGTGGCTCTCAGCCTTTGTATCCTATATATTTATGACAACAATGAAAATGTCATGAAAAATCATCAAAAATACTTACATAAAAAATCACTTACATATTAAATGTTGTTAACGAACAATTAATGGTTTCAATAATATTAATTTTTAGCACTTCCCGATCAATGAGTGATTCCAGATTTTGGGTACGCCCCTACCACAAGGTACATTGTACATAAATATATCTACATTTATACGACCTGTGTATGATAGCTTGATGAAATTTCAAAACGGTCCGCTTAAAACCTCACACGTCCGAAAATAAACTGAAATAAGCTCCTAAACTATGGCAGTATGATGATCGTCGAACGATCGTAGAGTAATGTACTGTAAATCAAAATTGAATTACTCGAAATCTAAGTATTTTAATGAGATATTCTTCGAACACCGTGACCTATACCATTTATATTTGAATAAATATAAAATAAAAAATAATTTTAAAATCAATGCCGACATGGATAAGTCCCCGAGCAGTTGCATAATGCGCGTGATATGTGAAATAAGTGTTTTTTTCTCGAGAAATACGAGTAGCCCGGAACGTTTTGTCGTGATAAAAATAAAGACGGCAGTAGACAACCCGCTGTACGGTTATTCGCAAATACGTGGCGCCAATCAAAATTGCAAATGGATAATTTCCGATAATATCATATTCAATGTGTTGAATATTTTAATTTTGACACTGTGCTTAATATCACTCAACGTAACACATTTCGTTTCAATTTATTTTGCCGTGGATGTAATAATATCAAATTGAACGAAGTTTCATAGAAACTTGATATCAACACTTATATGTTACACTTGGCGTTATGACATACTCTACCGATATAATATTAAGCTACAGTGTTGTACCGAGCACTTTTTAAATAGGTTGTTTTTTTATTGGTAACTATCAATTACGCAATGAACGGCGGTGTACTAAAATTTATTTAAAAACACATTTTGAATCACCCTCGCCACTAGGGAACTTTTCATAACAGACGAATTCTCGGTGAACTCGAATCGACATTTTAAGCTGAAAAGGATCTAATTGTTTGACTGTGATTAACAGGTAACATTGGACCGGAAGGGCCAAAAGGCAACGCTGGTGTGCCTGGATTTCCTGGAATTCAAGGGGAACCCGGTATTCAAGGCCCCAAAGGTGACAGGTAATGTCTTATGCAGAATCATAAATTTATTAACCTACTACTTATATGACATACTATGAAAAAAATGATGGCTGATTTACCAAATAAAAATATACAAATTTCGCAACAATTCAAAATACAAAATGTTGTGACGTCAATAGGTACATTGAAAGTAATGAAACTAAATAAAAACAACAACCTTCGATACCTATAATATACTCAAAAGTTCAGCAGAATCATCAAAATAGTTCATATTTACATTTCATTTTTTATTATTTATAATAAAATCATAAACACTCGAGCAAAATAGGCTTATTAATATAGGTACCTGACCGGGAAGCTACGTTGCTCTTGTTACCGCATACATATGTTTTTTTTGTTTTTTGTTTTTCTACGTATGCATTGTTACTGATTTTAATGAAATAACACATTTTAGCTTAGAAATGAAACACTAAATGAGCTCGGGAAACTACATACAGTGTTAAAACAGAGGTCGTTTTTAAATTTTAAATGACATAATATTAATGTTAAAAGTTAGATTTAATTGATTTAACCCTGCGTTACTACCCAACACGAGAATCACGTTGCTACTACTTTGGGTCTTTTGGACCCAATTTTTAAACATACCTCAAATATGACCATTATTTTTATCTCAAATATTCAAACCAACTTCTAAAACATTCATTTAACATAATAAATAATCAATTTTCTTTATTATTTATAATATAAATGTATGATAAAAGTTAAAAAATAACGTAAATAGTGCTTTGGTAAAAAAAGAAAAATCAAACTAAAATTAAAATTAAAAATTGAAAAGAAGCCATAGCTGATTTAGTATAAAATAAACAATTTACTGTTATATTTTCAATGAACGTGTTTCATATATGTGTATTGAACTTTAAAAATGTAACATAAATAATACTTTTTTACAAAAAAAAAAAATATATATATTTTTTAAAATTTAAACAAACTGCAACATTAAAAAAAATAATGGTAGTATAGTAAATAAACAATCTTGTATATAGATTTTGTCATTAAAATCCATATTGAACTATAAAAACAAACAAATTTACAGTCATAATATCACAGTGTAAAATAGTATAATAGTTCATCGAAATTCAAATCATAAAGTTTACATATGTTAAATTCATAAATTTAAATTTTTTATTCAACATTTTCCAGTAGATAATGTATGTATAATTTATATAACATCAACTTACTGTTCTATGATATTAAATACTTTGTATATAGGGGTCGAGACGGCGAAGACGGAAAAATGGGAGCTTCTGGGCCTCCTGGTGAAATTGGTCCTACGGGGAAACCTGGTATCGTAGGCCCACCAGGACGAACTGTGAGTATCAATTTATTCAATTATTCAATTACATTAAATGATTATAAAAGAAAAAATGATTGATCTTTGATGATCAATACAATAAAATATATTTCCGCGTAATGAAATGTATGCTCTCTCATATCAAAATACTATTCTAGATTTTATTATGAATTTTAAAATTATCGACTTTATCATAGAATTAATAATTTGATAATTTTTCATTCATAGGGAAATGAAGGGCCACCGGGACCTCAAGGCAGTTCAGGATTTCCAGGAGAAAAAGGCGATCAAGGGTTAATAGGCAAGTACAATATCAAATAAATCGATACACTTTACGTGGAATTACTTTTTTGAAGTAAATTTAAATATCTAAGTCATATAAATACCTTTTATTTATAAGCATAATAGATTCGTTTCGAAGACATTACCTTTGCTTTCATTCTGCTTTTAAAATTTTTGTAAAATTTTAACGACTATTTAATACTTTTACTACTTTTGAAATTTCCATTTTATTTTTTTAGTGAAAACCTAGTAAATAGTAATATATCATATGTGTATAAATAGATTTTTTTATTTTTATTTCATTTATTACAAGTTGGTTTATTTATTGTACTCTATTTTAAGATAACAAATTACCGTCGCATTTTATCACAAGCCCAACAAAACATCGTCGTGTCGTTATACAAGGTTACATCATTGAATCAGCTTAAAATTTAACTCCCATTGATGATTTACTTATGTGCATGCAATGCACGTTTTACGATTATGAAAAATCTAAAACAGAGCTTGAATATTGAAATGGTTATATTCATAATATAAAACCATTGCGACGTTTTGTCTTCAATCGGCTTACAAATTTTCAATGTACACAATTTATCCAAACCTTTTAATGTTACATTGTGCGCTTACACAAGCCAAATATATTATGTACGTTTATTTGGTGTTATAAAATATGTTTGTTACAACTTCCAACAAAAAACGACAGTGAACCATTCCATTTGAACGAAAACTCCTGTGTCCAAGACTTGGTTTACTTAAAATGCCAAAAGTTTGGAAAATTAAACAACGCCCTATCTTAGTAAAAATTACAACGCATATTCTACTGACTATGAACGTAATTTTGTAATGTTTTTTTTTTTATTATTATTATTCTTAGTGCTATTTTCAACGGTTTTAGACCAAAATATTTTCTAGAAAAAAATTACATTTTAAAATAATTTCTACTACGTGTTCAACTTATAATATAAAAAATGTGACAGACTATCGCATATCGTCGATAGACATCCCAAATTGTCTACAAATTATGAGTATTTTTTTTTTCAATGGTAACGTGCTATTGCAAAATTTTGAATTGGTTCAAAATCAAATAAATATTATATTTAGTTCTATTTATTTTTTATTTTTTTTTTTTAAATAGAAACTTTGTTCAACAATTAGTTTCGACAACTTAGTTCTATTTAAAATACTATTTTGATGACAAATTGCTGATGGGTACGTTATACAAATGGGATTTAATGACAAAGCTAAAATCTACAAAATCCTTGCCCTCCTAAAAACAAGATTTTTTCGCCCCTAGTCGTTGCCATAAGAAGATTTTTACTCGGTTTTATTATAAATATGTTATGAACTCCAAGGCTTTGTAGCCATAGCAGAGTAACTTTTAACACTTAACGGACACAAATTTATTACTTTTACGTTCATATTGTTCTGTTAAACTCTAAAATGTATAATTCATTTTTAATTTAAATCGTCACTATTAATAGCCGCCAGCGATCGACTTATTTGCGTCCACTTTCTACTGACATAAATCGCTTTTCTTACATACGTAACTTGGTGTTTAGGTATTTTTGACGTATTATTTTAGTTTTCTGTACTCAAGTTTTCATTATTTTCTCAGAAAAAAATAATATATATATATATATATATATATATATATATATATATATATATATATATATATATATTATATAGGTTTGTCTATGTCCGCTTTAAAAATAACTTAAAATGATTTTGAACCTCACCATATTACTCATACTTAGTTTTTCCTAGTTTGAACTAAAATTAATAGTGTTCGAATTATTCAGGTGAAAGTTATAAAATACATTCAATAAAGTAATTAATACATATTCTAATGAAGTATTTTAATAAAAGGAAAAAAATCACCCAACATTTTCCTTGAGTTCTGTCATTCCAATCCATTTATGTTTACTTGCAAAGTTTGTAATTGGTTAGAAAGTGTTAAAGATCTGTGTAATTTAAACGTCTTAAGTCTAAAGTCAACGTTTGAGTGTCAAATTCAAGGCAAAGTTCTTGGGAATGCATCAAGTGATTTTAAGTTTGAACGTATGGTTAATATTAAAATTAAATTAATGCGTGAAACTAAACTTCACTGCTGGAATCGTCTTGTTTTATCAGTGGGAATCATCGATGATGCCGTATTTAAAATCCCGCCAAAAAATACAAATTTAATTACGAAAATGTTTCACATACAATGTTTTACTCACAAATAATAATCGAACAGCGCTAACGTAGGTTTCAAACCCTTGATAAATTCTTGTTGACATAATCATGAAAACAAACACAGTATAAGCGTGAAAACATATTTGCTGATAAATACACATCACCATTCTACCACTGGCCTCAGCCACTCAAAGTTAAATATGCATTAAACTCTAATAAATTGTAAAGTATTACGAAAAACAATACAATCGAACAAAATTTACAAATCAATTTTATGTTATTGAATGTTTTAATATAAATAAATCTATTTAATTATTAACTAAAATTCTTAAAAAAAAAAATATTTGAAAAATGCAATTCATTCAAAAACATCACTCCCTTGTTCCGTCTAAAAACTCAATAAAATGTTTACGTTTTCGTAACGCATAGACCTGCTACAAAATTGAAATTCGTCGTAAAATGACGGAAACCAATTACAACCTGTACTTAGGAATTTGAATATTTTTATGAAAACATAATTTGTATTATTATTTCTAGTTGCTCATGTCATCTCTAATAACATCGAAAAAGTTATAGATTTTTTATAAAAATAATTTATGAATTTTTCAAATATTTCAGTATAAATGCTAATTTATTGCAAGGTCATTCATATTTTAATATTACAATGATTCGAAAAAAAATCTATATATATATATATATAATATATATTATATAATATCATATATAATATATATATATATATATGATATACTTCATTATTAACTAATTCAAATTTTATTTTACACATTCTGTGTGTATTAGTACTTAATTATTTTATTATAGTTTTCGGGTCGTGTAGGCGAAATCCATTATATAAGCCACTCCGTATAATTTGGAGAGAGGTGACTAATAATTGAACCAAGTGATTTATGTTATTCTATTTTAATACTATACTAATTCATAGCCACCACATTAGACTTAATGCTAGCTTTATTTATTAATTAACACATATTTAGTGCTTTGAATATGAATACCTGATTATGACCATCAACAGATTTTATAAATTATTCGACATTCACGTAAAATAATATTTTACATTTCGTGTATATATAAAGAAATAATGGAACTTTTTTAGCAGCCTTGATAGTCGGAAAAACGAATTTTATTTACTTTGATAAATATTAAAATTTTACGAGAAAAAAAATAACTGTGGTAGTCAAATAATTAGTTTTATTTCAATTTTAGTATCAAAATATAATCACAGTAGGTACAATCACAAATTAAATTTGTAAATTGTTTAATCTAATAAAAAATCGCAGGATCGTGCAAAATGCAGTTTTTAACTGTGGATTAAATTAAACTTTCATACATTTCCAGGTTCTAATCTTATTATTTTGTATAATGTAATGAAAAGTTAAAATCTCGTAAAGTATGAACGAATCTTATTTTTCTTTTTATACTGTTTTGAAAATGTCCATCATATAATTATGTCAATATTACATTTATCAGTCTTATAATATAATTGTTTTGAACTGATTTCCTTTGTGAATTTAAGACTAGCTTAGCAGCAAAATTGAATTGACATGTCAGTATCATATTCAATTTATTTCATCCGTTCGTTTTAATAGGCAAATATCATGTTATTAAACGAGAAAGATATTATTTTCAATATTATGTACTTTTTTTAGCAATAATTTAAACATGTATTATTTCTATAGGTATGTTAGGACAATATAATTTCATTCCAATTAATTTAGTAATTGATTATCATTGGTAATAATTTTAATTCGAAATATTTGTAATATATTATTATTCATACAAATCGTAAAATAATTTTATAAAATTTTCTTACACAGTATTAACGTATAGTTATTTACATAGTGTTTTAAAAACCATTTTTTTTATCTCAATCATTGTGAATTTTTTTTTTTTGAACATAGGAATTACGTTGCTGCTTACTAATAGTTGAAAATACATTTTTTTTTTTAGGAGGTCCCGGCCTACCTGGTCCCATCGGAATCCCAGGTCCTCAAGGTGCACAAGGAGCTCAAGGAGCAATGGGTCCTCCTGGTTTAGCGGTTAGTATTGTAAAGTTTGTTTAAAATCATAAATTTTATTCATTATAATTAAATATATTCATAAAAAGGACATACTTCGAACCGTTAGGTATTCTCCGCTCTTAGAACAAGATAATAGTAATGGGTGAATTTAATTTTAAAAAACGATAAACCATTACTTCAGTTAAACTATTCTGAAGAAATCTTCAATGTAAAAATAAACGATTCATGAATTGTACCATTTTTAGTTTAAGCGTCTATAGGGTTTTTTTTCTATCTCGACTATTAAAAATAAATAG
Source organism: Therioaphis trifolii (assembly GCA_027580255.1). Taxonomy (NCBI): domain Eukaryota; kingdom Metazoa; phylum Arthropoda; class Insecta; order Hemiptera; family Aphididae; genus Therioaphis; species Therioaphis trifolii. The sequence continues at coordinate 23,589,679 of CM050404.1, forward strand.
ATGCTTTGCTTCTCTTAAAATCTAAAATTATGATTTTGAAGTCATGGTCTATTTTTTTTTTTTTTTAACACATATTTTGTTTATGATGTAAACATTTCATATTCTCAAATGTTAGAAATTTTGCGAAATGATAGTTACACAAGAAAATCATAAAACAAAATTTGATGAATTTGTTTTTTTTTTCAATATATTCAAATGTAAAATGTTTGAAATAAAAATAAGAAATTTCGGAAAAAGTTTATACAACAAAAAGTACGTAGCACTAAGCGTCGCGTCGTGTTTTTTAGTCTTAACTGAATTTAACTTTGATGATATTGAAATTATTTTTCATGTAACGCACCTTTAAATAAAAATAAAAATAATTTTTACCGATTTTATTATTTAAAATTATTTTAGTACACCTGAATGAAAAATGATATAAGTTCAAAATAAATCTTTGATTTGGTTAATTTTTAAATATAATATAAAAAAAAAAAAAAATGGAATTTTCGAGTTTCTATTCTATTTATAACGAACAATTAATTTTAGTATTAACATGATCCATACATACTGGTTAAACCAAGTCGTTTGTGTCTTCTGATTATTTGTACAATTATCATTCAATTATAACTGAAATTAGCAAATAGTTACATTAGGATTAAATTATATTATTCCAACTGTAGAAAATGTATATGTATTTGCGAATTTCGGAATAATTAATATTTAATGTATAGCTGAGAAATGATTTTAAATAAAATTATTATACAATATATTAATTGACTTTTTCATAAAATATCGGATGGACAATAAAGAGTACTTTGATGTAAATACGGATTATACTTGGTGTACATCCAATTAATTAAAAACTTACTCGACTTTTTTTATTTTATTAATTTCTCGAATAATTTTTTACATATTTTTAAGTATTAATGTATGTGTTACGTATACTATTATATAGTGCATAGGATTACAGTATAGAAAAGTATATCAAATTCAAGCATACTCATATCATCTTAATATGTGAAACCCTAGTTATACATACGAATACTAATAAGCGTATGTGCTCAAAGTAAGACGAAATTCGCTTGATTAAAGTTTGCATCCATTGATAGAAATGCGGACTGTAAATAGTGATATTTTATCAGACTCTTTATTGAAATTCAAGTCCTATAAAAAAAAATTGCTACCACGCTTTGTTTCACATTTTTGGTACCTAATATATGTCGGTAGCGACAGTATTTAAAATGTACGTAGGTACAGTTTATTTTAACAATCATTTTAACAACGACTGTCGGTTTTGTTTGCATTTATCCAAAGTTTGAAAAAGACAACCGTCGACGAAACAAAAAATTATGTATGCACAGCTAAGCAACATTTCTCTTTTATCAAACACGCGAATTTATCAGACCACAAAGGGCTATTCGATAATGACACGGGATACGGACTTCTGAAGGACTATATTCTTCACTATAATGTTCGTAAGGAGGACTGGAATTCTTTCTGAAATACGTTTCGATAATGGAAAGTGAACAGAGGACGGCGGGTAAAAGAAAAGAAAACACTCATATATTTTATAAATGATTCAGTGCTTCATCGAGTGCAAACATGTGATTTTGGTGCTTAAAATAATATTTAAAATTGCCATTATTTGGGTTCTTGTACGTCGTTTTTTTTTTTTAATATTCAGTATTTACCTATAAAATATAGTGTTCTAGACAAATACACTACACGCTATACCTTCATTTTTTCACTTAACATAGTTGATAATCTATCCTAAAATATCCTACATCATAGTCTATATTCCTAGTGTTTCGATTAACAGTTATAATGTAATTTATAATTACCAATATACTATACAACAATACATTTTATGTAAATCTTTTGTATTTGGTCGCTTATGATTATTGATTATTTCATGCATTTTCGGTATAAGTACTTTGCAATAATCCCAAAAACAAATAGGATTAATAATGAATTTCAGCGGTTAAAAAAACTATCCGGTTAAATAACTAACCAATACACATCCCTATACAAATATAAAACATACATGTACCGTTTAACAATCATTTAATCCTTGTTTGATTTGATTTGATTTTTTTTTTTAATGGCAATAAATAAATGTCACCAGTGTGCATATATTATTATTTATATTATTCAAACGATAAAAATAACCTCACAAATTATTCAACAGAAATGCGTTGTTTCGCGTTAACAAAAATGCGTTAAACTATGTTTTAGTAAAAATTAAACTACCTAGGTACCATAATCATTAAAATCAATGAAAGATAATAAATTATTTTGATGGTCGTAACATGTTTGTTAAAGGTATTATAAATTCCAACGTGTTTTCGTGTTTACAATCAAAAAACAAAAAATATGTAAATAGATTGAACAAAAAAATTTATTTGAACACAAAGAATTATATTAATTGTAATGTATTTGGGTTTATCTTAATAACACGTCTATCGTACAAATATTAATACATACCAATTTTATAAAAAATAATTTAACACATCATAAAAAATATATATCAATAAATCGATTATAAAACGAGTAGTAGTAGCAATAGTATTAGTAGTAGTAGTAGTAGTAGTTGTAGTAGTAGTAGTAATAGTATTAGTAGTAGTTGTGGCCACCACCGTACCGGTACACCATATGGCAAGAGGACGGAGTGAATTAAGACGACTAATTGAAAATGGGACCGAAGAGGCAAAGTACATGGTTGATGAAAATATTTGGATTTGGTGGCAACAGGAATGGGAAGATGAAAAAGTCAAAGGGGCGTGGACAAAGCGACTTATAGTCTGTCCTACGAGAGAATAATCAGTCTGCCGACCAATTTTCGTCCGGGTTGGCGCATACCCCTACTCTGAAGACCACGTTCGAGCGGTTAGCATTACGAGATAATTATTAATTTATATGAAATACAGTTGCAAACCACAAGCGTAGCATACTTGCGCCGCCGCCGAACTTTGAAAGAAGGGGTATCGGTTGTTTCCGACTCACGACTTTGGCCTCGGGCGTTGTCGCAGTGATCGTATATACCGAGAGTTCGTGATTGGGCAAATCGCCGGCATGGGGTGACAAGCTACTACTTGACACAGATGTTGACGGGACACGGCTGCTTTCAGGCATACCTACACAGGTTTGCCGGCTCACAGAGCGCACAATGCTTATCCTGTGGGAATTTTATTGACGACGTAAAACACACATTATTCAAATGCAGTCGGTGGGCAAGGATGCTGGAAGATCTGGAAGCCACGGTCAATCAAGTCGTTACACCAGAAACGATAGTGCCAATCATGCTACGCAACAAGGGAGACTGGGAAGCGGTGGAACGGTACGTTACCCAAATCTTGAGGAGTAAAGAAGAAGAGGAAAGGGTGAGGAGGTAAAACGAGAGGTCAGAGGCGGGGGGTGCGCACTAACGACCTGCTGACTATTGGGCAAAAATCGCTCCAGTTGCAACGCACAGACGTGTAACATTGTTAAACTAAGATCCCGAGTTGTAGATACTGATGATTTGCTGTTCACTGTATTTATTTATTTATTTTTTTTTTTTATGTTTAGTATATGTGTAATGTACAAAGTTAATTGAGATAAATAAAAGATAGCGGCTCGACGGGAAAGCAAAGGAAAGGCAGTCCTCCTCCGAGTCCGGCGATAAATGATAAATAAAAAAATAGTAGTAGTAGTCGTGACTTGTAATGGTTGATATTATTACCAATAGCATCATGAGTACTCTTGGAAGACAATTAGGTGGCTACGTTCACTCGAGCTTCGTTAAAAATATTACGTTTGGGATTCCTAGCTCATGTCATTCACTACCTAATGATTTGATCACACAAGAATTTAGTTGCCTAAAGAATTGCTATTACGAACATAATGATTCATGACGTTATAATGGCTAGAGATTTTTCCAAATTGGTTTAACCAAATGATACAATTTTTATTCGTAGGCCGTATATCGTCGGCTAAGACGTACCTAATACCTCGTAAGTCAAAAAAATGATATTTTAAGATATATACATCAAAATTTATAGAAAAAAATATGGAATATTTTAATGGTAATATTACGTTTAGCTCATAATTTCCAAAGAGAATATAAACTTGGACGCAATATCGCGTAAATCAATTATCAGTATTTTGTCAGAACCTTGGACAAAATATTTATTACGTCGGCTGGCGCACTGATACCGCGGTAACTGCAAACAAATATTAAAACGGTTCTGTGGCCACAATACCTTCGATTTATAAATAGAAATAATAAATAATTGTAATTATAAAATATAGTGCTCACAATCAATGATAATACTGATTATATTTTATTAAATCTAAGTTATCACCATAGAATAGATTATCACACAGTATGTTTGAACTTTGAAGTGCGAATTTCTCATTTTAACTTAATTGAATATTGTCATTTGTTTATTACATAACTTTATCTTGTTTGTAACTATTAAGTAGTATAAAATAATTCATAAGAATGGATGAAAACGAGATTGATTTTCTGCTAAAAGAGATGGATAATGACGATCAACGTAAGTTTCAAAAACACTATAGTTTAATTTTAATGTGTATTGTACCTATTATTGAACAAAAATACTTGACTAAAGGGCACACCCAAATGGAGTGTGACTCAGTTCATTCTAATATTGAACGCAAGTTGAAGAATGCAGATATTTATTTACCTTCGGATTATATAAAAATTACACAAAGTGCTAGGAAAAAACCTTTTCCTTATAATGTAAAATGGTGTGGTACATCATTTTTTAAACAATATCAAATTGATTTAAATAGATATGACTCATTAAGACCTGGAAAATCAGCTGGAGATCCAACTATTACAAATATAAAGTCATTTCGATATAATCCAAATGGCACTATTGATTTTAAAATTAATTTTGATGATGAGTACTCTGATCTCAGATTGGCTCAAAAGAAAAGAAAAAAAATGTGTAAAATAGCATCTCCTATTATTTATGGTCAGCTTCATGCAGAAGAATTGAAAATTCTCCAAAGTAAGTGAGAACATTTACAGCAACTGAAAAAAGTAATTCCTAATGATTGTCATGAGTTTTATAATCATATTAAATATGATAAGATAGTAAAACTAATTTAACTACTCTATTGTAATTAATAATAATATAATGTCTATTTTTTAATGTTATAAAATATAAAAATCAAGGCTTTAAAACTATTTTTTTTTTTTTTTTTTGTATTTTTATTATATTATAACTATAATTCAAGGTCTGAATGTTACTATTAAAATTTAGTTCTATTTAAAATAATGTTTATTTTTTAATACCCTGATTGTTACCTATAATTATGTTTTAATAATAAATTCAAAAGGTTGAAATATTAAAAGGTTCAATAAATAAAAACCCCTGATCCAACAATTTTTATTTAAAAATGTAATTAAATTAGTCAGCTAGGAAACAATAAAGTAATAATAGATCGTATGTCAATATCCATTTTCAATATACTTAAAGCAATAGCTCGTAAGTCTAAAAAAAACATTTTAAAAACGAATTATAATTAAAACTACATTATAGACTTATGGAAAACATAGTCTTAAAAAATTATTTAAAACATAGGCTAAACTAAATACAAAAATTAATTTTATAAACACAAAAATGTGTCTCTTGAAAAATGAATGTTTTTGACTTACGAGGTATTACGTCTTAGCCGACGATATGTGGAAAGGGTCCCTCTCGAGATTCAAGAAAAGAAGAAAAAACGTGTAATTAGTTGTGAATTTATTACTGAAGTAGAGAAAAAGCCGGGCTAAGAAGGCTGTAGCCTGAGTAGGCTCAGTAAAAATTGTTGATGACTTTTTATTACTTAATTAATAATTAAAATGCAATTAGTATGTAAACTCAAATAAAATAAAGACAATAATTTTAACATTTTATATGAAAAATGTATACATTTTATTAACAATGGCTTCCAAATTAAAATGTAATATTGTTGATGTTTGGAGACATTTTCGCGCTTCTAGCACTTTTACTTTTGAAGTTGCGGATAAATACCTAAGATTAATTTATGCAAATTTAGTTTGTAATACATTTTACTGTTTTGTTTAATTATTCAGTAGTTTTCCTCGTATATCAACTAGATAATATTTCTGACCTACGCTGAATGCTAAACGTAACTTTTCGACTACATTTTCTGGTTAAAATTAATTATGGCAGACGAATACACATTGAAAAATCAATAGATTCTTCACTTTTCTCAAAATCGAAAAACTACGAGCGTGGTAAACGGTAAAATAAGTGTAAAAATCATGTTTGCATATTCATACATAAATTTTATTAAGCACCATGTTAATAATAGCATTTTCTAAAAATATTTCCAAATAATTGAGGAAAAATTTACCCTCTCCTCGTACCAATATTTGTTTTCAGTAACAGCCTTGTTCTACACGCAAGCATACTGTCTCATGTAATTTATACAATACAAAATATTTAAATAAGAATTTTTAAATACATTTAAAAACATTATGCTATGCATAAAGGTCATTTGATATACATTACGCGTAGGTACATATATATAGCTGTAAATATTATTTAACATGATTTACTGATTTTATCTTTTTATTCCATCATTATTTATTTATATTTATTTTATTTTTAAATTTAGGGTGAAGTCGGACCACCAGGAAGACCGGGAAAAGACGGAGAACCGGGAAAATTTGGTGAAATTGGTAAGTATAATATTATAATTTGTGTGATCGTTGTTACAAATCGATACAATCGATTGTTGTATCGATAAACAGCAAACATATTTAAATAAACAATGTATACTGGCCAAATATCATATATTTTTTAATTTCAGTATTACAGCTTTACGTAGATAATTTATTATATTACGATAGATAAACTATCAAATCTATAAATATCACATTCGTAATAAATTTAATTTGAACCAATTGTGTACGACGATTTCAAATTTCAATAAATTTATATATATTATTCAAACTTTTAGTATTGAAAAAAAATGTCAGAGTCTCACAATCAATCGTGGGCAAGACAGGATATCTTATGTGCAAATACGGTTAAACACGTTTGTAAGAAAGGGAAAAGTTATGAGTAGATCCATCATTGAAATACCAACTTATTGAATTGCAATAATTTAATCGCACAGCACTTAAATAATTAAAACAACGTAGATATTTTGAGTATTTTAATATTGATCGGGTGTCATATACTTGTTTATGAATAAAATAATTTATGTACACATATATATTTGTTTATAAATTATAGATAAAGTTTGAAAAATTCTTACTTAAAATAATCGTACAATACAAAATTTCGTACAAAATAAATCTTTGAACGTATTTTATTATTATTGTTATTATTTTTTTTTTTTTTATAGGCCCATCTGGAGAAAAAGGAGAACGAGGAAAACGTGGACCAAAAGGTATATAAATTGTATACGTACAAATACGCGTGAAATTTAAAAAATAATTAATAATATTTGATGCTTTTCAAAAACGAATTCTCTTAAAATAAATTATAAGTTTAATTTAATACCATTTATTTGACACATAAAAAAAACTGCAGTAATTGCCATGGTTTTAGATTCTGAGTGAAGCGAAGGATCTTAAGGTTTTACAATGATGTTTATTTTTTTAGATTCTGAGTGAAGCGAAGGGATCTTATGGTTTTACAATGATGTTTATTTTTTTTTTTTTTTTTTCTTTTTTTTTTTTTTCTTTTTTTTTTTTTCTGTAAACACTTTTTCGTATAGAAATCCTTGTCCAAAAGTTTCGTCCAGCAACTTTTTAGATTCGAAATTGAACTGAGATGGTACTTTAGAGAGGTCATTTTTCCAAAATCTCCATAGTTTTTCCAGTAATCAAAAATAACGATCGAAAAACTGAGTAAAAACGGTAAAATCGGTAAAAATCCGCCGTAAACGAGATTTTCACTGTTCAGATTTTAGGTATTTAGTCATAAATCGAAAAGTATTGAAGCTAGAAACTTGAAAATTTTATCCAATATCAAATACATACTTTTTTATATTGGACAACATTTTCAGAACAATTATAGCACTTTTGACTTAAATATAGAACTTTTAATTTACCAAATTGTTTGAAAGTTTTTATGTAATATAATTTTAAATATTTGACAAAAAGTTCTGAAAATTTAATATGACCTTACTCATATACCTACCTAATTATCCTAACAAAAGTTCAAAAATCGTTAGTCAGGATTTTTTTTTATACACGTTTTAACAAATTCATATAAATTCGTATATGAATATCGACTGTTTTTACGTTAATTTTCAACTTAAAATCTGTATAAATCTTTTTTGGTGTGTCCGATCACAATGAAACTTGGAATATAGATATAAAAACATGTTTCGAATCTTTTGGTAACAGAAAATTTCTAACGAGTTAAAAATTGAATATTTTATGAGGGTTTAATAACGAAAAAACTCACCAAAAATCAGACAAATAACCGAAAAATACGTAAACAGTATATAAATAATATATTATATTACACTGAAGCTTTGCTCAGAATCGTTTTATACTAAAGAAATGAGTCATCATTTCTTTAAAACTTAATACATTCATCACCAATATCTTGTCCGAGGTTAGGTTAGGTGATCCCATGATAGAAAGTGCTATACACTCCTCACCATTATCTTGTCCGAGGAGCGAAGCGACGAAGGACGAACTTCCACCACCATTATCTTACCAGCTTTTTTTTTTTTTTTTCTTTTTCTTTTTTTTTTTTTTTTTTTCTGTAAACACTTTTTCGTATAGAAATCCTTGTCCAAAAGTTTCGTCCAGCAACTTTTTAGATTCGAAATTGAACTGAGATGGTACTTTAGAGAGGTCATTTTTCCAAAATCTCCATAGTTTTTCCAGTAATCAAAAATAACGATCGAAAAACTGAGTAAAAACGGTAAAATCGGTAAAAATCCGCCGTAAACGAGATTTTCACTGTTCAGATTTTAGGTATTTAGTCATAAATCGAAAAGTATTGAAGCTAGAAACTTGAAAATTTTATCCAATATCAAATACATACTTTTTTATATTGGACAACATTTTCAGAACAATTATAGCACTTTTGACTTAAATATAGAACTTTTAATTTACCAAATTGTTTGAAAGTTTTTATGTAATATAATTTTAAATATTTGACAAAAAGTTCTGAAAATTTAATATGACCTTACTCATATACCTACCTAATTATCCTAACAAAAGTTCAAAAATCGTTAGTCAGGATTTTTTTTTATACACGTTTTAACAAATTCATATAAATTCGTATATGAATATCGACTGTTTTTACGTTAATTTTCAACTTAAAATCTGTATAAATCTTTTTTGGTGTGTCCGATCACAATGAAACTTGGAATATAGATATAAAAACATGTTTCGAATCTTTTGGTAACAGAAAATTTCTAACGAGTTAAAAATTGAATATTTTATGAGGGTTTATTAACGAAAAAACTCACCAAAAATCAGACAAATAACCGAAAAATACGTAAACAGTATATAAATAATATATTATATTACACTGAAGCTTTGCTCAGAATCGTTTTATACTAAAGAAATGAGTCATCATTTCTTTAAAACTTAATACATTCATCACCAATTTTTGAAAACAATTTTACCTTGGATAATTCTTGCATCACTGATATCGTCACGCTAATTTAATCGGGTTTTATTTTTTAAATGTTTGAAAAGGAACATTGAATTAGTAATTTGGTAATCATGATTAATGTGATTTCAATCATTTATTTTGTGAATGATTCGCAGAAAACACGAGTATTTTTAAGCGCGAAATATACATTAAGTATTATTTATTTTACGATTCCTAAATCAGTCCGATGTAAATTTAAAATGCCATACTTTTGATAAACTTCAATTATGGAATTTTTTTTTTACATCTGAATTTTCATTCAGAATATCCTTACTTATCAAAACAAACGCGTGTTCAAAACTCCCGATTATTAATATTCATTCATACATTTTACGAGTCATTCGCGTTGATGCTTATTTTGCAATTAAATATTCTACTCAATAGTTTCCTACTCAGTGGTTAAAGTGAAAAATAATTGCAGGGGGGACTCAAGCTAATGCACAAAAAAGGAGTCCCCTCAACCAATTTTGTAGCCAAGAGTAAGGCGTATGCATGCCCCCCCTGATTTTTTAAAATTATACTTTTAATCCATGTTATTGTTCACCTAATTTTTAAAATTAATCACGGACGTATATAATATGTATATATGTATACACATATTATTATGTATTATGTACATACTCAGTGATTATAACTCTAAAATATAAATTACCTATATTCTGGCCAAGGAGAGAATGTCTCGAGAACAAAGATAAATCAAAATAGTTTTTTTTTTATATAATATAGATCTTGCAACTAATTTATAACTAAATTCCATTTTTTTAATTTATTAATTTAATTTTTAAATAATTTGTCAACTTTAGTCTCAACTTTTAAATAAAAATTTAGAAATATATAAGTACATATAACATTACCTATAGAAAAAAAATAAAATTTAATCTTATTAAATACACCTTAACACCTAATTTTTGATTTATGAAAATAAAATATTATATTGTATAATGTGTAATTTTAAAATATACTTAACAATATTATGAAAATAATAAAATTATATGAATAACAAAAAAAAAATTAGTTTTAACATCAAAATAAACATTTAAATTGATCCTTGGTAATATATAATGTAGTATTATTGCCTTATTAATGATTTTCATTAAAATATGCATTTATATCTATTAGCACTATACTGCAGTATTCATAATTTATAACAATACATATAAGTATAACATTATAGAAAAATTAAAATAAAATTAACGCCTAATTTTTGGTTTATGTAGATATAAAATAATAATATTATAAAAGTAATTGTTATATGAATAACAAAAATAAAAAATTCATTTCCAATGCTATGTGATCAATAATATTTGAGTATGATACGTTGCTTTGAAGTACTCTTCCCATGTCAAGCCCATTTAATATTTGAAGACCAGTCATTTTTGGAAAGTCTGTAAAGGGACGTGGATATTTAGCAATTGAATAAGCTGTACGGAATATTCTAGCTGTAGATTCATGTTCAGCTACCTTAACTTTAAAAATATGTTCATCCATAACATTCTTTTCTGACTCAGTAACGATTTTTTTGGCATTTAAATGAGCAATAGAACTTTTGTGTTAAGCAATCTTTTTTTTGAAAATGTTTGAAAAATTGAAATAATAGATGTATTTTTAGACCAAACACAAAACCAAATACACCATTCAATAAGTAATGTAATTACAAGTAGGCTCAGAAGGAAAAATCAAAATAATCAAACGAATATATTTTAAATTCTGAGTGAAGCGAAGGATCTTATGGTTTTACAATGATATTTATTTTTTTTTTTTCTGTAAACACTTTTTCGTATAGAAATCCTTGTCTAAAAGTTTTGTCCAGCAACTTTTTAGATTTTAAATTGAACTGAGATGGTACTTTAAAGAGGTCATTTTTCCAAAATCTCCATAGTTTTTCCAGTAATCAAGAATAACGATCGAAAAACTGAGTAAAAACGGTAAAATCGGTAAAAATCCGCCGTAAATGAGATTTTCACTGTTCAGATTTTAGGTATTTAGTCATAAATCGAAAAGTATTGAAGATAGAAACTTGAAAATTTTATCCAATATCAAATACACACTTTTTTATATTAGACAACATTTTCAGAACAATTATAGCACTTTTGACTTAAATATAGAACTTTTAATTTACCAAATTGTTTGAAAGTTTTTATGTAATATAATTTTAAATATTTGACAAAAAGTTCTGAAAATTTAATATGACCTTACTCATATACCTACCTAATTATCCTAACAAAAATTCAAAAATCGTCAGTCAGGATTTTTTTTTATACACACTTTAATAAATTATTATAACTCACCAAAAATTATACAAATAACCGTAAAATACGTAAACAGTATTTAAATAATGATATATTATATTACACTGAAGCATTGCTCAGAACCGTTTTATACTAAAGAAATGAGTCATCATTTCTTTAAAACTTAATACATTCATCACCAATATCTTGTCCGAGGACCGAAGGGACGAAGGACGAACTTGTACCACCATCATCTCACTTACCAGCTTTTTACTCTATGTATAATATATAATAAGTGTTTGACTTTAATAATTAATGCAATTAATAATCATCATTCATTATCACTTTTACGTTACCTACCTATACTCAGATTTATAATTTTTTATACGTTTAATGTAGATATTAACATTCATTTTTTATGATTAAATGAATATTTTAACCGTACCCCGGAAATCAAACTAAAGGGGACGCAAAGCTAAAGCTAAACAAAGAAGGGAAACGCCGTCCTCCTCCGTCCCCCCTCACTTTAACCACTGTTCCTACTGAAAACACATTAATTTCACCGTAATTAATCAAAAAGAAATAAATGAAATAAATACATACGAAATAAATAATAAATTCTGTTAGTTAAGACGTAAGCATCGTAATAACGTGTTTAGTAAAATACGAAGTGTTTTTCTAACTTGAAAAATAAGTCAATATCAAACTTTAGAATTATCGATGCGATTGTTGATGTATTTTAGGTTTTAATATACTTAATTCAAATTCAGGTGTATACAAACAAATGTTCGTTTTAAGATAATTTTTTATTTGATATAGTGCTCAGGAGTTTGGACTGTTATGAGTTACATTTATAATCAACAATGTATTTAGTTAAAGGATTTTTATCTACTGTAATATGTACTTCATTCTATTGATTTCCATCACGTACTTCCCACTTAATCACATCCTGCCATCCTCGTAACGACAGCGTTCATAATTCTCGTTTGCATATATAACCGTAATTTTGTAAATAATTACCGAGACTAATTGCGAGTACAAAGTTTCAATTAAAAAAAAAAAATACTTGCATTTCTTTCTTTCCATACATTACTACGAAATAAGAAGTTTATGAATCGTTTCACAATAAATATCAAAAATATTGAAAATATATTAGCATGAAATGTTGTTTTTTTTAACAAACATTTTATTTTTATTTTTAAAGTGAACAATTATGCATTTAACGCATTACCTTTTTGTCATCAAATAAAGTTTTTAAATTTCCAATTCCGAAATATTCAATTCATCCATAAACAAATTGAATCGATACGTAATTATTTTGTCATGAAATTAATTCAACGAATTTGATAAACGTATTACGTAAGCAATAATTTCCTTGAAAAAAGTTTTAAAATATATAACTTAAAAAAATAATATTAGTAGGCGTTATACAACTTTTCAGTTTTTATATTTTATTCCAAAATAACCTTATTACTTACATCATACAATATGTAAAATGTTTATATAATAAACGTAAAAAAATATTACAGGCCTTAAAACGTTTGACTTTTTGGTATCCATTGAAATGAAACCTAAAGGCAACAGTTATCAATCACGTGCATGACGATTGTCAGCCATAATTCACTTAAATATATTTTCGTTTTCGTTTTTATACCTTTGTATTGTGTTTATTTCATTATGTAAACAAACATCATCGAATCTGACGCCACTCGTGTATACATTAATACCGAATATATTTTTAAATTTTAATACAGCAAGTACAAAATTGAATCAGTTTCAATTCGTTTATTTGACTCCTTAGAGTATGTGTTGTATATTGAACATTGAATCAACTCTTGTTTTTTATCGTGCATTTTTTTTCCACTATCTTTTTTACTGTCTTTATCCTATGATATAAGTGATAAATCTATGACATGGTTAAATATTGTAGTTCGATAAAAATTAATTTCTGTTAGCTATTACTAGAGTTAGGATGTTGATGACTTTTGCATTTTTTTTCCTTTTATTCTGTACAATGTTATCCTAGCTAAAAATTTGTTTTATGCTCCCTTGATGCAGAATATTCTAATTTTATTTTGCATTTTTTGCATTTTAAGCTATAAATGCATTTTTTTTTTGTTTTTTAACGTAATTTTTCAACATTTTTAAATCATTTTTTCATATTTTTTTTTTTGTTCACTGTAAACAGTAAACAAATATTAATATGACGTAAGTTTTGTTGGCAATATTTGAATAACTCGAAGGGCGAGTAGAGACACTAATCAGTCAACTTTCAACAGCAATCGTAATATGTCATGTTTTCATGTTTAGTTGATTGAGATAAAGTATTGATTCATCAAATAATGGTTGTGAGCTCAATACAGCGTTCCCAACAAGAAAAACATTAACATCTAAACGAGTGCGTTTTCGCGACCCAGAGCTATCGTTATGTTTGAATAGTTTTGCTTTGTTTTTCGCTGAAATAGAAGGATACGACTTTAAAAACAAGTGCGCCATGTGGCACCTTGGGGCGAACATTGCTCACGTTTTTACCATTGAAAAATGAAAAAAAAACGTCATCTTATTCTCCTTGTATTATATGTCTTATCTCCAGGTCATCCCGGTGAAATTGGTCCAATGGGTATCAAAGGTCACGAAGGCGAAAAAGGTGACAAGTGTGAACGAGGAGATCGAGGTCCAGAAGGTCAAAAAGGAGAGATGGTAATATAAACACAGCTTTTTTCCGTTATTCCTTTTTCATTATATAATAAAAATTGTCATGTGTTAAAAAACAACTTAGATAAAACTGATCTGTATGTTTCGCAAGTTCAGTGCGTTTGTATATATATAGAAGGCCGGATTAAGCCATTTTTAGACCCTACTTCTCTAGGCGTTAATTGAAAAAACTATCTTTTAAATGATAGGTACTTCTGTATAACGACAATTCGACAAGAATAATTTAACTCACAAAAAAAAATCTGAAAAAGCTTTGCTGCTCTTAAAACCAGTATGCCCAGACTGGATAAATGTTCATCCCTAACTCCTTTGAGACTCATCGAGGAAACGATCGTTTACGGTCTAAGATTTTCTAACTGTTATGACTATTAACTTATTTTGCATATTTGCTGATATAGTTATGCTTACCTCACAAAATTATTATGTTGTTCTTTAATAATAATTTTGCATACTTATATTCACAAATTAATAATTATTTATTGGTAAAAACTTCATATCAAATTTATGTATTACATATTATAATATATAAATTTAAATAATACACTCTTGGTTAGTGTTAAATTAAATTGAACGAACTATTTGTGTTTTACAAATAGATAATGGACAATCTTAAATTTTATCAAATACTCAACACGTTATTTTACTCATGTTATGAAGGCACATTTCAAATTACATTAATTAGTAATTAATTTTTAATTATTAAATAGGGAAATTATTAAATAATCATTAACAAATTATAAATACATGAAATTATTAAAATTATAATTTTAACCATCTTTCCAATGCAAATAAATTTAGTGGAAACTTTTTGTAATAATATTTTGTTTGTTTTAATGACCACTTACTATTCAAAGTTGAAAATTTAATTTCAGTGATAAAAAAAAAACTTTAACCATTATATGATAAAGTTACACTGGTGTTTTATTAAATTTGTATTTCCTAATATAAAAAGAGTGTAATTAGAACGAAAATGGCCATCTCATTAACGAAAATAAAGTTTATTTCATGGGCGTTTGATAAATTAAGTACGATATATACCCAACAAAAACACTCCACTTGCTCCGTGTGTCAAAATCCGTTAAGTATAGGAGAAAATTTAGCAAAAGTTGTGATATCGTTTAATAGCCAAGTTATATTCAGAATCATGAATACCCGTGCTTTTAAATTGTCTGCTCGTAATTGAACTCGGCTCGGTGAATCTTATATGCGGAAACGTGTACACTATACATATTATAATAGTGTGCTAGCTTAATAACCGTGCATATTAACCGTTTAGACGGAGCTCAATTATTATAAGCAAACAATTTAAATATTACGAGCGTGTTTAATTCACATTTTAATTCCAAATATAACCCATTTAATTACTACACAACTTTTTAAATCTTAATTTTCTTTTGTACTTAATGGTTTTTCACATTGGGTCGACACTAGACAGTGTATTTTTGTCGGAATATCATTGTTTATTCTTTTTTTTTATACATTTATAGAATATGACTAACGTTTATACCTACGGTATAGTGTATATTATGTACAACAGAATATATTTTCAAAAATTATTGTTACACGGTTGTATCGAATGATTAAGATATAATTTAGGATCGTACCCAATAAAACAATCGACTTAAAAGTTGTACCATATCACCGTTGCGCGATTCGCGGTGTGTTTTTGGAGGGTTTATCCGCGACGAACGGCCAGATGAACCCAATTAAACTGCACCAATGATAATCATGATAATCCCACCAAAAAAATGATGTGTTCGAGAAATCGTTTTTGTTTTCTTTTTGTCGTTGTGGTGAGCGAAAGACACCAAGTGCTCACAATGGGTTTTAGAGATAAACGAGAATCATTTGTCAAACGGAAGGGAGGACGACCAAACAAAAAAATGTCCGTAAAGATGGATGGGTTTTAGTGGTGTTCGGAAACGTAGAAGCAACACTATAGTGGGTATTTAATTACAACGGTTAAAAAAATTAACAAAATAAAACGAATAAAACTCGTCGCAGACGGGTGCTCAGGCGGTAGGGTGACGAAACTCGTAATGGATTGGCGTGTCACGCGTCCGGTGTTTGCGTCGTTTTTCGTGAGACCATCGCGGCGATGACGATAATAATAATAATAATTAATAACACTAAAACACGACTTTGAACCGCTCGGCGTTTACGCCTCGGGACGACGCTTGATTCGGGCAAAACGTCTTTAAGGATAAAAAAAAGTAATTATTTATTCAATTAATTTTTTTTTGTGTGTGTGTTTCATCATTCTCAGGGTCCCGTCGGATTGCCAGGCGCCAAGGGCAACGACGGTCCGGCTGGCGTTCCGGGCGTCGAAGGTTTGCCGGGTCCCAAAGGCATCGCTGGAGTAGCCGGAAACAAGGTTTGTCGGGAACGCAGTGCGTTTTTTTTTTTGCATCTAAGTGGTCGTCGAAGAGACGGTTAATATAAGAACGCGTTCAGTCGATTGTTACGACACCACACTGCGGTCGTTCATATATTTGATACTTTTTTTGTCGACGAAACAACTTAAAACCAGAGTCCGATCTACAAACTTTGGGGCTAGGAAACTACAAATAAAAATATGAATTTAAACGACGCTCTGGTTATGGTGCACTGCAGGGTATTCCCTGGAGGACGTTTCTCTCTTTCGTGATTTCGGTCTTTAGTGTCATACCACTCGGCATGCTTTCCTCTAATTTTCCCGATCTATTGAAATTTTCTTTCGGTCCTTTACTGGCTTTAATTTCCCAACATCTCGTTTTACTCCATCCTCCCATTTTAGGCTTGGCCTTTCAAGTCGTTCCCCCCCCCCATAGTACCATTCTCAATAATGATATCGTCTCGTCCCAATGGCCTAATCTAACTAATAACCAAACTAAATGTACACAATGTACCTAATAATCACGTGGTATAAATCTTCGCGGATCGCTTTGTATTATAATATTATGGTTTAATCTGTCGATGCATATACAATGAACCCCCTATCAATGGACACCTCTCGAAAGTGAACTCGTTCCCAATAGTTCTAAATTTCCCGCAAAAATGCATCTACAGAATACATAAAACAAACTAAATAATACATAAAATCGTGGATGCTCTCAACAGCAAACGGGAACAATATAAACTTTATCGTCAAAATGATCAATCATCAACGCACGTATATGTAAGTAGCAGATAATAATATTATGTACTCACTTTTTAATAAATACATAAATAATTATAATAAATATATTTACTGAAGTAAATGCATAAAAATAATTACTGACTATTTATAAATTATAATCAATACATATTATATTTAATAAATAATACCGATTATAATATGTGTACATTATTTTTTTTTTTACGTATATGAATCTATACATACGTACTTAATAATTTGTCTTTATAGCAACTCCTCGTTGTGGGCATCATGTGAGTTCTCACAAATATTCACTATAACACAAAGGGTTTCTCAATATTGGATAACTTCCTTAAGAGCGAGTTCCATTCCCAATAACTGTCCACTGTATAGAGGTTTCAGTGCTTATGGCTTTACGGGAATTTTGTGTCAAAAAAACGCGAGTTATTTATGATACATACATTTTTTTTTTTATTGTCATGCGTTTTTAAACGCTCAGGGAGAACAAGGACTTCCGGGTCCACCGGGACCTCCAGGACCACCCGGCGAACTGCCACTCCTGCCACCCGAGTTAGCGGGTTTCCAGCAAAGCGCTTTGGCCCGGTGGCGTCGAGAACTGCAGCTGCTAAACGACGTGAATGCCGACGACGACGGCGGCGGCCGTACCGACCCAACGACGACGACGACAAAGACAGACGACAGCGGCGGGAACGGTCCGGGACTGGGTGACGACGGGCCCAAGTACGTGGACATCGTCAGCTCGATTTACGGCATGCGACAGGACCTGGAGCGCATCAGAAAGCCCGTCGGGACCCGCGAGAACCCAGTGATGACGTGCAAAGACTTGTTCTACGGACATCCGCAGTTCAAAGACGGTAATTCCGCGACAGCCGCTGTTCATCGTCGGGCAGGTGCAGGGGGGTCGGCCACCTTTCCTTAGAGAAAAGAGCGATTTTTTTGAAAATTTTACGAGACCGTGATGTTCAATGGACCGTGTAGGGGAAAGAGGGGTGTGAAGAAACTTTTTTTTTTGTAGTCGTTTATTTCGCCGCCTCATTAAACTCAGTTTCAAGCTCGTCCTCTGTCCGCCAGTCAGTAAGTTACGATCGGAAAACCTTGTCATAGTACAAATGTCAATTAGAGTAAACCGAGCAATATTTTATTGGGAATTGATATTTACCTCCTTCTTTAAATAACAGTAAGTTTTTTTTTTTTTTTTAACAAAGGAACTCTTTCTTTCAATTATTTTTAATAAAACATATTTAAGGAGTCTCCGTGTTGACACGTATCATGAAGACTCGCGGGTTGCCGACCCCTATTTTATTTAGGGAGTTGTTTAATTTTCTCTTTTTTTCATTCTGGTTTATCTGAGCGAGCGCTCGAGATCTATACAGCGTACCACGTTCCGTCAATAGGTTTCCGAGAGCCGCGCCTTTTAATTATATTACAACAGCGCCTAGTAGTTTTATCGCGACTCATTACGAAACGTTTACGATCATTATCACATCGTAGCTAGCGTATTACGCATGATATAATTATAACGTATTTTCGGCAATACAGATAGAAAGAATGACCATAAACGACGGGAAGAGTGAGAGAGAGAAATGGATGCGAGGCGCTCAATCCAAACATAAGTTATTATAAGCATGATATAGTGATTTTAATTATAATAATCTAATCAACATTAATCGTCGATAATACTTTGGTGAAAAGTAATAATGATAATTGCAGTGCTTGGAATGATTCATAAAATATTCCACGTCCGCCATAATATTGTATATTCAATATATATTTATAAACGTATAAACGTAAGGGTGTTACGCGTTGTAATTTATATATTGTTATATATTAGTTTTCCATAAACAATTAGAAACACTCATAGAACCGTGTTAACTATTTGAAAAAAATAATTTTCTTACTGTTTTTTTTCTCTACATATTTTTTTTTTCAAAGTTTTCAAAATTAATAGAAAGCTATAGTTTTCTGAAGTAGTAACTGTTATTTATAACATAGAATTATGAAAGATAATAAATTTAAAAAAACAAAATGATAATATTTTTAATTTCTAAAATTATTGGTCTAATAGTATAAACTTAATTTAAGTCTGGGGTAGTGTTTTAAATTGTACACGAAAAAAAATTAAATTTGTTCACGTAAAGGATTAAACAATATTACGATGTATGAAACTTGGTGGGAAATTCTATGAACAGTATTTTTATAAATGGCCCATAAATATTTTGAAAGTTTTGTCTTTTTAAAGGATTTGTTTTAGAGTGTTACATACTGATCGTTGTAAACACCTTATCTTAAATTACTATGTACCTACCTAAATGCAAATTGATCAATTGTTATAGACGATTAAAAGATAAGAACAGCACAACAATCGATACATTTATATTTGTTCACAGTCTATGCTCACGTATAGTTGAACGTGTATTCATAAAAATAAAATAAAAACCTTTTTTTTATTGATTAGTTTATTTAGATGGTTATTATCTATGACAGACTGCATAATTGATATTGATTTGTCGGGTTTCGAGTACATATTGTGATTAATTCCATTCAACGATTTGCTCAGAAGTTTTTTATCCAATATTTTTCGGTCCAATGAATTTATGTATTACGTCTAATTTATAATATTAGGAATAATAATTTCTTCACTTTATATTGTAGTGTTTTTTTTTTGTTTTTCTTAGAAGTAACTTTTACAGACTTCATAATAAATGACAAAAATAATTTTTTCGAAAATTTGTTTCAATTATAATTTTCTTATTACTGTATGATACTATTTTATTTTTACATAAAACAGAACACACACATATATATAATCATTAGCTATAGCTTAATGGACTTCAAACCATTTTGAATAAAGTATTAAATCACAGTTAGACTAGCGTAAATTGACTGTTAAACAAAATGTATCAAAACTTACGTATTTACCTTGTAATCGAACCAATATAGAATTTTCGTGGAACTGTCGTTAATAATAGTAAACACGACGTTGTTTACTTAGCAACCTACGTTGAAAACTCCACAATAGTTTATAAAAGTTCTACAAATGGTAGGAAACTAGTTCGGTTCGAATTTCCTCCAGAAATGTGAAAATTTTCAGAAATCGACGTCCAAGTGAATACAAAAATCAACTCATGTCGTAGAAAACACACGAGTATATTTTCGATTTTTTCAATATGGTAGTATAATCATGACTATTGTTTTTTGAAGAATCACGTACGTCCATGTGAGGCGATAAAGGCAATAGTCCCCCCATGATATATTAATTTTATATTTATTTTCATAATTGGTTTATTTTAAATTAATTAAAAATCGAATTAAACAGTACTTAAACTTAATATTTCATTCGTCAAAGTTCATGCTGTAATTTTATATGAATATATACACACCGTTACCTTAGGTTGAACCAATTGTTTTCTTAATCTGATAAATCAAGCTCATAAAATTTAAAGGCTTTCAGCATATATATGACATTAAAAACATACATATTATCTGAAACAAACATTTCTATTTTTGGTCAGATGTACTTATCGAACAAACCTTAATATAATTTGGTTTTATTTGTTTAGCCCATTGCAATGTATTCACACTACACTCAATAATATTACTTGTATACACACATATATTATATTGATATATACGTACATATGTATTATTTTTATAAGGAACACTATTTCTATGGAAATATCACACGTCACGTTTCTTCTAACACGCATTGTTTGGTTTTCAACAAATAGAACTTAACTTAAATCGATTCCAATTTTCACGTCACGTCGGTCGCAACGATACCAAGTGTCGATGTCACGAACACATAGCAGTGACATAATATTGAAATATTTTAATCGAATAACTCGTATATTCGAATGCACAGTCCAGAACACGGAGTTTGAATGGACCGAATACGATATTCTATTATTACGAATCTACCGATATTCAATACCGCCGTTATTAATTTACATCGATGCGGCGCCGTCAGGGACGATAAATATCTTGTCGGATTCTAACAAAAATAATAGCGCGATAATTCCGCGTCTATCCCGAACGTATATTATAATATAATATATCAACATAATATAATGATTGATTTCACAGAGTGAACAGCCTAACCACTGCGGATCGTTTTATTATTGAAAATCATTATTAATAACTCAGGTACGCGTCTAGGGAGACTAGAGTATTGTTATGCATCCATAATATATTTCGATGTCTTAGACTTTGCCGTCTATACATTAGAACACGCGCACGCACGCAAACACACACACACACGCACACCAGTGGCGTATTTGAGCCTTCACCTAGGGGGGGGCGATATTAAGAGGAGTAAACCACCCCCACCAATTAAAAACATTTTTTTTAGACATAAAAAACAACGCATTTTTATTATTTATTTAAGCACTTTTATTAAAGAATTTTTAACCACGCTTTGAACTCTGTGGACTTTAACCAACTTTGACGAAACGTATGCTTATATGATTTTTTTTTTAGGCCATTTAAACGATGGTCCTTCATTCGAGTTTTCAATGTCACTCATTTTGTCGCTTATAACCACAATAATAAAAAACAAAATAATTCAAGTTACGCACTGCACGAGTAAGAAACGACGGCCGACGAATAACAATTTTAGGTTATAGGATCTAGAGTATATTCGCTTATAACCCATGTATGCGTCGCATTTTCTTGGTCATTGCCATAGATATTGCCACACACAAGTGTTGTATATCTATGGTCATTGCTTATACGTTTCATTTTCGGCAAAAAGTCCGCGTAGGGTATTATGAGTTTACGACTTATGACCAACATAACAACGTATACAATTTTCCATAACATGGTAAAAAATCAAAATGCAAGAAATCTCCAGTCTTAGCACTTATTTCCTCAATATTTGAATTCCCCAGAAAAATCTCCAAAACCAAATAATACACCAAAAATCCCCAGAAAGAGGAAATTTCCCCAGACCTGGCAACACTTTCGTCAGACGAAATGACCATAGACATAATAGAACAGACACCATAGACACCATAGACATTCTATTATGTCTATGGAAATGACCTATCGTGACCCTAAATGGTCACCTAAGTAACCATTTCGACAGGTGACGTTCCGTTCCATCACTCATTTGGTACGACTACGTCACCCATTACTCGGGCTAAATGTTCCATCTTTGCGTATCATAGAGCAATCACTAATCAGTAATCCGATTTATCCGATATAATAATATGTATTATCAGTTGCCAGTTATCACAAAAATTTCTCATCCAAAAAATATTATTTATTAATTAATTAAAATATTTAGATACACAATTAATATATTTAGTTCAACAATCATAAAATATTATTTTCAAAGATCTCTCGGGAGGGGCGATCGCCCCTATCGCCCCCCCCCCTCAAATACGCCACTGACGCACACACACACACACACACACACCATACACACAAGGCAGGATAAGAGAGGCACATGTTTTAGAGAACATACATTTTGCGACTTTATTTGAATTCAGTGAATACTTTGAATAAATAAATGAAATATTGCTAAGAAGAAAATAATTGGTAATTGTTTTTTTTTTTTTTTTAATATGTAGAAAAACGATGAATGATAAATTGTTAGTTAACATGATCATATTAGAAGAATCGTTAATGTAGATTTTTTTTATTTACAAAATTTTATAAATTAAATTCTAAAATACTTTCGTTGCAAACGTAATAGCCGAAAACAAATTCATGTTCAAACACTTCAAACACGTAGATGCGTTCCAATCGCTTCGTGTGCGTTAAGGTTCCGAGAAAAATATTGTAGTTGAACAGAAAATCGTATTTTCAGTTTAAAATCTGTGAGCTTTAATCAATGAAAACACGTTCTCGAAAAAGACGATACAATATTATATTTTTTCAAAGCCACGCGTATAAACTCACGAAGCGAATCTGTCTAGAATTGAATGAGTGAATGCTAAGGAGTCGTCCGCAAGTGAAGCGGACCGTGTTTTTTTCTCAGTTTCATAGGGTGGTCAAAAATTTTTCGCTTCCAAATAAAAATAACAAAATCCTGGACTGTTCGTGACGTGCGGTTCACGATTGAGTCGAGCCACAAGCAACCTTGGTGGGTTTTTAAAGAAAACCGTATCTGAAAATCGGCCCTGTGGGCGTGCGAATAATAAGTACGTTATTTGTAAGTATAAACCCACGTGTATGTTTACCCACATGTATACATCACGTACTAGACCAAGGATTGGAAATCGATTACTAATAGGGTTCGGATGTTTTGGCGAATGATTTCCGAAATCGAGAAAAATAAATATACATTGATTTTTTTAAAACCACATTTTATACGACAAACTTCATAGTTAATTGCCGACTACCCGACAGAGACAAACGTTCCTCGAATGTATAATATGTTACATAGTCCATGCACGAAAAATATCGTACATCATTTTATTTTAATAGCGAATATGTTCGGGAGTCCGGGTTTTCCCTCTCCACGGATTACGGACCGCCGCGCCGGCGTTCGCTTATTTCCGACCGCTGTCGTGTACCGTAACGTATTATCTCGTGACATGTGCGCATCATTACGAACCTACTCGTTATAATATCATTAAAATGTGCGCGCGTGTGTGTACGGCAATAGCACGACGTGACTCAAGTATATTTTTTTCGTCTCGTTTTTAGGATGGTACTGGATCGACCCGAATTTGGGAATGCCATACGACGCCGTGTACGTGTACTGTAACATGAGCGGCGGCGGCGAGACGTGCGTGTTTCCCGACATACACTCGAGTCAGATGCCCAACATTCCGTGGCGCAAAGAGGCCGACAAGACGGACTGGTACTCGAATCTCAGAGGCGGTTTTAAGGTGAGAAACGTTGGGATCGGGGGGGGGGCAACCAAACGATTTCGTGCACAAAATATGTGCAACGAGAATATGATGAGGAGAGGTGAGGAGTAGCCGGAGAGGGTAGGTGGTGGGTATGAGAGCGAATCTCACGATCGATGACGGAGAAGGCAGAGAGAAAATGAAACAGAGAGACACACTCCGAGTGGGTTTGGACGTCGATGCGCTCGTCATTCGTGAACGGTGTGTAATGTTATGAACACATAGATGTCACACGGACACCGTCCTCTACAAATGACAGGCGCGACCGAGGGGGCGAATGTAAATTGCGCTCACGGTGAACAGATAGTAAAAAAAAAAAAAAATAGTAAGTTGCGACCAGTTCATTTTAAAGTACTAACTTCTACGTTGTGAATTGTGGTAGCTGTTATTTTAAGAAATATTATGTTTCCTACTCATCTAGCATTAGAGAACACTATAGCCAATGAGGAAGTAGTTTTCATTGGCCTCTGAAAATCGTTTTGTTTTATTATTATTATTATTATTATTTAAAAGTATGGTCAAAAATTAAAAATTGGACGTGAAATTCGACGGAAATTTTTTTTCAACCCTCTCCGTAAAGCATTTATGGTGTTACACGAACAACTGATATATTGATTATTAAGGATGAACAATGAACGATAACCGTTTTTACACCAATAAAATATACAACAGTATTTAAAATGAGCCACGATCAATAAAATCTTAAACAATTATGCAATATTACAAATACCATACCGATAATTGAAATGAAAATAAAAGTCCGACTATATTCAATGTGGGTGTGATTAACACTGCGTAGAAGTTATTATCTCAAAACGCATAAGGCGCGATGTAATTCACGGAAATACCTCAAAATGAATCAGACGTATTTCACTATTATTCCCATTCATCGGGCCCAATTTACGTTTATCCGACCGAGGTTATCGTTAGCTCATCAAAACCGGCCACGCCTCCCTTTGGGAGACGTGGACAACTTCAAAAGCGCACAGAAAAACCGAAGAGTTAGAAGAAGAAAAAAACAAAAAATTTAATTCTCTCGTCGATATTTAGCGCGGGCGTGGTTATCGACTTAAATCGAATTACACTTGAATTGTCGCGATTGCGATGGGAGACACGCGCGATTTTGCGCTGGTAAACTTTTCGCCGTCCCACCCGAGCCCACGCATAGACCAGAAAAACGTGGAAAGCGAGAAGAGTGTCGTGAAAATCGTTTCACTGAGTGAGACGACGACATTTTCGTATGGTTACTCGCGCCCGGCCCTATCCCGCGGAAAACTCGCGCGTACCCCCGGCTGGATACGGCCGTACGGATACTAACAGTCATGTTTTTTCCCTTTAATATTCAGGCTTGTCCGTGACACACGCAGGAATCGAATGAAAATTAATATTTTAATTATTTTTTCATTTTCTCACCCCTCCCCTTTTCCCGATTTTTATGCCATGTCATGTGCATCGTATACTTCAGTCGCTTACGTAAATAAAAAATTCAAAGAGCGTTCGAGTCCCGATTTATTTTTAATAACACAAAACTGTCGTACTGCCCATTGATTTCGTCGAATATTAAAAGGATTAAAAGGACTCGTTTTCGTTCAGAGCGACTTAGCTCTCCCGACCACCGTCCCGTTTCGTCTAGTTATGAACAATTCTTACCACAGTTATCGTTTCGCACCATTGGAACGTCTTCGTTTGTAATCATATTTTATTTCTTATTCGATTGCCGTTATCGTCGATCGAGTGTGACTCGTGTTCAAAACGCCACCTCGCTGTTCCGCGCAAGATCATCAAGAAAATACTATCCTCTGACTGTCCATAACTCTACGTCGTACCGATCGGCAGGTCGCTGTATGATCGGTACTTTGATATTATAACAGTAGTTACCGCACGTTTCATTATAAACGCATGACAAATGTTAAAAAAAAGTTTTAAATTTAGTTTTAATTTTTCCGTGCAAAACGCTTCCGAAGTCTCGACAATTATTCGTGGTAACTTAAATCTTAATGCCGATATTGATGTCTTTTAATTATAATATCATTTATCTCGCGACGTTGATTTTTTGTTATTTCATTATAACATATCGATCTCTGCAAAAGTATCTTCTGTTGAAATCTAACTTCAAAAATCAGCGCAGCTTCCTATTCAATAATAAATAATGACTTTTTACATGTTTTAATAGAGTTGAAAAATACGTCACCGTGAATACTCTTAAAAAGTACAGGCAAATATTTCCGCATTTTTGAATTCGTGTAGTAAATATTAATAAATGTAAATATTACCGTTCGCATTGTGTACACGTATTTTTTCCCGTACATTTTTTTTTTTTTACTTTTCCGCGATAAGCCCTTATAAGAGTGTAGTGAAACAAGACACGTTGTATAAATCCCGGATAGTCTCTAGACTAGAATTTATCACCGTTTGACATGGCTTAGTCCTAACACATTGTGTCTTATAAGAAGATTAACGCGACACCATATCAGCCTTTTCAGTTGAATTTCGAGTCTTCAGTTTTAATACTCTAACATATCGAATACATTTATTACTAAATAAACGCATTATGTATGAGTGTGTACGTCATGCGCTGTACATTCCTTTGGTGTCGTGTAATAACAGTGAATAATAGTTATAATTAACAATGACAACTGTCGTAAACAACACGCGGCAACCTTAACGCCGATGCTGGAGAAGTTATTAATTTTAACATTATGGATATTGGATCTCCTTGCACTGGTGAAATTTTATTCTTCAATTACAAGACCACATTTGATTCGAATACGCTGCTATTCTGGTGACAAACTTAAAAATAATTCCGGAAACTCGTAAAAAATAAAATAATCATTAATTATGAGACTGTAGGATACAACAAAAATATTAATAAAATTTATTCACATAAACATCAATAAACGCTCTACCGCCTAAAAAGTTTTCTAAAAATATTCGTAGACTCGTAGTAAATCATTCACATGAACTATCTATACCTGTATTTAATAATCAGACTCGAGGGATAGAATGTCGAAACCATATTTATTTTTTTTTTGAAACTTTATGGTTGACAAAATAAATAGTCTTGACAGTTATTTGCATAACAATTTTATATAAGTAGTACAGAGTTTAAGATATAAGAAATCGTTGCTAAGATGGCGAGAGGTGTCCGGGTTGATAGAATGTGATGTTGATCAAGAGGGATGTTGAGAGAGTGAAGGTGATGGAATAGGCGTTGATAATAATTACACTATATTATACTCGTATTACGTTATTATGATCATAGTGATATGTTTATAGTTTTGTCGTAATGAAACAAGTAGTTTAAGTAACTCGGTTTACGTTCTAGGTGTTACGTAGGTATTACTAGGACAGTATAACATACACAACGCATGGGATCCTTTGCTATTGCTAAGTGGCCCTTATGATATCTTGTTTCCCGGTAGAGAAATTCGATCCAGTACGCGTCTGCGTACAAATCACATGACGCGTCAAGTCGTACACAGCGAATACATATAAAATTACTATCTACATTAGAGCAGGCGAATGACTAGAATGATATCCGATGGGTATCAAAAAACCACGAATTATCCGTGATCGGCGTATTCCGTACGTATACGTAAGGTGGATACATTATTATTTAACTGTGGTCTAAACCAGCGGTTCTCAACCATTAAGTCATGACCCGATTTCGGGTCACGAATAATTTGAACGGGTCACCAAAAAATCGAAACTTTGATCAAATATTTTGATTTTACGACTACCTGTGTGAAATGGTTTTTAAAAAATAAGCGACAAATTATTCGAAAATAATGTTTCTTGTCGAACAAGAATAAATCCATTATTTCGATCTTTGGTCTTTCAAAGCTGTAAATATAATTGGTTGGCACTTATGGAAACGAAAAAATGTGAAAAGTTTTTGGTTCACATTTTTTTTTTTTTTTTTTTTTTTTGGTATCAATTATCATTATTGTAAACTCAATATCCTAAACATGTAAAACTATTTCATTATTAAAGCAAAAACATTTTTTTTTTTCAAATCGTAATAAATATTATGTCTTGTTATTAAAAAAAGTAATATGTGATGATGTGAAAGGGTGGGTAGCCCCCTCCCACCATCGAACGTGATTTTCAAAAAGGTCAAATGAAAAATTGGACAAATATCTCGGGTCGCGAACCACACAAACGTTGAGAACCGTTGGTCTAAACCATCGTGCCGTACTTCTTTGATAGTGTGATACTGCTCTATGGGACCAACCACCGAATATTGTATACAAATAATGCCTTGACATATAATGATATATTATATTTATGATTTTATACCACAAATAGTACATGATAATAAATCAATATAAATTTGCTCGGAAGCAACTAATAAGAGATATTTGATATATTTAATTAAATGATAAAAACGATAAATTACAAAGTTGTATGTTAGGTTAGGTTAGGTTAGGTTAGGTTAAATTCAATCGGACGATTTCATCTCTACACTACTTTATCATTTTTATTCCGAAATCATTGTCTTAATAATACACAACGTGTATTATTATCTATAACATATTGAGGTAATTTATCTTGACAAGGTAAAAATATTATTTATTCGAAATACACTCATCGTATACTTTAGATACTTGTTACTTGAGTTTTGCATTATAAACCTACAACTAAACAACGAACCGAAGAGCTTATTCGTAAACATTTGGATTAGTGTAACTTTTTTTAATTACCGGCTGGTATATAGACTTGGAGAATTCCACTACTTACAGCTACAATAAAGATCGATTGAAAAAAAAACTGATAATCTAAAAATAAAACCAAACCTTAACTTAAAACTTAGCTAAAAAGTTTAAAATTTTTCGCTGTAGGAGTATAATAAGAGGCTATTGTTGTGAAATATCGGCTGCTGTGAGTTACTTGTAGTCAAAACTAATTTAATATAGCATCTATAGCGTACATCAATGTCAGTAACGATTACCGGCATTTTAACAAACTAGCCTTTTTACTAAGTAAGACGCTCATTATTTTTCTCATACTTAACAACCACTGCATAAAACGTAATAAACAAAATTTAAATATTTTCTAAATATACCATCATTATTAAATTACTATTATTGTGATTTATAATTTGTACTGGGTGCTCCCAAAACCATTTATTTGAAGAAAAAAAACAATTTATTTATTAAAAAAATTACTCGTTTTACTTTAAACAAGATATTCGAGAATATATATTTTAACCATTAAAACTAAATTATCTCTCTTTTATGCAATTTTTTCACTGCCAATAGTTTATATATTTTCAAATCATCTAAAATTCCATCATTATTTAAATTGATTTTATTGTGTACCAACACTTAACATTTTTGATTATTTTATGCACCTGTATAGCGTTCTATATGCAACACTTTAAAATATTAAAATATGTAATCATATTCATTCTTTAATCAAATATTCCTACATTAAATAACTTGACGTAAATAATCTGAAATTCCTTTTCAATGTTTTTTTTCTTTCGTGTAAATATTTTTATACTCGTAATTTAAATACACGTATATGAAAAAATATAGAGAAAGTTATATTTCTAGTTTTTTTTTTTTTTTTTTTTTTTTTTTTTTTTTTTATAACCTCGTATATTACTAATATTAAGTTAGAGATGTTTTCGTAGTTAGGTAAATTAATTGTTTTCTTTAAATTGGTTGAGTAAAAGGTTGATGTATAATTGATAGCGTAAAAATCTAGTTAACAATGGATCTACAATATTATTCTGAGGTTGTTTGATGTGAATCATATGTACCTATATTGAAAAAATATTGGATAATCTATTTTTATTTCACTCATTTTTTTTTTTTTAATTTCACAATGATGTCAATAAGAGACATATTTTAAGACAAGTTAAGTAAAAGACTAAAGTGAATATTAGGTCTTTAAAATGAAAATTCTGTAGACAATATTTTTTTCGTAAACAATTTAGTAAAACTATTTTAAACATTTCGAAAAATTCTAAATTCAAATTTATGGAATATACCTGTTATATCAAACCTATAAAAAAAATGTGATAATGAAGAGCATTATGTGTAACAATACTACAAATTTTCGGTGAAGTTATGGGAAATTCAAATAGTACAACTAAGAACCATTAAACTTAGAATACTTGCACTCTAAATTTAACTTTACAAAATTATTACCTACATACTTTCTGTCTAAGTGATTTTTAAACAATTTCATTCCATAAATCTAGTTACTAAAAACTTTTCTCAATACAAAAAAAAATACAATTTTTGTTACATAAACCATTTTATACATTGCAAAATTTGTTTTTTAGTGTACACATAGTAAATATATATATATATATATATATATATATATATATATATATATATATATATATATATATATATATATATGTTATGTTAAGGTCAAAGTCAATCGGGCATTGTGCACAGTGCTAATCAAATTCGGGCAAAGCTAAATTTAATATAAATTAGTTATATTGCCCGGGCATTATTTACAGTACCCAATTATGTGTGGGTAATATGTGTATTTCATACTTAGAATATTATATAGATACAACTTTTTCCTGTGTGTTATTTGTGAGATTAGACACGGGCCTAAATGTATAATGATTATTAGACGATAATTTAACTTTTTTGAGAATTTTAATGTATTCGACACCTACAAAAATTATAAAGTGAAGATAATAACTATTATTACTATAAAACCTGTACACAATATTATCGCATGACATTTTTATCAAAAAGTACGAAAATGACAACAAAACCAATTTTATCCAGGTCAGTTGAAATTATGTGGCTTAAGTGATCGGTCGTACTTTTAAAATTATTTTATTTATTTCTTGAAATGGGTGAAGAACAATTTTATACTAAATTAAATTCTCTTTTGAATGAAAAAAATGTCAAATTGTGTATTTTTAACTAAGTTGAAATACAATGAAATAATACAAGTCAAAAATATAAAAATTGGAATTAAATTGAAATTAAATGATTACAAATTATTAAAAAGCTCCGTGTATTTTACAAAATGATAACGGAAGAGAATTTGTTAATAAGGTTATCATAGAGTTGTGTAATATGTGGAGTGAACTGAAAATCGTACACGGAAAGCCTCGCCATTCACAAAGCAGAGTTTTGTTGAGAGGGCTAACCAAGATATTTAAAATATGCTTGCCACTTTGTTAACAGATAATAAAACGAAAAAATGGAGTGAGGGCCTAAAATTTATTCAGTTTATGAAAAATAGAAGTTTGCATCATGCAATTAAGTGTTCTCTGTATGAGGCCATGTTTGACACGTGGGCAAAAATAGGACTGAAATTTACTTCTTCACCAGAAATTATTATAAATAAACTTAAATCAGATGAAGATTTAGAAACTGCGTTGAGCTCTATATCTATACAGACCACCATTTAAAATGAAAAAATATCTGTTGAAAACATGGATACTAATGAAGAACCAGCTAAGGTTATCCAATCAAGACAGAAGACAATTGTTAGAAAAAGAAACGAATCTTTACATAATTTGAAACTTCAAGCTTCAAAAATGAAAAATAATTCGAAAATTCGACTTCGAGAAGGAAAACTTGGTGAAACTGTAAAAATTAGAATACCTGATGTTGATAAAGCACGAAGTGATCTGCGATGCATTTTAGAAGTCATTATGTCTGGTGATTTAAAATATGGGTTTTCTTATTTATCATATTATCATAACTAACTAAAATTTGATTTTTTCAGTCAAAAACAATAATTATGGAATTGGTACCACTGAAGGTAAACTACAACAACTTTACTCTAGAAATTAATTTAAAGTGTGCAAAGAGTCGTTTGTAAAAATTGAAATGATACCAAATATAGTAAGATAGATGAGAGAAGTGGCTCGAAAATTGTCAAATCTTGGCGGTCAGGGATATGATAAATTCAACTGTAAGCAACAATATGTAACAAGTAAATGCAAATGTAGGGCTGCAGAAAAATTATGTAATTCAAAATGTCATGATAGCTTAAATTGTAAAAACAAATAAATTAATATTAATAGATTTTCTTGTATTATTTCGTTGTATTTCAACTCACTTAAAAATACGCAATTTGAATTTTTTTGAAAAAATTGTTCTAAAATAATATTCTAAGTGTAAAATACACATTGCCCAAACATAATTGGGTACTACAAATAATGCCCGGGCAAAATAACTAATTTATAACAGAAATTTAGCTTTGCCCGAATTTGATTAGCACTGTACACAATGCCCGATTTATACACTGACCTTAACATATATATGTATATTTTTATGTTTAATTGAAACTATGAAAACAATTAGTCTCGAAAGTTATTTACTAGTAGTAGTAAATATTTTGATATGTAATTTGATGAAAAAAATCGTTTCATTGACTGCTATTGATGTATAATAATATTGTAAAATGCTCTTACATGAGACACCATCGAACCAATCGGTGATTGAAAGTCACAACTGAAGACTCAGAAGTCTGAACTAATCACACATATTATATTATGTGATAACAGGCGTCTTAAAAACAGAATAAATTATCACGGAATATTATTCTATTTCTATTCGACTCGATGATATCACTTGAAAATGGCCATTATCACCCCCCTTGGTATTCGTCTGCACGGTCTTGGCATAGGTATAATTTTAGTAAATTGAATAAGGGTGCGTCTTCCCCTGGAGGTCACTTCGGTCCACGACGGTTAGTGAAATGTCTCTGGTCGTGGAAAAAAAAAAGCCAAATCCCACACCTCATTGTGTCCATATTAAAATGTTCCGAAACCGCCGAAGCGTGCGATAACGCACCAACACGTAAAAAAAATATTATCAACTACCTAATCGATCGGACAATTTCCGCATGCACGAATTTATCGACGTCACGCCACGCCACCACTACCACCATCACCCCCACCACCACAGAGAGGAAAACTCTGCTCGAACTCATAGCGTTACGGCGTTTCCGAAACGTCACCGTGAGTCGAATAATTGCCGGTGTCTTAATCCGATCGTACCCTCTCATCCTACCCCTTCTCCCCGGAAAAACAATCACGACAGTTTAGTCTTTTAACGCGGAATACCGTTGTAGAATTAAAATTGATTTTTTTTTTTTCGTCGTCTCATAGATCACGTACGAAGCTGTGGGACCGGTGCAAATGAACTTCTTGCGATTGCTCAGCCAAAACGGATACCAGAACTTCACTTACTCGTGCATCAATAGTGCAGCATGGTACAACTCGAAGTCAAACTCGTACGACATGGCGGTCAAGTTCATGGGACAGGATTCAGTAGAGTTCTCGTCGGAACCAGGATCAACGCCAAAAGTGGATGTGCTAGTCGATGGGTGCAAGGTACTTGTCATTATCAATCATGCTTTATTTTCCTAGACATACATTGGCGTTCGCCGTGTGCTGGTTCCCGGCACTCTTCTCTTAGATGATCGGTTCAAATAAAAAATGCTCGAGTCATATTTGTTTTTGAAATCCATTGTTAGAAAAGTCAAAAGTTCGGAAATAAATGTATGAAAACTTTATGCAATGATATTATTCGAAATTATTACCACATAATTTCAATTTTTTTTTTATTGTTTTAAAGATGCCTGGAGGTATCAAGTTGAATACTAATACACTAAAAATAAATTTAAAACGAGAAAGTTCATCAAGGTTTTTTTTCAGTTGTTTTTAATTGTCTCCTATATCTACGTCAAAGCGTAATTAAAAAGTGTTCATCTTAACATTATGAAAAAATGAAGTTCACCAAAAGGAATGGGTAAGGGGTTGAACCGCTGACCAGGCGTGAATCCAGGAGACTAAAATGTGGATGGTCAATTTAAAAAATACAAACACTAAGGCACTATGCAGATCTATAAAACTTTTCAAATACATTTTCTAAAATCTAAGCTTGATTTCTAGGTGAAGGTTATGACCCCGAGGCCCTCTCTCAAATCCACCACTGCCATCGTCGATAATAAATGCCGCTAAAAACAAATAAGTTTTAATCGTGTTAAATCATACCGTACCACAATAATAGATCTGTATCAAATCACTTTCTGGTTTGTGGCTTACCGCGTATTAAATAATAATAGTTGTAATTGTACTTTATATAATATAGTGATTAGTTTTTGAACTGAAATATTAAATTGAAACTTTTCCTTGCTTTTTACTTGTATTTATTTGCGAACTGTGGACTTTTCGAACAATGAATTTCGAATGATTGTCATTGGGACATTGAATATTCGAACTAACGACTCGTTTCTTTGTTACGCGTAACAAACAGACGTCAAATAATGTTGTATCCTCAGCGATTTTCTGACACAAACTATCGAGAAATGCATGGAAAAACATGTTTTAAAAAGGCAGTAGGCGCACAAAAAACGCCGTTTCAATAATATTCATCCCGGCGGGAGTGGGTAATTTTTTTCGCGTTATTTTTTTGCGAATCGAACGTTATTATCTGTACAGAAATACTTGCGTCGAACAACCGAAAAGGATAGTTTCAGCCCGAGTAATGCAATTGTTTAGGCCATCGCGATCCATATCCAGGGGCGACTCGCGTTCTTTTATTGTCTCGTCCGTCCGACCGTATGATTTCCCCCGCGTTCTGTGACCAAACCGAATTATTGTGTTCGCTCCGTCACGCGACCGGGAATATTTACGTTACAAAATAAAATATATAACGCGTTTTTTTTCAGTTTTTTATTATTATTATTTCTTTTTTTTAATGAATGTTGACCGCAAATATTTCTTTTGAAACTGGAAGTTGTCATACAGCTATATATATATATATATATATATATATGATGTAATGTGTATATAACTCAACCTCGCGTAAAAACGTTTGAAATTTTCCATTAATATACCGAATCACGTTGAAAAGTCACTAAGAAAGTTCAATACGAATCGACAACATCGAAACATTCATTTAGGCGCGTGCGGATCGAGTTCGCCGGAAATTGCATCACCCGCAAGTGAATTTTAACCTTTTTTTTTTCTTTTAACCGACAGAATTGACTTGGTATAATTTTTCCTAATTTCTTCTGGAAAAGCAATTCAATCACGTTTACAATTAACAATCGTGCCATAATCGATCTTGATAAGCAAAAATCTGCCTACATACTTTACGCGGCTCACTTTATTTCCAACAGACATCGATATCACAGTACCACTGTTCGCAGAAACGGTCTATTAACGTTCGATTCGAAGGATTCGAAACCATCAGACAATATTCAATCATTTCCATTGCAAAAAACGTCGAATTTGCGCTGCCGTGTTAACGTTTCGTTTTGATTATTTCCTACAATTTTAAATTAATGGAATCGTTCATTAATCTTTTTCCTTGTAATATCTTACATTATTAAATAAATTGTTTATTGAATTGGATTCAGCGTATGGAATTTTATGTTGCATATTTTTACTTAGTTCGAGGTTTCGTCGATTTTTTTCTTTTTGAACAATTATATTTTTTTTTCTTATAGAATTTGTATTTTTATAGTCAAAATGTACTTTTAAATATTTACGAGCATATTTTTTTTAGTACAAGTTTATTCAAGATGTTAAGAACAAATTACTTACTGATTGAAAAGGTAAACTAAATTCTACATGGCACGGTAGCAGTTACTACGAACTCAAAAATACATAGTATTTTAAAAGCATCAGATTTCAATTTAGTTTTTTTTACTTAAAATTATTATAATCACACATTTTGAAATTGTTGTCGGCATATCGTATTTGAGTATTTTTTGAAACATAGCAGCATTTATAATTATACGGTTTTTAGTATATTGGATTTACCCACACGTCAAATAAAAATTGTATTTGCCCATTATGTGAATTGGTAACTTTGCGAATTTTTTTTTTTACTTGTTACTTAAATAATTACCTAATTAAACATAAAAACAGGGCTTATTTATTCATTGTTAAATTCATAATTATTACATATTATCTGTTAAAAAGTGTCTGACGATTGCAATGTACACAAACGATATATGAACAACGATTAAAATATTATAAGTTCTGAAGAATTAAGAAAATTCCAGTTGATTAAAATAGTCATCTTCGAGTAAATTTGAGCGATAGGTGCCAATAGCGAATCTAAGTCAACGACTGTAATAAATAAACAATGTCGAGTCACAACTACCGAGACAGATAAATATAATATTCAAAATAATACCATCAAATCATTTTCAACTGACATTTTTTTTCATAGAACGTAAACTAAAAATCATGAACTACAATTAAATTAATCTGTTACTGAAATTATGTGCGCGCGTGTCATTCTGCGACACGCGTGACATAAGTTCACCATTCCTGCTCTGTAATTTAGACACTAGTTACGACAGTGAACGTAAGAAACAGCATATGTATTTTCACAAATCATACGTAACTATACTTATCATAAACACCGAATCAGAAATCACGAACAATAATTTTTGTAGTTAATTCAGAAAGAATAATTAACGTGTGTTAAGTTATAAACTAAGTTTCGAATTTCTAAAACACACAAACTTTGACCCAATTAACGTAGTTTTTAAGTTTTTTTTACTATATGACGGTTGATGTGGAAAGTATATAAAATGTGCTCGGTGAAAACTTTTTTGCAATTTTACAACGGTGTTTTTTCTTATTGCGTTATACGACACACATGATTCACTCAACTGGCACGAAATTATTTAAAGATTAACAATGCGATTGGTCAACACGATAATACGTTGTTACTTATTACATATGTGCGGGAGAAATTCCGGCGGTGATCGAGACGCACATTCCCATGTAGACTTTTGCTAAAGCTGTTTGTTGAACTGTGAAAATGACCGAGAACGTATTTATCCCTCACATAATTTAATATCCTGCATAGTTCTAAATTATTTCCTCGCGAGTTATGATTAAGATATTAAGTTTCCGAATCATTTTCAACCGATGAAAACATTTTATACGATTCTACGTGCGTCGTGTTATACAGTTCAGTTGAAACTTGAAATTTTCTTCTCTAAATGAAAATACAAATGTTTCTTAACTCGTGATGTTGGTGGCAATCGCGTTCAAATTAAATTATTTCTATTTTTTTTCTACTTAAAATATATCAAATACAAATACTATACCAATCGCATCGATTACGCGGCGAACAATAATATTCCCAAACAACGTATGTGGTACCCGATTGATCTATACGTCCGTTTCTCTAGACTTTCATTGAAATCGGTGATTTTATTATTCGATTATAAACCAACATAGGTACAATTAAGTGGATTGAATTTAAAGCGAATTACACTAATGGCCATCTAATACTAAAGAAATATCCGGGATTTACGGACCCTCAATATTTTGCGATTTAATTACGTAGTGTTGCCAATTCGTCCGGTCATATACGTGTGTACATTATACGCGTGCGATATTCGTGTGAATAATATTGAATTGCCTTTCGAATGAAATTTAATTCGTAAACAAATGTGTATACACGTTTTACGGCAATCCACTTTTCAATTGTATAAATAGTGTCGTGTTATCGGCATGATGAAGTCCGATTCGATCGCCGAGATACAATGATAATAATATAATAAAATCACTTATACGCCGTGCACCGGAAAAGCCATTGTATATACGGACTAAAATCGATGTACGATTTCATTGTGATGTTGACCACGCAGGCATATAAGTCCTACGACAACGCCGTCTAACCATATTATTATTATAATTATTACATTACTTTGTAGAAATAAACGCACCAATACTGCTTGGTAGTCGGCCTACGAATTTCAGAAATTCGAATACCCTGATTTTATCGATGATTGATTTACGTGACAGTTAAAATCTTAAACTTAATGTCTTTGGAATTATGACAATACTGTATAAATGAACACAGTATGAACATCCATGGGGGAAAGACGGGAAAATTTCTCCCTCGCCCCCATAAAATATAATATGAACTTTTAATTTGATAAATATTACCATAACGTTACCTAATGACTTAGTTTCATTAAGAAACGACAAAATTTACTGCTCTTATTTACCGAATAATACATTTTTTTCTGTTCTAATTAAAATGTATTTTAACTAACTATTATGTATTATAACAATAGAAACATTAATTATTATTAACACTGAACATAATAGTATAATTATATTTATATGCTAAAATAGCATTAAACTTTATTTTAGCATACAATTGAAAACTATTCTATTTCCTTCTAAATGTTTACCCATTGGCACTACTATGACTGAGTACTCATATTACAATAATATAATAACATTATATACGTACTACGATTTGGTGACAATAAGAATGGTTTTTAAAAGGTCAAACTCAGTTTCTTTTTGTTTGATAAATACTTCTACCACTATGGACGAGTAGATTTAAAAATGCGCTAATAATAGACACATAAGCATTAAGATTGTATACAAATTACCCGCGGTTCGTCAATAGGGGTGACAGGACAATTGCCATAAGCTACTAATTAATAAGTTTAAATCTGATTTTGAATTTTACGACTATTTACATTCATGTTATTTTTTATGCGCTGTAATATTATCGAAAGTCAAAATAATGATTCTGGTTTAACACCGTTACGAAAACGTTGTCAGATATTCAAATTTTCAAAAAAAAGCATATTCAACAATGAGCGGCTATCGAGCATCAATCACAAACAACGATTTACCTTAGTCCGTCGCCTGCGCACAGGGCACATGATTCCCGGGTGACGTTGACAGTCACCCGTCATAAACTATAATCGAAATACAAAAACAAAGAAGGGTAAATTCAATAATAATAATAATACAGTCATTGGGTCGATTATTTAAATCGCCCGATGTACGCATTGTGTGAAATGTGGACTGCTATACAACACGTCATGTGCAGTTTACAATTTACTGTGTCCACATCGTCGTGAAATTTTCATTCAAACTCAAATCATTAACGCTTATTGTTTTAATTTTTCTGTCATTTACATTAGTTTACATCTCATATTATAATATGAAAAATGATTTATTAGAAACAATAAATTTCAAATTTTTTTTTTATTAGAAAAGGCTTCAAATACAAAGTTCATTAGCCCATGGTAAATAAAAAGACAGAAGTAGAAAAAACCGATTAAAATAATAAAGGGATTACAAAGGTGGTGTTAAAATTATATGATGTAATAGCGATAGTGATATTTAGGGTTGTTCTTTGAAGGGGTTTCGACTAATATATCACAGATGAAGACTAAAATTAGTGAGAAGAGTTCTGCTGTTTTGATAAAGTGAATGATTTTGGTTTCCTGTCCGTGGCCTAGGGCTTCTTTAGGTGTTGTTGTGACGAGTTTTGACGATGACCTGCGGAGTTGAAATTTGGGCACTCGAGGAACATATGGTTGACCGAGAGAGTACATTGGCATTTGGCGCATAGTGGCGCAGGGTCTTTACTTAATAGGTAAGAGTGAGTTAGCCTGGTGTGGCCAATGCGTACTCTGGTAATCATTACTTCTTCTTGTCTGTTGAAGTTATTGGTTTGCAGTTCCGGCAATGCGTTGATGGACGGCTTTATTTGGAGAAGTTTGTTTGAGGTTTGTTCTTCCCTTTGGGATTGCCAAAGAGAGTGGAGCTTATTTTTAAGGACTTGGGTGATATCATCATATGGTATATGTTGGTATATTTGGATGTTGAGGAGTGTAGCTGCTTTTGAGGCAAGGTCGTTAGCAAGTTTATTGCCCGGGATCCCGATGTGTGATGGGATCCACATTATTTTTATAGTTTTGTTGAATTTCAAAATTGTACAGTGAAATCATTGTATTTATTGGGGTTTAATAAATAAGTTAATAACATAATTAATAATCTATATTTTTCGTAAATGTGTAAAAACCCACGTTTTAACAACTCTCCCGCTTTTAAAGCCCACATACCTCCACTGCATACAAAATTACTTATTATACTCATCGGTATTCGGCTATAGTCCTGTGCAGTGGATCTCGGCCACTATCTTAAGAAAACCTAGGCTTTAAGCGCGGACTTTCCGCTTACAACCGGCATGCGCCTCCCCCACTCCTAATCCCGATTCCACCGCATTTTCAATTATTTTACCCTTCATCGTCACAAACCTCAAGTGCACGTCTTCTTCCCTTGAACTCTTGTCATAAATCGGATATCACAGCATTGACATCATT
This sequence comes from Therioaphis trifolii, assembly GCA_027580255.1. Classification (NCBI taxonomy): domain Eukaryota; kingdom Metazoa; phylum Arthropoda; class Insecta; order Hemiptera; family Aphididae; genus Therioaphis; species Therioaphis trifolii. The sequence continues at coordinate 23,630,366 of CM050404.1, forward strand.
TAACAAAATTTCCATGGGATGCAAAATTATAGATACTTCATAGTATATCAAGGCGTAATTAAAGGGTAATGAGGATATATATCCTTTCCACTTCTCAGTGGCTTCTTTAATTCTAAGCTCATAATCACATTGTTTCGATAAGATACGTTCAAAAAGCTCGATCTAAATCTTAGATCGGAAATTCAAGTAGAACCAGTAAAATACATCATACCATTCGTGTTCTGAAACCAAAATCGCTCGTTTCGATTCAAAAAATTATCAAAAAAAAAAAAATTTTAAAAATAACTTCATGAATCTACTACGTGAAAGTCGCGAGATGCAAATGCACATTCACATTTATATCCTGCCAACGATGACCCTGAATCACGGTTCGAAATATGCTTATTCAAATAAAAGACGTTCAGAGTTTATTTCAAACCGTGAGATAAATACATCACTGCCCAGTGTGCGGGTGACCTTGGAACGAGCCAAACGAGCAGTTTCCCCGGCGACGCGTATGCCTTTGATTTATTGTTGTTTTTTCCGCCTTTCAGACGAGAAAAGCGAAAAGCGAAACGGTATTCGAATTCCGCACCAAGAAGCTGAACAGTTTGCCGCTGACGGACTTCTATCCGATCGACTACGGCATGCCGCACCAAGCGTTCGGGTTCGAGGTGGGACCCGTGTGCTTCAAGTAAACGTCACGTCCGTTCGTCCGTTTTTTTTTTTATTGTGTTCAAAACTAATAAAGTTACTTTGTTTTATTTTTATTGATAATTATTATAATTTTTTTTTTTTTTATTCTCGATTATTATTATTATAAAAACTATGTGTAGTATTATTGTACTTTTTAGCGCGCGGTCGTCGTCATAATAGGTAAAATGCCTTACAACTATTTTTGATTGTTTATGTGTATTTTTAAGCAATAAACTGCAAATACTCGCGATAATAATGTGCAATATCATAATTTACGATGTTCGCCCGGGTGCATTAGTGAAACGAACTCCACGTATCTGTTGTTGGGTGGCAATTAATGACGATTACGACTTGAAGTCACGGCATGGTGATCGTAAAACGCAACACTGTATCGCGGGTGATTTTTTTATCCACGTGCAACACACCCGTATATCACGTTAGTATATCACAACGAAACGATTTTTCAAACATGGCCAACTCTTTTTTAGCCCTGTGTAACGCATTCATTTGATTTGTTTTACATGTACACTTTAACAGAATAACAGAAACACATTTTTTTAACAAAAAATATTTTTACTTTTTTTTATCAACGTGAACCATTAAAACTGATTAGGTTTCTCGAATTATAACTTCTTTTTATATTTTATAACTTAATGTTACAAAAGATAATACTTTTAAAGCATATTCGCAATTTAAATGTTTATTATCAGACCAATAATTTAAGAGATATAATCAAATTAAGTCAATAGAAGTACAGGTGTAGTGGCAGAACAGTTTTTACGAGTACTCACCTCTACTTTAAGTTTAATACACTCTTAATCTATATCGATCAGATAATAATAATTCAAATATCAAATTGTTAAAAAAAAAAGGCATAATTTTTCATTATATTATCTTACGTATAATCATCAATAAACATTCAAGAAAAATTAAAAAATTAAAAATCACGTAAATAAAAATATATTTAAAAGTATGGTTTCGAGTAAGTGTTTTAAATTGTAAAATGTCCAAAAAATTAAGCACAGATTCAAAAACGCATGCCTAAAATACCCTAGAAAAATAATGGTGATGGGAGTTTGTTCTCCGTCCCTTCGGTTGTCTAAAATCACCCGACACTCTGTATATAGTGTCTCGTTTGAGATGGAACGTGACTGCGGCGTATACTCACGATGAAAGGGCGGGTGAGTGGGATTATCAACTGCCGAAACACCACGTGGACGCAGGACGTGCAAACGAGCAGAGAAAACACGCTGAAATGTATTCATAACTCGTTTATGAATACGATTGCAGCGAGTCGGTTTCGCGACGCGAACAAGTGTCGATTTCTTGATACACTGCAGTCGTTGAGTTGGGGTGAAAAATAATACACGGAGCAATAAACTAAATAAAAGATTAAAACGTGATCGCGTCGAGGACCGAAGGGTTATTTCAAGCGTTTCGTGTTGCGCAGACAATGATTGTCGTCGGCTCACTGGTTGTCGCTCGAATCGGCGATGATAAAATGCAAATGTTCCGTTACGGTCGCGTAAATTTAAATTATTTTCCTGTGTAAATATTAGAGTTGAGCGGAATACATCTATCAGCGTTTCCGAGTACAGAGGTTGTTGTTTATAACAAAAATACAAAAAACTATTGTTTAAGAATTTATCTTTTTCGGTTCTTATCCCACTCTTTATATCGGATGATTCTTTTATCTATCCACGTACACTCATTTTCTTTTCAACTCTACGCTTTTACAAAAAATAATAAAAATAATTATAATTTATTAAACTGCACACTATATTTTATCTGTGATTTTAAAGTTTTTTTAATTTCTTAAATAGCGACAACTACTTAAAATTTCAAATTACAAAAAGAAATTCTTTTTTTTTTTTAATGTTAGTACTTATATTTTTTTTACCGATGACTTAATTCATATAACCATTTAAATGTGTAAGCGGCATAGCGAAAAATTAAGGTTGCCCTGTGATTAATATAGTGTCACTATTCCGTTAGCCACGACTTACGTCTTTAATTTTTTAATGAAACTTTTATTCATTTATACGTTATCAACCATTCAATCATTAGTCAAAAAATAAACTTTAAATATTTAACATTTTTTTTAAATATAACACTCATAATGCTAAAAATATGTATTATTGAAGATATATTTTATAATAGATAACTATTTTATAATAGATAACTATTGAAGATATATTTTAATAAATCACAAATGTCGTTTAATAAAACTGAAAACTTTCAGTTTAAATCAGATAATTATTTAAAAAAATTATCACCATAAAGTGATCAACTTCAAATAACATGAAACGAATCTGTCGTTTGTTTGGATAACACTCCACACTCATTAAGAATCGTATTTTACCAAATATAATATGTATATGTATATATATATTCTTTATTTTTATGGAGGGTAGGTTCCTGGGACTCGACCCCTCTCCCCAGAAGTATAAAAAAAATTCAATTTATATCTGAATAGAAATGTATTATATCGTAATGTAATAATTATATTTACAAAATTCCAGACTCAAATACAAAGTATATTATAAAATTGCGTTTAGAAGTCATAAATGACTTATTTTGTTAGAACAAAGGAAGAGAATATTCATTTATTACCTATACTATTATGTATTTGTATATAATTATATTTTATTATGTTAAAGCTTATGATTCAGTGATAATGGTAAAGAAGGTCACTCAGAATAAGAAAATAACTAATTAAGATCTCAACACATCTATATTTTATATAGATATATAAAATATATCTATATATAATATATATTATAATTGTATAACTGTTAATTAATCGATTCTCCTGATTAGAGTGGGCACCACATGCCCCAATTTTATATTTCTGGATCCACGATTTCAGCTTACGCTTTCTCATTTTTCGCATTTCGTTAGGTTTTATTCGGGTTTTTACTTATTGCTTCAAAAAAAATGTATTAACTGTTAATAAGTTTATTTCTACTTAAAAATCTAAATCACTTAAAAAATGATGAATCCCCGAAAAATACTTTAAAAAGTTTTTAAAAAAGCCAAGCTCAAAAACAGAATCATAAAATAAAGTTCTTACCAAGGAAAAACATCTGTCCGAAAAACACACAGATAAAAACATTACCCAAGCTTTTAATTTGCATTATTCTTCCTAAAACATTTTCCGGAATTACTCTCTTTACTCCTTAGTTTTACGTATTACCTTTGTACTGGCTTTTTATAATAGCTATTCAATGCTTACAATCTCTATCTAAAAAAAAAAATATATATATATATTTTTCCTTAAATATATTTCAACGCAACTCAGATAATATCAATGGTTCATTCAATATTTGAATAGATATTTTCTTATCATGGTACTTATTCATAAATATTTCACCGAAGGATAGTAAAATTAAATATAGTTGATTTTGTGTATTGATAATTAAATACCATAAAAGTAAAATTATATCTAAACCAGGAAATCATTTAATATCTGTATCACTTTGTAGTTATATATATATATATATATATATATAATGTAATGAACTCCCATATTTCAATTAATTACTATCGCATCATAAAACTGATTAGACTAAAGTGATTTATCACAATAAGTAAGGTCATAAATAAGGTTTTTAGTCGTCTCCGTGTCAGGTGAACAACGAGGTTTTGTGATAAATTTTTCAAAAACGCCGAGTGTGTGATTGCGACGCAGAGGAGATTTCGTTATTCATATAGAACAAAATTCCTACAAAGAAAAATACTTAAGCATGCACTTAAAAATGAAATATGCCATAAAAATCGTTAAATACGTTCTTTTATAATGGCCAAATGTCAAGGTACATAAAAATATTTGCAAAAAGGTTTCATATTTCCAATCACTATGCCACAAAACAATTGTTGTATTTACATAACATATTATCAAATTATCAACCCTAATATGGAAATCCGTGCATTCCTTATATTATGTGTTAAACAATATCAATAAATAATATTAATCAAAATAACGATTAATCTTATTAGTAAATCGTTATAAAATACAGATATTTTAATAAAAAAAATGAATACTAATTATATTGGTATCAACTAGGTATATAGAGTTTTAGAAAAAATATGGAGTTGCGGTTCACCCCTTCAAATAAACGCCTCTGGCAGCTACGTACACGGTTAGCGATTAATATAACATTGTATATATCAAAACTAATCCGTTTAACTCCCTTAAACCATTTCTGGTTGTTATTATTAGCATTTTTTTTTTTTATGTGTTTATTTATTTCAAAACAAACTAAAGGCGTATAAACAGTAGAACTAGTAGAAGGGGATCAAAACTCTCCAGGATCAAAAATATATCATTTGCTTATGGTTTTTTCAAGTACATCAATTTTTGTAATACATGCTTTCTTAATAAAGAATGCCGAAACGTATGAGATAGTAAATGTTATTATAAACATGTAGAATTGTAGAAAATAACTAAGAATTGTTTTCTCATTTTCTTATTGAACGTTTAGGTACATGGATACATGGTTTTTCGGTGTCACTGACGGCAGTTAATTTAACTAAAACGTGACGTATTTAAATACTATTTCAAGTTTATTCCTCTATTTCAGCGGTTCTTAACCCTAACACGGACCCCCGATGAAAGATTTTTAGAAATCGCGGACCCCTTACCAATTTTTTGTTGAATACCTTTTTATAAAACATTTTATGTTATCATAACCAAAATTATGATAACTATTTTATATTACAAATTATAGAAGTAGACATAACAAAATAATATACACATTTATATTTATTTTTATTAAACTTAATTTTTCATTTTTAACTTTAACATCATAAAACATTTTAATTTAAAAAAAAAATGTGATGTATATTAATTTAATAAATTTTAATAAATTTAATTTTTATTTACTTAGTTGTTAAGTCTTAATGCGATGGTTGATGTTGCATTTCAGTTTCGAATTTTTGAACATCGGGGTCAATACTTGAAAACTTTAATCGTAGTTCAGTTTCGAATTCACGTTGTCATCGATGTAATAAAGATATTATAGGTTTTTTTTTTTTTTTTTTATTGATCTTGAAATAAATTTCTGCTTCGACTGCTTTGGTCATTAGCATTACATTTATGTAGAACTTAACAATATGGATACATTATACATGAAAGAAAGAAGAAATAATAATAATAATAATAATAAACAAAAGAGATAACAAAAAAAATACAACAATTACAATGGTATTTTAATATTTGTAATTTTTTTTACTTTGCTATAGAAGATTTAGTGTTTTAATTTGTTTAAAGAATTTTATAGTGTTGGTTTTGGTTTCAGGATTTGGACCTAGACTTGTTCCTATTTAGTGACTTATATTGAATTCCTCTCTTATTATAGGTTTATCTCTTACAATATAAGATATATTTTATAACTCTATATGAGAAAAAAATAATAATCCAAAAATATTGTAATAATGCACTCATGTCACATATTGACTTATGTTAGGTGTTTACGCTACCGCGGACCCCTTACATGACCACAGGTTAAGAACCGCTGCTCTATTTCTTATTCTACTGCTGATGTCAATATTATCAACATCATTTATGATCGTATCACATAGCACTAATTAACAATAATTGTGACAAAAGTAAAAATCAGTGGTGTTTTGGAGGGTATACGCGGGTATACGACGTATACCCGCCGGCAAACTCAGTAATTTAGCGTATACTTTATAAAAGTGACACCAATACGCACGTATACGCTCATATATTTCATTAAAAAAAAAAAAAAAAAAAAATTGATGAAAAAATAGCTAATCCGTATTATATATAAAAAAAAATATATATAATATTGAATAATAAAAATTGTCAATTGTTGATGTGAATTATTATCAGTACATTGATTTTTTTTAAATTGTTCATTGAAGTAATCAAGGGCAATGCTAAAAATAGGTTAAATAATAAATATTATTTGATAATAATAATAATAATTAACACATTTTTTTTATGACTATTTGACTACTACATATTTTTGCTTTTTATTTTACATTTTTATTTTTTGTTTTAATTTAATTGGTTTATAAACTTATGTGTAGCATATTTACAAAAAAAAAAAAAAAATTAATAAATAAAACCCAATGTTTTTTGAAATGTTTGTTTGGTGATATATTTTAAAAAATTGATAGTTAATCAGAAGATGGTTAATGAATTTATGTAACTTTTTCTGTTCGTGTGAGCTAATATTTAGTATGAGTAAGTAGGTACTCTACTAAGACAATGCCTACTTACTAAATAGTAATTACTTTTTATTTCTTAAATGATAAATTTAACTAAGAAAAAAAGTTTTAAATTCTAAGATAAATTAAATATCAAAATGGCATAAAACAGAGTATACATTTTCGTTTTAGTAAAATGTTTATGCTTCTGAATACGAAATCTTTATCAGACGAGAATAGTCACGAAGCGATCGTCGTTTTGAACGGTTGAATTAGATCAGTTTCGATCCCAATAGATACGCAATAGTCAACTGTTTTTAAATGCGCGTATACCCTCAAGTTTTTTTACCAAAACACCACTGGTAAAAATAGTAATTGAAGGTATTGAATTAATAATTTATCAACATTTTTTCAATTGTGAATTAATGTTAAAAAGTGATTACCGGGTATTTTTCAATTTGAATGTTGAACATAGTAAAGATACGTTCAAAAGAATCAATTTCGTGTTGTCGACTTCATAAAATTAGAGTAAATCGACTAACAATCAAATATAAAGATAAAAAAATATCTGTATTCCTACGTTGGTTTTCCAAAGTATTTTGATTTGCAAGTGAGTTTCGAGCATTTCAAAATTGTTTTTTTCACGTGATCATAAATTAAAACATCGTGAAAATCTGACGTCAGAACAAAGATTATATTCTAGGCTTTAAGTTCGATAACAGATCAATTTACCGAAATGTTACAGTTAACTACACAAATTCGATTCTGCTGAGCACAAATTTTCTGTGTTTTGCATTAGGAAGACAAAGACTCTTGACGCAAGTGTGGCGTCTTATTAACTTTATTTTCACCTGATTGTTTCTGTCGGAATAAAATGAATACTGTTATCCTTAGAATTTTTATTTTTCAAACACCCTCCTCGAAAAAATAATTGAAAATGAGTCACTGAAACAAATTAAAAATTAATAGGGTAAATCGGGTAAATTTAATAGGAGGTAAAATTATCCTATGACACCGGCGCATTTTCGGCTTCAAGTCAATTCGTCGTCGCGCGTGTCAAAAAGTTATTCGCATCGACGTGTTGTACAATAACGTATTTCTGGTTTCGAAAACATTATAATATGTGATACGGAGCCAGCGTACTCGTCACGATGACTAATGTGGCAGAACCCGAAACGGTATCCCCAATTGAAACTTAAGTTATAATTTATTGCTTAAAACACTCAAATCTACCATCGTAGGTTATTACGAAGTGTGAGAACTACAACTTTCAGGTAAGCCGGAAGTCGACGTATGCGTATGAATCGCTAGAGGTAAACGGTCACGTGTGAATGGTAAAAGTCTATGTGGCAATCCGTCACAGTGGTTGTAGTCTACGATGTAGTTGTTTCACGGAAATACCAAATGCCCGCCTGTCATTCGAGCCGTTCGGGGTAGAAACATTTTGGGGCTAGCAAATTTTTCGAAATGATAAATTTTCACGAGAAAGAAACTTTTTTTCATCACTTATCTGTAAAATATTATCAATTTGAAAAAAAAAGTTTTTTACTTCAATCGCAATCATTTTATCAGCGTTTTAATCGTGAACAACCAATAGCGTCCTGTATATTTATAAGTTCATTGGAATTATCTTTAAGAATTTATTGCCACACACAGTAAACATAGTATTTACTTTAGCTTAATAAATTGTAATTCATATGATTTCGATTTAAATAATTTTAAAAGAACTATATGCATGTAATACATTTCGTTTTTGATATTTCAACAACTATCTATAACACCCATCCCTTCCCGAGAGCACATAATAATTATATTATAGTTGCATTACTTGAAAAACCGTTTGTAGGGCACCGATCAAATCATAAGATTCGAAACGAAGAATAATTTGATTTGTCAATTCTTCACTATCAACGACTTGGCATTTCATTGATTTTTTGTTAAGAGTGACTTTTGTACGCTTAAATACCTTATAGAAATAGTACCAATAAAGGTACGATAATATTATGGTCAAGACGACTCGGCATGCAAAGTGCAATTATTCTTGAAAGATTAACTCTTCCAACATTGATCTCAACAATAATAATTATCTCGCGGTCGATTAAAATTAATTTGATTTCGTGTGGTTTCACGAACGCCATCTCTGCTTTATTCCTGAAACTAAAATTATGATTGTAGTTGGCACAACGATATGACAGATATTCCAAAACTAAATTAACTCCGAAAAATATCTCCATACATACAAAAAATAATAAAAATATATAAAAATTATTTTTAAAAAATTATAATAAAAAAATAGAAAAGATAGAAAAATGTCTCCGTACATACAAATAGGTTAAATTTGATTTTTTTTTTTTTTTTTTTTTTTTTTATTCGTATAACATTTTATTTGAATCGTATTTTTCTACTCATATTTACGTACACAATAATACGTAATTTATACGAAGGCGCGTAAAAACAGCTCGTTTGTAGTTTGTACTCCGACGCGGAGAAGAAAAAAAAATTATAAAAGAATATACGTAATAACGTCGACAAAGTACACCGTCTCTGTAATTTATTTAATGAAGTACATTGTCCTTAGATATTAATATTTTTATAACGTTATAAAATTATTTAGCGTTTTTTTTTATTATCATTACTAAAATAATTATTTATAATTCCTCCTCCAGTTGGGGCTGCAAAACTGCAACACGAGACCGACCAATCTATCGTATAACCGTTCTTCAATAACATATTATAATAATGAAGAACACTGCGTTTTCTCACTAGACAGCGTTCACCGTTGTCGACCCCGAACTCCGAAGGTTATTATTTCCACGGGTTTTTCCGCATAAACAATCCTTCGAAACACCGAAGAAAAATCCTGCCAGTGATTCTGGCCGTGCACATTATCGATCGTTTGTCTCGTATCGATCATCTCCGGATGCCTGCCGGTGCGTGGGGCTAGTTGTTACGTTGCGTTTGAAGACGCAATGTATATTCTCACCCGATTCGTACGAGTTTCCGTACTCGATTCATCCGAAAACGATCGAAACGCGGTCGAAATCCAGAAATATTTCGGCAAACATATTGTGTTTCGAGTAGGTTTTATAACGCAATCAGTAAAATCATCTTATCTAGAACACGTGGCCACCGTTAACGGTCTTTGAATTTTCGATCTTTCCGTACGCCAAACATCGCATAAAACTGTTCGATATATTTCTGACGAAAATTGAAAACCAGCAAAAACAACGACGTATGAAAACATAGCAACAAATAACTAATAGGTTAAAATCTAAATCGGTAACGGAACCAATTTCGTCGATTTCGTCTAATTCTGTGCTGAATGTTTCATGCCGTCGTTTCGTATAGATCGACCAATGCATAACATATCAGTTCGCTATTTCAACAAAAACAAATAATATTATCTCTCATCGACTAATACCGGTAGAGAGTGCGATGATATTAACTTTAACCCGGAGAGCGGAAGAAAATCAATATTTACACCAACTACCTAATAAATTACACTAAATAAATAATATAGAATACCTAAGTAGATTGGTCTTCTTGCGTTTTGAAAAACCAAATTAAATATGCATGTGTATACTCGAGGGTGTGCAATCAGTTTTCAATTAGAGGAACGAGGAGGCCGTATTAATTTCGAAATAGCTCAAAAATGAATGTATCGTGAATTAATATCGAAAGAAATATATTTGTTATAACCTTATATAAATTAATTAACAATAATATATGTATTCACTAATAATAATTACGTAGCATTATTATTATTCATACATTTCTAATTAATTATTGTCATAAATTGTTATTTATTTTTGAATATAATTGTATGCATTTAGTGTATGCATAATATTGATTAGTCTACATTGTATTTGTTCATTGGTAAAGGAACTTGAATGTTTTAAAACATGAAAACATTACAACATTAACGATTAGTTTAGATTAATAAGATAATCATTCTTATTAACAGGTAATGACCAAATAATATTATAAAAATACGAGCATATAATTACCTCACGTTTTTTTTCTTTCTTTTTTTGTTTTAAATACACCATTTTTATTGTAATCGCTTCGCTATAGTTATTTTCCAATAAAAATCAAATTGAAAAAAATATAAAAAAATTACCTCACGTTCTTTTATAATTTTTTTTTGTTCTTATTTATTCAATTATTATTTTTTAATTTAAATAATTATATTTAATTCATATATTCTCGGTATACACTTACCTTGTATTCATAATATGAGAAAATTAATCACAAGACATAAAAAAGGTAAATGGCCCACGTCGGAAAAAGTTACACCTACGATGCGCCCTTAAGTATATACTATAATATTTATACCACTATACGTCTATACTCTATAATAGTGGAAAAACATTTCAATTAATAACAGTTAAAAGAATTTACTTTCTTGTTCATCGTGCATCGTAAATTTAGTATAACAATGTTGTTATTACTATTGAAAAAAAACAAAGGTATTTTCAAAAATATAGCAATCATTCCGATAATTTTTTTAATTTTTTTAGTTTAATTCAATTTATACACCTAATTGGCTAATACAAAAACATTTAATTACTTCAACAAACTTTTTTTTTTTTTGCGTGAACGATCATGATACCATGACATAACAATGACATAATCCCGTTCTTTCTTGACGATGATGTGTCACGTAATATCCGACATATCTGATATCATATATAAAAGTACAAAAAAAATTCAAATTTCTAAAAAATATCCCGAGATTATATTAGAGTAAGCCATTAAAAATTCATATTCCGAAAACAGTCTTAACTGAATTAAAAATATTACCTTAAATTTATTTTCATTAATTGAGAATCCAAAAAAACCCCTTGAAATTCTACCATTTAATTAAAGAATATTATAAGTTTACCTGATAAAATATACCATAATTATGGAAATATCCGATTACACGATTAATAAAAAAGAAAAAAAACAAAAATTAATTGATACAATATTTTTGCACGCCTTTATTATATTATACCAATAATTATTATAAATGAAAACTTTCGTTTTTGCGTAACTTGTTTCAAGCGTATTAAGGAAGAGCTAGAACGGGGTTTAAAATCGAAAAAATATGTCGAGATCACGAATATAATATTCTGTACTTATACTTGGGTTCATTAAATTCTTATAAAAAAAAAAAAATTGTTCACAAAGAGCATACACACACACATACACATAAAGACGCTAAGTCTATTGTCTCGGCGCGGCGTGTAAAACGAGATAACTGTATGAGAGGGTTCTTAAAAATGTGATGGACGGAAGAAAAAAACTTTTTAATACAGTTTGGCAAAGAACTTTGAAGAACACACTTACAAAGTGTGGTCAACCCCTACTTAGCTTTGAAAAGTTTTGTTCGCATGCGAAGCACCTATATTCGAATTTCTTTTAAACCTCGTCACAATTACAACGTCCAAACAAAACAAAGATTAATCCGTCTTCTTGCGACTTTACAGTGGATAACAATAAATGTGTGCTTGTGAGATGAATTGATTTTTCACTGAACGCAACAAAAAAACTAAAAACTAAAACACGATTTCAACTCGGTATGTCTAGTAGAGTATTATTTTGTGGTTTGGTATCCTTACAGCATGCTTGGTAATAATCCTATGCAGCTTGGGAAAGCCCAAGCGTTAGTCTATTCGTTTCGTCAGCTGCTCATACTTAATATCTCGTATCCGCCACGCGATTATGCCTCGGTAGCTAATTTTCTCGGCCTTTGCTCTTTTATCGAACGGCAACGAGCTGCAGGGTATCATTTTTGCACTTTCTTCAACAGGTCGTAAAACGGCCAAATTGAGTCGTACGGATTTATCTCGCTATAATACGTTTCAAGGCACAGTTGCATTCGGCTTTTACGGTTTTTACGACTTCACCGGTTATTTAAGAAATTATTATCTTAGGCAATCGGTGTTGAACCCCAGTGCGGACCTTACTTTTGATTTCAAAATTGAATCTAAACTCTTGATTCTTATTTTCATTGAATCATTATTGTTTATTCCGATACTTTTTAGTTTGTTTCACTTACCTATATCCGCTTTGACATTCAACCAGCCAGTAATTAAGCAGTCAACCACGTATTTTAATGGAAAAATGCTATTTAGTTGAAAACGTACAAAAAAGTATACGTGTTTGAAAAAAGGTTCAGTCCGTAAACGATAATACCGAATAAATTTACGTATGCACTCTGGAGTTCGACTGAGTCATTATAACGATAATTAGTTAATGTCCAGACATTAACATAAAAATAATAATACATTTTAAAAGAATGTTATTATGTTGAATTAAAATGGCACATTCATCTAAAACTCTAGAATTCTAGACACATTTTTTTTTAAAAATCATATTATTAAAATACCGTAAAACGTTTCATTAGAAATAATCGTTGTAAAAACGACGATGGTGCATATTTTATTGAAATGGTTTTTTATATAGATTAATCATCCGCGGCAGATGGTTGTGATATTTTGTCAGTAATCAAAAAACATGTTTCATTGGCGTTTTTTCTTTATTTAGTATTTGCCTTTAGTGTTGTATAGTGTAGAAAATCACAGCCGAAATCTTTCCGAGGGATTTCAGTAAATAAAAAAAAAAATCTTATGTCAAACTATTACGGTTATATTTGTGTAAAACAAAACGATACGATACTTTTCTGTTTAATGTGATCATTAATTATATACCTAATGCATACTTTATACGTCTTCATAAAATAAAATTTAATACCGTATTCGTTCAATAGTATGTCATTAATTTTAAAATTAGTACTTGGAAAATTATGAACTCTCATTGGCATGCGTATTATTGTATAGAATTTCACGTCACAAAAATAATTTGTATTTCTTCGGCCAATTTAACATGCTATTGAGACCAGCTACGCATTTGATTTTTTCTGTTTTTAGCAGGACTATTTACAGAAGTAGGTGTACAAAAGTCTGATTGATCAAGACGTTAAGTCGTGTAGATAGGTTACAAACGTTCAATGACTTTTTTTATAATACATTTATAAAACGTATCAGATCATTATTAGCAGATGAACCAATAGAGAAGTCTACCAAATATACTCAAAGCCAAAAATTAAATCCTTTATAAGAGGCAAACGGCTAGAATGGGCGGGACATGTCTGGAGATCCACTGGTATAATAAAAGATGTAATGATTGGCACTATGAACGGGAAAAGACCTAGAGGGCGTCCAAGACAGAGGTGGATGGACTTAGTCAAATCAGATCTTGAAAAATGTGCTCCAAGATTAAAATTAGAAGAGTGTGTGGATAGAGATAGATGGCATCAAATAGTAGAAGCAGTAGAAATACTTAGAATACTTACTAACCACTTAGAAGCTAAAAAAAAAAATCAGATCATTAGTTTCATTGATATTATTGTTGTTATTACGTAAATTACCACTTTGACAAAATTGCTATAATAATGAAATTTAGCCGATAGTTGTTCAATAATAATCTCTAATTACGGTATAACAGTGAGAAAAAATATAAGCAATCGATCAAGTGCAAGTGGTTGTAAACGCATTTTATATTATTTTTTGTTCGTCAAAAAAATGTGAAAAAAAAAAGCTGGTAAGTGAGATGATGGTGGTAAAAGTTCGTCCTTCGTCCCTTCGGTCCTCGGACAAGATATTGGTCATGAATGTATTGAGTTTTAAAGAAATGATGACTCATTTCTTTAGTATAAAACGATTCTGAGCAAAGCTTCAGTGTAATATAATATATTATTATTAAAATACTGTTTACGTATTTTACGGTTATTTGTATAATTTTTGGTGGGTTATAATAATTTATTAAAGTGTGTATAAAAAAAAATCCTGAGTCACGATTTTTGAATTTTTGTTAGGATAATTAGGTAGGTATATGAGTAAGGTCATATTAAATTTTCAGAACTTTTTGTCAAATATTTAAAATTATATTACATAAAAACTTTCAAACAATTTGGTAAATTAAAAGTTCTATATTCAAGTCAAAAGTGCTATAATTGTTCTGAAAATGTTGTCCAATATAAAAAAGTATGTATTTGATATTGGATAAAATTTTCAAGTTTTTAGCTTCAATACTTTTTGATTTATGACTAAATACCTAAAATCTGAACAGTGAAAATCTCGTTTACGGCGGATTTTCGATCTTTATTCTTGATTAATGAAAAAAACTATGGAGATTTTGAAAAATGATCTCTTTAAAGTACCATCTCAGTTCAATTTCGAATTTAAAAAGTTGCTGGACGAAACTTTTGGACAAGGATTTCTATACGAAAAATTGTTCACAGAAAAAAAAAATAATCATCATAGTAAAACTATAAGATCCTTCGCTTCACTCAGAATCTAAAATCAAAATAGAGTTGCCACTTTATCAGATATTTTATAAAATTATGACAAAGTTATACATTGTATAGATTGATTAACTCTCGTAGAAATATTAATATGGTAAATATGTTCTCTTTAAATTTTCGTGGTAGAAATATTTGTCATGAGTTCATTAAAAAAAAAACTTTTTCCATGTTTCCAATCGTAATTCAACAACCTTAAAAAATATTATAACAGTTTTCAAAGTAATTTGCTTTCAATATTATAATTGTTACATTGAACTTTATTTAATTTTTTACGGTAGGAGAAAAACGAAAAAAAGCCGATAAGATAATGGTGGTGGAAGTTCGTCCTTCGTCGCTTCGCTCCTCGGACAAGATAATGGTGAGGAGTGTATAGCACTTTCTATCATGGGATCACCTGGTTTACGATAGTTTAGTTGTATGGTACTTTACATTTGAATGCAATGATAAATCATTGTAAGTTAAGTACAGGATACAGTAGTTGGGTGGGATACACGAGATGCATTGCTAGATTAGGCATTATTGGATAGATTTTGGAATTATTTTATATTATAAAAAAAAAAACGATTCTGAACGAAGATGAAGATGTCAGCCTTAAATTGTAATATATATTTTATTTTAATATCCTAGATTGGGTTAAATTTACATTTGTCTATTCATGTGACTTCTGCTCGTGAGCATTGGACAAACCAGGATGTGCATAGATAGGGCGTAGGTAAATACCATATTATTTGCCTAAATGCACTATCGTGACGGTACCACCCGACCCCGCCGTCCATATATGCTGAATGCTCCGTGGCTACGTCTATTTAAATATTAATAATTAATAATAATATATAAAATCCGCATGTTTATGGAACTGATACACACATTAAAATAACTGGAAATTGGAAGTTAGTAACGTTCTATTCAACCATGTAAAGGTACGTTATACACCTTGTGTTTACAATCTACCAATATTTTGTATAGAACAGCTGTCAGCTACTGATTATATTATAATAAACTTAATCTATTTAATTATCTTTATCAGCTGTGATATTACATAATATTTTCATTTCTTATCTTTGAATACAAAAATTTTTATACATTTTCAACTACAAAATAATTTGCAAATATTCGTGATTTTGACAAATTTTGTCGATTTTTGAACTTCAGCTGCTTATAAAAAAAAATTGTGCCTATGTATTTGAAATATTTTTGAATCACTCTTAGATCAACTTATTCAAAACCTTCTATTAAATTTTCAAGCGATTTGGTAGGGCCAAAAAATTGTTATCGACTTTTATAAAAAAAATCTAAGAAAAATCGAATTATTCAAATGCCTATAAATAGCTAAAAAATAAACGAAATATTTTGAAAATACAACTATGTAAAGAAAATGCCTATTTAAACATTTTGTAAAAGTTTTAAGTTTCTACCTTCTACGACCTATACTTTTTGAATAAGAACAAATATCAAAAATCAATGATGCCTAAATTGTTATTTTACGCGATTATGTGAAAAAATTGTAATTTCAAACACTCATAAAAATTTTTGATTTTATTCCAGTGCAAATTTTTTTACAGATAATTGAAGGAAAACGTATGTCAAACTTTGTACCGAATTTACAATTCTTAGTTTTGAATACTTAAAATTTTATGAATTTTCAACTGCAAAATAACTTCAAATTTTCGCCATTTTCTACACATTTCGTAAAAATATGAACTTTTTATGCTTATAAAAAAAAAATTGTGCATTACGCTTTGAATTTTTTATTTATACCGATAAGTTCGACATATTAGGTACCTTGTATTAAATTTTCAAGAATTTTTGTCCAGTCAAATTTTTTTTATCCACATTTCAGAAAAAAAAACAAAGAAAAGTTGAAAATTTCAATTGTCTATTAAAAGCTCAAAAAAAGTCTAAAGTTTACAAAAATTGTACTACGTATAGATGATTCCAATATAAACATTTGGTGAAAGTTTCAAGTTTTTTCGACTTATACTTTTTGAATCAGAACAAATATCAAAAATCGTTGAAGGCTAAATTATTATTTTACGCAATCATGTAATTATTTCGTAAACGTTTGAACTATAGATGCTTATAAAAAAAAATTGTGCCTATGTATTTTTATAATTTTTGAATGGGAGTTAGAACAACTTATGTGGACCCATCTATTAAATTTTCAAGTATTTCGTCCGAGCTACATTTTTTTTATCAACATTTATAAAAAAAAAAATAAAAAAAATCGAATATTTCAAATGCCTATAAATTGATTAAAAATGAGTGAAATCTTTTGAAAATAAAATTATATAAAGAAAATGCCAATATAAACAACTGATAAAATTTTCAAGTTTCTACAACTTATACTTTTTGAAAAAAAAACAAATAGCAAAAATCGTTTGAGGCTAAACCGTCGTTTAACGTGTTTTTGTAAAAATTTAAATTTCAAACACTCATAAAATTTTTTTGTCTGAATCCGGTAGAGTTTTTTTTGCAGATAATTGAAGAAAAACTAATGAAAAACCTTGTACCAAATTTTCAAAACTTAGTTATAAAAGAAAAAAATTTTACGATTTTTCAACAACAAAATTATTTGCAAATTTTCGCAATTTTTACATATTTCGTATAAATTGGAACTTTGAGCACTTATAAAAAAAAATTGTGACTTACGATTTTGGATTTTTTTTTATCAGTTATGGAACAACTTATAAGAAACCTTGTATTAAATTTTCAAGATTTTCTGGCAAAAAAAAAAAATTTTATCGTTATTTTAAAAAAAAATACTTAAAAAAATTGAAAATTTCAATTGTCTATAATTAGCTCAATAAAAGTCAAAATACTTTGAAAATTTAACGGTGTATAGAGAACGCTAATCTAAACATTTGGTGAAAATTTCAAGTATTTACATCGATTAGTTTTTGAGTTATAGCAAAATAAAAAATTTGATTTTGTCGAAAACTGGTTTTGCGTAAAATATACCGTTTTTCCCTCATTTTTTAAGGGTTTTTCCCGGCGCGTTAAAAAAATATTGAAAATTTTTAACTTTTGACCCCCCAAAGTACCAACTAGATTCAATTTCCTTTCAGAAAAGTTGCTATATAAGGCAATCGAAGCATTTTTACTGCCCCAAATCGTGTCGACAGACACAAAAATAAAAAAAAAAATAAAAAAAAAAAAAAAAAAAAAAAAAAAAAAAAAAAAAAAACACACATCATTGTAAAATCAATACATTCTTCACTCCGTTCAGAATCTAAAAGAATTTGAAAATAGTTATTGAAGTTTAAAATGGAAGGTTTATAAAAAAAAAGAACATTTACTGCTTACATACATCATGAAAATCCAAATTAAAAGAAGAAGCCAATAATTTGATAAATTGATGAAAATAATAAAACTTATATTATTATACATTTTAATTAAAAACTATTTTTATAAATACAATAAACAAATAAATAAACAGACTAATTTTTTATCAAATTGTAATAGTATTATAATATTGATGTAAGAAGTTGCAATGGCATATACATATAATTTGCTCCACTACCATTTCGACGCGGGAGACTGGACGTCGAAAACATTACGGCTCTTTAGCACACAATCTGTGACTATAAAATACGTATTAACATCCAGACGTGTTTTAAGTAACCCCCCTCAACTTTGTCCAGTTAGCTTGAAACCTATATCACAAATTTTCCACTTATTTCCAATTATTTGTGACCAACTTTTTAAAACTTGCAATTAACATCATCTGAATAAAAAATTCACTGCCAGCAAAGTGATACATTACTAATTTAAAGAAACATTTTTTTTTTTTTTTTTAATTACCCGTCCATCTACAGTACCTCCTGTTTAATTTGGTGGGTCATAATATGGAGAGACCGTTTTTTTTCTTTTTTTTTTTTAGGTGTTAAGCAAGGACGTCTCTTGGTCATTTTCTTTTTAACCTCCTCCAAGGGTTGCTGGGGATGGTTAAAGAGTACATACGAGAATTAAGAGGGTTTTGTTTTGAATGGAATTTTGAATGGGACTTTTTTATTGTCGAGTTGCTATTTCATTGACTGTTGATATTTGTAGGTCCTTATGTAATGCGTCGTTGGTCATGTACCAAGGAGCTCCAGTTATTTGTCTAAGGCATATAGACTGGAAGGCTTGTGTTGGTCTTATATTAGATGGTTTGGCTTGGCCCCAGATTTGAATACCGTATGACCAAAGAGGGGTAATAATTGTCTTGTATAAAGAAAAATTATATGTGAAAAATTGCAAACAGGTTGCATAAAAAAGTGGTGCAGGTTTGGAGCCGATCAGAGGCACCGAAGTCAGTTTTTAGAGGTATTGCATAGCATTATAAGCATACCTTTAAATCAAATACTCATCCACCTTACCACAATAGGTTAAGCAAGTGCCCCTCATTTTTTTTCCTCCCATCGTAAAATCTAACCTAGTGTGTTTCGTAGCCTTAGCACACCCACCCACCCACCCACCTATTCTTAACAGGTATTGCAACTACAATACCTAGATATAGGGATTGGCACCATTGAAGCCGATCGATCGATCGAAGTAGGGGGTATTTATGAAGTTGCCCCTCTCTAATAAAAAGTTTACGAGTGTAGTATATGAAATTCAAATTTTGAAAAGTTGGTTACAAATAGTTGCAAACTAGTGGCACACATTTTCAGTTGATGAACAAGATTGGGGGCTAACTTCACACCCTTAACATGAATACCTGTAGTAAAAATATAGTATTATATATATAATATGTCATATGGGTAGTAACTGATATACAAATAACATAAATTTAAGATTTATAGTCATTTATAAATTTGTAATAGTACCTATACACCAACTAATTATCAACGATATTACTCGATTTACATTTATTGATATTTGTACCATGACATTTTTTGTCTAACCGTAACCTAATGACTGGTTACATTACTTACATTGAGTCAGTTGTACAGGAACAAACGTAAGATTAAATTTGATGAGGGAAAGGAGTTAAATGACGACTGAAAAATATGATTTCCCACTCCTCTTCCATTGAGCCATTGTGGCTCATTGTACAAAATTGTTTGTAAAATATATATATATTTTTTTTTGTTTCAATAGCTATTTTCTACTAAAAGGTTACCGACTCCTGGTATACAGCTTAGGGGGGTAGATATGTCGACTGGTACAAAGCCACAAAAGGTCGTGCGACGTGAATTCTGAACGAGCCGTGGTAATTAATATTGTCTTATCCGTGCGATGAATCCGCGAGTCATCCGATTGACAACACGCTAAAAAAAATAATAAATATATTTTATTATTATATACCATAAAACGCCCGCGTACAATAAATCGCCCGGTATGGTGGCATTTCGATGTGATATTTATTGTGATTGCCATTACTGTTACACGTTATTATTGGTAGACGCCGCGCCGGTATAAAATGGACAGGAACACACACGCGCACTTACGCTGTACGAGTGGTATCATAATATTTTAAATATAATTGATTTATTGAGTTATAACATTAAATATTCGTATGTTATTGCCACTGAAAAATCGACGGTTACGGCGCGCGTTTACGAGTTTCGTAGATTTTGATTGACGACGTCGTAAATTACGTAAATACGCATTACTTGAAAAAAAAATATAAAACATATAAATATATTTACTATATATACAGGGTGATTCAGCAATTATATGACAGTTATATAATCAAATAAATATTTAAAATAGAATAAAATGTGTGTTATAAAAGTGTATTTATGTAGAGAAGCATAACATGATTAGTAAATTTCATATTTTTTGTAACTACCTTTAAGGGGTAGTTGTGAAAGTTAACTTTTGAAATAAAATGGGAACCTATATTTTTTTCGTTAGCGCAATGTACAAATATTTTCACTAATTATAAGTGATTAAAAAATATTAATTGATGCGAAACTTTGGGTTTGAGAGCAATTTTAAATTTTTAGAAATTGTATTACAATCACGGTGTGGTGCATGTTGCAATGCTGCAAAAATTAAAATCAACCCCATGTGTTCACGTAAACACAGAGAATTGATTCGATTTTAAATCGAAATAAAGAATTAAACAATGGGCACAAGCCTGACATGCAGATTCAACGCATTGATTTCAGGTCCGACGACAGACTTGAACTCTCTCGGAGAAAATGACCATTTACTTGGTCACACATCTCCACTTCACTATTGACCAGTACACAGAAAGTTGAGCCCCCCATCGAGCCCATGGTAGACACACGCCTAATATTGTGTTAATCATATCAATTATAAATCATTTCCCAAAAAATTGAACAGTTTTTATTTTTTTCTTTGAAAATGATTTATTTAGTTGATAATGTCATTGAAATGTAATACAGTGGTCGCCGCTTATAGTGTTCACTGGTTATAAGAATCAGCCGCTTATAGTGATCAACTATGTAAACATGAAAATGCCAGGAACGGAACAAACAGCCGTTATAAATGCATTTTATATCGCTTACAGTGTTCATGTTTTCGGTTATTGTGATCAGAAATAATCATCAGAAATATAAAATATAAATATAATTTACAATAATATCACCTCTTTTTGTAAACAGGGAATAAGATTACGAATGACTATTATCTTAATCGTGAACTTAAATCGAGCTAATCTTACCTAATGTAATCCACGTAATGAGCGATACTTCATATGGTACATTCGTACATGTTTGAAACCGTTTTGCAATTTATACACTCAGAAGAACTTTAGAAGAGCACGGTTTAGGCCCAGACTACTTTGCTATGTTGAACAACTTGGAGCATATTATGATGTTTTCCATAGCAAAAAAACAGGGGGTACATTACCGATTTTTTTGAATAAACCTAAGTTTGTTAAATCACGTATGGTATTTTTACATGTTGCAATGTCTATTTAATGTTGTTTATAAAATGTTTAAAAAATAAAAATAAAAATATTAAAATTATAATGAATAAAATAAATTTAAAAAAATAATACATAAATATAATTTTAATTTTTAATTATTTTTACGATATTTTCTACCTATTTTTCGAGTCACCGTTTATAGTGATTTCCGGTTATAGTAATCAAAGTACTCTTGAACGAATGTGATCACTATAAGCGGCGGCCACTGTACTACGTTTTAAATGAAACACTCTGTATACGCGTGTGTGGGTGTGATTACATATAGTATAATATTAGGTATGTATAAAATCGAACGTTTTTATTCTCTTTCTTTTTTTTATATTTTTCACAAATCGTTCGATACGGAACAAATTATTTAAACCACCACGCCAAATCCAATGACGCCGAGTTTTTTCAAGCCAACAAAATTAAAATAACACGATTTACACTGCGGGAGACGTTCGGAGAAAAAAATTACACGAAATGAAACGCGCGACGACAACGGTCCCAGAAACGAAAAAACTACATCTCGTAACGAATACACTTTTGGGTAGTGTTGTATGGTGTCATTAGTACGTAGTGTTTCGACGTAGCTGTAGGCGCCCGGGTGTAGAGTAATATGATTATACACAACCACAAAAAAATTGATGTTTGGAAGTCGGAGATGAAACACGATGGTGTATTTACGAGGGAGGATATGAAGAATAGATCCTCCTTAGCTTTATTATTCACTTTTCTCTCTGATGTATAAAATTATTTTATCATAATATGATATTATATTATTATATATTATATATTATATTTGTGGCCGAATTATATAAATACGGAATAACATCATTGAAATTACTACACTGCATTATAGTTATTGATATAAAAAGTATTTAAAAATATGGCCGATGCCCGTGGTCTGTGTACCTTTAACAAGGCTAATATAATTGAAAGTAATATATATAATATAATAATATTGAATATAATATACTATATAAGCTAATAAATATTGCACGATATTTAGCGACCCGTAAATGTTAAATCGCATATCGAAAGCATGTAGATGAATTAATATTTAATGACTTTAAGCTTACAAGCAATATGGTAAATATGTATACATTAAGAAATATTTACTGTAATATCACGTACGATGTTTCAAATTCCAATAATACAGCAGATAATAATTTTAAATAAACGATATATTTTTTGATTCATTCACTCAAGTTGTCCTTATCAACAGCTAGTAAAATTAAACCAGTAAAAAGTTTTTGACAAATATTTAAAACTTAATTAGGAATAAACTTTTGAAAAACAAGGTGTTTTCAAAGATCTATTCCCAGTCCAAAAGTTATCAAATTTGTCTAACGACATTACTTTTGGAGTAATAACGAAATCACTGAAGTCGATTTAATGAAAAAGTCTTTACAGCTAATTTTGCTATTTTTACTCCATTTTAGGCTGTTTTTAGTAGAAGCTTTTGAAGGAGAAAAAAAGCTGCAGAAAAAATGAAACAAGCTAGTGATCAGAAATTAGTTATAATTGAAGTTGGAAATTATGTTTTAGTCAATATTTCAAAGGTAGATCGTGGACCATTAGACACACAAAATATAATTGGTAAAGTTGTCGACAAAAAAAATAATGTTTACCAAATTGGTACAAGATTTGGAATTATAAATACGTGGTTAAGCAGAAATGTTCTACAGACAACCGATGTAGAATTTCTTGACAAAGTACCAGAAATAATTTTAACATTAAGAGAAATAGCGAAACGACATTCTCAATTTGGAGGACAGGGTTATCAAAAATGTTTTTGCAAAACATCGTGCAAAACAAATAGGTGCGCTCATCGCAAAAACAATGTACTGTGTAGCTCAAGATGTCACGAAAAAACTACATGTAACAATAAGTAAATACTTTACATAATATTTAATATTGTAATGTAATGTTTTTTGTAATATTGCAATTTAATTTAATTTAATATTTTACATATATATATAATTTTTTTTTTTTTTTTTTTTTTTTTTTTTTTTTTTTTAGTAATATAATATAATAAAACTAGTAATTAATATTAAAATAAAATAAAATAATATAATTCAAATTGTTATTATGATTGTAGTTATTAAAAGGCCTGACTGCTGTTAGTCTGTATGCAATGAGCCTGAAAAACAGCAGGCCGTTTGGAAAAATAATAAATAGTTCGTAAATGGGCTACCCCATTACAAAGAGCCTAGTCTTTTTGCAAAAAAATTATTTTCCCATATGGCCTACGACATATATATATATATATAACCTATTGAATGTTAATTAACTAAAATTATACGGTATTACATGGTAAGCTCCTGAAAATTAAAATTAAAATATTTATAACAAAATTGTTCTTTCATCTCCCCTTCCAAATATGCCACTGGCGGTAGGTGCTAATACGCACGGGCGGTACTGTATATACACCATAAATGCAGAGGATGCGAATGTTGTTCTAAAACACTCCTTTTTGAAAATATATTGCATATCACGTTAAAAAATTTAATTTTTCAATATTTATTTTTATTCATTGACTGGCCCACCTGCTTGTCTCGGCTTATAAATGATCAGATGCAAATTGATGATCAGAAAAATCGACCCAAGATCTCACTATATGATAATGAATTATATACCTCACAACTCTCTCACCTCGTTCGACTATTCTTTCATATAAATTTTTACCCGTCGAAATCACAAATTTAGCACATCATCGACTATTTCATCGCGGCTTTATCGGGTATGAAGTTTTTGTACTTTGTATGGTTTCCCTGGGGCGTGCAAAGAATTATTAAAAGTTGGAATATATTAGTGTATCTAACCAAAGATTTTCTAAATCAAACAAAGCCACATAAGAAAATGCAATAATTAAGATTATTAAAATGAACTAACATCAAAGGTTTTCATTTTTCATCAAACCAACGGCGAGAGTTTCGAAATTTAAAACTTTCAGAGTTTTTCCACTACCTAGCAACATGCAGGATACGCGTTAAATGTAATTTGTAAGATTACACGCGGAAACAGTGTCTTGAAATGTTTGATAGAATATAAACACTTATTAAGTCCGCGGGCAGAATAGGTATACGTGCTTTTGAACGAGAAACGAAATGGAATAATGGTTTTTGACGTCTAGTACCAAATCAAACTTCAGAACACTGAGCGTTATGAAGTCGTTAAGTTACGGATGTTTAGCGTCGACTTTGCAGAAAGAAGTAACGGTAGATCACTGTAAACCGGTTAATTTCAAATCATCGTCAGTGGTGGAGATATGGAAACAATCGAATTAAAACAAACCCGATCACTATCGGGCGGCGACGAGAGGTTAGGTTAGAAAAAGTAAACAGAAACGTTTATACATAATAACAGGCGTTTTTTGGAATACTTTATCAATATCTGAGTTAAAATGCTGACCTTTGGCTCTAGAGTGGTTCGACATTCACGTTAATGGTACAAACATACGTATGAAGATATACTATTTTATTTTATATATTAAGTCTTTGATAAAACGCTTAGAGACAAAGTTTTACATTCAAACATCCTTGTAGAGTACGACACCGACAACACCTTTTCACGCGTGCGCACGTCGTATTATTTGCGATCGCCTGCGGTCCGAAGCGGGTGGCGACCGGCCACGGCATCGAATTAGTTGGTCGGTTAGGTTAGGTGCACTGCATAACCATACAAACGCAAACAGAAACACAAAGAAAAACAAAACAAAACAATTATTATATTCATCAAACAGTCCATTTGAATACTGTATGACATTAATTTAAATCACAAGTGTAGACATTTTATGTGGTTTTCTTTAATAAATCTTAATAAGGAATAAGGGGTACATCTGAAGTAACTGAAACTAAATTTACAAAAACATTAATGAAACCAACTGTAAATTAATTACACACAACAGTTAAAATGTAATATTTTACTTTTAATGCATCATCTTGAAAACATTTTGAGATAATATACCTACCCATGTGTATAACTTTATTTCAACTCACTGATGAATGTATAATTACATTAATTGCAATGTTGATCATTCATTAAAATATGTAACAGACATTTTTTCTCTCGAATTCGTTTTCTGATTTGCCCGTTTGAGAAAATAGCCACTGACGGGTACCTACTAAAATGTTTACGTTTAAAGATTAAATTTCACGTTTACAAAATGTAGCACTTTCTTAGCGTTACAACACATCATCATGACGTGTTCTATATAAACACGCACAGTATAATAAAAAATACTAGGTATAAAAACATTATTGTGTCATTTATTATTTTAAGATCATAATCATAAAAATTGTTGAGTTTATTATATTTTTTTAAATAATCGAAAGAATTGAATATTTTATAAGGTACCTATTATTATTATTATCTCTGACATATTATTATCTTACACGAGTTCAAATACCGTTATCGTAAACGTTTGAAAACTAAAATATAATTCATTTTTTTTTTTTTTTAATTCCGGTCTCAATGATTTTACATAATATTGTACGGAAAACATAAATTAAAACGTGTTCGAAACCTTTTAATAATATCCGGCACGAAAAATATTTACACCAGAGGTTTCGGGCGTACTGTTATTTGATAGCCACGAGCATTGCAACCATAGTGACCAAAACACACGTACGTGATTTGTTTCAAACGCCGAACGGTTTCCAGTTATCAACACGACACTGTCGAGAGTACATCGTTTTGGTGTGTCCGTTAAGAAAATCTTCTCGGTTTGAACAGAACGAAAACAGAAAATGGCTGAACAAACCTGCAGGAGAAGTCTGCGTATCATGGAGAAAATGAGTCTGACCACGGCGAAAGAAGTAGCGGAGGCACGGGTAGATCCGACGAACGCGACCACGAGCG
Source organism: Therioaphis trifolii (assembly GCA_027580255.1). Classification (NCBI taxonomy): domain Eukaryota; kingdom Metazoa; phylum Arthropoda; class Insecta; order Hemiptera; family Aphididae; genus Therioaphis; species Therioaphis trifolii. The sequence goes on from CM050404.1 coordinate 23,657,296, forward strand.
CCGGACCGGCGGTGGCCTCCAGGTCGACGTGGACGCGTGCGGACGACGCGGCCGCCGCAGGTTTGTGCATACGGTCGACAGACGTGAATTTTATCTTATTTTCATTTTAGGGGTGAGGGAGGAGTCGATGTCCCCTAAAATGTCGACAGTTTATTGAAAAAAAAAAAAACAAATTGAAATTTTTCGCAGCGTATCGATTCGCCGGTACGGTTATATACATTGTATTACACTCCGTGGCTCCGTCGCCTGCAACCGCAACAGGCGTTTAGAATAGTGTCGATATAAACGTCTATCATCTATGTCGATTATTGAACAATATTGTCCATGTGAAATAGTGCAATATTATTTTCATGTCTTTTTTTCGATTTTCCGAAATTCCTAAATTAACAGTATAATAATATAGTAGACAAACGTATTAAATGAGTATTAATGTCGAGTAAAATTATTTGAAATATATACGAGCACTTATCCACGCTAAAAAGTAAAAAAAAAAAGATTTTTCTTCTAACTTCATAAAAATGACGGGAACAAGTTGTTTAGTATTTTGTCTTTATTTTTTTATTGTTCAAACCTTTAATGCAATTTTCAGATTACATACATTTATATATACTTAAAAATATCATCAATAACTTTTTTTTTTTGTTTAGCTTTTACATCCCATTTAGGGCATTCGCAGCTTCTAATATTTATTTTGATACCATCTATATCTGTCTACACACTCTTCTAATTTTGATTTTTCGAGGTCTGATTTGACTGTGTCTGTCCACCCCTGCCTGGGTCGTTCCCTGTAGGTCTTTTCCCATTGATAGTGCCAATCATTACTTCTTTTACTATACCAGTGGATCTCCTGGTATGCCCCTCCCCCATTCTAACCGTTTGCCTCTTATAAAGGACTGAATATTGGGCTTTGAAAATATTTGGTAGATTTCGTTATTGGTTCTTTTTCTGTATTCACCATTTTCCATGATAGGGCCATATAATTGACTTTTCTATGATAAAAACAAAAAAAATCACATCTGGTAGAAATTTTGAAATAATTGGTACTAAACTATGTAATAAAATACCATCCAATATAATAAACCTTCCAATTTTAACTTATTCAAAAAAAGCATTCTGGAATGGCTAATGGAGTCTCCTAATGAATTAATTATGTAATATATCTATATTATTGTCTATTGAATTATTGAAGTATTTAATGTAATCACTTGTAAGCAAACTTAGTTTAAAATTTGTCTATTCAGGACTTTTGTCTTTAAGTATTTATATACCTGTTATTTTTATGTATTAGATTTAGAACGCCTGGGGCCCCTACACGAATTCTCTCAGTGGGGCCCAGTACGCATATCTATAAGAATTAAATAAAATAAATATTATACGTCATAGTGTTTTCCTTTCGAAAGTCATAAGTTTTTCTTCATCTATCCCTTTGCAACCGACCACGTCTCACATCCATAAGACAGAACTGCTCGTAGATAACTAGAATAAAGGGTAGTTTTTGATTTAATAGATAATTATAACTTTGATTTGAATAGTTTTTCTAGTGCAATGTCACCTTTGCTAGCGGCAGTAATTCTTAGTTTTATCTTAGTTTTAGTCTTATGCATATGATTTGAATTATTTATATTAGTTCCTAAATATTTGAAGTCGGTGACCGCCTGAAAAGTATAACTGTCTCGTATTAGGCCATGTGTGTTTCCAGTCTTTCTTCCCGTGACCATAAACGTTTTTTTAATAATTTATATGCGTGAAGTTATCATCAATAACTAATACAAAAAAAAATAAAAAAATAAAAAAATAACCGATGTAAATTTATAATAGACAATAAACGATTTCAATAATTACGATTCTTATCAATCGGTGGGAAGGGGGGCAGAGGGTTCAGACTTCAAAACCATTCACTTGGATGTATACGTATAGTGTCTTCGAATCTCTAAATATGTCCACCTCTTAACACGATGACTATAATGTCGACTCGTATCGACATTTGTTGTAAACGAGTTATTCAAAATGAAAAAGACCATTGTTTCCAAACAAAAATGTATCTCTGCAGCGTCTATAGTTTTCCGCGAAAAGGTTAAGCGAAATTCTGTTTGACTTAACTTCAGACGGGCTGTATAATCAATGAAATCATAAACGAGAATCAATGATTTGACGGTGAAAATAATGATCAGAAAGATAAATACTACTAGAATAAATTAATAGACATACGCGTAGTTGTCATTGTTTAAAAAAAAAAAAAAATTAAACTAAATCAGTATGATTGATCACACCCAATGGCATGAAAGATTTAAGATAAAAAAAAAAAATAGGTATACCGCTTAAAAAAAAAAAAACAAAGAAATAAAGAAACATTCGAGGGATTTTTCGAATTGCCGAAACGTCACGCTTTATCACAGCGTTTCCCAAACCATGGGTCGCGACCCATCATTGGGTCGCGAAATTTTTTTGATGGGTCACGACTCGCGGTTACGATTACAGTTATTTTGGTCTTAAATTGATAAATAGTATAAATAACTAGTATTGTAGAATAAATGACGTAAAGTAATTACGATTATTGAATTTTTATAAATTTTTATCTTATCAGTAAAGGTGCTTATGACTAGTGACTAGTCGATCGATCGATCTCGGTCGTTTGTCCATAATCCATAATATGCAGTTGAGCAACGAACGGTACATCGAGACTACTGAAATTGTACCCCAGTGGGAAATTTTATGCAACAGTGTCCAAAATCAAAATTCGCACTTAATTTTCTATTATACTAATTTCTTGTATTTTTTATAATTTATTTTATTTATTTATTAATTAAGTTATTATTATTCAGTATAATTTGTTCGTATTGTATTTTATTAAAAACTCATTGATAAAATGGACTATAGTAAAAATCATATTTATTTACGGCGTATTTTTTTTAGGGGGGGGGGGGTCGCGTACCTAATAAAGATTAAATTTATGGGTCGCCATAGGTAAAAAGGTTGGGAAACGCTGCTTTATCGTGTGCACGCGGCTTAACCGATAAAAGACAAAAAAAAAAAACCCTCACGTACGCTAAAACAATAATATATTAAGACGTCCTGCAGACGTCATACTATTATTATTTGTAAAAACGCAAGCGGTTTTCATATTCTTTTCTCGTACGCAGCGTACGTCGGCGAAAACCACGAGCCACGTCAGCGTCGCCGTGCCCCGAAGACGACGCGCTGCAGGTCGCGGTCCCGCAGCCCCATCGCCCGGCGACCGTCGGCCAATTTGCAGCGCGACACGCACTGGTTCGCGGTGCCGCCCGACGTGTCCGCGGGCCCGTGGCCGCAGTGGCCAGTCTGCGGCGACGGCGACGGCGACGGCGACGGTGGCCACGGTAGCGGTGGCCGGTCGTCGTCGCGGACGGGTAAGTGGCCCAAGGACCCGGACCATCCCGCGGTAGAGACGGAAACGTGGAACACGGCGGAAGACGCGTTGTCGATGCGGGTTCGGTGGACGGACCACGGCAGTGACGGGACGGCGGCGTCGAAGGCGGCGGCGGCGGCGGCCGCGGCGGCCGAATACCGACGGCGGTGGTTCGAGGTGTACGCGCGCCGCCGGGAAATCGGCGACCGGCGGACGACCGACGACCGCCGGACAAGCACTGGCGGGTGGCGGTTTTTGTGCCGCGGCGAAACGCGCAGGCCGTTCGTCTCGCTGCGCGTCGACGGGCTCCAGTCCGGATTCCGGTACCAGGTGCTCGTCAACAACCGAAATTTGAAAACGCCTTCTGGCCCGTTGTCGGGTTAGAAAGAGAGAAATTTGTTGTCAAGGTTTAAGTGTTTGTCAATCCGAAATCCGAAATTTATATCACGTCCTATGTAAAACGATTATTTTCAAAAACGGTGCCGGGGTTTAGTAACCGATTAGTAACCCCATTCGTATAACCATAAATTTAGAATTCGTAAGGTTACTGATCGGTTACTAAACCCTGAGGTATAGTTCGTATAACCTAACCCTCAGATTTAGTAACCGATCAGTAACCTTACGAATTCTAAATTTATGGTTACGAATGGTTACTAATCGGTTACTAAACCCTGGCACCGTTTTTGAAAATAATCGTTTTACATCACATTGGACGTGATATAAATTTCGGATTTCATTTTTTTATGTGTAATTTTTTTTTTTTTTTTTTTATACCTATTGGTTGAACTAAACGAATTGTTATACTTCCAGTGTTACGTCCATCGGACAATAAATAAATAATTTACAATTTAACCGATTGACTCGACTACAGTTTATACTCTATGCACGACTTAGGGGGGAGGGCAAGTTTATTGAACGTCCATTTATTGTACGTCTTAATTAACTAAGACGTCGTTAAACAAAAATACAGTAGAAGCCGTTTATAATGACGTTCAAGGAACTAAAGTAAAATGGGTCATAATAAATTGGCATTATAAAATAACTAAAAAAAAATTACAAAACTTCAATACATATTAATATTATTACATATTTATATAACACATTTTATTTAAAAAAGTAAAGATAAAAACACTTAATTATGTACATATTATGTATTTGAATTAATTAGTTCAGTTGTTATTTTAAAAAAACTGTTATTTTAGACTGAACTTTGTTTGTATAAAAGTCAAGCCTCTATTTTTTTTGTGGTTCTTCAAAATTTATCATTGGACTTACGTTATTCAGAGCCATAGAATTCGCTAACATTTTCGCTGCATTGAACACTACATTAATAGATACATCTTCATCGCGAGTATCTCGGATGTGTCTCAAAACAAATGGCAACAAATTCACTCCATACCTCTATAGCTCATTTACCAATTTAAAGTCAGAACCATATACCATTCGTTCGTGATTTGGATTCCCAGAAAAATGGTAAAATTAATTTTACACAGTATGTCGCTGAAAATATTTTCAGCCTCCTGCTTTCAAAAAACGTATTTGAAAATTATTGTTCTTGGATATTGTATTTTTTCAACTTTTTTTACGTCGTTATAATTTATATCATTAAAAATTACTGCGTGTCCTTATAACAAATACACGCAATAAAATAACGACATTGCAAACGACGAAAACAAAACGCGTTTTACTGTACAATATTAAAAATGTGCTTTATTTGAATTTCCAAACTGCAGCACCTAGAACTCACAAATTAAAAAAAAAAAAACTCCAATCACCAAAAAAAAAAAAAAAATCAATAATTATAATAATAATTACGTATGATTTATGAATGAATACAATTTTTTATAATAATATTAGCTTTTCTGTCGAGACCCGCGCGTGGTCTCGACAGTCGCTCCGCACCTTACGAAGCCCCGTAAAAAAAGACAACGATTCCGCAATCTACACGGATGATGAGACGGGCATCGTATAAATACGCACGTCAGTGCAATATTATAATAACTAGGGCCCGGATTCCAATGCAAAATGCATATTTTTTGGGTTAATCTTACACAATGCGTTCCAAGTACATAATTCGTTTCATGCAACAAGGGTTTCATAGCTACAAATTTTATAACTTTTCGTCGCCAAGTAGATTTATGTTTAATAACTGGGCGACGATGATGTTTTACTAAAATTTCATATTTGTGTATGATTTCGTTTGTTAATTTGAACTTGACAGTAAAAATAAGTTCATAAATACAAATTGCGAAGTGTTTATATAACATGAATAATAATATTATAGATATTATCCACCGATAAAAATATACCCGTGAAAATCTTCCAGTACCACGTAATATAACAGATTTCACTGAAAAACTAAACTATTATTTGAAAATAAATGCACCAAATACATTGTTTTCTAAACTAGTGCAGACATATATTTCTCTCACTCCTCATAGTTGTGGACCTGAACGTGCTGTATCTTGCCATACAATTTTGAAATCAAACAACCTAACCTAACCGAACCTAACCTAACCTCACCTAACTGATTGCGACTTGCGCTTTTGTACATTTATTTGTATAACATTTTGTCATTTTCTCTTACGCGTTACGAATTCTTGTTGGTTGTTTATGAGTCTTATTATTTACCGATTTATTTTATTGTTGAGTTTTTTCGAATTTACGTCTCAAATAAAGAAATATGGATCAATTATGGATAATTCTAATAAAAATCCATCAATATTACAATTTTTTAAAAGAAAAATTTCAAATTCACCCCCACGTGATAATTCACAAAGTTCTAATGTGACTAAAACCGCTAGTCCCAGGAAAATTCATGTTACTGAACAGCCCAATGAAGAACAAATAAGCCATGATGATACACATGTAAGTTATTTTTTATTTTATTTCTCAAATTAATATAGTTATTTTTCTAAATTCCTTTGCCTTGATTTTTCGATTAGCATTTCTTAAAATGAATTTTCTTATCTTGAGCGCTTACAATTCAGAGTAGGGGAGACTGGGTACAATTGTGACATTTTTCGTAAACTTATTTATTTCTACCAAAATTATTTACTTTTCTCTTCTTTCTGCAAGGCTATAACAAATTGCAGAGCAAGAGCAACTATGGTTCTGGTATAACTGTCTTACCAAATAATGTCAAATAATGACATTGCTTTATTTATTGGCCGCCATTTAAATGATCAAGAAAAAGTTGAGGTAAGTTAATTAATAGATATATTTGCTATTTTGCTATAACAATTTTAATTTTATTTAAACATTTATTAATAATGCTATAAATAGTGTACATGCCTTTTGTAAATTATGGCTTGTAAATACATGCAACTATATATACATTATAATGTATAGGTGCTTAAAAATGTTTGGGTACCACCAAAGATGTACAAATATCCCATATTAGAGCATAATAAAAAAAAGAGGTTTAAAGTTCCAAGCAAAATGGTTTGATGAATTTCCTTGGCTTGTGTACTGAGAAATTAAAAGTGGTGTATTTTGTCAAAAATGTGTTATATTTTCAAAAACTGGTGGTGCTTTAAATCAACCCCTAGGCCAGCTTGTATTGCGAGAATTTAATAATTGGAAAAAAGCTAAAAAGGTTATTAAAATAAAAATACCTATTGTATATTTTGGATTTATTTTGACTTTTGAGTATCTATTAAAAACCATTGTTTTCACTATTAAATTTTTTAGGTTTTTCAAGATCATTGTAAATTAACTTACCATATAAATGCTACATTAGGTGCAGAACATTTTCTAAACATATTAGAGAAAAGAGAGGTAAGCATAATTGAACAAATAGACAGTGATAGGTTTGTATAATATTCTCATTAGTCTATGTATTAATTTTAAATTTATTACACATATTTTTTTAGGACACCTCAAATAAAAGAAAACAGAAGACATTTAATTCCTATAGTTGAATGTATCATAATGTTTGGTAGACAGGAATTAGCCTTACGTGGTCACTGGGGAGAAACAAATAAAACATTGAGTATGAATGATGGTTAGTGTATATTATAACATACACTGGTTTTATTACAATTTTATAATATGCATTTTAAATTGTTTAGATGATAGCAATAATATTGGGAATTTTCTTTCTATTTTGAAGTATACGTAGAGCTAAAGGAGATGTATTTTTAAGAAGTATATTAGAGAATGAAAAACAACATATCAAATATTTAAGTCATGGCATTCAAAATCAGATTATAGATATATGCAATAATATAATATTAAAACAAATAGTATCTAAAGTTAATGAAAGTAAGTGCTTTTCAATTTTAGCCGACGAGACTACAGATATTTCTACATCAGAACAGTTGACCTTATGTGTGCGATATATTGATGAAGATGGTAATTTAAATGAAGATTTTCTTAAGTTTATTGAAGTGAAAAACTTAACTGGAAGTCATTTATCTTCTGCAATACTAAATGGTATAATAAATAATAATTAAGAAATAAGAATAGTTAAATTATAGCTATAATCACCTATAAAAATAACCTATACATTTTTAATTATTTCTTCAGGTTTAATTGAGTGTGGCTTGGATTGTCAGTACTTAATAGGACAGGGTTATGATGGGGCCAGTAATATGAGTGGAAAATGTCGAGGTGTACAATCGTATGTTCAAACTCAATATCCTAAAGCTGTATATGTACATTGTGCTGCTTATTCACTAAATCTCGCAGTTTCAACAGCCAGTGACATACAACAAATAAGAAATTGTCTAGGAGTTATTGAAAAAATGTATACTTTTTTTAATACACCCAAACGAAGCGCTGTCATATATAATGTTATTGAACAAGAAAATACAGATTTAAAAATAAAGAAATTAAAAAGACTTTTTGCAACTAGACGGATACAGAGATATGATTCAGTGAATGATTTTTCTGAATTACTACCATATGTTATGCTTTCTTTGGACGAAATATCGGAATGGAAAGATTCGTTTGATGCTCCCATGTTAAGAAATGCAATTGATACTGAATTTTTAATTTCAATGTTTGTCATTAAAGTATGTCCATTAAAAGGAATAACAATGTATTTTATTATCTTTTTATTTGTATACTTGTAAATAATGGGCCTTGAATTTATTAATGTTGTAGGAATTATTTTCATTTGGATTGCCGTTATGCAAGCAATTACAAAGCCAAAGAATTGATCTCAAATATGCCATAGAAATTGCACAGGATATAATTATTGCTTTAAAAAATATCAGAGAAAATGTGGAGGAAGAATTCAAAGTTATATATAGTTCCATTGAGGTAATAATTATATTATCTAAATAATACCAAATAAATTAACGCATGTTATATAATTAATTATTTTTATTACATTTTCATGTGCACAGAAAATGTCCGATATTATTAATGTTGAAGTTAAGAGAAAACGTTTAACTAGTAAGCAGAAAAACAGGGCAAATCATAACTTCAATGATGAAAATCAAGAGTTAAAAGATTATTTTAGGATTTCTGTGTTTATTCCCTATATTGATTATTTTATATCACAATTAGAATTAAGATTTCTGGCACATAAGCAAGTTTTTGAAGGTAAATGTAGAATTTTTGTTATTAGATACCTAGTGACTTTAATGTATTTTTAATTGTATAGGTTTTGAATGTTTATTTACAACAAATACATCTATGTCGTCTGAAGAACGAAATAGTTTCCAACATCTATTGGAATTTTATTCACCATTGGTTGATCACAATGTTACTACAACTAAAGCAGAGTTTAAGTTGTGGAAAACTAAACTTTTAAGAACTAATTCAGTACTTAAAACCAGCATTGATGCACTTGCATTATGTGATAAAAAGATATTTCCTAATGTACATTACTTATTGAAAATTCTTTGCACATTACCCGTTTCCACAGCTACTCCAAAAAGAACATTCTCAACATTAAAAAGACTAAAAACTTACTTGAGAAATTCTATAGGTCAGGTTTGTATTTAGTATATATTAATATTTAATGATAATTAATACATTTTAACATGTTTTTATTTTTTTTTTTTTATGTAGAAGCGATTGAATGGGCTTGCTATGTTGTCAGTTCATAGGACAATACAAGTAAAACCTGATGAAGTATTAGATGCAATGGAACAGTCATCAAGAAAATTAAATCTTGTATTGTAAATTTAGTATAATAAAGCTTATACACCTACACATTATGTACACAAATATTTTATAACCCCCCCCCCCCCATGAGAAAATCCTAGATCCGCCACTGATGAGGTGCGATAAATTCGACGCGAGATATTGCTCGTGCATAAGCCAACACAATCGACGATTTTATAAAAGTCAAAGATCGAGAAATATTACCAAGTTTCTCGGGGACTACCGACGAACTAGATCTGCCGACACAAGTACGTGTGTTTGTCGATTGCGCCAAATATTTAAGACCTGAAATACATTCGACTATTACACTGATGCGTTAGAGTAGGTATATTAAAAAGTTATATCGCGTAACCTGAATTAATTACGCTACGGAGAAGTTTCGTCCAATTATTTTTACATTCACAAGTTTCATTTAAAATCAAAAATATATGTTTAAAAAAAAAGTTTTTATATAAAATAATTAATATAAACTTATCAAAAAATATTATGTTAAAAATACTTTAATGAAACTTAGAATTTAATTAGAAAAAATTCTTCAATATGTATTGGTGAGAAGTTCGTCCTTCGTCCTTTCGATCCTCGGACAAGATAATAGTGATTATTAGTGATTATTATGAGTGAATTGAATTTTAAACAAACGATAAATTATTACTTTAGTATAATGATTCAGAGCAAAACTTTAGTATAATATCAGCCATTTAAATATTTTTACGTTATAGTCGGATTACCGAAATGTTTTTTTTTCTTCAATACCTAAGAAAATTTGAATTTTAAACATGTTAGACATTGTCTTACATCAAAACATTTTTTCAAAAAAAGTTTTTCTATTTATATTCTAAGTTTCATTATTCATAATGATTGGATAAATCAATATTACATGTATTTTAAATACATGTAAAACTTGAATAGCATGAAAATAAATTTTTAAACGTTTAAAAAAAATTCTATCTAACAATTTTTGAGATTATTTTAGCACCACTAATTAAGTAAATGAGTAAGGTTATATTTTTGTTTTAATATCAAGAGTAAAGAATTGTATTAGATAAAAACTTCTAAAAAACACCAGATGTTCTCAAAATTAGTTAGGTTTGAGGTCCTAACCTAACCTAACCTATATTATATTTAGTCCAAAAGTGTTCAACGTTTTTTGAAATGTTTGCGCCAAATTGGTAAATCCGTGTTGTATTAATATAATATGGTTGATATACCATAGATATACGATAAAAATGTCAAGTTTCTAGTCACAATTATTTTGGATTCATTTCTAATTAAATAAAATATATTTTATAAAAACCCTGTTTATAAATATTGCATTTTTTATCAATTTGTTGACAGTTTTTCTGTACACTTTAAAAAACTATTGAGAATAGAGAAGGCAATCTTTCTAAAAACTATCTGGTTAAAATTTCTAATTAACCTAGTGCAGAGTGAATGAACGTGACTCACATGTCACTAATGACTACAATTACAACTGAAAGTGTTCCCAGAAAATAAAATAATAGTAATAATAATAATCAAAACCATTATAAAACTTTATTCGGAATCTAAAAAATAACTTACGTCATACTAACGAAATGTATTTATTTATTTATCACAAGTACATGTTCAGAGAAAAAAATTTAGCTTATTATCGTATTTATAAGTATATTTTTGTTAGGTTATGGTTAAGTGTTACGATTAAAAACAATACGTAGACTGAAAATTTTTGAGATGGTCATTTGGTACACCTAAACTAACTGCCCTGGTAAATTTATGTACACATTTCGACGATATTATCGGCAAAATTGATGTACGCCGATTCATACGAGTAAAACATTACCGGCACAATTGATGTACTTATATCCATTCGTACGAGTGGTAAAACTCCATCGGCACAATATTGATGTACATACTTTTTTCATCCCGTCGAATTTATTTTTAACCTGCCAATTTTCGGCGTAATTGACACGATTTCACGAATACACACACACACATACATATATATATATATATATATATATATATATATACGTGTGCAAAGGAGAACGAAAAATTATCACGTGACACACGGCCGGCAAATAAAAATAAACGAGAAGGTACATACATATTATTCTCTCGGCGTGCTGCGCGTTGACGTCAATTCGGTGTGACTTTAGAGTTTAGACGAATTCAATTTATCAACGTAAAATTATTGTCAACGAACAATGCGATAGTGAACAATATTTCTCGCGAACGAGAGTACTGTGGAAATTATTTCAATATTAGTTGTATGTCGACAAAAATGCACAAAGTAGTAACTATATGTTTTGTTAATACTCATCAACGATGACATGTTTTACGGTTCAATGGTTCAGATAGTTTATCAAGTATACAATTTATAAAATGTATATTTAGGCGATATTTAGTAATTAAATGTTATTTTAAATTCTGAATGAAACAAAAAGTGTATAGGTTTCTCAATAAAGTGTTTTTTTTTAAGTATGTAATAACTAATAATGTTACTAAAGTTCTATTATGTCACTTTATACTTCAGAAATGTCATCTAATTGGTATTTAGAGATAATTTCTATCTATTACTGAATACACTTGATTATCAAAAAGTTTGAAAAATTATAATAAATAAATGACGTAACTTTAGTAAGACATTTGGCAACTAAAATTCGTCCAAAAATCTGGTCTGCAAAATGGCTCATTAGAATTTTTTTTTATTAGTAGTAGAGAAACATTTTAAATTTTCAAAATAGGTCCGATAAATAAAAATATTTATATGAATATATTTCTATTGTACCACAGTAGGTGTTGTAGTTATTAATAAATACAATGTAAAAAAAAAAAATTGAAAATTATGAATAGAACAAAAATAATTATTCCGTGTGTTTGATCTTCGTAATACGCCCTGTAAATACGATGCTGTATATATCAACTTGCTGAACCACGGTTTTCGCGATTAATATAATTTATATGTTTTTGGATTTTGAACGTTATTTACAACATTTAAATTATAAAATCATGTTTTATTATTTATGATTCGTAGAAAAGTTATCATGTGATTCACTTACAGGTATTTTCAGGTTTATGTTAGAAATGTATTTTATACGAACGATCAGTGGCGTACTTAGACCTGAACTTTGGGGGGGAGGGAGGTTATTTTTAAATTAACGGATGGCATAACACCTGAACATAACAAACCCTCCCTCACGTTTGTACGCCACTGCGAACGATTTAGTTCATTTTTATTGAAGTATTTTTACTTTAGCGTTGTTAATACTGAACTATGCTTTTATAATAATATTAATACCTATGTTTCAAACAATCACATAGTCGAGTAACTTTATACCAAACAATTGAAGGAAAAACAACTCGTCATTTGGAGCCAAGAACTAGGGTGTTTGTAATACACTTCTTCCGAGAAAATTTCTAAAGACAGTGACCCGTGCACGCATCTTGCAATCAATACAAATGACCTCTAGTCTAGAATTAAAAGTACATTTTCCCTTAGAAAACCTATTTCTAAAACAATAACATCAATAAAATGATTTTTCTGAGGAAAACTTTCATCATGAATTTACAGCAAGTCCCACAAAGATTTACCCATTATCAATATTTCCCACACTAAAAAATATCTCTCGTAGTAGTAAAATTGACTAAATTCTATTTATTTATTTTTTATACCACTCACCATGTTAAAGACTACAATTTACAATTTTTTAACTGTACATAAATGTTTGTAAAAATCAAAAATTATTTTTTATTTTGTATTGTTATAAAATTTAAAAAATAGTAATTTTATTGAATTTATTTATTTGAACATACTGACACATTTGAATATTTGAAAACATATTACAAATTAAAGTTTCTTAAACAATTAGTGTCCAGTTAATATCCGAAAAACATATATTAAAAAACATTACTCTTGAAATGAAAATTTCGAATTTCTTTTATTTATTCCAAAGTTAGCAATGTCATCCTTAACTCCTGAATAAATGTGTAATGTTATACATATTTATATAATACTCTAATAATATAGATAAATTGTATTAATAATAATAGCAAACTATAATTTATTAGTTAATTTTGAAATACAGAAAAGCCCTATTTCGCCCTAAATAAAGTGCCCATGAGTGGAAGAATTTCAATAATATTGTCGTTAGTAAAATGGACATTGTTGATTGTTAAAAATGAAATGGTATCTTTTTGTAAGAGTATAATATACCTTAAGAGTAAGGTGGAGGTGAATATTTTATAATTGGCACAAAATCATAGCGGCACGGGCGCACGGTTCTGTGTGTGTGTATATATATATACACACACATATACACACACACACACACACACACACACACACACACACACACATATATATAAACAGTAGAAGCCGCTTATTAGAAACACGGATAATTGATACAATCGCATTATTGAAACAAAATGTCCCGGAACGGACCGGCCATATATTAGAACATTGAAAATAAATCGGATTATTGAAACATCACATCGGTTATTTGAAACAAATTTAGCCACATTTTAGAAGCTTTAAGGCAATTGTAGAAGCTCTAAAATGTCCTCAAAAGTGTCGTCCAGTATCGTACGGATGAAATAGGTTTTGAACAGCATTACTCATATGAAAATATGGCCATGGAGTTACTCGACGCAAAAAAAAACAAACTAAGATAGATAAATATTTTAAATAATATAGAAAAATATATACTTTTGAACATACTTTTTTTAAATATGCAATATACATACATAGATAAATATACATATTATTCATACATAGTTAAATATACATAAATACACATATTTTTCGCGTATTTTTCATTTTTTTTTTTTCATAGTACAAATCAAACCAATCGCTTATTAGAAACAATCGGATAATTGACACATTTCACCTTGGTCCCAAAGTGTTTCTAATAAGCAGCTTCCACTGTATATATATATATATACCATTTGTACGGGCTGAGCAACGTATCCACGTGGACGCGTGGCACGTGTACGGTTTTCAAACCTGTCGATTTTCAAGCGAGATACGAAGGGAGGAAATTAAAACGCCGACCGAACACGCTCGCACGTCACGACTCGTACCTATGTTTTGATCGACGTGAAACCGAGAAAAACGACGGCGTGTGGACATCGCGCAAATCGATCGTAACTCCGGGAAGAGAGGGAGGGGCGATGCGTATACCTACAACGTCATCGTAACGACTACGATGCATTCCGCGTCTCGACACGTCGCCGTTGGAATGGATATCGGACGATGACGTGCACACCACGCGGGCGGTGGTCCTTTTTTGTGTCACGTGCTGGGATTTCGTAATTCAATTTTAAAAAAGCCGGTATGACGAAGAAATCCCGTCTTCCCTTTCTTTGGACCACAGACGAAATAATGACGGCAGGCGTTGAGGACCTTAGATGAGCCATTTTTACGATTAGATCCGATGAACGACAGCGGGGTAATGTAATATGATATTGTTTTAAATTTGAAACCAGGCGATAAATCATTTTCAGAAAACTATTCTGAACGAAACCCGAACAAAATGATTATATTATCTACCAGTTTAGGCTTCCAGACAATAACAAACTCTATCACGTGCGATACGTGCATTTTGACGATCGGCGCAATTTTCAAGTTTCAATCACAAATGGTTTTGGGATAATATCAAGAATAATTCGTGTCGATTTAATATTATACGTAAACATAATCCATTTCGCCAAATTTAGACATTTCAAGATTATGTAAAAAAAAAACTGACGAAACCGATTACTATAAAAATGTATATATGGCTAAGGCTACAAATAAAAATATTTGTTTGCAAATTTCAGAAGTAACAGAATAAAGTATGACTTGTCTAAAGTACCATCAAAATGAAATGTACGATCTATAAAGTGGATAAACGTAATTTCGGGCCATTATTACTAGCTGAAAATCAACTAAATTCATAAAAAAAAAAGAAGAAAAAACATAATATTGTTATAAATATATTGTTCGTTTCATTCAGAATCTAAATTATTATATACTACAAACTAATATCTATAAATATTTATTTTTTTGCGTGATCGTGGTAGTGATAATTGATAAAAGTTAGTTTTTGCCAAATAAAGTACTCGAGAGCATAAATTGAAATTTTTGCCGGCCAAAATAACTTAAGATTTTTCCCGATTATTCGTACTGAAGTACAAAATCCTTTTTTCGTGCGTGCTGCCGTTTTTCGGTTCACCGCCCTTGGTACATATTGTGTGGTACCTATATTGTTTTGCATACACGGCTATCCCGCAGCGTACTACCAGCGTACCGACACGTTGGTGTAAGACCTGGTTTACAGGTGGGTCAAGTACGGCCACGTGATTGAAGTCGGCATCAGCGCGGCGGTCTCGAACGCGAGGTGATGATTTGGTCGTAGGATTTTATACAACATATAGCAACGACGGCAACGGCCGCGGGACCAATAAACTGCGAAAAAGAACAATAATAATACTAATGTTTTTTTCGCGAACAGGAACGATAGAGACCGTTTGTGAAACATTTTCACACGCAGACCTGAAGTGAAAGAATTAGAAAATTGTCTTGTCTGAAAGGGAAAGGCAAATTTAGGGTAGCAAGTTAGGACCTAGGGTAGCAAGTTCTTTTTTTCTTGTCTTTTTTGCTCGTCCATTCTCATTCATGTTTAAGTACCAATAAATAAATAAATAATCCAAGTTAACTCAAGGTTTTTCATTCCGTTTTAAATAACTACTTGTAAAGAAAAAAACCGAGGCCAACGGAAGAGACAAAACTCAAAAGTGCTCCTTTTATCCTCCTTTCCCTTGAACCTGCCATCATAGCGTCTAAGATAGTAAAATAATAACAGCTAAAACATTCGATTATTGAGAATCCAGTCGCTGCTATAATTCAACCAGTGTAAAGCGAATAATAGATGGATCTATAGGTTTTACAATGATTAGACCATGGAAGTATTATTTTTTGTATTCTTTTTCAATCGATTGTGAATTGTTATTCTATTACTTCGCTTTAAACAAAATCAATGTTTTGAATTTAAAAATTTTTTATACGGTTACTTAGATATTTAAGTAAAAATATATCAAAATTTTAGGTCTTTATGAGAAGGATTTAAAATTTGATTTGGCAAAAACTTCTAAAAAACAAGATATTTTCAATAAATTAAAAATTCTGTTTATGTTTTTATTCTATTGAAAACATCTCAAATATTTCATAAAAATCTGTTTTATATACATACACGCGTGCGTCTACATACCAACGATGAACTATTATTGTGACAATTATTTACCAAAACTCTAATTAAATATTGCCTCAAAATTACTGTACAAATTAATATGTTTTACACAGCCAAATGACAAAAAGCAGCACAACGGACTACTTTTCAAGAGCATACAGGAGCAAATGCCCATCTTGGCCTGGTCATCCTCTCAAATAACATTTATACTGATGTCGTGGTATATTATTCATGTAATATTTACCTCAATACAGTTTTAAAAAATGTAACTCATATTTTATTTCATTTTCACACAAATGCTTCAAATATAAGTACTCAGTCTTTCGTAGACACAGTACACCGACACCGTTCTCTATTCAGAAACGTTTTTTGAATACGATAATAATGTGTCATTGATTTTCAATTGGATGCTGACAGATTATTTTCCCGCGCCACCACCCCGGTGGTGTATAGGAAAAATAAGTTTTCAACAATACACGGTTTCCGATTTAGCCCGCTGGCTATTTCATATTGTATTTATTTCACGCGTTATGTAAATATGTTATATGATATATGTGTGTTTGTGTTTGAAAAAAAAAAATAAAAAATAAACAAATCAAATGTTAAAAACGAATGCGATCGGATTTTAAAATCCAAGCGCAATAAACGACAATACGAAATTCGAAAATAACCCACGCTCGAAGTTAGTTTACACACGAAGAAAACAAATAACTATACGATACTACAGGATTGATTATGAGAAAAAAATAGCCTGCTTACATAATAGGCTGTATCGTTGCGCGAATGCAATTATAATATGCGTAATGTCGGAGACACATCACAGTCACCGAGTAAATAGTTTAAATTAAAAATTGATCGGACAAACGACAGTGAACTGATAGCGTTGTCCGGACGCGCAAAACACTTGGTGCAATGATTGAAAACCCATTTATAAACACAAACAACCGTGACTCTATAGTTGCGTGTGTGCAAAATCGACATATATATTGTGTTGCACGGTAATAAATAATAAAATATTATTCGTCTGAAGAATTGGGATTTTTTTTTTTTTTTACGAAAATTATTTAATAACTAGACAATTTAACGAACGCGTATGAACAATATCCTCATAACCGTAACGCTCATATAAGTCGCTGGGAAAATATTAAATTTAAAAAATATATATAATATTAATATAATAAATAGTTTAATAACGAACACACAGTTTGTGTCGTAAACACATGGCAAAGCCCGGATATAAGTTCATTGGCTCAAACTTTACGACTTCTAGCCAAGTGTCTAGGTGATATATACGCATGCGTTATATATATATTGTATACGTTCCTTGAGATTTCCATGGTATATAAAGTTTTTTTTTCACATTCCGGCTCTTTTCAAATATTACACATACACACACACACACACACACACACACACACACACACACACACACACACACACACACACACACACACACACACACACGCATTGTTCTTTAAGTTATTCACCACCGTTCCCTGATTGCTCTTTTACGCGCTTGATAACATTACATCATCTCAAACATTTTTTTTCTGTTGGCTCATTTTTAACGTCAAATTACATATTATTATACATTATTGCTACTATTTATCCCTTTTTATATTACCGTACCCATAAGTACGATCAAGAGAACATGTATTCTATAATTCTGTACACAAGTGCAGTCCGCACTCCGTAATCACTGTTACTATGTTATACAGTCGCGTAATATATTTATCAGAAAAATTGAAATACGTAGTGCTCATAGTAGGTAATATCGAACAGCAGTCTGACTTGACACCGTCAATAATTCGAATTTGAAAAAACTGAATGTTGCACAGTATTGAAATCGTGAGAACAATACGAGTACTGTGCAATTCCCGTTCGTTAAATTATATAGTTTAGCAAGTTGTTCAGAAATGAAAAAATTACCAGGATACAAAGTAACATGACAATAATTTTCAAAAAATCTCCAAACAGCTTTTAATAAAAAGCCCATCACGTGTTAACGTTGTTTTACCATTTCAATTACAAATAAAATGTAATATAATACATAATATAATATCACAACGCCTTTACTGAATAAAATGTATTTATGACTAAGCATTGGAAATCCTAATTGTTTAAACAAAGTTTCGTGCACAAGGATAAAGTAGACGTTCCATATTAACAATAATAATAATAATAATAATATAGCAAACTTCGCCAACTATGATTTTGTAGGAGGTAGTTGTTAAACACAAACTTACTAAATTTCGTCTAAAAAATTCTCTCTTACAACATAAAAAAAAATCCAATGATTCACTCATTTACCAACTGAACAATAAGACATTTTTCTGTATTTTGTAACAAAATACGACGTATTCTGGTACCGTTTGATGATCTTAATTGGTTTTATATTTATAACCACGACAATACGCAGCTTATTTGCCAAAAATATTTAACACAAAAAATTGTTTCATAGTTATAATTTAAAGTCTTTATATTAAGTCTTGTTATTATTATCATAAATTTAAAAAAAATAGCTTTATTATTAGAAAAAAAAATTATAATCTAAACAATAGTGCAATGAGTAATATATAAATGAATGCAATACAATACAATAAACATTAGAAAATGTATTTTTAAAGAACAAATTAATATTATTCCTTACTTTTTATCGCGTTAGCCAGCGATGACCTAACTCAGTGCTCATATATTGTTCGTTTCATTCAGAATCTAAATTATTAGAGAGTTGAATCTGTAAGTGTTTTTTCTTACCCAACGTATTTATTTTATCAGTTTACTTCGATTCTTATGATTCTATAGTTTATGGCCCAGTTTTCGCTGAACATAAGCGATCCTTACTTCCAAACGTTTCGTTCCGTGTTTACTGAATACATGTCGTTATTGCTTATCGATGCAACACGTCATCTACATTCTACAGACTTTAATATACTAGTCAAAATATTATAAATTCAATTTCTCGCGATATATTCAATACGCCGTGACACACGTTTTAAACGAGTCGAACTTTCAAGTTAAATCATATGGAGTCACACTTATGTGTGATGGGTGGAGGATCTGAGGTTAGATAATTTTCAAAAGATAGATTTGACGAATTTTTTTTTTAACGTACCAATACGTACAAAATACAAATACAATGAGGCCACTGCTTTTAATTTCTAGTCATAATTTATAACTCACAACGCAATAATATAGATCTCCAAAAATAACCATGAGTTTTCGTTTATAAAAGTTCGAGGGCAAACTTTATAGAAACAATTATAGCGTACACGACCACACGCGATATTAACGTCGAAAAAGGTTATAGTTGCGTCCCGATAAACGGTATCTACCGACAACATCATGAAAATCTGTAAAAACAAGTATTTATCGATGAAGCGAATATTCTTTGTCTAAACATTGTAAACTCTTCATTAGTTTATTTGTTGATTCTTTAAATGTTTATCTGTTTCATTAAAGTAGTATGTGTAATATTAAAAAAATGCATAAAATAACGATTATTTTTATGTTAGTTGTTCATTAAGTTTTGATTGAATTGAATAAACCAATATTTTTGAACAATATCATTAAAGTAACTCGAGCACTCTTCGATCTGATTAAATGGAAAGAAAAACATTGGTTTGTGAAAACAATGTATTACATAGGTATGTGTGTTCGTACCTGATCGGCTTCTGGAAAACACACGGGATGCAATTTACATAAACCCCTAAAAATATTCGAGATGCAATTCACATCAAACGGGTATGTTGGAACTCAACTTACAGGCAGTCGGAAAAATTAGATCTAATTCATTAGACGGTACACGTGCAGGGTTAGATATCCATCTGTATTAACGTTTTTCGAGGCTCTGCCGGTTCATTCATACATACATGTAACGGACTTACGGCGATCATAATATGCAAACTACTCGATGAAGCATAATATATTTTTACACATGAAACCCTTTGAGTGTTGCGCAGAAACACTGGCAACAGAACCATCTCGGGGTGAATTAGGAAATGGCCAAGTACCCCCACGACCTCGTAGTCGAATTTCGGTGGAAACATCAACTTCTTATATAAAAATAAGTGTAGAAACGTAGGTACCCAAATTATGGAAACATAATGGTTTTCATTCGTTATTTATTATGTAGAAGATGATGAAATAGTATAAACTATACCTGCATGAAACATTTTGCTAATCATTTAAATTAGCTAACGCAATAAGTAAGTATATGACTAGGGGAGGAAAGACTTTCGTTTTATACATTTCAAAATGAACTTAATTTGATTATTCTATCATTTTTAATTATTCTATTAGACATGTAATCGTCTAATAATTGGAGTTCATTAATTTTTTTTTTTCGAAACATTGCAAATAGCTCCACCTCTGTTAAAACCTAAAAACTGCGAAAAATGACGCACGGACAACAAAAAAATTTTTATTTGTTTCTTTTTTTTATTATTATGTATATATATTATATATATATATATCATATATAATATATAATGGATAGGACATGTGTATATTAGTTACATAGCGGGCAGCGTTCTCGAATAAAGAAGAGAGATAGCAATATCAAAATCATATCTTCTATCCTACTCTGCAAAAAATATCTCTTTCCTTCCATGAATTGTGTGTTTTGCCATGCGTTATATTCATAGATATGCATCTAATATTTATGACTATGGTAAACATATTGAGCTATATACAAAGTGATATATTTGATAAATGGACTTAAATTTAAAACACTGCTAAATAGTTTATGTTTTGAAATCAGTTTAGTACCAAACATTAGACCTTCATCTTTACCATTCATAATATTTTTTTGTCGCCCAACGTATTTCGAATGAGTTTTATCATGTGGGCCCGGTCATAGAAAGCAAATACTTTTTCTTATGTGATAGGATTCGCAAAATGGTGAGTTTGAAATGGTGATTCACAAAGTGTTTGATTTGATAGCTCAAAATTAGCTCCTAATGAAGAACATGTTGATGAAAAATCTACAACATTTCTTCAAAAATTAAAACTATAGTTAAGACACTTTTTCTCAAAAAAAGGTAAGTAATTTACAATTTTTTACTAATTACATTTGTTGTAATATACAGATAAAATGTTGGTTAAATGACCTATGCAGAAAAATATTAAGTACCTATCTACAAAGGTATATTAAAAACTTGAAGTAATTAATAATCAGCTACAGAGTTATTTTTTCTGAATGAAAAGTTTTTTAACTGCAATACAGTACGTACCTTTTGAAATTACATAATGAGTCTTCCATATTTATGTTAATATTATGTACATTATAGTATTTATATATTATTAAGTGATATACCTATTCATTTTTCTTATAAATATTTCAAATATTAACAAAAAAATATTAATTTTCATGGAAGAATAATATGAAGTCATGGATTGAAAATTGAAAACAAAATTTTTTGCTGAGTGAGACAGAAGATCTTGGAACGCCTGATAACCAATATGTCCTATCCATTATATATTATCTATGATATATATATATATATATATATATATATATATATATATATATATATATATATATATATATATATATATATTAGGGTGGTCCTTATTTTTTTTTTTTTAATTTTGATCGGGCTACCCATGGAATTTGTTTAAAACCGTAAAAAAGTGAATTGTGTAAAGTTTCGAGGTAATTGTTCAACCCTAAGGCGTGCCGTATTATATATATATATATATATAATAGTTCAAAGTTTAAACTATATAAATGTAATTGTCTTCCATTTTAAATTCGAAGTGTAATAAACCCGTTTATATTGTGCATGTGTACCTTCATGCGTTGATATATTTTTCGTAAAATATTATTCGCGTATAAAAATGATATTTTAAATCATCTGAAATTTATAAATATAAAATGACAATAATTTCAGTCAATAATTCCGCATATTTTGAGTATGCAGTCTTTTTTTTATAACAAATATTTTTTTTATCAACAATGAAATAACGACTTTATTTTGGTAATAAATCATGCTGTACATGTTTACAAGACTCGCGCCTTTAGTTAATTTTTCATCGAAGTAAATATAACACTACGTAATTTCAGTAGAACCGTGTATAACCGTAGCCTGTTTTAGTTACTTCGCGATGTTTTCGTTCGGAATTTTGTCGACAAACATTGCGTACAAATAAATATAGATAATAATAGAATAATATTTTTTACGAAATAATTAATAACATCAAATTATTATGAATATTAATTGAGATCCCGACAAACTACCAACATCCATCATAATCACTATACCTGTAGGTAGTTAATCTTTAAAGTTCTTGCACCTTTTCTTCTTTTTCTTAATTAACAACATACACATTTTGTTAAAACTCTCATAGATTAATAATTATCACCTTTTTTGGATTTAATCGTGTATTTAATATCGTTGAATAGTATGAAATTGAAAACAAAAATAATAGTTTGTATATATATATATATAATTTATTTATAATATATTATAAATTTGAAATAATATTTATAATAAATATTATAAATTATAATTTATAATAAACATATTATAAATGCCATTACGTCCAGCAGTTACTACTTATTTTGTTTTTATAAAAATGTATACGACATTCGACATGGTGCATTAAATATACTAAAGTTTTTTTTTACGATCCTTCTAGCGTCGAACTATTCACCGCGTGTGTGTTTAAGGTAAGCTAATAAAATGAAATAGAGATGTATTTCTTTTCTTTTCGTTTCATTTTTTTCCCCCGTTGTTATTCACTCGGTCGTGGGAATCACACTCTACGTAGGTGGAATAAAATAAAAATTAAATCGTTTTCCGGACTAGGGAGAAAAAAAGAAAAATAAGTAAAATAAGAAGAGAACGAAAAATGTTTATTGATTCGGGGCCGAGTAAATAAACAAAACAAGTTGAACGGGCGAGAAAGTATACATATAGTTAGACACCGGAGTATACGATTAATCTACACCGACGTTATGAATCGCAATTATTCGCATGGCCTACGTTGCAGCATCAGCTGCAGTCTACGAAAATTGTATTAACTCCGATGGTGGAAAATAAGAAAAGGGAAAAAAACACGAAATTGAATAAATCTTTATGCTGATGAAAGGTTTCGAACGAGAGTCGCAAGAGCGTTTGTAATTTGTATTGCACACTATCCACCGGTGGTAGTCCGTCGCGCGTCCGTTCTCCGGCGAAAACCAAACTCTGTAGAAAAAATAAATAAATAAAAAAACAAACAAAACTGCATAATGCGATACGTGCCGGGAAAGAGTCTCGGGTTTATTAAGCGTCTTCCCAGCGCGTGTTCAGTGTACCCCGACTTGATCGTGGAAGGATCGCTACACTGCTTTCGGCCCTGTCATCGCAACGTTTTACCGACGACGACGGGGAAAAAATACGAAATCACTGATTGTCGTAATTCAACATGATTTAATTATAAACAACCCACGTAATACGTTTCGTTCGCGTGAACGGGTCGGACTAATCGCGTTGATGTCGCGTTTAGTCAAAGAACGAGCCAGGGGTCTTTACAATCCAGTGTGATATGATAAATTATTAAACAACACCGAAAGCCGAAATTTAAATATTTCGTACGTTTCACCGGTTACCTCAATAATATAATACATTATTGAGCACAGTTCCTGAATTCACTCGTTAATATATTAATTACACAGTTTTATTAGTCAATTTATAGAATAACGGTTGAATCTAAGCTAATGTACACAATATATGTATATCCGTTATAGATAATCGAAAACCGAGTTGACAACATAACTTTTGTTCTGGCGTTGTTATTTTATTGACTAATACAATGGTCAAATCTACTTAAAAGCTATAAGCATCAACACGTAACACGACTATACATTGTATTTACCCAACAGGTACCCAAACATGAACATTATATAAACAATTTTTTTTTTTAATTTTAAATATACCAACTTTATATTTTTTTTATTTGAAGTTTAATGTAATGCCTAAAAAATTAATTGGCTTTTTCAAAAAACTCTTTCAATATTAATATTAATATTTTATTTTAATACAAATATTTTAAAATATTTTGCAAGACAAACAAATTCTTAGATGGCACATAAAAAAATGTTTAGTAAGTATCTATGTACACACTATTACATATGTGTGTGTAATAAATTTAAATTGGTACCTACATTGACTAAATCGTTATCTTCAAATCATATAATATCTAGTTAGTACGTATAATACTATTCGAAAAATTTACTTTTGTATTTATTCAGTACATTAACTATATAAATGTGCCTGTAAGATAGGTGACGGAGTTTCATACATTTAAGCCAATAAAATAATATATGCTTGTTACCCTTACTCATTTACGTATTAATGTTGTCGAGTAGTTTTATTTTTTCTACATAAATTCAGTGGCGTATTTTCGGGGGGGCTGGAGGTTAGACCCCCCCCCCAATATATATTATATTACTTTCCTTGATTGAATTAACACGATATAATGTTGACAAATATTAAAATATTTTAATAGGTACCTACTGTTTTTAAAATATGTTAATGTATATCTAAAACTCTGTAATCAGATTCTAGGAAATAGACATTAACCATCAATTATTATAACATGATATTTGAATTTGCAGGAAAAAGTTAACCATCTAATCAAAATCTCGCATTTTATCACTCAAAATAGTAATGCGTGAATACATCTATATTCACACTGGTAAAAACACTCGTTTGACAGCTCCCGAACGCATCTATCGGTGGTTTGTTGTGGGAGTTCGGATGCCGACAATAGCTAAATTATTTAAATAATATATTCTATTTTAATTACCACTACGTTTTAGACGATTATGACTTTACCTTTTCATCAAATATAACAGATGACAATAATTATAATTGTCGATACCAAAGACATAATAGTGTTCATTTTAGTTTTGGCCTTTGTGTAATATTTCACGTTTTACTGTTGTTAAGGAGGCCTCAAATTATGTAAGTACTGAGAGCTTAATGGTTATTCATTTTTTTAGGATTCTTTTCAGTGCCATAACAATAGGGGACGCAGGATATGCGTTGCATTCCCTGGCCAGAGATTTAGTTTTAGATAGGGCCCTCGTCAAAAGTAATATTATAATATTAACAATAATATTATTTATACAATTTATTCATAAAATAAAAAAATTATTTATGTTCATAATTTAAATTTAATTTGGTTTCTAAATTAATAAACATTGACACATGCTTATAGATATTTTGTGTAGGTATGTGTTTTTAATAAATAATCAGTATGTAGGTATAGTGTTATTTAAAGTGTAGTGGGAATTTTTTTTATATATATATATATATACTCAACTCTTTTTAAATACTTGT
The DNA here is from genome assembly GCA_027580255.1 of Therioaphis trifolii. Lineage (NCBI taxonomy): Eukaryota > Metazoa > Arthropoda > Insecta > Hemiptera > Aphididae > Therioaphis > Therioaphis trifolii. The sequence goes on from CM050404.1 coordinate 23,683,338, forward strand.
ACCTATAACATTATTTATTGAATATATTATATACCACAGGAGAATAGGGTTACAAATATAATGTACTAATATATTGCTTTTAAAAAAATGTAGAGAAAAGGGGGCCATAATTCTGTCTTGCATTGGGGCCCACTTATAGCAAGTTGTGGCTCTGATTATCTTTATGAACCATAATAGCAAACAAAATTTTTAAAACTTAATGGAATACAATAAAACTATAGACAAAAACCCGTTACCGCTCACTATTGAAACATTATTTTGATATTTGCACTGCTCTAATGTAACAGTTGATTATAAAGTATAACAATTTTCAAGAAATATGTAACCTTAAAAATATTTTAGGTAATTATTGTGGGGAACGAAGCTTACTATATGAGTTTGTGATTAAACTATGATATTTTTAGAGGAAAAAGTATTATGACACCCCCCCCCAAAATAAAATCCAAAATACGCCACTGCATAAATATTTAGCATTTTAAAACTGGTCCCTTGATTTTCTTCGACATAAATAAAATAATTAAAACTGAATCGTTCTATATATGTAAGGTAATTTTTGGGGTTTAGACTTAATTTTGTCAGTCAAAAAGATTTTCTTTGAAATAGGTTCCCTCAAATCTAGAACTACAAATAAATAATATCAAAATATTGAGAAAAATTGTATTGTACGTGTGTGAATTCGAATGTTTCACAAAAAATTATATTTAAGTAAACCTCTCAGTTCCCGAAGAACTAATTTCAATGTCTTATCATTTAGTCGAAGTATTAAATGTTATCTATACAGAAAATAATCACTCAACCATATAATATATTATATAATACTCATAGTAAATAAGATATATGAACGAGTCAAATGATTTGACATTTTCCAGATAGAATTATAGTAAAATCGTTGCCTCGATACATCGAATTAAAAATTCCTACTCAATATAGGTAAATTTCTCTCCACGTAGTCTGTCTAATAAATTCGTTTAAACCACATCTAAGGAATTAACAGTGTACAAACGATTGACACGGCCTACAACGATCTAATTAATATGTTTCAACTTTTCAATCTCGCGTGAGAGGAGGGAGCAAGCCGCAGCGGGTTGTTTACTAACGGGCCCCAATGAAAATAACTCAATATACAAATGCACATCTAACACCGACGGGCCTAATCGAATAATTTACACACGCCAACATGCAGGGCTACGGACGAAAATTGAAATACGTTTGAAACGAAAGTTCGTGTGATTTGAAGAAAATATTTGACTTCCTAAAAAAGTTAATGAAAAGAGGCATATGCTAGTTTTTTCTAATGTGCGTGAATTGTTGGTTGAGGAATACAGTACTACCAAAAAAAAAAGAAATCAAAGCAAAATAATCGATGAATAATAATAGATTGTTGATTAATGTGCGCACAATTACGACCTTAGTCCACATACCATGCTCGTGCCAGTGGGTGGTACAAAAAGATCGTTAAAGGATAAGGACTGCACAATAAGCGAACGATTGAAAGACTTTTCTGAAAATAAAACAAATCAAAATCAATAAAATAGTTTTCCATGTGAGTGTATTTTCATCGTGCCTCGGATAATAAAGAATATGCCAGTTAATGAGAGAAGAAATGCATGTGAAAAAATGATCAACCAAAAATACGAAAAGGTCGTATACGCTTTTGAATGGAAAGAATACACGTGTGCTTTGAAAACTGAAAAAAAATATCATTTTTCTCTTTTTTTTTTAAATTTGTACCTACCAAAATTCTGAAACTTAATTAAATATTTTATTGAAACGATATAGTAAGTCTATACATTTATATATTGATTATCGATGTATTCACTATAATTCATAAACGCATAAAGAGGTTATGTTTTCGAATTCCTTTCATTCGGTTAGAAAAAAAGAAGAAAGTAGATAAATCTTAATTTTTTTTTTTGTCTCAAAAATGAAAAAGTATGTACTTCGCATTATGGGATATTCTTCGCTCCTTGGACAAGATAACAGTAATATGTGTATTGACTATTGAATTTCAAAGAGACATTGGATCATTTCTTGTGTTTAGCGATTCTGAATTTCAGTATGAAAATATACCGTTTATATATTTCACCATTTTTAGATTTTTTATTTTTTATTTTTCATTTTTATTAAACCTGTTTTAATTTTTCTGTTTGACAAAAAATAAATTTTTTTACCAAAAGATTTAAAATATGTTGTTTTATCTATATCCAAAGGTTCATAATTATTGAATGATTCAATTATTTTTATACATATTTTAAGTAGAAAACTGATGTAAAAACAGTAGATTCCGTATTTTTATAAAAAATTGTATATTTTTTTTTTTTACATTTCTATAAAAATCGTAAAATAATTTACATAAAAGCTTTAAAAAAAATTTTGAGTCGCGATTCTTGAAATTTCTACTGTCAGGTATTGAACTATTGAAGTATACGATTGTCATATCAAAGTCATATCAAATTTTCAGAACTTTTTGTCCAATATTAAAAATAAACTTCAAAAAAAATAAATTATTTTCAAAGTTGTATTTTTAGCTAAAAAGTTATCAATTGTTTTTTTAACTTTCGTAAAATATATTTCAATATGACATTAACATACGATAAAAATTTCAAGTTTCTAGCCATATTACTTTTCCTGTTATGGCTAAATAACTTAAATCGATTCAATTAAAGAGTCGTTCACGGTAAATTTACCGTTTTGACTCGGTTTTTCGACAGTTTTTCTTCACGTCTGGAAAAACTAATGGGAGGAGAGAAAATGACCTTTTTAAAGTACAATTTCTAATGCGATTTCTAATCTACCAATTTGCTGGAGTTATTAAACAATCAATAGATTTTTCGCTTCACTCAGAGTCTAAAATGTTCCCATCAACAAATCATGATAATTGATAATACGAATGTATGACGTTAGTAATGGCGTAAAAAATATAAAAAATAAAGGGGGTCATCCCTCATATCCAGGGCCGTAGAAAGGCACAGGTGACACAGCCCTATGCTACGGGTGGCATGTTTTTCATATATTTATGATATATTAAAAATATGTTTTATTACATAAAATTGTTCTAAAATGTATTTAAAAATGTAGTCATACACGGTACACAGAACATAAACGTATTCAAAATCTAATCTCTTAGAGACGGAATATCTATTGACCATTATTAACTTAAAAATAACGTAGTTCTTCCATAGACGTATCAAATAATAATATATAAGTACTAAACAATATACGACTAAAAAATAAAAATCGTATAAAACGTTCGTTAGGTACCTACTGTTTAGGTAACCAAATTAGGGACGATTATCAAATATTAATCATAATTTATAGTAATTTAACCAACTAATTTTGGTTAGGCTATATGCCTAACATATTTGATCACTATTATTAATAAAAATACTTAATTCTACTACAATCTGATCTCATTTTATATTTATCAATGCATAATTTTTGCTAAATAATTTTACTGCAAAAAACCTTGGTTTTAGCGTAGAATTTTGAGCATGCTCTTGAAGACAATGACGATGATGTAGTCATTTTTGATCTTAAATCATTTAAAAAAATACTATTGAATAGCGTAGTAAGACGTTTTGAATAAACAGGACCAAATATTGAGTCCATGAAAACTAAAAAAATGTTTAATCAAACAATTAATAAAAATAAAGGTACACATAGCCGGATAGGTAAATTGTAGATGTCAATAAAAAAAAAACAAAACGACACTTTATAAAAACTCCACTTTTAAAGTAAATTTTTTTCTTTCAAGTTCTAGAGTAATAGCCCTGTTTAAGGTCGTCCACGAAAATGTATCGACTATTTGGAACCAACATTGGTGACCTGTGAGCAGCAATGTTTTGCTTATCTTTAGATTTTGAGTGAATCGAAAGACCTAGGTAGGTATTGGTTTTACAATGATGTTTTTATATCTGGAGACACTTTTGGTACACTTAGTTTTGTCTAAAAGTTTCATACAGCATCTCTAAAGATCGTAAATTTCATTTAGTTGATACTTTAAATACGTAATTTTTCCAAGCCCATGAAAAAACTGCCTGCCTAAAAACCGATTAAAAATGATAAAATTTGCTGTAAACAACACTTTCACCGAATAAATTTGTAATTTAATCATTACTGGGAAACTGTGGCTATGAAATTTTACATGAAATGTTCACCATATATAAGGGGCATATTTTTACATACTTTACAAAAGTTTCAACTAAAATTTACAACTTTTTGGCTAAAAATAAAACTTTGAAAATATATTATTTTTTTAAAGTTTATTTCTAATAAAATTTTTAATATTTGACATAGTTTTTAAATGTTTAAATTACTATACTCATGTACTAAGGAAGAATACTGAAAAATTTTCAAAAATCGTGGCACAGTTTTTTTTTTTTATAAGAGTTTAAAATGAAATATTGAATGAATACATTTTGTGGTATTAATTTATAGTTAAATATTTCTAATGCTCACATACACTTAACTGACAGAATTTCTCACCAAGAGAAGAGTACTACAATGAGATTTGTATTTATGAAGTTAATTTGTTTAAAAATATACATGTTTGTATGATTGATTGATCTTATAATATATCTGTAAAAGTTTCCTCACCAGGTAAGCTATATAATAGGTACATACAATGTATATATTTTGACTAAAACAAAATTACTTTATTATGTTTATGAAAAAATTAATCATGTAAGTAATGTAACATGATAAATAACTAGAATTATATATAGGTAATGCAAATCATATAACTTATAAAATAAAATGTTAAATTTAATAATAATTTTGTACTTATGAAAATCATTGAAATAAAATAAAATTTAACTAGTGTTGTACATTTATCTCATCAACTAGCTAACAGCGAACATTTCCCACCAACCCATACAGCAGATAATTTAAACCATCCACCATCAACCACTTAAATAATAATAGTCACACAAATACCAAACTTGTAAATTTGTCTAACCATTTATAACTCAATGCTGTTGGGGTTGTTAAGGTTGGATAGTGTTGTTTAGGGTATACCTATTTACTCTGAAGATTGGTACTAATGAATAATAATTAAATCACTAATAATGCACAACAATTCAGTATTTTGTGGTTAGGTATCCTAGTATACTAGAACTTAAAAAATTATAAAAGTCTAAAAATTAAAGATTTATAATACTTATATAATTTATAAATATATAATATATATATATATATATATATATATATATATATATATATATATATATATATATATATAACTAAAGAGCGGATTTTTAGGTTCTTAAAACCTTAAAATATGATGCTAATATGCTTCAAAAAAACCTTAAAATATTCTCTAAATATTCCTTAAATTTGTAAATATGTAAATATGATTTTTTTCTAAAATATTTCAATAAAAACAATAAATAACTGTTAAGCGTCATTCACTTGGTAACAGGTAAATTATTGAATTATACTTATATCTAAGTATAATTAAAAAAACATAAGAGTTTAATAATAAATAATAGATAATTTGCTCCATTCCTTTGATGACAGGTAAATTATTGAATTACAAAAAATGTTAATCAGATGAAACATAGCTGCATAAATGTGATAAAATATATTTAAAAATACATAATAATTTAGAAAAAATAATAAATAACTTTGCACCATTTCTTTGGTAACAGGAAATTATTGAACAATCAAAAATGTAAATCAGTTGATACATAGCTATATAAATATAATAAAACATAATAATAAAAAAAAAAACAATAGTTTAATAAAAGATAATAGATAATTTTGCACAATTCCTTAGGAACATAACCAATTCGATTACAGACAAGTAGATAATTGAATGATTTTGAATTTTGATCACTCTTTAATCAAATCATTTTTTTTCCTAGAAAAAATTATTGCTAAAAAAATCACATTTCGAGAAATTAACAAAATATACGAATTTGTATGAATAATAATAGAATATATTCTAAAATATGAAAAATAGGCAAAATATTCTCTAATGTCCAAAATATGCTTTAATATGCAAAATTAATTTTTTTCTACAAACTCTGTGATAGATAAATCGTCCAGATTTTTCACCCTCGTAAAGTTGCATAAAATCAACAAAAATATACAAAAACCTAAAGATCCACTCTTTATATATAACAAATAATAAATTAGTAGTTACTGTTACTGTTATATTTTTATTTTATGTATATATCTAATATAATAAAATATATCTAAGATATTGTATATATATATATATATTAAATATTAGGTGCATTAATCATTACTCACACGAGGGCTTGAAATTATTAATGATTTCCAAATTATTTATAAATATTAAATAATTAGCAACCATTTGTATTAAGGTCTATAAGTACCTAAATGTTGTACATGCTAGTTAATAGGACCCACCTACCACCACTGAGTACCTGTGCCATCGCACTACTTGGTAAGCGGTGTGGGTGCTACTGGCTAACAGTTTACATAACCTATATCACATTTTATTTTGATTAAAACAAATAGTATACACTGAGAAAATGTAATAGGTACCAATATAGTTAATATATATTATATAATATACTTATATTTAATATACATTAAATTTAATTATTTAAAAAAAAATATATATATATATATATATATCATATGTAAATAAGATTAAAAAATAAATATAATATGTAAGTGATATTTTAATATTAAAAATGATTCTTAAAATTTTAAAAGTAAAAACATTATTGATTAAATAGAAATTAAGAATATGTAAACAATACTAAATAAAAATGATCTCATTGAACTTAATTGTAATTAAAACAAATTAATTTTTAAAAATTATACAAGGAAAAGGTAGCAGGTACCCAAATAGTTAACACATACATATTATATATATGTTATGCTTACAGTTATTTATTAGAAAATTAGTAACATAAACAGATGAAATGGTTATTTTAAAAATTAAATGTAATAACAATAAAAAAACTTTTAGTTAAATAATACTGTTATGCTCACAGTAATTTATTGTAAAATTATTAATATAAACAGGTGATATGGTTATTTTAAAAATGAAACTTTGTAACAATAAAAAACATTGAACTATATAATAATGTAACTTAGAGGTAAGTATATACTAACAATATCAGGTACATAACAAATATCACATTTAATTAAAGAATAAGTAAAATTTTTTGTTTTGATACCTAATAAGTACCTTATAGAACTCAGACCCCTGGGAAAACGTATACAGGTACATAATTTATCAATTTATATATGGATAAATACAAAGAAAACCTATTTATTAGAAAATAGTGCATTTTTGAAACTCGATAACTAAATTTTAAGAAATGAACTAGTTACAATCAAATAGATTTCACTTCTTTTGAAATTATCAAACATCCATAAATGTCAATTTTACTTTGCCATTGATGTTCAACAATTTCTGTTTTCATTTCCTCATTCTATAATTCTTTATAGTTTTTGTAAATGAAAATTGGGCATATGTACACAGTGTGTCTCGTTTGTTTGATTAGTCGCTGATGATATCATATTTTGTTTCCATTTAAGTTTCTGCTTTGTTCCTTTTTAGTTCTATACTGAGATATATTATTTTGAAGTCGTACAGCTTCAACACTTTTTAATCTTGCAATTACAGAAAGTCGCTTGCTTATTGATGAAGTGAGTTCTTACTTGAAATTTCTTCTCCTAAGTGTTTTCTAAAAATCACATCTTCTGTGAATCTGATTGCAGAGAGCTGTAGATAAATACACATAGTAACATGTAATGTGATCAGTCTTTTGCCATAACTATGTCAGATGGTAATTGTTTATCGTCAGGCTGCAACAATGAATTTGGTTCCTCAAATTGACCTTCACTATTAGCATTATTGTGTCCATCTCTAATAAAAAAAGAAAACATTAATTATTACTGTATTGTAATCAGAGTTACCTATACTGGTCTTCTTTACAAATCATGAAGTACCGAATTATGTTCACATTATATACAACTACTATACAAGATTGTATAAGCTTTAAACTTCACCAAGTAAATGTTTGTAAACATTTTTAACAAAAATTATCAAAACAACTTTTGACAAATTATGTTTCAACTATATAACTTGTCAATAATTTAAAAAATTAAAAAGCGTTTTTATTTATATGAAAGTACCAATTAATATTAAATTGTACTTGAATAACTTGAAGTGAATTTTGTATTTACTTGTTACTTGATCACTTTTTGCACATCAACTTACATTATAATTATAATAAAAATGATTATGTACCGGTAGTAATGACTAATGGTGTCATAATTTTTGTCGTCGTCATATTCATTGTGAAAAATTGTAACACAAAGTTGAATGCAACCTGCCACATTATTAATTATAATATCCACAGCAGCTTAGATTTTCCATCCCCTCCATGAAACAATCACTAAAATAATTTAATAACAATATTATAATTTAAAATATTTTCGCATGAAGCAAGAACTTACTTGCTAGATGCTTTTCAATTTTAGGTTTTAGTAAATATGATTCAACGCTTAGTACTTGAAATTTGTCCACTTTGTTTTAAGCATCGAAGAATGACGATTCAACCAATACTAGAAGCATTTAACTTAACAGCTTCTTTCGCCACAATTCAGTTTTCTTTTTCATTGTGATCCTATCAATCTTCTGGCATTCAATTATCTTGAAGAGTTTGTTAATTGATTTCAATAGTCCGGACTTTTCTAAGTAAACAAAAGAAGGATCACGTTTTCTCTTTTTAATGTTTCGGTTTCTATTCATAATTGATAGGAATAATTTAAACTTAAACGTCGAACTTGAATTTTATTAAAAATGGTATCTAAATTCTAAAGTTCTAAAACGAATTGAAAAAAATACTTTAGAATTTGTGTATTATTCTTATCTCTCTTATCACATAATCGTAGGACACCGTCTGCTGATACCGAAGTTGTACCGGTTACAACCTACCGGTTAACGGTTTGTACATACGTATTGAACGCGAGCGTACGCCTTTTTAAATCGCGGCTGATTATCGCCTAAAGATTATAATCATAGATCTTATAATAGTAAAATCTATACAAGTATCTATTAAGGTCTATCGTATTCGTATGTGCCTAAAATAATGTGCACACGCATGTATATATATATATATATATACATATATATATATATATATATATATATATATATATATATATATATATATATATATATATATATATATATATATTAGGTACAATACAACAGTGTTAGTTTTCATAATCAATAACCACAATAAATTAATAATGAATGAATGGTATAACTCATAATATAATATGACTGATGTGTTTCTTTTGACATTATTATCAATAATCAATCCTTAAAACAGTTAAAACTAATTACGCGTAGTAATTTAAATCATATTACTATTAAAGGTTTATCAGATAATTCGAAAAAATAATTTTTGGCTAAGTCAACCTATAATATCGTATTTTCTTTAATAAGCGTTCTTGTAAATTTATTTGAATGAATGGTCACTAATTTAATTATCAAAATGTTATTCACTAATAGAAATAATCTAAAAACAGTTAACATGCTATCGATTACTTTGAGTTTTGCTATAATTAACATATTTGTTTAATACCTCTGAATATGCATTCTCATTTATCGCAAGTCATACCAAACATGAAACAAATATCAAATGACAAATACCATAATATCATTTTTTACGAATATTTCTATGCGATGAATTTTATAAAGTAAATATTTGTTGACATATGTCTCCACACAACATTAACGAATAACGAGTTTTTTTGAGCAACTGTCATTTCTCATTACCAACTAAATAACTAACTCTATTATAATAATTTTCAACGATGCATAAAGCATATACATATTTCTGTTAAATTGTAGCTGAACACACTTTTATAGAGAAACACATAATTTGGGTACAATACTACAACTATACATAGCATATTGAATATTCATAAAATTTGGAAAATAAATTGATGCAATTTATGTCCGATGAATGTAAAGCTACCGACAACGGTGAACAATATAACAACGGTGTCGTACATACACTTATGTCAAACACTCAATCTAAATAACCACTGTATCAAATCCATGTGCAAAAAGCCCACGAAAGTAAAATTATTATTACTTCACCCTTAGTTCTGTGCGCAAGCTTAAAACGGCGAAAACTATGCATTGTGTATGTGATAGATGTGTATACATGTGTATAGGAACTATTAACATTGGAAGAAGACAGCCGACGATGAAATGAAAAACTGCAGTGAAAATTAACAATTACAGTGGCCAGTAGCCAGTGTTGAAAATGAGAAGACTGAAGTAGGTGGCCAAGACATTCCAATGTTGTTAACCAGGACGGATAGGTTTTATTGTAAAAAATACCTTATTAAAATATAATAATTTAAATAAAAATTAATTTTACGGGAGATTTCGTTAAGATAACGATCATCTTTATCAATCATAAATAATTAATTTGACGTATTATCTATGTGTTCTATGTGTTGGGTATTGAGAACCCTAGGTAAGCCAATTTTAAAGTAAGCGAAAGTTACGTGTAAGTAGTACAGGTATATTATTTTAAATTTGAAATCAATAAATCATTGTTTTCGGGAAACGATTCTGAGCGGAACTCGAAAAATAATTTTAGTGTAAATTAGTTAAATTTTCGAAAAAATGAATAATCTTATGATATATAATTGATGCAATATTCTAATTTTTAGTAAAAAATCACAAGAATAATAAAGAGAAAAATCCATGTCAATTTAATAATATTCGTAAAAATGCTCTATTTTTCGTATTATGTTACTTCTAACTTGAATAAAAAAAAAAAAATTAACGCAACCGATCACTGTGAAAATAAGCTATTTTACTTATAAAGAAACTTGTACACAAACTTCAGATTTTAAAACCAATAATTATAAATGTTATACAGTAAAAATAAAAATATATCTGAGATTTTACGTAAAACTTATTTCAGCGGTAAGTAATTACAATTTTAAACGTATGTAAAAAATAGTTGGGCTAATCATTATGAAACTTGAACCATACATAACAATTTAATATTTATATGACGAATCTGTTGATTAAGAAAATTTTTATCGGATTAACAATTTTAAATTGTATGTTTTTCTTGAAAAATATTGTTGATTTACATGTAATTAATGATTTTCGCCGTATAAAAAAAAATCCCGACTAACTATGTGAACTATTTTTGTATAATACTGTAAAATGTGTAAAACACTGTAAAATAACTACTAAATTTTACTCTAATTGAAATAGATTAAAATAAGCGTATTTATATGTACTAATCTTAAACTCGTATGTTAAAATAAAAACGTATGTACAGCAAAAAAAAATAATAATCTTCTAAAAATATATTAAATTATTTTAATACGAATATAATATTGACATTATTAAAGAAAAAAAATGTGGGATGGTGTTTGTAATTTGACTATTGTTCTACTTTAAATAGAGGAAATACACATTTATATTTTATAACTTGTGTTTTTTTTTTATCATTATCGGTTGTTAGTATTTAAATTACAATTATTTTTCGACGCGACCGGATCTTAATTATCTCAAGCGTCAAGCGCACGTGTTTTAAATTTTAAATCGTAGTAATAATAACTTTTCTACGGTTAGTAACTAATAACTACTGCTAAGTACTAAGATTTATATTTAGTAGAACCCACTCCGTTGTGTTATCGAACTTAACGAGTAGAAAAAAACGTCAATTTTATTATTGTGGACAAGTATACAAAATGCATTATTGTACTTCAGCTTATACCAAACCATTTAATGTTGATGTTGAGAAAGTAGGTATAGGAATATAAGTTAAGTAATTTGATAAACGCCGTACATAATATATTATAATAGATTTCAAGGCTACTTCGAGCACCATCCGGAAACCAGCTCGCCAGCGAGAAATCCGTTTTTGACGTATTTGTTCTGCACTTCAAAAGAATAGTCACTGTGATCTAACTGAGATAATATTACCTTCTTTTTTTTATTTTGTGATCTAAATTGTCGAGACGTTTTAATTATAATTCTTTATATTTTTATACATTTTTTTAAGAGTAGTTAAATGTAAATTAATTAAAATGTTAAATCTTAAAACATAAAATTACAAATTTCACTAGCTTTATAATTAAGTGTAAATTATGACTAAAATGTAAATAATATACCTTATACTGTCTGTATTGACGTAATATACATATAAAACATTGTGTTATAATTAAAATAATTAGTTTAACTTATGACGACTGAGTATAGACTATAATATATTTAAGAAAGTAATTTATTTTTTCATAACTAAAATTTGTAATTGATTCATAATTTATACAACGTAACCTAATTGATTATTTTGCAATTATTTGATTAACTGACTTAATATTAAAATTGCAAACAAAATTCATTCTATTTTTATTTTCATACAATCGTATACATTTTTTACCAACAAAAAATAGTATATTTTTTACGTTTTCATAGTTTATAATTCATTCAATACAATCACTTACACAAATTGAAAAATATGTTCGGTGAAAAATTTACAGTTTTCTCATAATTTCTTTGAAGTCTTGCGCTATCTTCTTTTAAATTAATTGAAACTTCCCGAAATAAACCGATTGAAGTTTAAGCCGTATCGCATATAATTTCCGATCGTATTATTACAGACGATTTATAATCCAAAGAAATAAGGATAACTTACGAAGAAGCGCTTTTGTACCCTGCCTGAAACGAGGGAACTTTTAGATACGACTAAAATAATAGCAGCTGAATTACCGAAGCCAAAAAAATTAGTTGTTAAATTGTGTAGACTCTGACATCGGAGACGTTCAATTAAAAAGCATTTAATTAGAACGTATCGTACATTTTACTAGAATGCATATATAAAGTTTTTTTTTATATATTTGGATACGTGGTACACTGGTACCCATATCGCTTATAATTTTGATTTAAAAGAACGACAAATTATATCATTTTACAGATAGTTATTCTTTAGAGACACCTAAAAAATTAAAAAGTGTAGTTTGAAAAAAAAATGTCACAGAGTACTAAAATTTAAAACAATCAAACATCTGCGTTATGCAAAGGGTTACATTATATTTTGTATTCGAAGGTGCCTCGTTGTATCACCGCCACTAAAAATCACACATACCTACCTATCACAAACTTACAAATGGGCATCCTATGCCCAAACGTAAACCATTAATTTATGTTTCATGTATGTATAATATATATACGTATATGAAGTCAATTGTTGGTAATATTATGACACAATGCATAAAAATCAATAAATTGAAAAAGAATTAATTTAGCAACATCTAATAAAGAAACATAATAGCATGAAAATCAATAAATCGTGTGTTGCACTAAAGAATATATTCTTATATGCAAAACACCATCAAAACTAGTTTTTTTTTCTGTTGTATTCAATAACTGTGTAGTGTATAAATCGTTTTTTTTTTAGTTGATTGAAAATACTTTTTTCTTCCTTCGAAATTCGAATGGAATTAGTTTTTTCGGTAGATAGTAGATACGAATGCGAAAATGACGAATAATTATATAAATCATCAAAGTATAATTCAGTGGTTTTCCCGGGATAGAGGGGGTAAAGTAAACATTTCACCTTGTCACTTCCTAAAGGACACACGCACACACACCTCACGTATTATTGTTATAACAAGGTGTATATTATTATATATACACCTAAGTCGCACGTGATCGCACAATGTCAAAGCGGACATCGCAAACTGTATTATTACAGTGCAACTGTGCAAGTGGTACCTGTGTCAGTAAACGTCGAGAACGCGCGGGGACGTGGAATAATAATAATAAATAACAATAAATAATAATAATAACGATTGTGCCTAATTCGCGGTATTTCGAAACGTGAGAGATGTCACAACCGCTGACGCGCGCATTATAATAATATCGTTGCGAATAAAGTTGTTGCACGGTGTCGTTGCCCAACGACTGCGGAAGAAACGATGACGAAAAAACAGAATCAAGTGACCCCCACGAGGGTCGATCACGAGGGATCCGTGCGTCATCACGTAGTCGTCGTCGTAGTCGTGCGCGCTCGCCTGCGCCGCCCGTCTCGTTTCGTGTGTACGTTTTCTCGCGGATCGGTTCTTGTGCGCGCGACACGGTGGACCACTCGTCGTCGTCCGGGGCAATAAGACCGAACGGAATGTGTCGAAAAACAGTATGAGAGAGAGAGAGGGGAAGAAGAAAGTGGTCGAAGCGGTTCTGATCGCGCAGTGCACATACTGCATTCCCGAATGCACCGGCCCGAATTCGATTACCATAACTCGTATTTTGGGTAATATCTCGGGTACACACCTTGACGGGCCTTAAAAACTACTTAAAAAAACGACTTAAAAAAACCGACACTCGCGCGTTACTTAATAGATAATTTATGCGTATTATAATAATAATATGTAAATGTGAAACAAGAAAAAAAAAGTCGTACACATATTATCATCATATACACCGTGGGAGAGAGAGATAGCGTTCACGCGTAATTATAATAAAAAAAAAAATAATAATAATAATAAACAAGTGAACGTCGTCGTGTGAACGTCACCAACGCGCGGGCCGATGAAGCGTCGCGGCGACACGTCCGTGCACCGGCCACGCACCACGCACCGCTCTTATTATACCGGGGCGCTTGCCGCGCGTTTAGGTCCCGTCCAATCCCGAACGCTGTTACCGATCGGCTGACGCGCGACGTCATCTCCGCCGCCGAACCGGTTTCAATGTCTCGCGCCGATAAAATACACACACACACACACACACACACAATACCACACTCACCACTACTACTACTACTACTACTACAACTAACTACTACCGACGGACACGCGGTGCACTGCGACTGCGATTGTAGCGAACACGACGCACACACGCACATCTGTACCGACCGCGTTGTACGTGCGACGCGCCTAGTCGTTTTCGGTTTTCACCGTACGCAGCTGTGGCACACGGTATTGTGCGCGTGACTCTCGTCGTAGTCGGCTCGTCGACCGTTCGTCGTCGTCTCTCCTTCTCGCGCGCGCGCTCGCGTGTTTTTTACGTAATAATACGAATATCTTTTAAACGTTACACACGCGCGTAAACCGTAATCTGTGCAGATCGTGTCCAGCCGCGGCCGAGGCGAGTCCCAGGAGTCGGCGTACCGCGCGACCAGCAGCTCTTCCGCGTCCACGGCGTGCGTGCGAGCAGAACGCCGACAGCCCGAAATCCAAGGTACCCCCGACCCGTTTGACAAAGTTAAATCCCCTCGTCGTATCGTATTATATCGATCGTTCCGAACGAGATCGGAAGAGGAAAAAGCACCTCCGTAAACAGTTTATTATTATTATTATTATTATTATTGTTGTTGTTATTATTATTTATAAATCGTCTACGTACACGCTGACGGAACTCGCGCCAGCGTACCGACGGTGCAGTCGGCACGCACTGCTGTTTTACGATTTTCGTAACCGTACGCGGCGGCCGATTTCAGGCGAGACGCCCGTGAAACTCGGCGTTCTTATTTTTAGCGCGCCGCGGACGGCGTATACCGCGGCGGTCGCGAGGTTTCGAGCCACGCGTGCCCGTGTGTCTAGAGCACGCGTCGCGTCGGTACCTACTAACGAAAATGCTAATATTGGTGTTTGTAATTGTTATCATTACTATTATTATGACCTGAAACCGTGTGTGTTTTTGTTTCCGAACGTGTCGGTTTTACGAAGTGTTTTTCTCGTATTTAGTCTATTTCATAATCGCGAGGCTTTTAAGCGTCTGCAGACGAATCCGCTACGTTCGTTCAAATTCGAATCAAAAAACGAACTTCATCGTTTGTTTTAAATACTTTTGAAATTCTTCGATTCACTCGAAATGTTTTCAATTTTTTGCCATCTACTGCAGCTTAACAAAAAACCATTTGATTATTGTAATTATCTATACCTACCTTAATATTGTTGTATCAGCATCATTCGTGATTGGACGTACTTAAAATTTAAAATAAGTTTTTAGCGTGCATTTGTTGTTACGTCTTTGTACTAACTCGTATAACATATTTTTCAATAAATTATTAGAAACATAATATATTGACAAATATTTCTAGGAGGTTTCGTTAACATTGCTCCCCTTCCCCTCGCGAAAACGGAATTGAACTTCGACTATTGATTAGAAAATAGACTCTTCCGCAAGAACTATATTCTGTACAAGTACAACCAATGTATATACTAACAAATTGTATAAATAACTAGCACATCTCTTAATATGCCATGCTCGCATTTTTTAAATTATTCTTAATTAAACTTAGTTTTTTTTTAGTAAAATCACGCGATTATTATTATTGAATTCATCAATAATTGTTATGTATATATATATATATATTAATTATATTTTTTATCATATTTTTTATCGTCGATACTCGCTTACTCGTATAAAATAGTGCGTATGAGTAACTTTCGCGTTGATCTCCCTGGCCCCTGCATTTTCAGACCACCGTTATGCGTTCATATTTTTAAACGAATGTTTAATGCAATTTTTTCTTTTTTGCAGATACTTTAGTATTCGTTTGTCTTTTTTCTACTGTCCGTGTGACATTACCATAATTTACGACTCTAGATAGAAATAGATCCAACGATATTACAACCCGTCAGTATTTTATATGTAATACACTGATACCGAACACCCAAAACTATTCGGTATGCGGGTGCCTAATACGAGATTTTATGTATTTTCGATATCGTTGACGATATGAACATTGTTCATATAAATGTAGTGGAAAAAACTCCACTATACCTTATGCGCGAAAATTAAGATAATTTTATTGTATGAGTATTCGTATACATCACGCTGCATTGAGTATAGGTAGCTGCAGTCAGGCTCGGACTGGCCCGGTCCGCTGATCAGCGATTGCTGACGGGGCCCTCAACTAGTCGGGAGTTCGGGGCCCTTGGCTTGTTGATTTATTATTTATTACATTTTTGTTTTATTAGATCTCATAATAATTTAAGAAATACAAATACAAAAAGGATCAAAAAATATGTTTACCATTTTTAAATAATTATAAATAATATTACTATAATATGTCTATATAATATTATATAGTAGCTACTAGCTGGTAACATATTTCGCGGAAGAATGCGAAAGCAGTCCCCGCGGCGTCGTCGGTTTCAAATTGAAAAAAAGATGCTAACATAGTAACATATTACTATGTAGGTATATATGGACAATATGGTATAAGAGTACACAAAATCAGTATAATTTCGACTTCCTATATAGACAGTATTATTATTTACTATTTAGGTACTATTAATAAATTTGTCATTGATTGGCCGCCTGCAAGCTGCGATACGGTCAGAATTGAATTAGTATTAGTAGAATAAATGGTTCTATTTCTGGAAATTCTGAACACTTTTATTACAGATAACAAAATAAACGTATTGCTTGTCTACAGTATATTTGGGTGATTAACGCTAAAATTAGCAAAATTGTTGCGTCAAAATATTATTTTGTCAGTATAACGCGATTAATTGTTAGATGCGTATCATAATTTATAATAATTGAAGCCAGCGTCTACGTTTGATTTTAATAAATTGTGATTTTATGTTAATTGTTTATAGTTTATTTATTATTTATTAATTTGATATATTGTAATGCATAAAAGAAAATATCAGTGTGGTGCTGATAAAAGGAAAGCAAAACAAAAAGAAGAATTAAAAAAATGTGCGAATGACCAACGGCAAAAAAAACTTTGTTTCATTCCACAAACGGAAGGTAAGATCACTTTTAATACTCAGTAATGTGCCCTCTGTGGAGGGATACTTCAATATTCCTTTTTGTACAAGAAAATGCCCTTGGTTTGCTAAACACTTAAGTCAAAAGTCATAAATTGGAACAAATCTACAAGGCACATGCAAATAATGACGGAAATTAATTTTCTCTTGTTCGTTGATTTTACTAGGGAGAGCAACAGTCCCGCTCGAGTCACTACCTAATGATTGTGAGAACTATTCGAAGCCCTCTAATACATCCAGTATTTCTGAAATTAATTTGAATGAATCCAATGACAACAATATAGTGTGTGATGATACTAGTGGTCAACAGTCAAGCGAAAATGCCGTTAACAAACATCAAACAAATCTTAGTTTCAATGTACAAACTGGAGGTAAGTCCATTCTTTAATACTAACTTCAACACATTTAAAAATGTTCAGTACCTAATAACAATAAATATTCAATAGCATAACTAAAAATTAAAATAACATTTTTATTACAATTATAAAATTACCCTTTTAGCATTAACATAAAATATTGAATAATTTATTGTTCATGCTAACACTTTTATTATAATTAATTTTCTCTTTTTCCTTAACTTAACTAGGAAGTGCAATAATTCGGCCCAAGTCTACTGATTATATAAATGATACAGAGCCCTCTAACACATCCAGTATTTCTGAAATTAATTTGAATGAATCCAATGACAACAATATAGTGTGTGATGATACTAGTGGTCAACAGTCAAGCGAAAATGCCGTTAACAAACATCAAACAAATCTTAGTTTCAATGTACAAACTGGAGGTAAGTCCATTCTTTAATACTACCTTCAACACATTTAAAAATGTTCAGTACCTAATAACAATAAATATTCAATAGCATAACTAAAAATTAAAATAACATTTTTATTACAATTATAAAATTACCCTTTTAGCATTAACATAAAATATTGAATAATTTATTGTTCATGCTAAAACTTTTATTATAATTAATTTTCTCTTTTTCCTTAACTTAACTAGGAAGTGCAATAATTCGGCCCAAGTCTACTGATTATATAAATGATACAGAGCCCTCTAACACATCCAGTATTTCTGAAATTAATTTGAATGAATCCAATGACAACAATATAGTGTGTGATGATACTAGTGGTCAACAGTCAAGCGAAAATGCCGTTAACAAACATCAAACAAATCTTAGTTTCAATGTACAAACTGGAGGTAAGTCCATTCTTTAATACTACCTACAACTCATTTAAAAATGTTCAGTACCTAATAACAATAAATAGCATAACTAAAAATTAAAATAACATTTTTATTACAATTATAAAATTACCCTTTTAGTATTAACATAAAATATTGAATAATTTATTGTGCATGCTAACACTTTTATTATAATTAATTTTCTCTTTTTCCTTAACTTAACTAGGAAGTGCAATAATTCGGCCCAAGTCTACTGATTATATAAATGATACAGAGCCCCCTAACACATCCAGTATTTCTGTAATTAATTTGAATGAATCTAATGACAACAATATAGTGGAAGATGATAAAAGTGTTCAATATGCAAAAGAAAATTGTGCAGACAACAGTATTCAACAATTAGCTTCTTTTAATCTAAGAAGCGTAGCATATTTTATTAGACCGCCTTGTAATGAAACAGTAGAAGTCAAATTAGCCTTTTTAAAAAATCATCCTATTCAACCTTTTGTATTAATGAATGATAAACTTTCATTTGACCCCAATAAGGTCTATTATCAAAATATTGAAACTAAAAATGATCAAAATAAAGATAAAATTCCACGTAAATGGTTATCTTATTGTTCTTACACTAAAAAAGTATATTGCACTACTTGTATGGCATTCAGCCCAATACGTGAAAAAATCAGCAATTTAATATCTGGACTAGATGTTACTAATTCTAAAAATGTCTATAATACATTAAAAATACATGAATCATCACAAACACATCGTGAAGCAGTTTCTGCATTGCTTAGAGCAAATTTAAAAAAAAGCATCGGTAATTGTATTGATTTTAATTTAAAAGAAATACATTCTAAAGAAGTAGAACATTCTCGTTTAGTTATTAAAAGACTAATCGATATAATTTTGTTTATTGGTAGACAAGGAATATCTTTCAGAGGTAAAGATGAAGCGGCTTATAGTTTAGAAGATAAGTCTGTTAACCATGGTAATTTCTTAGAACTTGTGATGTTACTTAAAGATTATGATGTTGTGTTAAATGAACATGTTAAAAAATGTATAGAGTTAAGCAAAAGGCGTAAAGAAAAAGCAATGAAAGAAATGAATAATAAGTTTTCCCAGGTCCATGGTCATGGAAGAGGATCTTTGGTCACATTTTTATCAAAAACATTTATAAATAAACTCATATTAGCAATTGGTCAAATAATACAAGAAAGCATAGTCAATGAAATTAAACAAGCCCAAATTTTTAGTATCCTTGTTGATTCAACTCAAGATGTCGCAGTCTTAGATCAACTAGCTATATGTGTAAGATATACTTTAAAAAATAATGTTTATGAAAAACTTTTAAAACTAACTATTGCTCATGATTCTTCCGGTATTGGCTTATTTAATTTAATTAAAAGTGAATTTTTGAAACTAAATATTGATATGTCAAAAATTGTTGGTTGCTCTTTTGATGGTGCTGCTAACATGAAAGGTGCCTATAACGGTTTACAGTATCATTTAAAGAGCATTAATCCATTATGTATATATACACACTGTTATGGACATGCTTTAAACTTGGTTATGATAGATTCAACTGAGTGTTGTCAAAATGCTGAAATGCTTTTTGGTTTAGTTCAACAATCTGCCACATTTTTGTCTGATTCACATAAAAGAACAAAAGTTTGGTCTGATTTAACCAAAAAAACACACAAATGTCATGATAAGCTAAGAAAATTAAATTTGATTGGAGCCACTAGATGGTGGAGCAAAGACAAAGCTTTAACTTCTATTATACAATTTAATGAGCCTAATATTGAAAATTCTCGGTTTTTACTATTCATACATTTTTTATTACAAATAATTTCTAAGGATTCAAAATTTGACGCAAAAACTAAATTTACTGCACGCAATCTTTTGAAACTTTGGTCTAAATTTGAAGTTATATTCACTGCGGCCATTTATATTGATATTTTTAGTGTAAGTTCTCCTGTTTCTAAATTTTTGCAGTCTCGTTCATTAAATTACCTTACGGCTTTTAACATGACTAAAAACTTATTACATGAAATTAAAAAAAGGAGAGATAATTCTGATCAAAAATTTATTAAGCTTCATTCTGGTGTCCATAACTTTATACAAAAATTAATAATGCATTGGTATCAAATGGTGATGATTTTATGATAAAAGATGATTTTAGTAAAAAATGTTTAGAGAAAGTTAGAGTAGCTAAAAAAAAAAAAATGGCAGGAGAACTAGCAGCTGATGAGAGACCTTCTCTTTCAACAGAAAACCGATTTAAAGTTGAAACATATAACTATATATTAGATGTTATGACATCTAGTATAGAAAAGAGGTTCATCAGTAACTCGGAGTTACTTAAAGATTGTATCTGTCTAGATCCTAAAAATTTTAAATCTATTAAACATGGTTTGCCTGATAATTCCCTAGTTAAACTTGGTGAATTAACTAATATAGAAGTTAATATTTTAGCTTCAGAATTACACCAATTTGCTATTCAATTTGATGCTATAACTAAAACTTTTGAAGAAACAATGTCTGATACTGATGATCAATACCATGACTACGAATCGGATTCTGAAAGAGAACTATCTACTAAAGAAACATTAGATTGTAAAGTTTGTAATAATTGTTTAAGATGTGCTTTTAACATTTTACATGATATGGTTCAACAATCATGTAGTTTCAATAATATTTACTATGCTTATAAATTTGTGTTGACATTGCCATGTACTCAAGTGACATGTGAACGCACATTCTCAAAATTAAAAAATATAAAAACCAAACTAAGATCTTTGATTTCACAAGATATTATGGAAACATTATTACTGATTAATATTGAAAGAGATTTTATAGTTGATAAAGATATGGTTATCAATAATGTTGCTAAAAGTTCAACAGAACTAACTAGAATATTGTTTTAAAATAAGTTTATAATTATAATTAGTAACCCAAAATTGTTTGTATTGAATAATTAATATATTTTGAAATTTTGTTTTAACTACTTATGTGATGTAGGTTGGATTTTTTATTAAAAGGAAGTATGACAAAATTTGACTTGTTTTTCTTCAAAACTATATTAAAAAAAGCATTTTTGAATAGCTTCAAAACACTAATTTAATTAAAGGTCCCAAATGGCCAAATATATGAAATATATGTATGTATGTATAATGTATATATTTATATACATATATGTACCAGATTAAACTTTTATCTAAAAAAATGGCTTTTGGGGGCCCTTTATAGAGATTGCTGATGGGGCCTTTTGGAGTCAGTCCGACACTGGCTGCAGTATATATAATTGATATGATTCACTGTTTCTCCTTTCAAGGGCGACATCATATATATAATATTAGTAAATCTCTGGGTAATTCTATAAACCATTTTTTTTCATGTCGTGTATTTCTTATTGCTACCGAATTTTTGCTTTAAATGTTCGACAAATATTTACTGGTAAACTTTTAAAATATCAACAAATGATTTAATTAAGTATTATGCAACTCCACCACTATCGCGTCTCACGTGTTCCGAAAACCACTGTCAAAAACCACTCTTAAATATAAATAGGTATACTTACTGTCTTGACTATTTTCACATTACATATTCATGGTATAAAATATAGGGATATACTCGTATATTGTACAATGGTTAATGCGTGTAGTTAATACTCGTCTTACTTCAGATTTAATGTATGTATGATGTACTTACCCACATTACAGTTTTGAAATCTACATTATACATAATTAACATAAAATAAAAGATACAGAATTAAAATACTTGTACTATTGTGCCTAGTCTTTATAAAAAATGTCATGTTGCATTTAAAATCTGGATTATATTGTAAGCAGATTATATTGTAATCCGGATAAGTATAAAAAAATTGGGATCATAAGATTATAAGATTTTTTTTCATCGGGATAAATCAAGACGTATTGATTCGAACATTTGATCTGATCCATACAAAAATAAAAATTCAAGTACTTATACATATAATATTATATAAATGTCATCTTGACTGCTGAAACTGTAAGAAACATATTATAAAATCTATGCGTAAGATCTTGCTTCACAACAAAATATAAGGAATGTAAAAATAAATAATAAAAGCTATTTATTTATGATATTTATTTTTTAGTATTGTACCAACTATAAGTTAAATATTTTTAACGTTGGATTTTAAATGATTTCCTTTTCAAATTCATGATAAATTCTCAACCATCCGTGATAATAAGCCGACAAAATATTAATACGCCACTGTGTATACCTGTGCCGAATAATCGTAAATTTATATTCACTGATAAATACCCACCGTTAGACGTTTCATGCGATCCTATATGTTTTTACGCGGTTTCCATATTCCAATAAATGAGTGAGTTTTTATTTTTATGGAACAAGATAAATAATCCGTATTAATCTTGATCCATAAAAATAGAAAACATTCAACACTAATGCACGTTTGCACAATATGACATCCACGAATATTTTTTACGACGTTATACCTGCACATAAATATTACTACACTCGATACAATCAAACTATTCGAACAATATATAATATTTATTTATATATATATATAATATGTACCTAAGTACTGATCTATATTAAAATTTTAAATAGTTTTCGGGAAAAAATATATTGTTGTTAATAATACCTAAAATAATATTATTGTGTTGTTCGATAGATTGTCATCAAAGTGACAAAATGATAATTTAGAGTGCAGTATTGAATACTTTTTAATGAAAAAATTTGGATCATTTTCGTATAATCAACCAACATATCATGAATAACAAATCTATCAATAATCTCAATAAATTATTGTTGACAGATGAAAACATGGAAAATCCATTTAATGCCACAGAATTCAACTCATATTTTAATTAAATTAAATATCGATTTTGACCGAGAATCAAGGACTAAATAATGAATTTCCTTAAGTATAAGGTACCTTCTGAATACATCTTTTATACAAACATATATATTTTAGTTGTAAAATGTTTAATAAATTGCTTTTTAAATCAATTTGATTGACACATTATATACTAGTAACCTATTAATTGAATAGTGGTGGACGTGATTAAAAACTACGAGTCAACAAACATAATTTTATTAATATTTTTTTTAATATAATTAATTTTGATATAATTTCTAAATAACTAATATTATCTTCTTCTTGATACGTGTTATTATATTTCTAAATATTTATATCATATTAAAAATTTGAAATGTATCCACACATTTGATATTGAAAGGATATTTTTCAAATACCTTGTTATCAAAATAAAACCTTAAAAACTGTATCTAGTAGAAAATAAATAATTATTTCATCAAAAAATTATTGGTATACATTTTTATGAAATATTTAATCAATAATTTAATCAATGATGACATAAAATATATAACACCGTGTCAAAAATCAGATGGATGATTTTACAGTTTGTAATCAATAACTATTGTATGTTTTAAATATAAAGTTTGTTTAAATGTATTTTCATATAGAAAATCATTGTTATGCATTTATTGTTAATTATTTTAAGGTTTCATTTTGTAACACAAAATAGTAATTTGATCGAAACTGTTCACCTATAAAAATGTTTAAGGAAATAGCAATTTTTACCTTTTACTTTTCACTTATTCTAAACGTGGAAATCGTGTAAATGCTTACAAATTAAATAAAATAAATACAAAATAAAATCAACGGAAATCAAATTTATTTATTTAACATAAAATTAAGGAAATTAATTGTGACGCAAAGTATTGAATGCAATCTTCTCGGTTTAATAAATTAATACAAATCTTATTGTTGCCGTAGATAATTAAAGTTGGGATGATTTTGCTACTATAGACTATAGTTCAATGAAAGAAAATATTTTGAAGTGATATCTTATACATGTATGCAGACATCTACAGCATATTTGTATACACTTTATACTACAGATTTATGACGCATATATAATATATATATATATATATATATATATATACATATATACAATGAAATAACTATGCTCATTGAACAGTGAAATGTAATTTTTGAATATTAACTTCAAACAACTAAGTATACCAATGCCTCGACCAATGCATATTGCGTTTAAAATCGGTAATTAAAATTCGATACAAAAACGATTATATAAATCTATTATTCAGCTCGCATTAAAACTAATCAATAGAATAGATTCTATACACGATGAAGTATTTTTAGTGTTTTTATATTTTATTTTTACACTATGTTATATTACTTATTGGCTACTCCCCAACAGCCAAAATTATTGATAAACATATCATCAATAAGACATTTATAAATAATGTTTACGAAATGTTATAAATTATAATTATAGGTATTAAACGTTTTGTATGTAATGTTTTTACATCCTTATTTATCACTGTAAACGACATAATATAGTACCTGCCTAATTTATATTGTGTGCTTATTAGATAGGTAACTATAATGTAAATATTTTAAATTTGATCATTTGCTTATACATAGTTTTCAATTTTATTTTATTTTTTTGAATCGTACATTGATGGTAGAAAATTCGTTGTTTTTATTTATCACTTAAAAAAATATTATAATGTAAATATTATGTTTTCATTTGAATTTGAGCACACTTATTGAAGATTTAAAATGAGTGTTTGACGTATACGTACACTGTACACGTTATACCTACACCTATCTATTACAATATTGCATTTGCATACATATACAATGTAAATGGAATAATGTATAATTTTACGAATATTTCTGTAACAAAAAAATGTATTATCTTACTGCCATCAATGATTATTTCGTTGCAAATGTGTGTGTTCAAAATTATAAAATAATGTAATAAATATATTGTTGTAGTTGTTGTACATATGATGGTAACAATGATTTCAAATACGTATTTCCTTTAAGTCTAATTGTCGTGGTTACTGATCTATCTCAGAGCTGTATGAAACTTAACTTTTGGTGAATGTCTATACTATCCTAAAACTTATTCAGTGATATTAGTTCAGTACAAACATATAAATAAAAAAGTCAGTCATACTTCGCACTATCAGTATTCTTCGCTCCTCGGACAAGGAGTTGATGGGACAAGGGGTGATGGGTATAATTGAATTTTAAAGAAACAATAAATCATATTTTCAGAAAAACAATTCTGAGCAAAGCTTGTAATATATACTATTTACTTATTTTTTACTATCGTTTTTGGTCAATGAATTATTTGTAGAAACGTTTTAATTAAAACATTACCTATTTCATAATTTTTAATTTTTAATCCGGTAGGAATTTCTTTTTTCCAAAATCCGAAGCATATTTTTTTATCTACATCATAAGTTTCATAAAGATACAATGAAACAATTCATTTGTATACCCATTTAGTGTTGGAATTTTATAGGCCTCCGATAAAAATAGTACGTAGCTTTACAATAAAGTAAGATCTAATAGACATTAATCATACTAATTTCTGGAATTTGCTGATTCTTGTAATTCCAAAATAAGTTTTTACAGTTTTGACCGAACGTTTTTATGTTATCAATAGACAAAAAATGTTTTTTTTAAAACATTGATAGAGACGTATAAATTACATACAGAATACATTCAGACATAATTACGATTATGAACTTTAAATGTATCAACTATCAACCATAAAATTTTAATTTCAATAAACTTATTAGTTGGTATAGGTTTAGCAGTTATTAATTCAGTTGCAAGATGTTAAATCACAATACTTCCCGTTTACATTTTTTTGTTCGGCGGCCTTTCAAATAATATTTGGTTTTTTTATTGCATCTCATAATCCTTACAATAAGCTTACAGGTTTATTATCTTTATGAAAACATGTCTTCATTTAGGTAGATTATAATATTAATGAATAAATGACTAATTCTATGTTGCAACAATTTTCTCACTCTATTCATATGTATTAAAGAATTGATAACTTGTCAGTTGTAATGCTAAGTTACTATATTATATGCACCGCCTAATCACTATTATACGTGCTATTTCAACTAAATTGACTATACGATTTTTATTTTCGATATACCTAGCAAGCAAATGTTTTACAGTAATTTCTCACTTCAAATGAACGTACAAATTATTTTTATTTTTTAGATGAAACTCCAATCGGCGATATGCATGGTGTATCCAAATAAGATTTTATTTACAATACAACTTAAATGTTATGAATGAAAATAATCTAAATGATGCATTTATTATTATTATCATTGTCATTATTTTATCAATCAGATTTGTAAATTATCAAAATATTTATTAATATTACATCTCATATTGTATCGTATAATACATAAATACATAAATAAATAAATAATAATAATATCACATAACTTATATCAAATATCATATTGTATATAAAAATATAATATTTTCTTTGTAAATGGCAATCTTCATTCACCCATATAGTGCTCTGGTTTAAAATAAGATTAAAATCACACGTAGAAATCAGCATATGACACCGCTGCCTTTTATTTTGCTAGTGCATATTAGTTACTAGCCTATTCATACCTATTCATCAACATTATATAATATTAAATAAAAATATAATTATACTATAGGGATAACGGGAAATCAAAATAAATTTAGTTTATTTATTTAATTAAAATATAGTATTGTGTGTATTTTATATCAATGTTTATAGCAATATTATTAATTTAAGATCGTTTATCCTCGAACTTAACAAATAAATTTAGTTAATTATTTAGTTTAAAAAATAACTTTTTAAGATCTCCAACTAAATTACTAAACTTTCCTCAAAATTATTTTATTTATAATTTATATTATAATATCTACGTTGGAATGTAACACAGAGATATTACGTTAAAAGTCAAAATAATTTTCAAATCGGAAGTTCCTGATTATTATTTTTATAGTGAATTCGATTTCATTTAACTACCGTACTAAATCTTCCAACCCTCCCATAAATATCGAATTAAACGAAGGTCTTTTTATAATACATATAATAATAATTTAAAAATTGTCTACGTTCTAATACTCAACCCACGTTCAAATTTGAAGTGTTTGCATCCGTCGAAATTGAATCAAATTTGCAGCTCAGCACTGCTGTCAGCTTTTAATGACCGTGTTTCCGTCTATTTTAAATACTAGGTTTACCCTCTAAATACACAAATGCAATTTTCATCGTTTAAGTTCCAACTGCCTATAAATTACGGACTTTATTATAATCCATATTATTACGGCAATATCAATTTATAAATGTATATATTTTAATATTAATTAAACTTACACACTTAAAAAACATAAATTAATAAGTTGTTTAAATTTTTCGAATTTTCGAACATGAAGAAGAAAAAATACCTTTTTTCACATTGTAAACGCATACATTCTTTGATTGTATTATCAGCCCAAATACTTTATATACGTACAAAGAAATATAATCTCATAAACGCTACATTTTACACATAACACACATTATAATTAATTATAATGTTTTATTGTCAATAAAATAATCTCTTTATGAGTTCGAGGTCAAAAATATACAGCTGAAAACTATAGGGGGCATCACGCGATGTCCGATTCACAAGTCACCATTGGCTGCCTGAATTATCTATGGTGTTCATTTCAAAAGCACCCTTGAATTAATATGTACCTACATTTTTTTCATGCATTCATAAGCATAAGATATTTATCTTTTTGTGGTAAATGAAGCATTCAATACTTAAAGCGTACTTCAGAGTGTATTTATATGCATATCTATAATATTATAATAAGTAGGTATTAATTAATAATTACCTAAATGATTATTAGGTACTTTATGATCTTCCTCGAACTATCAAATAACAAGTGTAGGACTCGGATGTTGTTGCATTCGTAACTTTTTTCTGTTCAGATTTACCGCTAAGTAAATTTTTCTTCTGATAAATCCATTAAAGAGTTTGACCTGAACAATTTTATTACAGTTAATTTCAGTTTTTGTCTTCAAATATTTATGCAACTTTAATGATTTTCTATTATTCATGAAACTATTTTTACTATTTTTATATTATTTACAAATGATCTAATATTTTATTTGTATTTATATTTTAGAAGTTTAGGTTCTTGGAACTTACCTTTTAATAATGTCTGCGTTGTAAAACCTACTGTGAAACTATTTTAGGCGGAAAACAATTCCAATCAAGTGCAAAGGATAATTAATTGCGTATTACTAGTTTAGTTTTTAGAGAACGCAAAAGCCTTTTACTAACAATTTTCGGAATTTTCAAAAATCTTGTCTAATTTATTTCATAAATCAGGAAAAAAATGTCTAGTAGTCTTTTTCATCATGTTTAAAAACTCAAAGTATTTGTAAAAAATATTCACTCAACCGATTTGTATAAAACTTGAAATGAAGCTATATCTAACTAACAACCTATGCAAGCAAAAAAGTTTAAATATAAAATTATAAAATATTAACTGCAAATTTTATGTAACAAAAAAGTAAAATATTTGCCCGAAATTGACAAATTTTTATAAGAACTTTTCGATACTGCAGTAAAAGCCTACGATTAATGGTTATGATTGATGGCGTTTTTAAGCTTAAAAAAATGTGTTTATGAGCAATGATGGAATATTTATTGCCAATTTTATTAATTGTAAACATTCAGATTAGCATTTCGTAGTAGTTGAAGTTTTAAAAGCTTGACTTTAAAAATTGACGGAAACGATTAAAAAAAAAATACAAATTTTGGTGAACTTTGATATGAATAAGCTTATTTTTAAAAATGTCCGATGTATACATTCAAACATTTTTCTATTAGTTTTTGAGAAGACATGTCTATTGCCTTGCACAATGGCTTACGCACTATAGTATAATTAGTCGGTTGAGTATTGCTTTGTATCCGTCCAAGATTTTTCCTCTGATCGTCGAGGCAAATCGGCAATGTCACCCTCTTCCGAAAATTCACAGACCTTAGTTTTAACTTGTTCACTCTTCTGCTCGGCATTTAGTATAAACTGATCATAGTATATTTTATCTATAAATATAATCCAAACTATCAAGACGCTCGGTATCGCATCATTGCATTGTAGATGTTAGAAAAGAGGTTCTAAACCTGTGGTCTCAGAATTCCTAAACTTCTATTAAACGGTCCATAAACGGATACCCAAAGGTATAGCACGTACGTTGTATCATGGGATATTATTCGCTCCTCGGACAAGATAATACGGATAAATGTATAGAATTTCAAAGAAATGATAGATCATTTCTTTAGTTAAACGATTCTGAACAACGCTTCAGTATAAAAAATAATAATTGTATCATTTATGTATTTAAACGTTTTAGTTAAATTTTCGTTATGTTTTTTTCATATCTGTTTAAAGTTGTCTTGTTTGACAAATGAAAAATTCTTTTTTACTCAGTTTTACGGCAGTTTTTCCTCGCGTCTGGAAAAACTATTGATAGGATAGAAAAATGACTTCTCTTAAGTACAATCTACATGTACTTTCTGATATCGAAAATTTTTTGGATAAAACTTTGGGACTACTGTAACTAGCCGAAAAAGTGTTCTCAGAAAAAAAAATTGAATGAATAAATAAACATCATTGTAAAACCAATAGATCCTTCACTAGAATTTAAATGTCAATATTTAATCAAATTTTTCTTATAAAAAGTTTAATACCTATTCGAGTACGTATAGTATAAGACGACAAAAGTAATAGTTTTCATAGCTTGAAATCGTCTTTTACCTCAAAATATTAAAAGTCTCTATGCCAGAGGGTTGATCTCTCTCGAAAAGTTGTCGAACAATAAAATCATTATCGAGTTCCCGGAATGCTCACCTTATTAGGGCTGTTTTACGTGAAACAAAATTTACATTTTGTAATATTGTTGAAAAGGTAATTGCTACTTTTTAAGGCTATCAACTCAACGAAAAAAATCGTATTATTATTATTATTATGCATAACCAATGATTTGGTTTTTTTTTTCAAAACCATTCCTGTAGAAAGTCATGTACCTACCACTATTATTAATGGATTTTATGGAATGATAAATTATAAAAATTGAATAAAAAAAAACTTATTTAACGTTATTTCATATGAGATACCTATACCTTAAAATGTTATAAAATCGATAAAAGTAAATATTTAAATTTTAATTAGCATATTTGGTTACCTATAAAAACGAGAGAAAAAGAAATAAGAAGGTGACCAAAAAAAAAATATATATATATAGGTATGAACACTAAACATGTTTTCTATTTGATATGCATGTCTAAAAAACTGGACGTACATCACAGAAGCGTAAACCACTTTATTATATTATGTAAACGTTATCCATTGATAAATATATTTTATTTTGTTTAAGCCAGTGAAAAACAAATACTAATAATAAATGGTCAGAATTAAACTTAAAAATAAAGAACGATGAGAACTTTTTTTCTCTAGAAAAAAATATGTAATAGATAAAGTATTATCATAATTTATTATAGGAAATAACTTTTATCAATTTCACCTTTATTATAAATAGTTTTAAATTATTCATTGTTATTTGAATTCCGTTATTATTATAAAACAGATAATAAAATGTTATTAGTTGTTTACTACCAAGACTGGTAGATTATAAACAACGACAGCTTTATTCCGATCATTATCTACTTTTACTACAATCAGTGACTGACCAAGCAACCAAAAGGTTGTTAAGGTTTACAACATTGAAATATCTAACATTTTTATGGATTGTTAACAAATCGCTTTACAACCACGAATAAATTAGTTAATTTTTTACGATAATCACCAATAAGTTTATTAGTTTTGTCGTTGAAAAATCGATTTATCTAAAACATTAATATTACAAGTAAAAAGAAATGAATCATGGTTATTGTTTATCAGAAGTTCAAATAACAATGATTAAATATGTCAATGCATCTCATTATTTTATTTCCCTTCCGCTTCTTCCTGTTAAAAATAAAATAGTCAATTATATAAAAATTTCTCGATTACAATAGTGCGACCAACTAGATCATATTGTCACTTGATAAAAATGTAAGACCAGTTATAACACGGTTTTCAGTTTATTTTCATTCTTGTTTTCTAATTAAATAATTTAATTATTATGATGTTGTTTGTATCTAATATCAAAAACGACGATAAATATTCTACTTAGTTCGAAATAGACGAGTTCAGTGACATTATGTATTAAGTTTACTAACGAATTTTGGCGACCCCCCCCCCTCATGAGAAAATCCTGGCTACGCGCTTGATATAAGGCCATTAGGACATTGTTTTATGTAGTGAAAATCATCATACATTGGTGAATATAGTATCATATCATTGTGATTGATGAACTACTGTCGTTATACCTGAAAGAACAAGATTTTCGAAAATATTTGTCAAAAATTATTTCTTTCATATTTTTTCGTGTAAAATCCCTCTACAGAAGCATTTGTGTTCATGCTAGTATAACCTATGGCTATATCCGTTAACGCAAATAGGGGACTTTGAAGGTCTCTTCCCCCTTAACGTTTCATAAGCGCCCAAAATTTATCTACTTATTGCATATTACCATATTTTATAGTACATGGCAAACAATTTGTTCCTGATAAAAAATTATTACCATTACATTAACCACTGATGGCAATATTTTGTGTAATAATATTACCTATACTGTAATTACCTATTTTTGTTCTAAAATCATATTTATTTAAGTGTTATGTGGTGTATGTCTAAAGTGACCATATATTTTTTAGATTCTGAGTGAAGCGAAGGATCTTATGGTTTTACAATGATGTTTATTATTTTTTTTCTTCTTCTTTTTTTTTCTTTTCTGTAAACACTTTTTCGTATAGAAATCCTTGTCCAAAAGTTTCGTCCAGCAACTTTTTAGTTCGAAATTGAACTGAGATGGTACTTAGAGAGGTCATTTTTACAAAATCTCCATAGTTTTTCCAGTAATCAAGAATAACGATCGAAAAACTGTGTAAAAACGGTAAAAATCCGCCGTAAACGAGATTTCCACTGTTCAGATTTAAGGTATTTAGTCATACATTGAAAAGTATTGAAGCTAGAAACTTGAACATTTTATCCAATATCAAATACATATTTTTTTATATTGGAGAACATTTTCAGAACAATTATAGCACTTTTGACTTAAATATAAAACTTTTAATTTACCAAATTGTTTGAAAGTTTTAGTGTAATATAATTTTAAATATTTGACAATAAGTTCTGAAAATTTAATATGATCTTACTCATATACCTACCTAATTATCCTAACAAAAATTCAAAAATCGTGACTCAGGATTTTTTTTTATACACACTTTAATAAATTATTATATGATTTTTTACGATATTGTCTGATTTCTTTTAAGTTTATTTCTAATGAAATATTGAGTATTTGTTAGAAAGTTCTGAAATTTTAATACAAGTTTACTCTTATACTAAACTATCAATACCGAAAAAATATCAATAATCATGACTCAATATTTTTTTTTATTTAAAAAATTAGACAAATAACCGTAAAATACGTAAACAGTATTTAAATAATAATATATCATATTATACTGAAGCTTTGCTCAGAATCGTTTTATACTAAAGAAATGAGTCATCATTTCTTTAAAACTTAATACATTCATCACCAATATCTTGCCCGAGGACCGAATGGACGAAGGACGAACTTGTAACACCATCATCTCACTTACCAGCTTTTTAGTCATAACGGGACAAAAAAAACAAATCATAATTTTTATTATAAATAATTTTTTTTTATTTAATAATTAGCAAAATTATTTTTTTTTTATTTTTAGAGGAGAAAATTTATAATAGATAGTAACAAATATGTAGAAAATATAAATGTGATTATTCTAACAATGTTAAAAAATCATAATTGAGTTATAAAAATATTTTAATTACAATTTCGGATAATCAATCTGGAGGTTTGGAACAAACATATCCCCGTGGTGATAAATTAGTGAGTAAAAATGATTATGTTTGTGCATTACACATTGAGGCTAATGCTAACAGTATCTATGTATAGTTAAATATGACTAGTTCAAAATAGATGAATGAGTAGTAGAAAAGCTAGAAAGAACTACTCCAATTTTAAAAACTGAAGCAGTCCCAACAATATTTCCAGGTCTTCCAAAATATTTAACCTCAACGGTAAAAAACGGTTTGCACCGTAATTACGTTTGATAAATCCTACAAAAAAAGAAAAATATGATGAGAATAATGAAATAAATGGCACAGACAATTTATAACCCGATTCCCGATACACTAAACAATCCCGATACCGTTTACAGTCATTACCGCTAATCGACTATACACACATGCACGTAAGAATTAGATATACATGTATAATAGAAACGATAGAAAATTGATTTTCGTTATTTTTTTTGTCTATCTTTTGATTACGGGACATTTTAGTATCCCGAAGATTCCTCAGGGGACAACGGGACAACAATACAAAAAACAGGACTGCCCCGTTCAAAACGTCACCGTATGTATGTCTAATGTTTATTATATATTATTTATACGATTATTATAAGTTAAAGAAATAGTAGATACATAAGAAAAAATGTATAATCATATAATAATGTTTTACTGTAATTCGATATACATACATATGTGTTTTATAAAAATTGGAGCACACAATAATTACATATTAACATGTAATAATACAATTTATTTATTTTATTGACTAGTCATAATATTGAATTTCATCGCTTTTTATCTAAACATAAATTTGTATTTATGTTTTTTTAACATCTTCATAGTTTTATTTAAAATAATACATCGCATTTGTGTATTGTATATAGGTACCTAAGTAAGTATGCGCGCGCGCATATGTGTGTGTGTGTGCGCGTTTGTTTGTGCATATACAAAATGTTTACTGAATAATGTTACGAAGGTCGATCAATAACAATATTTTCCGATAGTCAAAGAATAATCGTACCGATATCTAATAGCTGATAAAAGCCAATATTTACGTATAATGTAATATATTATATTGATGTTACGTAGTTAAACAAAAATTAAAGTTGATTAAAAAATTAGATTCGTTAGCTCTTGGATCAATAATATAAAAATATGTTGATTGTTATTAAAATAACTCTTTTATTGTGATAATGAATAGTTAAGTATATAATGATAAAAATCAGAAAATTATTAATACATATAAATATATATAATAGTAACTAGTAACTACCTACCAAATGATTAAGTGATTATTAAGTTCAAAAGTAACAAATCGATAATAAGTATTATATGAAATGTATATACTTATATATTACTAGCTGAATTACCCGTCGTTGCCGGGTTTAAGTTTAAAAATGTATGTAACCTGGCAAGATTACATTTTGTTTAATCTATTGAAAATTAAATTTTTGATATCATATTTTATACATATTTTTTAGTTTTTAAGATAATAATTATTAACATAACCTATTCTATAAGTTATTGCTTTTGGCGGCCTATGTTCACGATAAGTTTTAGCAGTGAAGGTTTAAAATAAATGTTTTACTAATGGTTTTTTCAAAATTTTATCTACAATACTTCTTTGTAAAATGTTCAATGCTGATCTATTAGTATGCGGCAAAATCACCAAGCTATTGGGTGAGCTTACGCGTGAGCAAACTACGTAGAACTGCCCATGTGAAAAACAGTTTTCTCGCAAGTCTATTCCTCAAATTTGAGAGTCTGGCCTTGAGACTTGTTTATAGTCATTGCAAAGCAGACTTTGAGGGGAAACTGTAATCGATTGAATTCGAACGGAAGATGGTTCGGAATTAAAGGGATTCGTTGTACAAACACAGTTTCCCCTTTCGCACATACAGTTAATATTGTGGCTTCCACTATATTGCGATGTAATGCTTTGACTTGAGCCTGGTCCTACTGCACAGTTTAGGTGGTTTCAAATTTCGCAAAACACAATAGGTGTGCCCACACGCAGAATAAGCTTATGATATGGCTTATTGCTTGGTCATTTTTTGGAGTGAATATAGCTCGTACACTCAACCTTTTCACAGGCTTATCATGAATATGAGTAATATCTGGATACATTTTTGATATTAAATCCTGAACTGTAGTTACAACTGTACACAAATTTTTTGGGATATTTATCATTTCATCGAATGACGGATAATCACCATTGCCAATTTCAAGTAAAAGATCTGCAAATCTACCAGCAAACTTTTCTCCTCCAAAGTATACTCTCTGACCCTCATACTTTTCGACAGTTTGAGTATATTAATCTGAGGCCATAAAGTAGATCTTTTAAGACAT
Source organism: Therioaphis trifolii (assembly GCA_027580255.1). Classification (NCBI taxonomy): domain Eukaryota; kingdom Metazoa; phylum Arthropoda; class Insecta; order Hemiptera; family Aphididae; genus Therioaphis; species Therioaphis trifolii. The sequence continues at coordinate 23,719,495 of CM050404.1, forward strand.
GACTTAATCAGTTCTGGTCCCTTTTGGTACTACTGGTAGAGTCTGCCTAAAGTCTTCAGTCAGCAAAACCGTTTCACCACCCATTAAGCTTTTATTTCCCCTCATACCCTTTAGAGATCTATTTAAAGCCTCAACACCACCCTTATGTGCCATTGTTATTTCATCCCACACTATTATTTTTGTATTTTTTTAAACTTCCGCTAAATTACTTTGTTTTAATATATTACAAAAGAGAGTGACCGCAGTTGTTAGATTGAGGCGATTGAGTGGTAATTTAAAGGTAGCATGGGCCTTTCGACCACCCACGAGCAGTGTAGCTGCGATTCCAGAAGATGCCACAGCTAAGGCAATGTCGGGAGTACTTCTATTTTCGATAAAATTCAAATTGATTAAGATAGATATCTTGAAATAAAATATATCCTTTATTACATATGTCTTATAGTATGTTTTTGAATCGTTTTGCGTATTATTATAATTCATAGTATATGTTATTACTCATTATTAGAACAATAAAATCTAATAGACTTGTGAGAAAATAGTTTTTCACAGTACCAAAATTATTACTAACAACTCGCGAGAGTGACCTGTGGAATGCGCACATTTAGGTTGTGTTCTAATACTAAGGTTTCGGCATGGGGATTTTTTCCATATTTACACTTTCTTAACCCATTTAACCCTCTTAGAGGTTAAATTTTGAAAAATATTATCTGAACGAATGTCTACAGCATGAAAAGAATCTACTGACCAAATTTCATACTCATAGCTTCAACGGTTCCGACTTGGCGGAATTTTCTATTTTTGTCTTCAACCTTTTTAACACCTTTAGGGGTTGAATTAAAAAAAAAAAGTTTATAGACAATGCTTATATGTTTTATTGGGTATATATACTTAATTTTCAAGAAATCAGACCAAAAAAAAAAACGTTTTACCCCTTTTAACCCCTTTAGGGGTTGAATTTTGAAAAACCCTTTCTTAGCGGATGCTTACGCCATAATAGCTATCTGTATGCCAAATTTCAGTCCAATCCGTCCAATGGTTTTAGCTGTGCGTTGATAGCAGTCAATCAGCTTACTGTTTTATATATACAGATAATACGAGTAATAATCGTCTGTAATATATTGTATCATTTCAGTGATCAGTTTCCATTATAAGATTTATTCAATTCGTCATAAACCTAAGAATAAAAATATTTAAAAAAATAATTACAATTATATAATGATGTTAATTTAATAGGTGAATAGTCGATTATAGTTATTTAGCTACTCCTGTAAAAAATATGCTGGTATACCTACTTTTAAATTAAAATTTAGTTTTAGAAAATTCCTTTATTTCTAGCCTAACTATTTTATTATAATATTTATATTATATTATATTATTATAATATTATTATATTTATTTTACAACAAAATTTTAGTAATTGAAAAATTTTTAAACAAAATTATGAAAATTTACGGTTCATTCGTTTTAATGTTTTTAACTTAAATTTGTCACATTCATTCCATTTTTTCTTGATTTATGTCGAAATTGAGAATTATAAAGACCTGTACTTGCGTTATTTATTCGATATCTTGTTTTTTTTTAGTTGTTTGTTTCTATACTTAATTGTCACTATGCCTATGGTAATTATTTAATTTATGATGTTATTTAATTATATTATAATACATAGTGTATACACTACAAGTATGCATCAAGTACATGATATATTTTTGCATACGTATTATGAATTATAATAATAATTATTATTATTATTAATTAAATGACTTACAACATACTTTACATACTTATAATATTCCACTTTCCCTGTTGTTAAAAGTTTATTCTATGATTTATACAAGAATCACATTAATTAAATAAACAAATAGTAATTATATAATTTGTTTTAGTCACTTCTTTTTTTTTTTTTTTTTTTTAATAAACGCACGTACTTTAAAATGAAATATTTACATTACTAATTATTGATAACAATATCTACATTCTACTTGTGAGTAGGTATGTATTGATCAATGTAAATTGTAAAAAAATTTAATATTTAAATGCCTTTAATACTTTAAGATCTAAACACAAAACAATGAAACGAAAACGTTATGTTGTCCTTATATTGTTGTAAAACCATGAACTATATTTATTTAAACAACGCACCTGTCAAAAAAGTCGTGCGAATTTGATTAGTAAAACATATTAAACTTTTATTAAAATTTGACTGACATTTCATCTTTAAAAAACATATTAACTATGGAATAATTGAAAATAAAAATTTACAGAATTTTCGTTGTGAACGAATTATGGTATTGAGGTGAACGTTTTCGAGAAGCAACAATTACAGTCATGTCTGGGAAGACAGATTACGGAGTCACCGTGACTCAAACCATACAACCACCAGTGCTGACCGAGTGCAAACTTTACAAAAGACGATGGCCAATGTTAATACTCTTCGTTCTGTGTTCGATGGCCAACGCAGTGCAGTGGATACAGTACAGTATCATATCCGACGTGATCCAGCACTTTTACGGTGTTTCGAGTTTCACTGTCAATCTAACGTCCATCGTGTACATGGTCTCGTACATTCCACTCATATTCCCTGCGTCGTGGATACTCGACAAAAAGGTAAATTACTGGGCCGGTGTTAATGTAATATTTCATATTTGTAAGGTTTCGTGACTTGTCACGTTGTCAACTCAAAACAAATAATGCCGATCAAAAAAATTACTCATGCTCCCTTCAAATGAAGCATTTTTACTATTACCATTATACAAATATAAAATACCATATAAATTAATGAACTGTAATTTGTAGTCGATAGTCAGCTACAAATTATATTTCGTTTAAATAGATAACATATATTATGAAAGCATAACGTAACCAAAAAGTTTGGATGAACGAAGTCAATTTCTATCTATGCCCTATTGTTTAAAGTGTCTAAGTACTAAAAATGTATTACTGTCACAAATTAGATAGTGTACTCATTACTTTATTAACTAAAACTAATATCGTATTCTGTTTTATGATCGCATATTAAATTTTTAAATAATAATCGACTAGGTACTGAAATATGTGTTACCTACTTTGTGTGAAAGGTCGTGAATATTTCCTAAACCCCCTTTTTCCCCGACTCTTGGTAAATATATTCAAAACTCTAAGCATTAATTACTAAACTATCATGGGTAACTGCGTGTAATCAGTAGATGTAGGTACCTGTAATCTACATACGAGTAATATGTGATGTGATGTACTTAAAATTGTTTAACGTCATTTACTCGTTTGAAAACAATTTTTTTATCGAAAAGCTTCTAAATTGTAGTAGATACTCCACTCAATTAAACAGATCGTTGACCGTATTTTTTATTTTCATATAATTTTTCATTGTTAATTTTTTTACGCAAATATTATAATAAAATATGATTGTATTAATAAGTGTTCATAAATAGCTAACTGGTAGAAAAATTAGGATATGGTTTTTAAATACAGGGTAGATTTCTAAAATAGATACATAATGATACTAATATTATATTATTCCACGTCTACATTGTAGGGTCTCCGCGTGGCCATGGTAGCCGGTGGTTTTGGCACGATGATCGGCGCCTGGTTTAAAGTCTTGTCCGCTAATCCAGACCGATTTTACATGACCATGGTTGGACAAACTATCGTTGCCTGTTCGCAAGTTTTCATATTGAACTTGCCGGCACGTTTGGCGGCTGTGTGGTTCGGCCCGTCGGAAGTATCCACGGCGTGTTCAATCGGGGTGTTCGGAAATCAGGTAAACGCCTAAAAAACGTACATATTAATCATTATAAATATTATGAAGGCATTCGACGTATATTTTGTGAAATATTTCCATATAGTTGGGCGTAGCGTTGGGTTTCCTACTGCCGCCGTTACTGGTTCGGAAAAGCGACGATTTCCAGGACATGGCTTCGGGTTTGTCTATGATGTTCTACAGCACCGCCATATTTTCAACCCTAGTATTCGTATTGATATATCTGTGTAAGTTTAATAATAATGGTTAATTTTTATTCGTGGCTTGACCAGAGTAGTGGACAGCCTGTAAAGTGTAATAATTGGTTTTAAATTTATCAACGATTATTATTAAATAGATACTCTCGACCAAGAATACACATTTAGTATTTTTACACTATTGTTTTTAATACCTACCCAATAATACTGTTGTGATTTATCTGTGTAGTCATCAAGGCAGTACCCACCCTACCGCCAAGCATTGCTCAAGCAAATCAAAGATCGACCAACAACAACGACCCGATGAACTTCATCAAGTCTTTGTGGAGAATGATAGGCAACTACGGATTCTTGTTGTTGCTAGTGTCGTATGGCATGAACGTCGGATCGTTTTATGCAATTTCGACGCTACTGAATGCGTTAATATTGCAACATTTTCCCGTGAGTATTACAATAAACGTTATTCAGTGTCATCGACGATGTACCTAATATTAATGTTTATGCTTTTGCATTTGATAACGGACACGGTTTGTGTGACCGCAGGATAGCGGTGTAGATGCTGGCAGAATAGGTTTGTCGATCGTTCTTGCCGGAATGGTCGGTTCGGTTGTGTGCGGTTTCGTTTTGGACAAGACGCACATGTTCAAGTGAGTCACGAGTGCATATTATAACATGAAAACACTTCGTGCCGAATCAAAAATTAAACACTTTTTGAACGTTTTCAGAGAAACTACGCTCGTTGTGTACGCTTGTTCACTGATCGGCATGGTCATATACACGTTGACGCTGTCCTCCAAATACATATTTGTCGTATACCTCTCGGCAATCTTACTCGGGTAAGCAGTGTGAAACGATTGTGACAAGTTCGCAGACAATTTTTTTTCCACATAATGTCATTTGCCGTCGTTACGGGCTTTTACAGGTTTTTCATGACCGGCTATTTACCTGTTGGATACGAATTGGCCGCCGAACTGACTTACCCAGAGTCTGAGGGGACGTCAAGCGGAATGCTGAACGCGGTGGTACAAATGTTTGGCATCATTTTCACACTAGTCTATGAATTAATTTTCAACGCGGTCGGAGATTTTAAGGCCAACATTTTTCTGTGTATCACATTGTTAATAGGAACTGTTTTCACCGCCATGATTCCGTCGGACTTGCGGCGCCAAGCGGCTCAACAAAAGAAATCATTGATAAGTTAATTTAGTTTTAAATTTTAAGTACCTAATTGGCTCAATTTTTTGTGATTTTATTATGACACAAACGTATTCAATCCCTAAGTTTTAATGATTTATATTTTATGGATCTGATAATATTTCACACTCGCCTAGAAAGAAATTCCATAATTTTGTGAAATATTATGAACCTATCTTTTCCATTACCTATTGAATGTTTGAAAATAATATCTACCTATATATTATATTTTCCATTCATTGTTATAAAATAATTTTATCATTGTAATTATTACAAATATATTTTTATAATTTAACTGTTTAACTGTGTAAAAGTAATAGAGAATATTTTAAATTTAAATATAATATATTTTTGTTATTACAACAAAAACAGATCTGTACTTGTTTATGCATTTATTATCTACAGACTACAAGTAAGATTGAATCAACCAACAAATTTGGCTGTGGGCAAAATCAAAATTGCCTTCCTTAATATTGTATTAACTATTAAGTCTTACTCACACAACAAAAAATCTCATTCCTAGTTATTTTATAATACCTACCTAGATAGTAAATTAATTTGTTTTTTACTTTATATACCTACATAATTATTAAACATTATCATTATCAAAATATTATTTAAATTTTTGGTTTTTAGTAAATTTGTCTGACAAAAGTCTTTTAATTAGTTTTATATAAATACCTAAGAATATTCAGTATATTATTAGTAGATCTGTATTTTTTTTTAACTACTCAAAGATATAATACATGAAAACATTTATTTTATTAATTTAATAATATTACAAGTGGAACAATACCGTAATAAAACCTGTTCGGTCCTGTTACCATAAACAGTTTGTACCTAAGACTAAGTGGCATGTTCACATATTTAGAAGGGAGGGTCAACTCTTCTAAAGACAGCCACATACCTTTTAAGCATGCTATTTATGTTTAAAACAAACCTATTGTTTTGAGGATTATGTCACATGGTTCATATTTTGATAGATAAAAATATGTGTCAATTATAAAAATACTTTCCTTAAAATATGATAATTAAAATGATAATTGAAATTTATCTTAACAAATTCAAAGAATAAACACATATTTTAATCTTTATTTAAGAAGACGTTCCATTTTCTTTCTCTTAAGTAAATAATCTTTTGATATTTAAGGCAAACGGACAAGATCGATAAGTTAGACGAAATGTTTTTACTGTGTCTAGAATAGTTATGGCTCTCTTATTCAGTAACACTTTCAAATAGGTGGGTAGCTATAGCTACCTACTTAAAAAAAAAATTAAGTACTCAATAGGACTGAAATCATAATTACTCAATTTAGTCAGAAAAGGTATAGGTATAAACCACGGACTAAGATAATAGATTTATCTTAGTCCGTAGTATGAACCAAATTCTGTATATCTAAACAAAACAATTCATATTTTATCAAAGTATTACGTAATATGGTTGCCATTAAACTTCCCAGTTTTACAGCATGTCTTGATATCCCAGCGGCCGACCTTATTTTATCTCTGTTATATAAGCCAAGAGAAATATTTTTATAATGTCCTGAATTATGTACTTATCTATGTATATTATGAAATGGTATATAATCGCGATTAAAGAAAATAGGTACCTAGAGTTATACATTTTAAACACTCTAATGACAGGACTGAAAATAATTTGTGTATACAAACTACAAACTGAATTTTTGACTGACTAGCAGTTAACTATATAAAAAAATTTAAACTAACACGAGAATTTTGAAATTTATTTTAAATAAAAATATGAGAAACAGTAATTAGTATACATAAATAGTAAATTAGATAAGTAAAATGCTGTAACAAAAAATAATTTTATTGTATATTAAAATAAATTGTTTATGTACAAGTTAAAAAAAAAAAAAGTTTACTTATTCAATAATGTCGGTATGGTGATTTCAAAATCTGGCAACCCTAATATGTAATAAATACTTACTTTGGTTGGTACGTGCTAATAATTTATAAAAAATAAATATAAGAGTATACTTTAGGTATATAACAGGTACACATTTTATTCAAAGCTACTGTCTTGACGATATAATGCTCACATAGTCAAATAGGTCACAGACATATAGAGAAAAATATTCTAACATAATATATAAAATTGCATGCCTCGGTACCTACCTAAGACTATTGCTTCGGGAAGCAAATTTTGAAAGATACTTAGCCAATATGTTGAGTAGTTTTTTTTTTTTTTATATTAACAAATTCATTTTGATTTTTTTTCATATACAAGATATCATAGAAACCATTTCTATTTTATTGAATTCAATATGTTCAGTATATATTTGATAAAAATAATAATTGATTATTTTTATCCTTAAAAAGTGGAAATAGCTGATAAGATGGTGGTGGTGTAAGTTCTTCCCTTTGATCCTAGCACAAGACAATGGTGGTAAGTGTAAAGCATTTTGGATGGACAATTTTTGTAGTAGGCTCATTTGAAGCAAAAAATTGATTATGGTACTATTTTTTTTTTTTTTGTAACCAATGATAAATCATTGATTTAAGAAAACATTTCTCGGTAAAACTCAGTGAATATTTTAACCTACATAAGGTTAATTTTTAAAAAGATGTATATTTATAACTATAAATTATTGGTGCAATATTCAGACCTTCAGAAAAAAATAGTTTTGTGATAACTAAATAATCCATGACAATTTAATAATAATTTTCATAAAAATTATCCATTTCGTATTTTTTGACATATTTCAAAACTTATAAAGCACATATCATAAAAAAAGACCCAAATAAACTTCATATCATCAGTATTCTTCACTTCTTGGAATTTAGTAAGGTGAATTTAATTTGAAAACCCCATAAATCATTCCTTCAGTCAAATGTGCCAAAGCAAAGTTTCAGTGTTCATATGTACCTATGTGGGCATGTGGCTATGTATACGTGTGAGTAAATAATAATAATATATATATAAATTCTTATTGTTATTGCTTATAAAATACTACTAATTAACAGTTTTCAACATTTTTTTAATACCTATCACCATTGATTTTATAATATAAAATATTATAAAAGTATATTATAAAATCAATGCTATCACTAAAGTATGAACTTCAATAAAGTTACCCAAATTAAATTTTAAAAATTATCCAATGGTTGAAATTGAATTTATAAAAAAATTACAGCAAATCATAAAAACAAAAAACCACTTTTCAATATTCACTATTCAGTATTCACTAGTAATAAAGCTAACAATCATATCAGTAATTTATCACATTCCTGAATATAACAATGTAACCACAGAACAATATAACACCATTTCTGAAAAATACCTATCTAATCACTAAAATAATATAATGATGTGACAAGGAAAAATGATTATATTTCACTTTGATAAAATAAATTTGTATTTTGTTTAATTGAAATGTTTTGAATTGGATATTGAATGCACTTTCAAATATAATTTTCAATGATGTATCAAGTTAAAATGAATTCATACAATTTTTTCAAAGAAAAAATAATGAATACTTATCTTTTGAATTAAGTACTATTGAAGAAAATAATAACAACAATCAAAGTATTTAATTTCATATTTATAATGCAAAATAATATTTGTGTTAGTGTGAATTGGTCAATTTTTTTAATTTAAATACTTTAATTCATAGTATAAATATTAACGCCAGTCATCATATATATATATAAAAATTGTTTTACTTAAATATTATTTCAGTCATCTTAAAACATGTATATCCATGAATGATCATAGTCATAGACGATAATTGCATATTTCAATTTTTTAATTTCAAGTCAACACAATTACCTAGAATATGAATTTGCAATTTTTCTTGAACATTAATATTAAAAATTAGTATCATTGATCATTAGTTACCATATTAATATAATATACCTACTGATTACATATACATATATATATATATATATATATATATATATATATATATATATATATAGCCTATAAACTATGCTGAACATTTCAATATGTATTCAAAACTAAACAAGTAGAGCCTTATGAGTTATAAACTACTTAGTATGAGTCATGCTACAAAATGGATATAAGCTAAACAAATAAAAAGTTTTTATCAAAGCATTAACTGTTTAAGTAGAAACAGTGAACATATGGCATTTCAACAGAAACTTTCATTATAAACTAGGTAAAGAGCAAAAATAAAATGTGAGATGATGATTAATTACTTAGTATACAATGTAAACATTCAGACAATTATTATAATACAGTAGAATGCCAATAATCCAAATACCGATTAAATTTTCGATTTGGCCTTTTAATAACTCGTAAATTGTAATCATATTTTGTCATTTCACATAATTGTAATCGTAGATTAGATATCCACCGATCCTGGATATTAAATACTTTCAGGTGATGAAATAATTTGTAGTGTACTCGAAGAAGATAATACCATTGATTATAAATACTAGTACTAGTATTTATAATCAAGTATAATACTAAAGGAGAGGAAAATGTAACTGACAATTTCACTGTAGGTGGAAACGGGCTATCTCATTCAGAATCTTTTGATGGTGTTTAAATGGTTTGAGAAACAATAAGAATCAAACACCACTTAATTGTTGCAGTTAAGAAGATTGTGGGACTTAGCTGCTTTAAAAAGAAAGTCAATAATGAAACAAATTCAAATAACATCATTTTTCAAAATAAAATAATTATGTAATGTATCAAGTCAGTTTTTTTTAACTTTTAAAATATGTCAATATGTATTTAAAGTTTATTCCTTTTCAGTTTAGTTTCATTAATACAATTCTTGGTTTATTATTACACATGCAAAATTTTATTATAAATAATAAATACATACAATAGTATATTCATACAAATATATAACTTTTAATGCGTAATATTTCAATTATCTGGATCCCAGGGTATATGGACTACCCTTGACATTAACAAGTCCAGATAATCTGCGTTCTACTGTACTTAAAATTATTTTTTTACAATTTTATTTTTTACGGTAGGCGAGAATTGTACGAGATTGATACAAGCTGCATGACTATGATATAGTTAAAAAACTTGTCTCTTGAAAAATGTTGCTAACATATTTGTACTCAATGAATTATTAATAAAACAATGTACACACATTTTTATATGATTTTTTAACACTTGAATAATTAATTACAACACATAGGCAACTTCCTTTGCAGTTGCTGATTTGTTGAATTTTTATAATAGAATATACGCTTTAATTCATATATTACATCTTTTTTCTTTCTCAGAACATAAGAAGTTTTAAGTACTCAAATGAAAAACTAAAAAAAATACATGGGTCAATTGCCAGAGAAGTTTAAAATATAATTATTTTCATTTAACACAAGTATTTTTTTTAAGCGCGGGTGAAAACTTTTGGTTTTGAACAATTTTACAAAAATAAATATATCATACTTATATTGTAGCAGTATTTATCTTAAAATTAATGAAATTAAATTTAACATATAAATTTGACAGTATTACATGGCAATTTGTCTGCAATTGTGTCATTTAAGGGTGATTTCTTATATAATATAAATTATGTTTTACGTTTTCATATTGTTCAAAAATAATATAAAAATAATGCCAAATACTTTCAATTAAGTATCGCCTATAACAACTTAGTAATGAACTGAAGACCTTTAACTCAATAATAGTTCAATAAATAATGCTATCCAATAAAATACCTATATCAAGTGTTAAATGATATTAAAGAAAAATAAAACATATTTTCTTTCGTCATAAAAATATTGGTTTATTTTGTTTATTGTGAATATCAAAATGTGTCTAATGTTAACATAAAAATAATAATTAGTCAACCCTAAAAAATATTTTTTTAAAGAAATAATCATACATTTAAATAATATAAAATTTTATTTATTAAATTTTTCGATACTATTAAAAACTTAAGATAACTGAATGTTTGTATAATGAACTTGTATATAAAAAAAAAAAAAAAATGAAAGAAAATTCTTAATTGTTCAACTGTGAATAAAAAATATAATAAAATAAGTTAATGTTTCTTAAGAGTAACCATTTGGATATTTTTATTATTAAGCATAACATTAAAAACCTTACTAATATATAATTTATAAACATAAATCATTTATCAATAATATCTCATTAAGAAATTGGTTTTATTTTGAAATGCAATGATATTAAGGAAAACACGAAACATTTGAGATCTTGGACTAGATAGTAAAATGTTCGAAGACCCTCTGGATCTTTAGATGTATTGACATCTAACAATGATCCAGTCTTTGATGTGGTGAATGATATATGCTCATCATCAATAACAATTTCCAATTCTTGTCGACCAACTCTGTCTGGTGGTGGCCACAATGCATCATCTTCATGCATTATCTCAGAATCAGATACAATACGTTTGAGCTCATCAATGACTGGTTGATGAACGTATACTTCTTTACGGATCATGGTGTCATTTTTGTAGTTGGAATTATTGGCATAACGTAGTTTACCATCAGGTCTGAACTCAAATTCCAAAAACTCGTGACCAAATTTACCTAGACAATGAAAAAATTGATAAATAACAGTATTTTAAGCATTTAAATATTAAATATACATTATACTTTAAAACTACTTAGTTTAAAAAAATTTTTAAATCTCTTATGAAATTTGATGATGTAAATAAATGATAATAGGTGCTCAAAATTTGATTATAAGCAGTTACTCCTAAAATACTAATTACACTTTGAGTATCCAAACAGATCTATGAATTGTGAACTCTAAATAAGTGTATTAATAATTAATATTCTTCTTCTTTAACTGTAGAAATAACGACTATCAACTGTCTATTGATATTTTTGTTTAAATATTTATCTCCTTAATAAAGCTGTTCTCTTTCTCACCCTCATATTCAACTCATTACTTCGCCTATCTTACTTCCCTAGTATCTGGAAACATTCAAATATAATTCTTATCTCTAAGCCCGACAAGCCACCGCAACTTCCCACATTTTATAGACCAATAAGCCTCCTTCCCACTTTCTCAAAAATGTTTGAAAAATACTTCTGAAAAGACTTCTCCCACTGTCAGACAAAGCTAACATCATTCCACATCACCAATTTGGTTTCAGGGCTAAACACTCAACCACCCACCAACTCCTTTGTACTGTCGACTTAATATCTACTAGTATGGAATCCAAGCTCTACTGTGCTGCCGTCCTGCTAGACGTGGCCCAAGCCTTCGACAGAGTGTGGCATGATGGCCTACTCTATAAACTTAAAAAATTTCTCACTGCTCCATATTACCTTATTATCAAGTCTTATCTTGAAAATCGAACCTTCTCAGTTAGAGTGAACAACAGCTACTCGGTTAACTTTCCTATCTTGGCTGGCGTCCCCCAAGGAAGCGACTTAGCACCTTTCCTTTACACCATATTTACGCACGACACTCCGAAAACTTTGCATACATCATTAGGCACATACGCCGACGATGCAATAATCCTGGCCTCAAATGACAACCCTCAAACTGTGTCCGTTAGGTTACAAAATCATCTAAACATGATCCAGATCTGGTCAAAAAAATGGAAAATTAAAATAAATGACTCCAAATCCTCCTTTATTACTTTTTCACTAAGACCTAGAGACTGCCCTCCAGTTTCATTCAATAATAACTTAATTCCAACAACCCCTGTAGTCAAATACCTGGGCCTAATGTTTGATAAGCGACTCACCTGGGCTCAACACCTCAAAAACAAAAGGAAATCTGTAAACTCAAGACTTCACTTGCTCCATCCACTTCTCCGCTCCAAACTAAACATCAGCAATAAATTGTTAATCTACAAAGCTATTTTAAGACCCATATGGGCATATGGCATCCAGATATGCGGCTCCGCGAAACCCTCAAACCTGCGAACTTTACAAGCTTTCCAATCAATATGTCAAATCGTCTCTGCCCCTTGGTATATAAAAAACGCCAATCTTCACAAAGACTTAAACGTTCCCACACTTTCTCAGCTAACCAAATCCCACTTCCTCTCATTCCATTCTAAGCTAAATCACCATACTAATCCATTAATCAAACGTCTGTCTTTTTGTACAATCCTCGACAATCCTATAAGAAGATTGAAACGATCTTGGCCTAGAGATATCCTTGCTTGATCTGTCAGGTGGTACTACTGAGTACCTTCCCACTCCGTTATATTCACTGCTATTTCACCCAAAAAAATTACTTATTGTACAAAATTATGTATAGATTGTAATTATTTTTTTAATAAATAAAAAAAAAAAATATATATTTATAACATTTATCAATATTTTCAACTTATTTAATATGGTTATCATTTAAAATTATTTACTGTCCAAAAAACTTTAATTTATTCATATAAATATAGTTGATTAATTACATATTTTAAGATTTAATACAGTTATTATGCAAAATATGAACTCTCATAAAAGTATTAAACATATATTAGATACTATTATCGACTAACAAGTATTCAAAATCAGTTCATGTAATAAATTCCGTTCCTTCAATATTTAAACTTTAAACGTGTGAATAAGGTTGTTTGTACAAATATTATTATAAACTCAACCAATTCGATTGAACACAATTTCATAAACAATACACAATGACAACCATTTCATGTGATAAAAAAGAACAGTAAAATTGTCTACTTGATATGCCAAAACGTTCAGTTAAACGAATTCAAACGGTAATAGCGTGAATATCATTAATAACAAGTAGAGACCATGGCGAAGAAATATAATAATCAATTAATTTTGAGGAACAACAAAATAGGATTTATATAATTCTTGTTTATTATAATAATGCGATATACGCGTACTACGATCTATGCCGCGTACTTACCTTTGTGGCCGATGTAGTACCGCAAATAAAATTCTCCAGCCATTTCCTTGTCTGGGATTGAATACGACGAGAAAATAAAATTCTATTCGAGCGACCGCGTTTTCTACGCGATTTTTTTTAGAAAACACGCGAATGTTTTTCTCCTCCCGGCGTCGTCGAAGGCGGCCAATATCACGCTTATTCACATTTCACGCCGAAACGAGCGTAGTAAACACAAATACGGCGGCGGCCACTAGAGATACGGGAGCGTGCGCACAGTGCGGCCAGCCAGACGAACGCACAATATCCCGCGGCCGACGTGTGGTGCACGCGCGCGCGCACGAAGACGCCAACAGCTGCTGCAGCTGCAAGCAAGTCTCCGTCTATTAGCACGCACGACACACGGGGCCCGACGCATATAAAAGAGATCGTGATCGATCGCGCTGCGCTTGCGTTTCTCTTCCATGCTCATCGCAGCCTACGGTTGGTGGCGCCGTGAACGACGTACCCGCGCACACACTCGCATAACATACACGCACGGACGCACGCACACAGACGAACCGTCAGACCGTGACGCCATCTTATGGCCAAAGTAAGTTTATTTGTGTTGGGCCGTACGTACGTGACGGATTCGGTCAGCGTGATGGTGGCGGAAGCGTTCGGGAAAGTAGCGTAATACATCGTCGTAGAGCAGTCGTCGCACCAGCGCGCGGTCGCATGTGTTCGTGTGGTGGTGTCGCCGTCTTTTATGTTGAGTTATTCATTTTTCATTTTTTTTTATTTATTTATTTTTTTTCCTCCGTCGTACGCAGACGAGGTACAGTATTAGTATCGAATGCGACCGTTTTAACAACCCGATAGTAATAATAATAATAATAATAATAATAATAACCGTGATAGGTAATGAATAATTCCCGGAAAATGTTGTCTCGTTCGCCGCCGCCGCCGTCAACCGCAGTCCGCCCGTCGTTCCCGTCGTTCCCGTCGGTATAGCAGCGCGCGTTTCCGTCTTGTTTTTACCCGTGCGGGTCCGGCGTGTGCGTGTGCGCGCCCCGAGTGCGATCGTCTTCCCGTCCGGTTAACTGCGGTGGCCGTCATAGCCGCTGTAGTAGTTAAATAGTTGAGTGCGCGTGTCCCGCGTGTGTGTGTGCGATCGTCGCCGTGGCTGTCGTAATGGAATTGCGTTTGCACAGCCCTGTGGGCGCGGACCCCGTCGTCTACAAATGGCCAATGATCATCGGAAGAGGCTCGGTAAGTACACCTACGGCCGTAGATAGGATGTTTTTATCGGGTTACTGGGTTCGAAGCGCGCGGACGCGACAAAGTCAATCGACGATATCGATCCGTTTGCTACGATACAATGACGACGATGATAATAATAATAATAATCATCATAATAATAATAAATGGTCACGACGGCCGCGCGTCGACTCCGGTGGCCCCCGGGACCGTCTGCGGTTGTTGTCCCCCCTTCCCGTCCGACCCCGTCGATGGATAAACGTTCTTTGCGGGCCCTTTGGCACCCGACCAACTGCCGTTGTCCCGGTGACATAAGACGTCGGGCGCGAAAACTGCGTTCACGCGGCCGTCCGTGATAATAGTATTATTGTGTTTGTGCTTTCTACCTGAGTTGTGTATGTGTGTGTTATGATGATTGATGGTTCAATGAACTCTACTGACACTCGTTCGTCGTTCACGTTCCTCTACACTCGCAATGCTATTTGTGTGTGTGTGTACATTGCTGCCGTTTGATTGTAATTACGATTCGTCCGAGTTTGCGGTTATTGGTTGCGTTTTTTAAATCGACACGCTCTCCGAACACCGCGATGGTTTTTGCTTTTACTTAGACGGATGGTCCCGCGCACTCGCCGTTGTGCATAAAAATCACGTATAAAATACGCGTACTCGACACAAGGGGGCTGAAGTATGCTACGTTTGTTGGTATCGTAAATTATTGTGTATTCCACATACCCCCGGGGGCGCGATGTCCAAAGACAAGCTACGGTAAATCGTCGATCAATATTGCACTCGTAACTATGATTATTTTAAACAACTCGTTAAATGTAAAACTTTCAGATATATTTACGTATTGTAACGCAATAGACATTACGTTTATGTTCTTTAAATCACTGGTCATTAGTAGAATGGCAGGTGTTTAACTACCTATGAATGATACGATGGTGGGGGAGACCTTCTGCGTGTATCTCATTAAATTTTCAAAAACCAATAGTGTTAATACTGAAATTAACGGTGATATTCTTTTATGTTTTAGGACAAACACGATGGTGCTGTGGGAATTATAGAAACAATAAAGTGAGTACTTAACCAAATAACAATTACCTTTTCAGTTTTCACGCATTGAATGTACGATTTTCATTTCGTAGGAACATGATTAAACATATTTTTCAACAGTTGGATTTTACTTTTTTTTTATGATTACATAGGCATAATACAGTATGTGCTGTTATAAGTGTTATAAAAAATAGTTTTGAATATTAAATTGTAATGATCAAATTTTTTTTTACATTATCTGTTTCGCTGTATCGCCCTAAAACAACATTAACATTTCGTAGAATTACTGTGTGAAATCTAATACATGACTTGTTGTGTGGTTTCAGTCATTCAATTCTTGGCTTTTATTATTACTCCAAATAGTCATACAACTGCCAATTGTTTTACCCCCTTAGATATTTAGTCTGCGAAATATATAGCTGTTTGAGTAAATTAAACGGGTAAAATTATTAAATGTCTAAAACTGTCACGTTCTATAAATCTTAAATTATAATTACAGTACGTTCATTTACATTCTTCTCAATTTAACATTATATTATCTGCATTAGCTGTTATGTATAACACTTGTATGGTGATTATTGTCACTACATTTTGTTTGAATTGACCATAGAGTATTTATTTTACATATTTCCTCGCCTTGATATTTTCAAAATATATATTGACGTTATTCATTTATATTTATCTCGCTATTTCGAGTCAAAACTATTCTACGTATACAGTAAACATTAACATTTCTTCGAGTATTTGAATTTTTTTTTTGCATTTTTCTCGTAACCATGAGAAACTGGCGATGTTTGATATACGCGTTTGTTCGATTGTGTAATTATTATCTTCGAACGCGCGGACGGGTTATTCGAAGATTTTCGATACGTTGACCTTGAATACGATTTTTTCTATATACATATATATATGAATAAGTATACGTCCGATTTGTACACTAAAAATATCTTTCGTGTAATCTCACTTCCTGACAAACATGAACGATTCGTACAATTTTGACAATCCGTACGTTTACAAATCGCACAGAAGTAGATATATTATTTCCCACGTCCGGCTGTATGTAATTGTCTAGGAATGACGGAGAAGCAGATCATTACCGATTTATAACAGACACAGGCTAGCAGTTTAGGAGGCCACAAACCGGTTGTATCATCGGTTTAACGAACTCTGCCGCTGTGCTTCGTGTTCCTACGATCCATCTCTTCACGGCGCGCGCGTATCTTTTCATCGTATGCCAATAATCATCATCACCTAATCGCTATCGTCATTCGTACGCGCGTGTTAAATTCAATATTTAATAATAACGTTATCGCTCGGTCCAATAAAATAATAATAAATAAATCTTGTCGTCCGCAAGACTTTTAGGCACCCTTTTTTTTTTTTTTATCTTTTCTCGTATTTTTTCTTTTTCTCTTCAACCACGACGCGTCGTCCTCCGCACATTAGAGACCCCCACGGCGTACGCGTCGACATTTAGTCACACTTTTACAGGGTCTTCGCCATTATGTAACACGTACACAACACATTGTAACGAGTCTACGCGTATGTATTTATAATATTATTTAAAATCGAACGACAACAATCGAAACATTCCGATCGCGTTTCGACCCAATACCCCACCCCCGGGGTCACGGGCGTATCGACACGGACGGGAATAGAGAAGACGTGTTATTTATCGAACGCCCGTGTGTACCAATATTTTGTTATATTCGTATCGCTCGGGTTTCGCGGCGGAGGTACCTGCGGCGTGTAAATACGCGTAGTGTAGGCACACAAACGCGCGCACGCACGCACGCACGCACGCGCGTCCGTACAAAAATTACGTGCCGGACACTCCGCCGCGTGTTCCGCGAGCAACTATAGGTGAAAAAGAAGTGCGCGCAACAAAAGCGACGTAACAGCGTGGTGGTGTGCATTATTCGGTTTAACAAAAGAGGAAGACGATGGAAGAAAAAAAAAATATAATAATAACAAGAAGAAGAAGAAGAAACCTTGTTCGGAAAACAACCGGTGCCAATGCATTTTACTCCGCCGGTGCCGCGCAGCCGCCTCCTGGCCCGCCGCCGCCGCGCCCCGTTCACTTTTTAACCGGTACATTTTTTTTTCCTCCCGTGTTTTTCAATACGGCGGCGGCGACGAACGTCTTTTCGTCGTCCGCGTTCGTTCGTTTCCCTTCTACGCGGCTAGTTGCAGCCGCCACCGCTCGCTCGTCGTATCGGCCGGCCGGGCAGGAGAGCGATGACCGTGGTTGCTCGGGGCCAATAACACGGCTGGCATCTTTCAAGGACACGGTTTGGCGGTAACCCCCTTGATCAACCGGATTCGTGAATAAAAATACAAGATTCCTATTGTCTAGTCGAAAAAAAAAATTATCACATATAATGTGTGTATATAACCGTGGGCGGTTTGTGCGCTTTGACCGGTTTTTAATTTTGGCGGGCAAACGTCTTGGAACCAGAAGAGTTCGTTTGCGTCATTGTCTTATGTCTACCGTCTCGAGTTTTCTTCCATGTGAATATATAAACATGTGTGTGTGTGAGAGAGTTATATCACCTACAGTTGACAGCTGTGACGTTGTATAGGTATACCTACCACATATTTTATTTTTCTTAAGTGTAGAGGTATTATACCAGATATCATACTTTATTAATGAAACTAAATTAAAGCAATTTTATTAATGAAATAATTCTGAAAACAATTATAATCATTATTCCATGTCTGTGTGACGAACTACTTAATTTACCCTTTAAAATATAAAAAGTATATTCAGTATTGTTTTCTGAGTCTCTTTTCTAATTATTAATCATTAGGTAATAGGTATTATTATAAGTTTAAAGTGAAGGAAACTTTTCTTAGGTGACTATTACGAAGAACTTCGTCCGCCTACGTGGTCTTCGCGTGCCGTTTTACTTAATTAAGTTTATTCTTAAAAAAATTGAATGTCCAATGAATATTAATGGATAAGTGAATATAGTTAATACATAGGTATGTATGAATATACATTGTAGAAGAACTGTAGGTACATGCATAAAGATTATTAATAATCTACCAATAATTTTAATAAGAATGATAAATTTATAACTTATAAGTACTTCTATGTAGTTTTTTTTTTTATTGATCTAGGTTACAACTTCGGCTGCTATGGCCATTAGTTTTACCATGTAGTGTAACTAGTTATCTGAACCTATTTAATTTGTGCATTTGATCTACTCGTTTTATTGAGAAAATATTCAGAAAAAATTATTTCAGTCTGTTTATATAATGATCAAAAGCTCTAAAAAGGACAAATTTAGTGTTCAGTATCATTAATAATAATTAATAAATATGTATTTTTATATTAATCCTGAATTTAATGTAAATTAAATATTTTAAATATCTATCTCAAAAATTAAAACATTTTCTGAATATTGCATTGTATTAAAATTAAGTCAAACTGATATCTTTAAATATATAATATATATATTTATATTATTCTGATAACTGAATACATTGAGTATGAACTCCGAATAGGTAAAGAAGTTTTATTATTTTAAGAACAATGTTCAACTTTTGTTAATGTACCTACTTAACTGTTAACACTGATAGTTAAAACTCAATTCAAAAATATAGTTTCCTTAGTCATTATTTATTAAATTATATAGGTAGTAATTAGTGTAAGCTAAATGTATTATTAATAGATTTACCCATAGGTGTATTAACAGTATAATTACAATCAATAATGTTTCGACCAATTTCTAAATTGAATATTCACTATTCAGTAACCATAATTCGCTCTCCTCTCTTCACTTAGAGAAAAATACTGTGTAAAATTAATTACTTCATTTGAATTTAGACATGATAATAATCGCATTTAATTAAATAGTAATTTTCTAAGTGGATGTGCCTGGATTTATATATATCGTGGTATTCACAGAATGCACCATTTTTAACTATTTCACAAAATATTGTAATGTAAAACTAGCATTAATCTGTCCAAACTCTAAAATATGTTTCATGTGCAGTATTCTATCTTTCAAATCAATATATGAAATTGATAAAACCACTATTTTTATTTTACTGTGCTATGGACTATTGAAGACAGTAGATAACACTCTATTAATATTAACTCTGATAAGTAACTTTAGATAGTTTGTAATAGTGTGTTTGGACTATAACTAACTGGAGTGTAAAATTACTTAATTCCTATGAAACAAAACAACATAATATATTTTAGATGTTTTATCTAATCTATGTATCTGTGGTTATAAAAATCCTTGTTACCTCTTTCCCGTAGTAAATATATCACTCGATAGATTATTAGATATTGGTTCATCCTTTAATCATAAATGAACCATTTATTTGAGAAACGACGTAAGTCACAAAAAGGTGATTCGTAGAAAATAAGAGAAAACTGTTTTTACGCTACCAGTGATATATGGTACCAGTGATTATTTACAGTGGTGTCACCGTCTTAAAATTGAATATTTATTTTACAAATGTTCACACATGATCTGTCTATCATTTGATAACACATTCCACGCATTATCTCAATTTGTGATATTTTGTGACTTACGTTTCTCAAATAAATGGTTCAAATGCAAGATTGTTCATTTAACTATTGTTTATTAATATTATCTTTCAAGATAATATGTTTATTTCTATTTATAAAATCATCCAAATCTGTTTCATAATATGAAAACTAATATTATTAGTTAATCACAATGTTTACTATTTTTTTATTTATATTAGTGAAGTGTATTGTCTAATATTACTACTTCATAATAATTCCTATTAAAATAACTTAAATGGTTAATATAGATATTATGTGTAGATAGTAATAGTCTTGCAATTGTTTTACATTTAAAAATTCAGATGGTACGACTATAACATTTGGTATATTAAATAAGAAAAAGAAATTTATCTAGAAAGTCTATTTTACTAGAAATATTAATACATTAGATTGGTAATGTAACAGATCAATAAATTGTTAGATATAAGTACATTCAATATTACCTTATTATATTTTTTGCATAGTTTTCTTTGCTTACACGTTCACTTATGTCTCAAGTAAAAGTGTTGATTGCTTGCAAAACATTCCTAAGTTTAGCACAAAAATTTTAGTAAATATAAACAAATTCAATGTATAGGCATAACATTACATGTTGTGTATTTAAATTTGTGTTTCAATGTATACTGTTTACAAAAATTTTGTTTTTAACATTCACTATTAATCATAATAAAAGAGTAGGTATTCAGTTTTAATGCAAATATTGTTTACGCAGCAGTAAAAAATTATCTGGAAATTTTTCAGTATTGATCTAACATTTTATAGTATTCCTCTACAGTAAAATGTAAATATAAATCTATGTGTTAAACTAGATCAAATTATCTACACTAATATGCTGTAATTTCTTATCTTAATGAAGAAAAATTGTGTATTTAGGTCAAATATATGTATACTTCATAATGTATGTAGGTACCTATTTAATAATCTCATTACTATTATATAATTAAGTAATAAATCGATAAACTATTTTTATACTTAGTTCGCCTAAATATTTTAATCAATTATCAAGGCCTAATATTTATCTTTTCAGTATTCTTGATATCTTTTCCATTTTAATTTATCCATTAATTATCATATCATTCATTATACTAGGTTGATATATCTTTGAATTATATTATGTCCATAATTATTAAAGTATTCTTTTTTATTTATTGTTATTGAAATTCAATGAAACTTCCTATTATCCTATTTATTTTCGGTAATATCTATTCTGTATTATTCCATTTGAAGTATTGAATAAATTGTTATGTTTTTTGTACATAACTACTTTCTTAAATTCAATCTATTTTAAAATAATGTTGATAATTATATTTTACATTTTACTATTTTATCCATTAATTTATACTCTAATAAATATGATATGGATAATTCAACTATTTATTCAAAACTTGTATTTTCAATATTATATTTTAACATTATCTGTGTTAACATTTTGTAATATATCGTACGTAGGACTTTGATTTAGTAATATCTTTTGATACACTCACATGTGTGGATTTTGCCAAGTTTTATAAACCTTATATACATACATTTATATATACATATTACGGTATATATATATATATTGCGGTAGTTGACGTTATAAAAACGGGTTTTAATCTTATAATACTACATAATATATTAAATAAAATAATTAGTTTTCAAACGCTTATAGGAGGACGTGCCACCGTCGTCATCGCTTTGATACTACTTAACATTAAACCGTGTTTTCTACGGTGAAAACATTACGTTGCAATATTGTCTTCATGTCCCGCTGAAAATAGGCCCACTGCGATAACTGTTGCAAATTATTATTGTTGTTATTGTTGGAGAAATGTCCTAGAAAACTTCTCTCCGGCGTCGCGGTTATAACGGTTTTTCTTCTTTTTTTTATTTGCTGTGGAACGCACTACTACTACTACTACTACAACTACTATCTACTACTACGTGTAGAGAGTGCAGTGGCACCTGTACGCGCAGTGGTGGATGCTAAAGCCACGGGCTGTACGCGCGCGCCAGCTAGAACCG
Organism: Therioaphis trifolii; assembly: GCA_027580255.1. NCBI lineage: Eukaryota > Metazoa > Arthropoda > Insecta > Hemiptera > Aphididae > Therioaphis > Therioaphis trifolii. The sequence goes on from CM050404.1 coordinate 23,742,282, forward strand.
GTTTTCTATGTTTTGTTACATAACGGTCCGTGGTCACAATATAGTAATAATAATCTGTAGTTATAGTAATAATAGTAATAATGATGATGATGACGATGATGAAAAAAAATTATACTTGTCCACCGCCGTCCCTATGCACGGTTATAGCGGCGTCCGTCATAATAATATTATGCACGCATACGTGTTTTTCCCGAGTGGTTTTCCGCGGAACTTAGCACGGCGAAAACTTAGTAATCGTCGTCTATACAGCCTGCGCTCGGTCCGAAACCAGAATGGCGCCTCTCTATAACGGACGCGTTTTTCAAGCACTGTAATTCTGAACACGGCACGACCTCCGCTTAACGGACTGTACGGACACGTACTGAAGTAGTGGCGATCGACCACGACGTAAAACCGCGGTCGTGTTACGGGAAGATTTACACCGTCGTGTAATAGACACATTATAATATCAGTGTACACGGACGGGTTTTTGTTGTCTTTTGGTCTTCCACTCGGAATGACAATACGATTCATCTTGTTTTCATTGTCATTATTCGCGCCAATTATTATGACCGGCATTGGTCTCCGTCCATGTGTTATTATTGTTGTGATTATTATTGTTATTATTATTATTATTATTATTAGTATTAGTATTAGTATTATTATTACTATTACTATATATACGTTGGGAGGAAATAGTGAAACCAATCGTACGTCGCCGCCGCCGAGAGAAAGGAAATCACGAGGTCACGCGCGCGCCTCCGAGCTTGCGGCAGTACGGATGAGCAGCAGCGCGAGCGAGCAGTCCGTCGTCCCGATTACATTATCGATCGGCGGCGGGGCCCTCGACCTCCGCGCTCGGAAGTGTTGTCGACGGACCCCGCTCGTGTCCACCCCCGTCCCGTCGTCGTCTTCGTCACCCACTGCCAGCACCAGCAGCACCGCCACCAGCCCCAGCAGTCAGCACCGCCACCCCGTCGCGTGTCGCACAACGCTGCCGTGGCCGCATTCCCGGGTGACGTCATGACCGTGCGTCGTCCAAGGGGGTTGTGTTTTTATTTTTTCTCTCCGCATTATAATATTATTTTTGCTCGCGTTGTCCTCGTCAGTCACGTACGCCGTCGTGTTTTTTACCCCCGGTCGGCGGCGTGGTGGTTTTTCTCCCACGACCGTCGGCCGCGTTTTCGTCCCCAACGTTTGTCGTTTCCTGGCGGCCGGTTTGGGGGACGTCGAACGTCGTCGCAGATTTTACCGTCGTCGTTACGCTCAGACCACACTGGCTGCTGGCGCGCGCCACGTTAACGTCGTACCGTGGTGTTCTGTGCGCATGCTCCTCCCCCCTCGTGTCCCCCCGGAAACGTTGTGTTCGACGTTCCGCCGATGACGACGACGACGACGATGATGATAACGCGTTGTGAGTCGCGTGGAAATTCCGTCGGACCCCGTCATCGCCTGGTCATCGGTTATTACGACGTAGTGCACGTCATATTACTGTACATTCCAGCGGCGCCCGAGGTGACGTTTCTGCGTCGATTACGTCGACGGCGGCCGTGAATTACGCCAAAACTATTTTCCGAGAAAAATTGGTTCTGCCCGCCAAATTAAATAACAGCGGTGTTAGTCCAGAGCCACCCTGGGGTCTGCCACTTTTTTATCCCTAAGGCCGAAAAACTTACCCGATTTTTACTGTAGGGAAAGAGAATAGACATTTTTTTTCCAGGCTTAAATGTAGCGTTATCGATACTTTATTTTATCAAAACCATGTATTGCATATTTATGTAAATATTAAATTAATTTTGTGGGCCGCACAGAAATGCTTCTTCGAGAGCCAGGTGCGGGCCGAGGGTTGTCATCGACCCTTGGTTTAGAGTAACGTGTGCGGATCTGAACGGTTGACACATACATCTGAATTGCCAGGTGAATTGTCAGCGAATTCGTCCGTCCTGAACGATAGTATTGTTTTTGTCCGTTTTTGGTACTCTTGGCGGATAAACACAAAAATAATTTTTTAATTGTATTGCTCGTTGTTTCCAGATCTATGCAAAACACGCATTTTATGAATATATTCCGATTACATAATTTCCCCTTTGAAAACATACATCAGCCTTGATATAGACTAGTTTTTACTGGTGCGCTGCTAGAATTCTTAAAAATAAACTTATTTTCTAGTTATTTATTTCGGGTTTCCGCGTTATTTTTTAATGGTTTTACATCAATGTTTTTTTGCTTAAAAATCTATATTTTATGATAATATACAGTTCTTAACCATTATTTTTTGTATCTATACAACTACTTTTTAAGTTGGTTTTATAGTCTTTAGAACAAATAGAATAATTAATGATGAATTGTTAGTAGATAATGACGAGAACATTTAAAATGTATCATTTAATTTATACATAATATTTTACTGCATTTAAAATATTTTATCAGCGTTTGAGTCTCGTAGGTTAATATACTCTACACTTCGACTGTGTTGTATCAACAATTTAGGATGTTCGAAATATCTCATTAAATATAAAAATTCTTTTCATATCTCAATTCATATCAAGAATTTTCAATATTATTTAATGTTATTATGATGTAATGTGGTTATGACTAACATAATTAGGCGTTGAAAACTCATTTTCCAGTCTTCAGAAGTTGATTAATTTTCAAAAAATAGCATTTCATGTAGGTCTTTTATTAAAGAGTGGGTAAATTTTGAAACTACCATGTAATACTTCTGCGTACCTCAACGAATATGAATTCATCATTAAGTATTTGTAATTTGTGTACATATTATTTTACTCAAAAATGTTTTCTTAATACGTAATTTATGATAATTATGATTCATTGAAATAATAACTCTTTTGAAGATATTTTATTTTAAAATATACCTATTACATTGTACCACGTGTTAATATAGTGTGTGTAGCATGTTAAATAGTAACCTGCCTTCCGGGTTTTTTAATATATTATTTTTTCAATGTCACATGTTTAACGCACCTGTTGCTTGCGGTTTACGGCTGGATAAATTTCTTGTGCATATTACTATGGTTATTATCGGATTGTTATAAGTATTAGCGGTTTGCTAAATTGTTGTTTTTAAAATTTAGTGTCTCGTCCTAATCATATGTTACCATTCTTTTTAGCGAGACCTTGTAGTACAATTTTGTTATTTGTGTAAATTATGGCTATTGCTTTCCTAGTCAATAAGTAACAACCGCCGTATATTTGCCGTGTTTAGTTTGAATATTTCATGGCAAAAAGCTGTGGTATATTTTTCTAGTTATTTGGAATTATTTTCGTTGTATTTGTTCAACTGGTATTCACATATTTTATGTGCATTCTACAAAATATTATTAATATTTATACCTACAGATAACATGTGACAAAAATATCTTTTACTGGTTTGTGGTTTATAAATGAATAATTTTTTTCAAAATAATATATTGCGCAAAGTAATGCAGCAAGGACAACTTAACGTTATCAACGTCATAATAATTGTTGCCAATGTTGTGGAAAGAGGAAAAAAATTCATACAGAACCTTGGCCTCAATTTCATATTATGCATTTTGTGCATCAAGTTCACAGACTGCAGTGAATTATAAACTATAATTAACGTTACACTGATATTGATGCTATCTCGTTTTCATAAAGTGTATAAATCGGTTTAATGTACACATTATATGACGTACCTATCATGGATTAAAAAATAAGTTTTATAATCAATGATGTTGTATTGATATTTTTGTATATAATGATAGTACTATGTACTTTAAAAACATTGTAATTTTATTTAAATTTTTCTGACACTTATTATTTATTAAATATATATTTTTTTTATTGTAGATGGGTGTGCGATGATTTCCCAGACATGAAGATCCCTCTTGAAAACAACATATTATGCGATTACGACACAAAATCGTAAGATTCTTTTTGTAAAAGTATTACTAAAAGCAAATCATAAATATATTTATTTTTGTTATAGATACGACAGCATGAAATCTCTGTGCGACAGGTTCAACAAGGCCATTGACAGCATGGTGCAAATGGTAAATAGAATAATTGAAATAATATCGATTTTTTCTTTAATTTTTTATTTAAAGGGTTGTAATTTTGATTTTAAATGGGTGCCTTTTGTTGAGGGGACAAAAAATAGGGTGTTTGTCGATGTTGTCTACGTGACCTTTTCCTCTCATACACCAATGGGTGTGCCTATATCTAATGTACTCAGTACTGGAGATCCACTATAACAATAATTTATCGCGCGATTTTATTGCAGTGTTGCCACATCAAAAAAATCTACTAAACTATTCAATTTATTGTAAGCATATGGTGTTTTATCGTTTCTTTTTATATTATACACAACAGATGTCTTATCTAATTCTTACTATTTTAACTTTAATACTTGAATATAGTTTCTATAAGTATTGATTATATAATTTTTATTATTAGACCCAACTGCTATAAAATTACAGGATGATATTATACTTGATATAGAATTCACAAAATAGATCATCATGATGCATAGCAGCTGCCCACTGCTGTTCCTTAATATTCTGACTGAAATATACCCTCTAGACTCAAGTCCCCTTAACCAATGTAATTTACAACCTGCCTATTTGGCAGCACCACCTGCTTTAACCAGATGCATGTTAGAAATAGTATTTATATTTCCCCTTTTTGTATTATAAAATGTTGTATTTTAAACTTTGTTGTTTTTTTGATAACCTTAAAGTTAGATATTTCATTTATTCGTGATCTATGTACATTACTATGTCCCTTAAATGTTATTAAATGTGAAAATCCTAATATCATGGGAATTGAATTATATATAAATTTATAATGTGCTCTGTTATATATATATATATATATATATATATATATATATATATATATATATATATATATATAAACATTTAAAGAAAATTTGAAGTTCTTATATATAAGGTCAGTAGAACAATACATTTCAAGGAATAAAAATGTTTTTGATTGTATGTCATTTTTGCTACTACTAAGTCTTTATAAATACAAATTCATTGATTTTTAAATTAATTACAAGAATTATTGCTTAAACCAAGTCAAGTTATTTTATTATAGCTCATATTTACTTGTAATATTAACATTTTTTTTTATTAATATTTTCAGAATAAAGGCACATCTCTACAGAAGTTCAGTAAGAAAGCATCTAGAGGCCTTCTCCGACACATAATACAACAAGTATATAATGTTTCTGTAACAGACCCAGATAAACTCAATCAGTATGAACCATTTTCACCTGAAGTATGTAAAATTTAAAAATCAAAATTGTTGGGCTTTAAATTAATCAATTATTCATTTTAGGTATATGGAGAAACATCATTCGATCTTATTTGTCAAATGATTGATCTGATTAATATCACAGAAGATGATATATTTATTGATCTCGGATCTGGCGTTGGGCAAATAGTTTTACAAATGGCTGCGACCACTCAATGTAAAATCTGCTGGGGTGTAGAAAAAGCTGATGTACCTTCATCATATTCACAAGTAATATGCTGAAAATTTGTCTAGTATATTAATTATTAAACTTTATGAGTGTTTTTTTTTTCAGTTTATGCATACAAACTTTCAAAAATGGATGTCTTGGTATGGTAAACAATATGGAAAATATCAACTTGTGAAGGGAGACTTTCTTAGTGATGAACATAGAGATAAGATAACTAATGCTACAATTGTATTTGTTAACAATTATGCATTTGGGCCTCAAGTTGATCATATGTTAAAACAAAGATTTGCTGACCTTAAAGATGGAGCTAGAATAGTTTCTTCTAGATCTTTTTGTCCACTTAATTTTCGAATGTCTGAACGTAATTTAAGCGGTAATGAATTTATTGTTACCAAAATTATTTTGACTCTTAACTTATACTAAGATATTTTATTTCATTAGATATTGGAACTATTATGCATGTATCAGCTATGGAACCTATTACTGGCTCAGTTTCTTGGACTTGTAACCCTGTAAAGTATTATCTACATGTTATTGATCGAACAAAGGTAAATATTATTTTTAACTATAATTGGTTAATTGGAATTATATGATATAAGATGTGCTAACTTGCATACAATTTAAAACTTTGTCGGTTTTGTCAAATGCCATTTACTAGTGATGGGTCGAACCCTGATTTTTTAAATCAGAACGAACTTTAAATTATTTGTTTGAACCCGAACCGAACCAAACCTTCATATTTTCTACCGAACTGAACCTATTATAATTTTAAATTGAACTCGAAATCAATACTTTTTATCATGTATATTGTATCTACCTACAAATTAAATCAACCATAATATTATTAATTACTATTGTATAATAAGTTTTCGTATTACCTATTCTACATTTTAACTTTTAAGTCTATGTAATTGTATTATTGACAATACATTTAGATAATTTCTTATTAACATTAGTTTTTTTTTTTTTTTTTTACATAAGTAGGTAGGTACACAATAAATAATAATGATTTAATAATTAATTATTAATATGAAAAAAAATAAAATTTAAAATAGAAATACACATAATACATATTTATTATATATTATTTATTTTTAAAATATAGTTTTACATTCTACAATAAATATGATAAAAACAGAAATAGCAATATTATGAATGTAGGTACACTGCCTCTAATGGTGATAAACAACATCAATGCTTTGGTCGACGTAGGGTGGATGTGTAACGGGCGACTGGAAAAATAACACTATTAGGCATATCATATAGCATTATATATTATATATAGCATAATATAACATTATTATTATAAACAATACATAACGTTCCCGTTACAGATTATCAATTTCTATCGCCAATATCCTAATTATTTATAAATAATCATTATCAATTTTTATTTTTCAAAAATTGCTTTTGAAGAATACTACAAATATTTGGTTCTCAAACTATCGTGGCCAGTAAGTCTGGTTCGACAAATATTTTCAAGTTCGATTTTCGAACATTAAAAGATGCATGATAGTTTGTTCAAATTTTTTTCATGCAGAGTTCGAATTTTAAACCGAACCGAACATCAAGGGTTCGGTTCGGTTCGAGATTCAAACAGTTTGACCCATCACTACCATTTACTTAACATGTCCTAATTATATGTTCACTACGTAACACATTTTATTATTTAGACTTATTTAAATTTATATTTCATTAACTTATTACTTTTTTCTGTGAGATTATTCTAAAAAATTGAAATTTTTTCATGACTCAACTTTCCTTTATTATACATTAAGTGCCCATTCATCAACATTATTTATACACTCAACAAATCTTAAAGCTAAATTCATTATACATCAAATTTTATTATATTCTAACAAACTTTAGTAAAATATTTATTGCATAATTAATAAATGAGAACTAATTGATAAAAATTTGTTTTGGGGTGTCATGCGAATTTTTGATGAAATACTCCATGAGTATTTAAACTAATATTATAACTAGAAATTATTTTATAATATAGATAAAAAAAACTTTTTGATGGTTAATAGTTTAAAAAAATGGCTTAATAGAATTAGGTATATATATTAGGTATTAACTGGTTTTTGAAAATGTTCAGTAAATATAAAAATTATCAATAAATAAAAAGGTCCTTTATCATACATAGTGTTGGCTAACAATATAATTGTTAATATCAATATCATATTGCTTTATCAAAGTATCAAAAAATAAAAACAATTATGCTGATATTTTTTTTAAATAAATGTTAGTAGATGATTGTATAATTACTACTTTATACTTATTAAATAATAAATATATAGATAAATAAAATCAAATGGCATAAGTAATGATTGTATATATTTGTAAATATATAACAATAGTTTTATTTCTGAATAGGTGATAAATCCTAAAATCTATGGTTAAATACTTATGATTTCGCGGTATATCAATAATGAACCCAAATATCAATAGGCCTACACAAATATAATATATTACATTAAGATTTTAATTTCAAAAATTATTATTAACTAATAATGTATGTTTAGACATTATACTAAAAGATATTTTTACCGTTAAGTTAAAAACATTTTCAGTATTTTCTTCTAAAATTGTTCAAGTGACCTTTTTAAATTCGATAAAATTTTAAATTTATATTCATGAAGAATATTTTTATTATAAAACTGATGGCAGAAAATAAAAAAATAATAAACAAATTCATTCCTTATTTTAATCAGAATTTAATATTTTTATGTCTTATAAAACATTTAAAAATAAGTGTTTATGGAATCATTTAGTTGTTCATAATTATTTATTTATGTAGTCTTTATAATTTTATACTTTGCCTTAAGTTATTATTTCTTTATATTTGATGGATTTTTTTCATAATTTGTATTATGTAAACTTAAAAATGTTTATTGACTATAACTTAAAAATTATCATTTTCTATTATTTTATAACTTGCTCGTTCCTATTTAAGAGAAAATTATATTTCTTTATTTATTATTCAGCTTTTTATGTATTTTATTATTTACTTTTTTGTTTATTTATTATTTATCTTTTTGATTATTTATGTAAACCTCAAATTAAATTTTTATTTATTTTTTTGTTTTTGTTTTTTAATGTCAACAGCTCGAGCGGTATTTTACTCAAAATAAGCCTCCCGTTTCAAAATCAAGGGTAATTAAGCCTAATTTTTAAAGAATAATGTAAATGTTTTTATTATTAATTATAATGAAACATTTACATTTTAAATCACTACTTTATTTCAACCTGCAATAATCGTCCAATTATGAATAAAATTCATCAAAAGGACATGCAGTTTTATTTACCTTAGTACCTAATATTTTTAATTATTATTTTTAGATCAATGGCGAAAAGCATAAATCAACAACACCTGTGAATCTTATTAGTTCATCTGATGATACAGATTCATTGTTCAGTACTTTAAATGGCGATAGTGTAGATGGAAATGCTACAAGTGGAGTAACATCTGTTAAAACTAAAACAAGCAACAATGGACGACGTGCATGGTCAGATCTTGGCCAAAATAGTGAAGAAGAAAATGAGAATACAGGTAATGTGTAGTGATGAAATCTTTTTATCTTATTGTTAGTTAAAACGTATTTGATATTTGCAGATAATTCCAGTAGAACTACTCGAAAAGTAATGAAGCGTAACACTCCTCGTCGTAGTCGTAGTTTTAAAATTAATACTACTGTATTTCAAAATCGATCCCATTCCGAGGCTTCAGTTACTGAGAAAAAAACTGTTGAAAAAGTACCTAAAGTGAAGCGAGTGGTTTCTACTAATCGCAAACCAAAGGCCAAACGAAAACCACCTAAACGTAGTGTCAAAATATCGGCATCTCTGAATTTGTTACATAGCGAAACAGTTTTAAGCACTACTCCAGAAGTTTCAATGAGTATCAAAGAACCTCCTAAAGGGTGTGTTGATCATACACTAACTTCAATTACTGGAGTTGGGGCTGGATATGCAGCTACCCATACAGAACTTCCTCCACCTGCAGGAGATATACCGTACTCTTTACAATTACTTCTGGATGACTACAAAGAAGGGTTTATGAACATGATTAATATGTTTAAAACTCAGAAATTCCGTGAAGACGTTGAAGTTCAAATCAAGGCTGAAAAAGTAATAAAAATTGTCTTTCATTTTTATTCTAATGTTATATTTATTCTCAAATTAATGATAATTTCAGGAAAAAAAACAAAATTTGAACATGAAAATCAATCAAATCAAGAAACAAGTTGACCATTTAATTTTGGATAGTTGTAGTCTTTTGAAGACTCGAATGAAAGAACTTGATATTTATCCTACTAATACCACAGGTGATGTTTTGACTGCTGCGAAAGTGATTGTATTACGGCATAAAGATCTACAAAACAAAGTAGCTAAAGTGAAAAATGAAGTAATTTCAACTTATATTTAAATATTTATTCATTTTACTCTCAATTTCTATGTATAATTAATTATGTTTTCTTTTTTTTTTTAGACAAATTTGTTAGAGAATCAATATTGGGACTTATATCATAAAAGAGCTGCCGAGGTCGATGCTATTGGTACTTCTGGAAATTTATTAGCTGAACAAACTGCTGGTACCACGTCAGATTATAGCAATATCTTAAGTGGTCAAACTGACATTCCAGTTGATCAAGAAATAAATACTCAACGATTAATCATGACAGAACTGATGGCTAATCGTAAAAGAAAACATACTTTATCTTCAACAATTGAATCAGTTAAAAATGAAATTGAAGCTTTAGAAAAACAAAGTACATCAAACAAATTCAATAATTCTTTAACCAATCAAGTTTGTAATAGTAAAAAATCAAGAATACGTTCACAAGATTGGCCAGATGTACCAGATATAGCTAGGATTGACGAAAAGAATCCAGAAATTTTAGCCCAAAAAATATTAGAAACTGGTAGACAAATTGAAGCCAGAAAAATAATTGGCAGGTCAGAAAATAGCAGACAAGTTGAAATAACAACACGGTATCAACGCTCAAATAAAATATATAATAGAAATCCTTCTGATACCCCATTAAAAGTGCCTTTCTATGATGAACACGTCAAAGATCTCATTACAAATGCTTTAAATGAACCATCATCTAAAGGACCTGACTATACAATTGTATCGCCAGCCAAAGTTGCCTTACGAAGGCACCTATCACAGGTAAAATTCAAATCAATCAAATGAAATCATTTATATGTATTTGTGTATAAATAAAAAGTAATGATTATAATCTATGCTGTATATTTAATTTTTTAGGAAAAAATTTCGCCTAGTCCACCTGTTCAACAACAAAATGTCATAACAAGAACAATTGGTGACGTATTAAATAATGAAATTGAAAGATGTTTGGAAATGGATAGACATAATCGAACTCTCGAAATTAGTAATCAATCCATAATTAATGCTGTTGTTCCACTATCTATGCATAATAGAACCAAAGATACCACCCAAGCTGTTAATCAGACATTGCCTTCAGAAAAACGTTCATTTATGTATATACCATTACCGAAAGCTGAACTTAAACCATACCAAGAGTCATTATTTAGTGACGATATCCCTCCTCCTCATTTAACAACACTTAAAGAGGAACCTGTTGAAGGGTATGTATATTAAATAATATTTCAAATAAATGAAATTAATAATATTTAATATGTTCTTTTATAGATTGGCTGCATCATTACATGATCGACTACTAGATAATGATGGAGATGATAGTAACGGTGATGAAGGTTTGTCGTTTAAAGAAGAAAAGACTGAATCTGACACGCAATCACCACACAGAATACTTAAACGTAGCTCTGAATCACCTGGCCCACTTAACACTAAAAAAATGACACCTATGTCCGACAGACTTCCCTCTGAAGAAGGTATTTGAATTTTAGAGTATTTCACCCACACTTGTTTTTAGATTTTGGTTTTGGCGTGTAATTTGAATTCGTTTTCACATTCAACTTTCAAATAGATTTGTTTTTATTTTTTCTGTCATACAATCGCCTGATTGTTTTTTATGTCGTATCTAGCTTGGCTTAACCTAAACTTAAACATTTTCACAGAGTAATATTTATATTCTTGTAAATTGTATTTGTTTTAATATTTTTACAATAAATATTAAACATTCTGGTGGTGGCCACGTGCATTATAAATACAATTTAATTTTTTCCAAACATGCTAAATTTGAACTTTAATTTATTTTATACTATTTTTATTATTATAATTATTATTGTTATTGTTATTATTATTATAATTATTGTTGATGTTTTTATTATATGATTATTATTACTGTTGTTTTTTTAGAATAAACTTATAAAATGTACAAACTCATGAGTTTTTTCTTCTGATTTTAAAAAGAATAAACTTTAAAAAATTTACTATCCTCTTGATTTTATTGTTCTAAACACTTTAATATAGACTTATAAAGTATTAAAATATATTATTTTGTAAATACTGTTTGTCATTTTTACTTTTTACAATGATTGTAATTAAAATATTTCGTTAAATTTATATGTCTTGACTACTTTTAATTTATCGTCAATTTAGAGAATATTCAGCCAAAGAATAATGTTACAAACTATTTTAAGGAGTAATTTATTTACACTCATTGCATGTTTTGCTGGTTTTTTGTTGCTTGTCACGCTTATTAATTTCTATTTTAGGACTTAATACTCGTACTCTAAAGTATGTCACAAGAAGTATTATTTAGCTGTATAAATAGAGGCCTTAGCTGGCCTAATGGATTTGGAATTCATAGTAAAATATTAAGGTGAGTGCACTGCATTGCGTTGTACAATACACTATATTATCTGTATATTTTCATTTTGGCATGTATCTTTTTTAATGTCTGAACAAAGTAATAATTTCATAAAATCCTATCCTTTTTTTGGTTTGGTGCATGTACTGTATTTTATACAAAATGATAAACTTTTATTAAATATTAACAGGTAATAAGTATTTTAAAATTGTAAACAATTTGATTAAAGACAAATAACCGGATATGATGATAATTAATACTTTGTTTAAATTATTAAATTTTTGTTATACAAAATCATTAGTTATGTGGAATTTATGTCATATTTACAAATATTTATAATTTTATTTTACCCTGTACTATCTGGAAATAAGTTATGATTTCTCTTGGTATTTAATTCTGAAATGTTAGGTAAATGTTTTATTTAATAAATAAAAGTACTTAGAAGTAATCAAAATTTTAATTTTGAAATACTGTGTATTGCATCAGACTTAAAACATTTCCAAAGATTTTTTTTTTTTTTTTGCATGAGGAAAAAGAAATAAGTTTTACAAAACACATAAGTTACGATATTAGGAATATCCAAGCTTGAAAAACAAATTATATTTAAATCAAATTAAACTATTTTCACAAAACTTCTTGATTTCCAGATTCTTATTTTATTATTATTATTATTATTCTTTAGTAACAAATTAATTTGATAAATATATTTAAATTAAACTATTAACTCAGCCATGTTAATATTATTTAATTTATTCTCTCTATTTAACCGTGTATTATTTAACAATAAATTAGTATTTAGTTTCTTTGCATGTCTATTGTCTATAATCTATTAAAATTCAAGTACTTCTTTTTAATTATTTAAACTCGAATGTTATATTTACCATAATAACACCATTTTATTTTAATTAAAAATTAAATTACTAATTATTTGCCTGAAAAGATCAATGATTGGAACATTTTAATTAAAAATAATATGAGATAACGTCTTAAATTGTATAGAATTTATATTACCTAATGTGTATTTTAGATGAAAAATGGAATGATCGTATTCGTGAAAGATTCGATAGTTTGGTGACGTTCGCATCATTAGAATTGGATAAACGGCGACGTAATAGTTCAGATGCAGCTGCTGCTAATACTAGTCCAGATAGCGGTATTGGTCATGGTGATCCGCCACCTGCTTTACAGCCACCTCCATCACCATCTCCTCCATTCTCACCAGCTCCTTTGGATGGACCATACAGCCCAGTACCTGCTCCTGCTGTTTCTGCTCCTAATATACCATTAAGGTATCAACGTCTCACTAATCACAAAAAAAAATCTTTTCGCGATAAATATCGATCCACTGGCCCTAAGGCAAAAACTTGGGCTGCCAAATGGATGGATGCCGAAATTCAAAGCACAAGCAATTTTTTTTAGTACTAATTTTTTCCTCCCTGTAACACTATTATTAGTTTGAATTGAAATGTTTATATTTGTTAAAACAAGTTTGGATAACCTGTAACAATATTCAATTTATTATTGATCTTAAACATTTTTCATTTTTAATTTGAAGACAAAAAATTCCGAATTAAAATATTTTGGTATTTTTACTAATAAATATTAAATTATTATGTTGATTTTTAAAAATTATAAAGAGTTCATTAATTTATTATGTCAATCATAATGGATTGTAAAAAATATATATATATATATATATTTTTTTTTTTTTATTCAGGTTCCTTATTATTGTAATTTTTCTACAGTACACATTTTTACTTAGAAATTCAAAGATATTGTAAATTTAATTATGACCTTGATGAATTAATTTTTACGCAATATTTTTAACTGCCTTAGTTTGATTTGTTTACCAATTGTTTGATTATTATTAGTATTTATTATTGTATTTTTTTCCTTTTTGTTATACACCATCACTAATTTAAAAATTATAATTAATCAAATAAATAATTTACTCAATAAAATATTCTGAATATTAATTAAGTACTTAACATTGTAAATATTTTTAAAAATGTGTACAGTAAGTAATTTTGATTTAAGCACCACAATACCATAGAAATAATGTGTTCTTTATTGTTTATTATTATATTTTTTTTTTTTTTTTTTTTAATACTGTTACTAGTTCATTTTTTTAACTTTTTTTTTTTTTTGTAAATAACCCATGTCTCCTCCTTTACAGCTTCTTGTTTTTGTTAATGTGTAGCTCATCACTGCCTTCATATGGAGGCCCCCATTATTATAAATATGTATAGTACAATTAAAAACTAGAATATCAATTTTAAAATTAAATAAAGAAAATGGGGGAACTTAGACTTTTTCAAATATCTTTTTTATAATCAATTTTTTTCAAACTGCCACTCGTTAAAAGTGTTCAAATTTAAATTGTAAACATTTCTTTTTTTCCTTTTTTTTTTTTTTTTTAATTGCGATTTGCAACATTTTTTGTTCCTAAGTTATGTAGTTTTCTGATTTTGTACAGAATATTGTAGTGAAGTTTTCGATGGATGTTATTTATTTCTTTTTATAATATGATTAAGATAATCGTACTTTTAAGTACAAAATAATGTTACGTGCTAATAAATCATTGTAAATATATGTTGAATATATTGTTTTGATGGTAAATTTTGTTTTTGTTTTTTTATTTTAGTTTTACATTAAATTATGCTATCAATAACAATATATAATGATATAATAATTAATTATTATATATGTATGTGTTTGTGTGTTTATATATAAAGAGAGACTATCTATGTATTTTCTTTTTCCCTAAAATATGCTAGTATCTGAAGAAAGGATTTTTAAATAAATGTCATAAATACTAAACACAAAGAAATAATTTGAACAATAATAACTTCAAAGTTATAAAATATATTTTAGAAGAAATAATTAAATATAATAACTATTCATGGATAATGGTCAATAGTTCCTGTCAATGTTATTTCTTGTTTTTACATAAGTGTTTATCATTATTATAGACTATGAATTAAAAAAAAAGCTACAGTAGTGAGAGTGTGTTTATGGAGATCTTATGGAATTTTTAGTATTGAGCCCATTTTTTTTAGTTATGAAATATTATGTTACACATGCTATTTAATGAAAAGTGTTGTGCTGTGTGTTGGCATGTGATTTATACTCTAATATATGGTTGAGATTTTAGAGAAAATAATACACTAAAATAGTGAAGAACACAAAATTCGAGGTCTAAAAAATTAAGACAAAATATGTGTTATATGATTTTGAAATAAATAAATAGTTAAACTATAAAAGTATATCTTATCTAAACATTTTCAATGGGAAATATAATGATTTACCTATGTTAATTTTTTATAACATCTCATTTCTATGTTCTAAAGATATTAATCTTTTAAATTAAAGGTTGAAATTGATCAAGGAAGACATGAAACATAAGTACAAATTAAGAGTATGAAGTGAAGAATAATGTCAGGAGTTAATTATATGATTAGAAGATTCCAATTAGAACTAAGCATTTTAAATAATCTTGTGCTGAAAGCCACATAATGCCGAGAAAAAATATTAAATATGTTTTTAATTTATTTATGTTTGTAGAGGATCTAATATTATATCATATTAAATTTTATAACTTGTGTAAATTATTTATTTTATCTGTAAGTAATAAATAATTAAAAGTTTTAGAACTTAAAATTAGCTTATTTTAATCAATATCATGTCAATGCATTTTTTTTTCATACATACCTTAATTATCTATCAGTAATTTTAAACTCAATGTCTGGTACTTCTATAATAAAAGATTTCTCATTTTATAAATTGTTTGATTGTCTAATAATATAATATTATGGCTTAGGTTTATAGATTTTCAAAATTATTGCACTATGATTTATAACTGTGTATTATGTATATTAATTATGTATAATTTAAATGTGTTTTTAACAATAATACATAGAAAAAAATAGTATTTTGAGTCTAGAATAGAAACTGAATATAACTTTTAAAATAAATAATAATCTACAAAAGAGATTTTGTCCTTAACGTTTTTTGTGTTTTTTAAACTGATTGATCTAATTGCACTATAAGGATTTTGAAAACACGTAATGATCCTTTGTCTTCTAATTCTAATAACATTTTTAGATTCATATATTCGATCAACATTTGACTCTTAAAATGTAAAAATGTTATTCATTGAATAATAATGCAATATTCTTCCGCATTCAAATACATTTTTATCATCAAAATCACACTATCTTATTATATTGGATTGATCTGAATCAGGGAATGAAAATTGCTTCTATACCTACTAAATATATAACAAGTATGTGTCATTGATTGCCTGCTTAAAACTTTCAAATAATGCGTTTTAACTTTCTAATCCCCTACCATCTATGTGCAAGTGGATTTCCAATGATTTATTTTCCTCATCATAATAATTAAATTCATAAATTTAACAATTGTTGGGTAAAATATTTGAAAACTTAATTTCTCTAGTTGGAGGTTACTATGATGAATATTAACCTATAATTTTTATTGATATATTATATAAGAACTATGGGTAATTAGTTCTATGTTAATATTTTCGGGTAAATTAATTCAAAATTATCATTTTTTTTTTGTTGAGAGTATAAAAAAAATGTTGTAATTAACAGTCATTTGAGCCAATATTTTTCTGTTATAGGTACTCAATTTTTTGGTAGTCTATCACAAATATTAAAAAAACTATTGAGAATTTTGAAAAATTACCTGATTAAATACCTACTCGAAGGAAAAAATGTCTGAATTATTTCAGATATTTTAGAATATATATTTTTTTTTTTAAGGCCTTCATGAAACTACTGGATTGGCTTATTGTAATGCTACTACCATCTAAAAAATGTGATGGCTTACTTAAATGAAAAAAAATAGGTACTTCATCCCATGGGATATTCTCTCCTCGGACGACTAAATGGGGATAGGTGTATGATCAGGCCCTGATTTACGCATGTGCAGGTGGTGCACTAGCACAGGGCCCCCAAATTTGAAGGGCCCCTTCCCATTCCATACTTTACTACCATAGGTAAATAAAAGATATTTTTAATACAATTTAGTAGCTATAAGCCTTTAACTTATTTAAGAAGGCCGCAGCAGACGTATTTTTCATACGTTTTAGACTAATAAACTATCGGTAGTTATATCACTTATATCAGATCAGTACTCAGTAGATAATTTATTTCTCTCTCCTAAAGCAGAATATGTTCCCTGTGCTGCTCATTCCCTAAACCTGGTTGGTATTTCAGCAGTTGAATCTTGTATAGAAGCTGTACATTATTTCGGAGTGGTACAATCTCTTTATGTTTTTTTTCGTCATCTCCCTCGCAGATGTGATGTATTAAAAGAGCAATTGAAATGTAATAAAACTCCATTAACATTGAAATCGACATCAAACACTCGTTGGTCAGCTGACGCTAATGCAGTTAAAGCTCTACGGTCGGGATATAACGAAATATTGACTGCTCTAACAAACATTTTTAGTGATGATAATCAAAATTTAACAACGCAATATGAAGCCAAAACACTTTACACAAAGCTTAAATAAAAAGAAACTGGTATCATGACAATTATCTGACATGAAATTCTTCAAAGAATTAACAAAGTTAGAATGGATATTCAAGTATCCACTACCCACAAATGTATCTTCTATTGTTCCACTGTATACTTCATTAATTGCATTTATTAATAATGTAGTATATGAGTAAAGTCATATTAAAAATATACTAATCATATATTTCATCAATTTTCGTATAATTTTCATAAGATTCTTTTTTTTTTTTTAATCGTCTATCTTAAGTTTTTTTGATAGACTAAAAACACTTTTTTTTTTTTATAAAAAAAAATATTCAAAGCTCTTTTTTCTCTCTGTATTCATTATGATCGACCAATTTCTTCAAATAAATTATTAAAGTTGAAAATTAACGTAAAAACCGTTTATTACGGAATAATCGGAATAATTTACTCAAACGCTTATAAAAACAAAGTTGAGTTGAACAAAAAGTGTCTGCAGATAAAAAAAAAATAAATAAATATTGTAAAACCATAAGATCCTTCGATTCACTCAGAATCTAAAATTTACCAATATGTACCTAGACATTGTTTACTTTATCCTGAATCTAATAATTATATAGCCAAAAAAATGATTCCATCTCAGTAGTTTAGAACTTCCTGAATGATTTTTCTTTTCTCTAAGTGCTTCATCAAGTATTTGAGTGTATATTAATGCAAAATATTGCCATAATATCACTGCCCCCTTTCCCGGCTCGCTCATCTTAAGTCTTAGCATGCCATCAGCTGTAGCATACTAGCATGTAAGGCGTAAGCGATTGACTATTTTTCTTTCCCGTTAATTCGATTCTTACTGCAATCAATGCAATCATTGATTATAAATACTATAGATAGCCCACTGCTATGGAGACCGTGCAGTCATACACCTAGTGCTCCCCGTAGTCAATGTGCTTACTTTTACCGGGAAACAAATCACGCGCATAACGTATTATATGTACGTTTCATGTATCGTATTATTTGTTGTACAGGCTCTAACGTATTAGTTTCAGTTCTTGAATTCTAAACACATGATTACTCACATTAACATTTTACCTTTGTCATTTTTATATAAAAAAAGTGGTTTAATACTTTGAAACCCGTACTTAATTATTAAACTGTTCATTGTTATAAAATAAATTTGTACTCTACAATTATAAAAAAACTTATTACCTTTTACGCTAAAATAGATAGATCAACAACAATATTATCAACAACATTCTCAATGAATTCGACTAAAATATTATCGATGAGACAATAACCAATAATACTATGATTAATTTATTATTATAATTTGTATTACGCCTCGATACAATGTATAAAAATAACAACATCGTCCCGGAATTAGTATTCTTATTGTTCACCAGAGCGCAGTGTTTCCCGGCATTTGCACAGTCTTTTTTTGCTTACTTGGGGGCGCGTAAAATAGCCGAAAATATATAAGCCGATCCGTATTTTATCCGAAAAATAATTGATCAGACAAATATTTCAGCCGACCGTATTTAATCCGACAAATTTTTCAGCCGACCGAATTTTGGCCGACACATTTTTCAGCCGACATTACATTTATTTTATTCGTTATTTTTAGACTATTACCTATGCATATTATGATTCGTTATGATTCCCCGCATACGATAAGATATTTTTATATTTATTTGTATACAGTGGTGTTTTGGTAAAAAAAACTTGAGGGTATACGCACATTTAAAAACAGTTGACTATTGGGATGAAAACTGATCTAATTCAACCGTTCAAAACGACAATCGCTTCGTGACTATTCTCGTCTTATAAAGATTTCATATTCAGAAGCATAAACATTTTACTAAAACGAAAATGCATACTCTGTTTTATACCATTTTGTTATTTAAAAATTTAAAATTGTTATTTAGAATTTAAACATTTTTTTCAGAGTTTAACCATCTTTTGATGCGCTATCAATTTTTAAAAATATATCATCAAACAAACATTTCAAAAAACATTTGGTTTTATTTTTTTTGTAAATCTGTTACATATTATAAGTTAATAAATGAAATTAAAACAAAAAATAAAGATGTTAAATACAAAACAAAAATATGTTGTAGTCAAGACAGTCAAGTAGTTATATTTATAAAAACTAAAAAAACTAAAATAAACAAAATATTTATTATTTAATCTATTTTTAGCTTTGCCCTTGATTGTTTAAATGAACAATTAAAAAAAAATCTATGTACTGATAATAGTTTACATCTAAAATATTGACAATATTTATTATTCAACATTATGTTTTTTTTTTTTTATAATACGGATTAGCTATTTTTTTTTTTTTTATGAAATATATGAGCGTATACGTGCGTATTGGTATCACTTTTATAAAGTATACGCTAAATTACTAAGTTTGCCGGCGGGTATACGTCGTATACCCGCGTACACCCTCCAAAACACCACTGTTTGTATACAAATACTAAATTAATATTATGGTATTCGATCTATTTTAATTTTTAGTATATTCAAATAATCGGAATCGTCGTATTATTATATTATTATGAAGTTAGTTTCCAACCAAATACGAGTGGTGATTATGATTATATTATTTTTCATGATTTTTTACCTTAAATTCTGTTGTCACCTAATTATTTTGGTTAATCGCTGTGAGCAAAAAATTGTTATTTCATCCGATTAGTCCTAACTCGTGAATCTTGGATCTTATAGGGTGTTGTTTTTTCTACTATACAATGTAATTAATGAAATTTTAGTGTATTTAGAATCTCGAGATTGTTACTTAATATTAGATTACTCAGAGAACGGGAAGGGTATACTTTTCACCCCATATAAACGTAATTGAATAGTTGTAAAATAAATTTTAGTCGACATAAAAAATATTCCAGAGAGTCCATTTCTACGGCCCCTCCGATTTCGAATTTGTGAATTTCGCTTGGGCCAATCGTTTGTGCACAAATGTGCACGAACTCCCGTCGTTTGTGCACAAATGTGCACGAACTCCCGTCGTTTGTGCACAAATACCCTCGGAGTTATCATCAGTTCGAATCCGGTGGGGGGGGGAGGCTGACGAATCCCATTGGGTTCAATCATTTGAGTATCGTAAGTCATAGAAACTTTGTTTATAGAACATATTGGTTTGCTAAAAAATCAAAAAAAAAATAAATCGGGTAAGTCGCTCTGACTGTACTCAGTGGTGGTGGAAGTTTGTCCATCGTCCCTTTGATCCTCGGACAGGATACTGTATTATTACTATATTAAGTTTGAATGCAGTGATTACATTCGATAAAAAACGATTCTGAGCGGAACTTCAGTGTAATTATCAGTAAATTATAAGTCTTATAACAAATCGTTTTAACCGAATGTTACGAAAATGTAAGTTTAGATAGGGCTACAAAAGAAGAAGTATAAAAATTAAATTAAATCTGACATTAAACGTAAAAATCGTAATAGCTGTGCCGAAATATCAACTTTGAATGTATATAAAAAATAATTCTTTGAGTTTATCTTTATAAAACTTAGACTGTGGGTAGAGTAACACGTGGGAAATCTTTCAGTGCAATAACATTTTTATCGGATTATTATTTGAAAATTTTATAAGGTTTTGAATGAAAAAAAATGGCCATTTTACTAGAAAATAATGGTTTTCGTAAGAGTTCTATCTTTAAACATCAAAGATATCAAAACATATCTACTGTTGTTTTATATTTAATTATTTAAATGAAAAATTAGAGTAAAAAATACTCAATATTTTACGGGGTTTATTTGTAATTTATCTCATTTAAATATGTGATCTCATACTTCCGTGTATTTTGTAACTCTTTTGTAACTTTGTTGTTGTGCCATGGAGCCAAGTCCTCAAATTTACACTAACGCAGTACCTAGGTATATAAATCATACATTTGTCCAGTAGTCATAAAAGCTAATTAAGAGGTCCCCATAAAATTTTTTATTTTGATAACCCTAACCTAACCCCCTTGGGAAAATCCTAAATACGCCACTTAATTGAACAACAACAGAAGTTTTTAAATAAAACTCATAAATCGTATTACGATTAGAAAAATAGTTTTGTTATCTTTGTCCACGTTCGTGTTTATTCATACGATTATCATGTAGGTATACATCTTTTGTTTATTAATGTCTTATAGTTGTTCTATTAATAAATATTATGAAGAAATTTTTGTAATCAATCGGCCTATCGCGACGTTCAAATATGTACCGTAGGGCTCCTAAACGAGCGGTTGGCCCTTTTGATTGAGCACAGGCCCACTAATACCCAGAGGAGTGGTAGAGATATTAATTTAAAACAAACGTAAAACAACAATTTTACACGGCAGTTTGCCTGATAATTATAATAATACAAAATAAATGGTCATACAAAATATGACGGCTGTCTCATAAAAATACCAAATAACTATTTCCTATAATAATAATAATACAAACAATCTCACGAATCACCACAGTCCGTTGCCTGATCTAGTGATCTCCGGCGAATTTTTCAGCGATCTTCAGTCCAACAGAGATGCACCGCTCCGTTCTCCGATGTGGCAGCAGATCCGCCGTCCCAACACGAACAATGATAATTAGGATTGATATATTAAGAATATATCAATAGTTGTAACTGCTGAAATGGCTCGTACACGCCTTGATAGCAATCACGAAACGTGTAATAATAATAAAAAAATGCCGTCGAACGACGACCTTGTTCGGCAAAACAAAATAAAGGAAAACGTATAAAAAGCACACCAGTGTTCCGTGTGGCCGTCACGCAAACGCGCGTCGCATCACTCGTATCAAGAGACGTGTGCACTGTGCACTGTGCAGGCCGAATGAATGCGTGTCTATACGCCGCCGCGCTCGGACATACACACACACACACACACGTATCGATAAAGATAAAAATAATAACGAACGTAATTATTATCATCTGAATACGCTTTGTCGGCTTTTCCGTATATATTGAACATCCTCCCCTTTTGGAAGACCTAGGGATGGTCTTACAACTCAGTTGTTGCGTGAGCTTAGCAGGAGACATGGAAGGGACGATATGCTTGAATGAGCAATTATGGAAGGTCGGTCGGTTGAATTGCCATCATGTCGAATAGGAGATACTCAGGTGACGCACGGACTGGGTTCAAAACATACAAAATTATACGCTATTCAAAATAAATCATGTATACATGAAATAATACTTTTTTTTTTTTTTTTACAAATTTGAAATACTGAAGACGAAACGATCCTTTTACAATATGGTTATAATAATAATACTGATAAAACATTAAGTACAATAAACAAAAAAAAAGCCGGTAAGACAATGGTGGTGGAAGTTCGTCCATCGTCGCTCCGCTCCTCGGACAAGATTATGGTGATGAGTAGAGATACAGGAGTTGGGTGGGATACACGAGATGTATTGATAGATTAGGCATTATAGGATAGATTAGGACATTATTTTATATTATAAAAAAAAAAAACGATTCTGAACGAAGATGAATTGTCAGTGAATAATATGTTTATAGTAAATCGTAATTTAACGCCTGAAATTGAAATTTTAATACAATTTAATTAATTAATAACAATGAATTACCCTCGTATTTTTTACAATTATGGTAAGCCGAACTTATGGCCAACCTTGTATTAAAATTTCAATTGTTAGCTTCTAATAAAAAATTTTTTATGAATTTTTACCTACAAAATACATAGCAAATATACATGATTTTGACGAATTTTGTCAATATTAGCACTTATAAACGCTTATAAAAAAATTTTGTGCCTATGTATTTTTATAATTTTTGAATGGGAGTTAGAACAACTTATGTGGACCCTTCTATTAAATTTTCAAGTATTTCGTCCGTGCTACATTTTTTTTATCAACATTTATAAAAAAAAAAATAAAAAAAATCGAATATTTCAAATGCCTATAAATTGATTAAAAATGAGTGAAATCTTTTGAAAATAAAATTATATAAAGAAAATGCCAATATAAACAACTGATAAAATTTTCAAGTTTCTTCAACTTATACTTTTTGAAAAAAAAACAAATAGCAAAAATCGTTTGAGGCTAAACCGTTGTTTAACGTGTTTTTGTAAAAATTTAAATTTCAAACACTCATAAAATTTTTTTGTCTGAATCCGGTAGAGTTTTTTTTGCAGATAATTGAAGAAAAACTAATGAAAAACCTTGTACCAAATTTTCAAAACTTAGTTATAAAAGAAAAAAATTTTACGATTTTTCAACAACAAAATTATTTGCAAATTTTCGCAATTTTTACATATTTCGTATAAATTGGACCTTTGAGCACTTATAAAAAAAAATTGTGACTTACGATTTTGGATTTTTTTTTATCAGTTATGGAACAACTTATAAGAAACCTTGTATTAAATTTTCAAGATTTTCTGGCAAAAAAAAAAAATTTTATCGTTATTTTAAAAAAAAATACTTAAAAAAATTGAAAATTTCAATTGTCTATAATTAGCTCAATAAAAGTCAAAATACTTTGAAAATTTAACGGTGTATAAAGAACGCTAATCTAAACATTTGGTGAAAATTTCAAGTATTTACATCGATTAGTTTTTGAGTTATAGCAAAATAAAGAATTTGATTTTGTCGAAAACTGGTTTTGCGTAAAATATACCGTTTTTCCCTCATTTTTTAAGGGTTTTTCCCGGCGCGTTAAAAAAATATTGAAAATTTTTAACTTTTGACCCCCCAAAGTACCAACTAGATTCACTTTCCTTTCAGAAAAGTTGCTATATAAGGCAATCGAAGCATTTTTACTGCCCCAAATCGTGTCGACAGACACAAAAATAAAAAAAAAAATAAAAAAAAAAAAAAAAAAAAAAAACACATCATTGTAAAATCAATACATTCTTCACTCCGTTCAGAATCTAAAACTTCCGGTAGTCCCCGTGGCCTCGAGTTGGTGGTGTGCGCAACTAACGATGTGTGTTGTTGCCGTCTCGAATTATTAAAATTAGATTTATAATTATTTGAAGCAAACGACGACCGACGAGGCGGTGGCGGTTTTACGGAGCGTTGAACGTTGTCACGCGGGACACATTCGAGTACGTTTACGCGCGATTTTACGAAGGACAGTAGTTCATTAACTGTAGGAAAACTACTAGATATTTGTGCTTCAAATAACTTTACAGAATACGTCGGTAAACACCGGGCGGCTAACGAAAACAAAATGAAATCGTCGAGATTCAGTAGTTTCATAGACTCTAGCACCGCAACACCTTCGTCGAAAGTTACCAAAAATTTGTTTAAATCATTCAGTGTCTCGCTAGATGACTTTGGGGCCGATAGTAATTTTTCTAATAGTGACGACGCCACCAGCCGCGGACGATCGAACCGCGGTGTCAACGCTGACCACGCTAGCGGATAATTATCACCGGATACGGGAATGCCGCATATGGCGTCTAATGCTTCATCCTTTAAACAACTTGCCAAATAATAAAACTTATCGATATTAGTTGGATTAAGGTTATCGACCATTGATACAAACCGATCCCGAAATGCTAGTAAATGCAGGTAAACGAGCGGGTTTAGAACTTGCGTTACTATTAGGGGCGGAATCATCGCTAGGGGAAGGGACTTCAATGCCGATTTGATCAGGGTTTCTATTAGGCGCAACAAAACTATTTTGTATGGAATGCATGTGTTGATCGTCCTCCGAAACGTTATCAAGTACATCATTGTCACGCAAAGACACGCGTGACTAGTGATGGGCTGTGGGTAAATACCCAACGGGTAAGAAATATATTTTGGGTAAATACCAGGGTATTTACCCACGTAATTTTTTCCTTTGAAAAATTGGGTATTTTTTTTTTAATATGGCTATACTGTTTTATCTTAAATTGTGGTTGTAACCAAGGTGGATATATCTCCACCTTGGTTGTAACATAAATATTAAAGTATATTAAAATATCACGTGACTACAATTATTATACACACACGGTAGAAATGTAGAATATAGACATACCGTTACGCTTACGGCATTAAGAATGCGTTGGTAACGCGGCATTAGTCTTGCTTTTGCGCTTTTTTTCGTTTTTGCTTTGTTAATGAAATACAAATTATTTATTTTTATTTTTGCTTAACTTTGTGAACTATAAAATAAAATTATGGGAAGAAAAAAGGACATAGTGCGTAAATACTTTGAACAATTCATATCTAACAATAAACGTCAGTCATGCTAGTTTTGTCAAAAAGAGTATAATATGAATGTGAATAAAATGAAAGCACATTTACTTAAATGTTCAAATTGCCCACAACAAATAAAACAAAAATGTTATTCAAATACAACTTCTAATGTAACTGAAGATCAAATACAAACAGTTGATGAATATGATGCTCATTTAGCTGTCAATTCGCACAAGCCTTTAACCATCAACAAATTGTTTGATCACACGAATAAATCAGAGAATGTAAGTAAAATAATTAATTAAAAAAAATTATAGTAAATAGTAAACTTATTTTGTTTATCATTTATTACCAATGTATTATTATTTAAATACAATATTTGCTTGTTTAACACTAAAAACTTGGTACCTACCTGTGTAGGTATAATGTTTAATTATATAAATTGACAAAACAATTTTTTTTTTATTTTACATTATGACATATTATTTAAAAGGTACAAAAAATCAAAATTTTAAGGATTACCTATATGCTATATGAAAATTACAATTTATTAATAAATTAATAAATTAAAGTATAAATAATATTGTATTCATGGCTATTATAATTTATATGAATATATACAAATTATAATTTATTATTTTAATACTGGTATTGTATCTTTCATAATATTTTATATTTATACATTTATAAACAATTTACGCTTATTAATTTATGTTTGTTTTTTTTTTTTACTTCTACTTATCATAATATTTTTTCATTAAGTAGATATTTAGGCTTAGTTTAAATCTATTTGAATTAGGTAACATAGTTCTCTAAGTTGTTATATAATAACATTTATTAAACTTATCTGTTTAAATAAAAATTATAAAACTATACCTAATTTAGGTATTTTGGCGTGGATCACCACATGTTAACATTTGTTCGTTGATGAACAAAATTTTATTGAATATTTTTTGTTTGAAGTAATTACCCAAATTATCGGGTATTTATTTTAAATATCGGGTAAATAACTAGGGAATTTACCAAAAATATATTTACCGGGTATTTGCCCATCATTATGCGTAACCCACCGTGAACGGACACTACCGTACGCGGATAGTCATGGTACCAACTACCAACGCGGAATCGCTTTAGCAAAAGAAATACATTCGCGCATCTCGCACACGTGCACATCTGGATATCTAACACATATTATAATATAAAATCATAATAGGTACATCTCAATATTTGTAACATAAAACTACGAGTTATCGAAATCCGTGTCGCCGCATACCGTTAGTGACGTCACGTTACAGTATGATATTCCTTATTTATATTATAAAGTAGAAGGTAGACGTAATAAATTAAAAACAAAAAAATTCTAAGTCCTTATTTAACCAAAATATCAGCGGCCCACCGGGGCATGCCCCGGTGCCCCGGTGGCCTAGAGTCCAACCCTGTACAAAATACATAAGTAATTTAATATACCTATTTATAATATCTATAATTAGGCACATAAACAGATTTAAAATAGTAACATTTGTTACATGTTAATAAAGTTGAAAATAAACTCAATTGTTTTATTCATTTAAAATTCTTCTTGTAATTTTATTATGAAAAGAATATATTATTTTTGTTTGAACATTATTAGAAGTTAAATTTTAATAAAACAATAAATTGTAAAATACGCTTAGTCATTGGTTTAGAAGTGGTCGCAGAGGTAAGTACAATGGTAATTTGTCAACAACACTAAAAAAATAAAGTCGGATGAATGTTACATTGTTTATTTTGCAGGGTAACGATGTATTTAGTATTTCCAGTGTACAAATTGCGTAAATCATATAATCAAAAAACATTTTAGTGAACCTAATTAAATATTTGTAATTTTTAAACACTTGGTTTTTCAATATTTTGATGAAAATATTGTAGTTGTGGTTTAAAAAATCCTTCTATGGTTTATTAATTTTGTGATATTATGAATGTGAATTTAGTTTTGACATATTTGAAAAGTATTTTAAATGTACACAAACGAGTACCTAGGTAATCGAATTAAAGGGGAAAACTTTTTATGTGAGCAAATAGCATGCAGACCGTTCGTATTCTAGCCGTCATCGGCGTCAGATCTATGTATGAATGCAATATTGCAATCGCTGAACGACTGCGACGGCGTTTGACGATGACGCATGACAACGCACGACAAGTGACAACGATTGTCCTCGGCGACGATTACGATGATTATAGATAATTATTTTATTTTATTACAAGCCCAATTCCTTAGCGCTCTCTATCGGGAGTAATTACGGCGCAGCATATTTTTTATAGTAGTGGGCTATCTATAGTATTTATAATCAATTCTGCAGTTCAATAGGTACTATTATAATATAAAATAATACATACAATAATGTACTATACCTGTACAATTGTGTAAAGATGCAATACACTGCGGTTGTTCACCTGAGCATTATTTGTTCATGGTAAAATTATCAATAGATACTATAAAAGGTCAATAATCATAACATAATAGTTGTTATTTCATAATAATTATAAAATCAAGTGTTAATACATGCCAAATTTTGTATCCACTATACTCGTGTGCAGTTGCGGAGCAAGGGCGTGGGAAACTGTGCTTACCTCAGGAACGCAAATTATGAAGAGGCGCACAATTATGCTTTAAAATTGGTAATTTTATTTTAATAATGCGTCAATAATTATTATGTGATCTGTTTATTGACAACAATGTATTAAAAATAATAATGATACATACCTAATAATATGATTATTTTGGGAAATGGTAAAAACAATTAACAATTTCCATTTTCAATTAAACCTATATAATTTGTAATGATAATTCATATTTTAATTTTACTATTCATGAATTTATTTTTAATATAATATTTAACTACATACCGTCATACCTCTCTAAAACTGAATCACTTGGGACCAATAAATTTGTCCCTTACAAATAGTTTCCTGTTGTAGAAGGCATGAATATTTTCCGTTTTAAAGAGGATTCCATCTTACAAGTTACAGGAGGTCCGCCACAGAAAGGTTTTACTGTATACGTATATTAATATATAAATAAGGTTAACACTCACGAAAATTTTAAA
This sequence comes from Therioaphis trifolii, assembly GCA_027580255.1. NCBI lineage: Eukaryota > Metazoa > Arthropoda > Insecta > Hemiptera > Aphididae > Therioaphis > Therioaphis trifolii. The sequence continues at coordinate 23,771,244 of CM050404.1, forward strand.
ATGCTTTTTTATTTTTACATAGTGTACATAGTGTAAATTTGTTGCAAAAACAAAGTCATCACCCTACAGTCTACGCTAAAAACAAAACAGTAGGAATTATCAAACATTACAAAATGTAGAAAAATGAACGTCTGCGTAATACTCAGATTCCAAACAGCAATTAATTAATTAAAATGTATTCCTGTTTGATACAGTCGTGTTCATCAGTGCGCGCATTTATATCAAGTATGTACAGGTTTAGTAATTTACTTCGTTTCACTCATGATCTAAAATCATTTCACAGTTAAACGAATGATTTGTATATTTAACCAGTTGAAGGCGAATAAGTTGTCATTATCAGTGTTAACACTGTCATTTTTACCGTGATATTTTTTTTATACCTAAACTGGCGTATCTGTGAGCAGTACTGTTTTGGTACAAATAGCCAAACAAATCAATAATTTATTTTTAAATAAGAATTTTTGTCAGTGACATTTTTAAACGTGTGATTTCTGGTTTTAAAATTAAAAAAAAAACATTCATTTTTTCATCGGTTAAAAGGATGTTTTTTCTAAGCGAGACTACCTGCGCCAATGATGTGTACGGATTGTAGTTCATAGCTAGTTACGTGAAAAATAAATTCGGATATTTAAAAAAATTGTTATCGAACGTATAGTATACCGACCACTTATTTAATGAATCAAAGAGTACTCAACACGTAATGCAGAACCGCGGTTCGTCTTAGATTATATCCACGTCGGGCATATTATTATGTAGGTTTATAGTTTACATAATAGTACATTTCAGTTTTTTTCGTCGGCGTTTTTTCTTCTTGCCGTGGCCCGCGGCGTCTTCTTTCTCGTCCTTTTTACGAGCACCGATCTCGCGCATCAAGTCGAAAAACACCTGCGACAAAGCAAACGCACACGCTGTCATCATCCATACGAATACAAACCGCACAATTGTCTGAAATCCCGTTCGATTTCCGGCCACTCGCCTCGTCTACGTTATGTCTGTTCAGAGCCGACGTTTCGACGTACGGCACGCCCCATTCGCGCGCTTTAGACTCCGCTTCGGCTGCGGTCACTTTTCGCTTCTTCGTCAAGTCCGCTTTGCTTCCCACCAGTGTGAAGGGCACGCTTTCTCCGCTGTTTTTGTACTTGTCGTTCACGCGGAGCATACGGTGTCTGTAAAAAAATCTATTAATCACATCTGTATATATTCTTACTTTAAACGATGTCAAAAAAAAAAAAAAAAAAAACGAGGACATTAACTGAAACATTGAGTAAGAAAATCGAGGCATTGAAAACATTTCCGTCATTGGAAGCATTTCTGATTCATTTCAGTTTTTTTATCAAGGGACATTTTATTATTATTATTATTTTTTTTTTTTTAAGTTCATCCGCGATTTTATCGTGATTTGGTTTTTTGTGTGATTTGTTGTTCCTTATTTAAGACATTTGAGACAGCTGAGTATGAGGGTTGAATTGACAATGTCAATGATGAGTCGGTGAAAATGTTTAATTTCCAGCGCCATAACTTTCAAAATTATGACTAAATAAATACAATTTCATGAAAATCTAGTTTCAATGGCACGTCTATTTGACGTTTTTACTAAATTCTTTGATAGTGTTTCCCGAATGTCGGGAAAACAGAAAAAAAAATGTCTTTAAGATGTGATTTCTAATCTACTGAAAGAGGCTGATTGCTTAACGTGATTTCGGGACGAAATCTTCTATACCTATCGGACATCATCCAGAAAATCAGAAGTGTTAATAACAGGCATAAAAATAGTATGAAAATGCAAAACCATTACATTTTTCTTAAAAAAATTAACGTTGAAAATATTAGAGGCTACGGAGGATAACGAACAAAAAAAAAAAAAAAATATATATATATATATATATCTGACGTGTGCTATAATACTGGTATCTAATTATGACGACACTGTAAATGTATATAAGTAATGGCTATTTAGTAATGATAAACATTAGAGTTCAATCGAACGTGCATGAACTAAGAACGTTATGTGATACGTTTTATAACACCAAAAGGACCTTACGTGACATTTCTTTTTTCGACCGATAATGCTAAAAATATTATCAATCTGTTGACACAACGAGTTACGAGTTAATAATAACAACGATGATTTACACTTCCCGTTCAGTTAAACAGTATTTTATGTCAGCTCATAAATATGTGTTTTGACAATAATCTTCAATAATTTTAGATATGCGATTGGGTTTAGATATGGGGGAAGGGGGAATGATTAACCCTCTTCGGATCGACTTCAAACAAATTGTAAATAATTGTAAATTAATTGTAAATAATTGTAAATTCAGTCCCCGAATTTGTAAATCAACAGAGACCTCAGAAAATAAAAAACAAGTTGAGGGGGCTAAGTTCACGCAGCCCCCCCACATTGGCCGATCGACTCCAAACAAATTGTAAATAATTGTAAATTAATTGTAAATAATTGTAAATTTAGTCCCCGTATTTGTAAATCAACAGAGACCTCAGAAAATAAAACATTTGTTGGGGGGAGGTGGTGTTATAATAAATTCACTAAACCCTCCATCAGATGTAGTCTGATCGAATTCAAACTAATTGAAAAACTATTTTTATGCGTTGGTATTTTATATGATTTATCTTTTAGTTATTTATTTTAAAAATATTTAATTGTGCCATACTCTTCTATTGACTATCCACGACCAGATATTTTTTACTATTACATATTATTATGCGATATTTATTAGGCCTTTGAATGGTCTTCCATATCTTTTTTATAGTACTAATCGTGTGTAGTCTCGTTAATATTTAGTTGAGACTTTTGATATTTTTTTTGTTATATATATATATATATATATATATTTATAGGACATTTTTAAAGACGACAATAGTTAAACGACTCAACAGCTGTGCAACTGAAACTATACATTCATGTATTAAAATATTTAAATGATCTAAAAATACTTAAATGGTTTTTTTCACATAATATATAATTATCACATTCTATTTTTAAATGTACAATTGTGTATATGTATAAATTGTCAAACTGCATAATTTGGTTGTTTATTATATTTTAGGTTAATCTTAATTGACTGACGGAAGGAAGAAGAGCATGTCCGTAGTCGGTAACAAAAATTGTTAATTTATTGTTAATTATTAGAGACAATTTTAAAAATTTCTTGATTTTTTAAGTTTCGTTATATCTTAACGTTATGGAGAACAAAGTAAGTTCAAAAAAATGCGTTATTTCATACACATCGATAAAACATTGATTTTTGATATTTAAAAAAAAGCTATAAAAATAATATGTTTTGGTATGTTTTTTGTCGACTGCTTCTAAAATCTTAGAAAAGTAAATTTACTCCGCATATAGTAGAATCTTGAAAAAAATATCTATGATCGCGTTGAGATAAAATCTAGGTACTTTGAAATTCTAAGATACAAAGGTAAGATTCTAATATGTATTTTTATCAGTGTTACACAGTTTACTATATCAATACCCTATTGATATCCTAAAGCTACGATTGAAAATGTGATGTAAGTAATCATACGAGTATAAATAATTGGATAACTAAACCAATATTTATTATTGTCTTAGTCTTACTCGATAATTATTCTTTTGATAGGTAATGATTTATATTTTTCACACAAATAGTTAATTGGTCTATTCAATGTTCTTAAATAAATGTACTTATTTTTAGTGTCAAATGTACGATTTTAATTTACTGTATGTAAATTTAATCGTATTAATTATTTTATTTCGTATTGCTTAATTTGTTTACATACACACACACACACACACACACACACACACACACACACACACACACACACACACACACACACACACACACACACACACACACACACACACACACACACACACACACACACACACACACACACACTACTAACACACATACCTATAAAATACATTTGACATGGTGATTGGTGAAAGATCCATATGGAAAACTTAGCCATGGAGATCATATTTTTAAAGTAAATACATTAAAAAATAAAATTTCATAATTTAAATTACAATAAAATTGATGTTTTTTTTTAAGCTATAGGTAATCCGAACAAATCGCTAATCCGAACGACCCCTTTCCCCAATCTCCTTCGGATTATCGAGACCCGATTGTATGTATATATATATATATTCGTATATATATAACAAAAAAAATATCAAAAGTCTCAACTAAGTATTAACGAGACTACACACGATTAGTACTATAAAAAAGATATGGAAGACCATTCAAAGGCCTAATAAATATCGCATAATAATATGTAATAGTAAAAAATATCTGGTCGTGGATAGTCAATAGAAGAGTATGGCAAAATTAAATATTTTTAAAATTAATAACTAAAAGATAAATCATATAAAATACCAACGCATAAAAATAGTTTTTCAATTAGTTTGAATTCGATCAGACTACATCTAGTGATTTAGTGAATTTATTATAACACCACTTCCCCCCAACAAATGTTTTATTTTCTGAGGTCTCTGTTGATTTACAAATACGGGGACTAAATTTACAATTATTTACAATTAATTTACAATTATTCACAATTTGTTTGGAGTCGATCGGCCAATGTGGGGGGGCTGCGTGAACTTAGCCCCCTCAACTTGTTTTTTATTTTCTGAGGTCTCTGTTGATTTACAAATTCGGGGACTGAATTTACAATTATTTACAATTAATTTACAATTATTTACAATTTGTTTGAAGTCGATCGGCCAATGTGGGGGGGCTGCGTGAACTTAGCCCCCCTCAACTTGTTTTTTATTTTCTGAGGTCTCTGTTGATTTACAAATTCGGGGACTGAATTTACAATTATTTACAATTAATTTACAATTATTTACAATTTGTTTGAAGTCGATCGGCCAATGTGGGGGGGCTGCGTGAACTTAGCCCCCCTCAACTTGTTTTTTATTTTCTGAGGTCTCTGTTGATTTACAAATTCGGGGACTGGATTTACAATTATTTACAATTAATTTACAATTATTTACAATTTGTTTGGAGTCGATCGGCCAATGTGGGGGGGCTGCGTGAACTTAGCCCCCTCAACTTGTTTTTTATTTTCTGAGGTCTCTGTTGATTTACAAATTCGGGGACTGAATTTACAATTATTTACAATTAATTTACAATTATTTACAATTTGTTTGAAGTCGATCGGCCAATGTGGGGGGGCTGCGTGAACTTAGCCCCCCTCAACTTGTTTTTTATTTTCTGAGGTCTCTGTTGATTTACAAATTCGGGGACTGAATTTACAATTATTTACAATTAATTTACAATTATTTACAATTTGTCCGAAAAAAATTGCCCAATGTGGGGGGGCCAACTTCATGTACGTCGGCACTGGCTGCATCCTATGCGCATCGTCCGAGCATTTTATTGAACGTCTGGTGTGGGCCAACGTAATTTTTCAACCTGGGGTACGCGAGGTGATCTCAGGGCATGAGTGCATTAAATGGGGGGGAAAGGGGGCATTTTCTCCGGGTGACGATTTTGAAGAGGTGGTAATTTTTTTAGAAAGTAAAATAAGGAAAATTTTACGAACAGTTTTCTTAATGGACGCAAAGTTTCAGAGTGACGTACGAAAATTTGTACCCACGGAAGTGTGAAAAAAAATGTATACGTATAAATAATTTAGTTGAATGTTTACAGAAAAAAAATCATCATCATAATATAATTAAAATCATTTAATCCTAAACTTCTCCGATAGGCTAATATCTCGGTCTATAATAATATCCTATATGTTTGAAAACGCAAATCGAGACACTTGTTGAATTGTACAATCAAACAAATAATTTTGTTGATGAAAATGAACTTATTATTTTCAATATTAATGTTTTATTATTATAGTTTTGTTCACTATATAAATATTCCAGGACTATTTAAAAAAACCAAAATCTGTATGAAATAGAAGGAAATAACTAATATACCGAGCTAAGTGAGGGAAATTTTTCAAGCTATTCATATTCACATATTGTATATTAATCAACAATCAACACAGTTTGGGGCATTTCATTATTTTTGCCCCTACCAACTATATACTTTTAATACGTTCCTGTATCAGGGGGTAGATACGTTCAAACAAAAAAGGGAGAAGACCGAAAATGCAGAATTTGATTTATTTAAATATTATTAAAAACGAAAAATTTGTTTTATTGCTCTTTTATTACGCTCTGAAATTATCGTTATAATATTTGTGATATAAAAAACAGGGTTTTTTCTTATTAATATAACGTCAATGAGCATGATGATTAAGTAACAAAAAAAAAAATGTATAGACACACGAATCACCCATGAAGAGGTCAAGGGATACGCAAATAAAAAAAAAGTCAAGAAACGCTGGTGTAAACGGACTAGCTTATAAAATAATATAATCATCATAATACGCCACGGCCCGGGAATATTTCGTACCTACAGTGGCCGAAATTTATCAATATAAAATATAGGTATGCAGTTATGTTTCGAGTTTTATTTAAAGACGACATATACACGAAAGAAACGAACGATTACGTAAATTTAGTGTATTAATGAGTAATTAACTAAAAAAAAAAAAAAAAACAATTTCATAACAATTATATTATCATTTATCGGAGAACATGCGGGATTGCATGGCAATTTGATGTACACAGTCGTCCAACAGCTATGTTTTCGAATTTCAAGTTGAATATTGATGACTTCAGTATACGTGAAACTCTTATTATTATAGCGTATTTTAAATAATATAACGAGTGCACATTTTTTTTTCAAATTCACATTGCCTTCGATAAATCAGACATTCTAGTAAAATGCTCGGACAGTCCATTGTCGATTTTTCAAAAATTTTCCCCATATCGACTAATATAATTCATGCGGCACCCCGCGGACCGCGAGGTATAAAACAGCCCGATTTTTCTGTATGCGTTACACAATAGGTACACACAAAAGATCAGCACGAGTCGGGTCACGCGAAAACATTTCGGGTCGGTCAAAAATAAAACGACTCAGTCGGTGATCACTAGCCGTTGTCGATAGTACCTGAACAATGGCGTAGCAAGGGTATGGCGAACTGTGCCCACGCCAGGGGCGCAAATTGTGAAGAGACGCACAATTATTATACTTCGAAATTGGTATTTTTATTTTAACAGTATGATAATAATTATTATATAGCCGGTTTATCGACTAAAACATAATTTTAAAAATAATAATACGAGTAATAATGATACTTATGACCCTTGTGGGCTATGGAATATAGACGAATAACGATTTCCGTTCGCAGCTACTTTTTTTCTTGGTCCTCAACTTTGTCGTACGCTCGCCCATGCAAAAGTCATATAATGTATAATGATAAATAATTTATATAAATAGTACCATTGATGAATTAATGTTTAATGTATAATAAACCAAGATTTTATCAGGTTAACTCCTACGCTATTTCTTTAAATACTTTTTTTTTACAGTGTACCATAAGTATAAGTAGTACACTCGAAACACTCAAATAATTAAAAATAACAATAAATTGTACACGTAAACAAAATGTTTCCTCAAGAGATTTCCGTGTGGTATCCTAATAATGTTTTGGTTCGAGTAGAAAAACATAATGATTTTGAAACTGCCGTTTTTATCAATGACATTTTAAAACATATTATTACTGGTTTAAAAAAGAAAAAACCACCAGTTTTTTAATTGGTAAAAAGGCGGCTATTTCTATAAGTTTGCTAGTGGGCGCTAGCGAGACTTTCTACGCCACTGTACCTGAATAATAGTGTAGTGTCATTAACGATGAAAACAACCCTTGTGTGCGTGTTGTTGTGACATATAATACGAATACGGCGCTTTTAGGCGACAGGCGTCGGATACGAGTCACCGAACCACGGGAATGGATTACGAACCGGGTCTGGTCCGATACGGTTTTCGGATTTGAGACTAAGGCCGAGAAATGGAAAAAAAACGACCCGCGCTGATCTCCATTGATGTACCGTCATACTCACCTCGTCGTACATGAACTGTATTGTCAGGGCGGATTTCCCGACACCGTCGCTACCCATGATCACGATCCTGTGCATGTCCGTCGTGCGCGACTTGTGCAGTTTGGATTTTTTTTTCTCCATCGCCAACAGTCGTCGACGATATCGCTTTGACAACTAAAATAATTTAAAAAAAAAAAAATTCAATCGAAAATTCTTTTCGTACACGTATCGATCATGACGATTGTTGTACGCGCGACGGACGAGACATGGCCACGACGACACGTCAGACGATTCCGGGTCGGGCGACGGCCCTTCGGAGGTTCTCGGCGTAGTCTTAGTGGCCACGGTCGTAGCACACTGGTGAAAATCGATTATAACTATCGCGATAACAATTAATACGAACGTACGGATCGACGTAAAATAACGTATACGTGATTGATACGGTGTTTGCCGTCGGTGTGCACTTAGTCACCGAGAACTGCGCGCGATGACGCGACGGCGGGAATCGGCTGCCTTAACTGCGAATCGATTATGTTCACACAACGTTTTACTGCCATATCGTACCCAGTCGTATGACGGATAATTTTTTGTCTTTATGCGCGCATTATCTGATATTGTGAGCTTGTGTCGGACGAATCGATTTAATCGAGTTTTTATCATAATAATTACGATTAAAACAACAACAACAACAACGACGACGAAAAAAAAATATGAATAATAACTAATTAGACGGTTTAATTTTCACCACTATTACCAACAGATAAAAAATAATAGACCGAGATTCCACAATAATCGTACGTTATGCGTATTATTATGCGTGATATGTTATAGATTTATCGAGTAAGCCGCGTTAGGCCAGGAGCGGTATTCATCGTTCATCGACGGAGGGGGAGCGAATCGAAGTTAACAAATTTGGATAATAGTCGCAGTGTTTTACCTCCAGCGTCTAAAATTACAATTCGTAGATCGCGTTTTTGCAATTAGCTCATTAAATTATTTTTTATTTCTATTATTTTCACGCGATAAAATCTCATAAGTTTTTCAATTGTTCATGTCGATTTTAATAGAAACCTCATTAGGTAATACATTTATGATAAATAGTTAATAGTAGTTGTTATATAAATAGTCAATAATATTCATTAATGTTATGACTTCATACTTTATTCCAAAGTATGTTTGTAATAATATTGACGTTGAAGCTATAAGGACACACGTCATTAAATATAACTCTACGTCAACGAGAAATTTCGCTATCAGTAATACAAGTGTGACGGACACGACACGGTTGACACATCAAAAAAATCGGTGGTTTAGTAGTTAAATTACGACGATAGGGTAGGGGTGACTTCCTCTTTCGTCCCACTTCGTTAAACCCACCCCTGCGTTCGAGGCTGTCGAATGCAAATAATTTTTTCTTCGACGTGGTATAATGTTCTATTACATCTATATGAGATTCGTCATCCATATCGTCCTATGATGTAATATACTAATATATACCAATGTGATTAATAATAAATTATGAATATTTCAAAAAAAAATTCGAATTTACAGCCCGTTGTTATTGATGTATATATGCAGATTATTATGGGCTAGGACAATCACCAAGTATTTTTTTTTATTACAAGAATATAATTACAAGTACCGTATTTTAACGTGGTATACGAACTCGGTTGGTCGAATAATTTAGATGACTCCAGTCACGATATATCGACTGCTGAGTAAATATCTGCACATGATCACATACACGACTTGTATATATAGGTAATATCAAATCTGAAACCAATAAGTACCAACAATTATACACAATGAGCATGATATACTCGTAATATTGAATATTTCATACAAAGTAAAGGTATAATATCATAGCTTATAATATATTATCTAAATATTACATTGTTTTAAAATCTAGATAAGTGTGATTGCACAAGTGCACCCCCTTGCACTCGAGATCAGATTAAACGAGGACCGTTAGGGACATTTGCCTTGGGCATCCAACAGGCCCGTACTGACTGCTCTTATGGGGCGGTTGTTGTAGCCTAAAAGGGTGCCTTAAAAACATTGTTATTATTGCAAAAAAAAACTATTTTATTAATATTAAATATTTAATATTGTGTATGATTGGTGGACAATATTTAATAAATATTTTTTAAATAATGTGAATTAAATATATAATTTTGGTTCATTTAATGTTTTATATATTATCTCGGAGAAATATTTTAAAATGTATTCTCAATCAATTACTAATGTTTTATAAATATATATATTTTTAAATATTTAAAAAATAATCACTTTTTTTTCATTTTCTGTAAACATTTTTTCATATAGAAATAATGTTTCAAACTTTTCATCCAGCCAATCTATAGATCAGAAATTTGCTCTTGTTGGTACTTTAGAGAGGTCATTTTTTTCTCCATTCAAAATTTTTTTCAGAACATTTTTCTGCACACAGGAGAAAATAAAATTTGATCGAAAAATTCTGATAATTTAATATGACTTTACTGACGATAATATACCTATGGAACCGACCTTTTTTTCGTAGTCAATCGTTTTTTCAGAAGACTGGAAAAACTGCTGAAAATTGAGTAAAAACGGCGAAATTTTAAATATTGAACCAAAACTTCTGAAAATTTTATATGTTTACACTTAAACTGATTTCTTTTAAGTTTATTTCTAATAAAGTTTTAAATATGGGCGCAATGTAATTCGTAATTTTCATGGGCACATCGTGCATCTGCCTGGTTGCCCGGTGGGCCAATAAGGGCCTGGCCTCCAAATATTGAGGGTTCTAAAAGTTATAAGACGTAATAGATTTCCAAGTAGTTATAAAAAAAATGTCTGGAATTAAAAATAAAAAGTACGCACTTCGCACCATGGGTATTCTTCGAACCCCGGACAAGATAATGGAGATGGATGTATCGAGTTCCAAAGAAATTATAGATCATTTTTTTAGCAAACGATTCTGAGCGAAACTTCAGGATATAAAAAAATATGCCATTTATATGTACAACCGTTATTAGTTTGATTGTTGGAATGCTTTTTTTTTACCAAATCTGTTTATAGTTTTCTTGTTTAGCTAATGTTAATAGTTTTTTACTAAAAGATTCAAAACATGTTGTTTTATTTCTATCTAAAGTAGGCAAAGTTTCATAATAATTGAATGGACGATTTTTTTTGTTAAATTAATATTTAAAGTTGAGCATTAACATAAAAACAGTCGATTCTGTAAAAATCGTGAAATAATTTATCATAGAAAAAAATTTATCAAAAATAAACTTATTGTTATGAGAGATAAACTTTTGATAAGAAGGAAAAATTATATTTTTACAGTACTATCTACATGCAATTCCCAATTTATAGAGTTGCTAGATGAAACTTGTGGATCATTATTACTACCCGAAAAAGTGTTTACAAATAATAAATTTAAAATAAACATCATTGTAAAACCAATAGATCTTTCGCTTCACTCAGAATATAAAACACCATACCAATTTTATAATTGTGAAGCATATGAAAACAGTTCATTTTTGCCCATTCCTACGATGGTCAGTGATATAGACACATTGATTGGTTTAGTTAACTTATTACTAATATTTGTATATATTTTATTCACAGGTCAGGTCGGGGGTTAATAATGTTTTACGGATCAAGTGTCAACGTTTTCAAAACAAGGTTTTTAAAACCAATTAATAGTGCTAAAAAAAAAAAAAAAAATTAGTTTCTAAGGGTAAAAAAAAAATACAGATTTACATAACATTTAATATGTTTTATTCAGTATTTAAGTTTACTTTTGTTTTAATTATATATATAATCAAATAATGAACATAGAAATTATACGTACATTCGATCTTGAATAAAGGAATGCTAAATGTTGTTATCTCAGGTGACCCCCCGCAGTGGCGTATATGAGTGGGTAAGGGAGTGGATCGCCCCCCCTTGGATTTTTTAGAGGTGATATAATCTATAGGTAAAAATGCGTAATATATTACCTATTGTCATGGTTTTCATAACCTAAAAAGAGGCCAAAAGAGGACCTGACGAATTGGCGGCCCATATCCCTGAGCGGTACATTGTACAAGCTGTACGTGGGATGTGTGGCCGGCCGACTGACGGAGTGGCTAATTTATGAGCTCCGATTTATGGGTACTTATGCCGGACGCTTCGGTGATATTGTCACGGGACGAGACGTAATTATTTTTCAGCAGTGAAACAACCATCGCGATCTAACGGTGTAATGCGTAAGAAATAAAATCACGTCCACCGTGGCGTGCCGTCGACAACCGCTCCTTTAATCCATAGTGCATAGGCTGGTCACTAGAGCGCGCTTGAGCTGAATAGACTGATATCATGGCAAACGAACTACAATCACGTAGTCGCGTATTTTGATGGAAAATTTCACGATTTTGGTTCGGAATACGGTTTGAAAATAAAACCGATGCGTAACGTTACGATTTCGCGAACGCCACTAGATTCCATTGATGTAATATTACATATGGAGATTTTGATATGAATCATTAGGGGAGACATGATCGTTCGATAGAAATATTTTTTCGAAAAATGGTTGAAAAAACAATTAAACGGTGAACAATTTTTTTTTTTTTATTAGACATTTATCTAACAAGCGTTGTTTGCATATTTTCATTATTCATATGTGACATAAATTTTGTTACGATCATTTTTATACCATCGTGTAAAACACTTACACACTTTGTGTAATAAAACTTACTGCTTCTGACACTAGATGGCGCTTTATTACTATAGCTTTTCAAAAACATTACGAATTCTTATTTATCTATTGCTAAATGTTATTTTCGTATAATTTTTATTATTACAATTGATTTATTTCTATGAAATGAATGTGAATCACTTTTTACCGTTTTACAGCGTTATTAAAACACTTTTTTTTTTCAAAAAAATTTTTTTCGAAAATTTTGATCTCGATTTTTTTTTGAGAATTTTTTATCTTAAGAGATCTTGGAAACACTTTGAGAGTATCGCTTCTCGGCCTATCGGCTAAGATCAAAGTGTAGTATCTGTTCTTATCAGCTTAACATCTGATACGTCCCTCATAGAGGGACTCAAATGTTAAACTAATTTTTTTAATCTTGGTGGAGATTTTGGGGCTTGCTCCTGCTCCACCGCGGGTTGACCCGGTATTGCAGTACCACCGGGAACGGCCCACATATCAAATAAGTGTATACTTTGGTAATTCTTTTATGAATTGTTTAATTTCTAGTATCTTCAAGCAAAAACGTTTCTTTTACTTTAAAATAAAACGTTTTTTGTTTCGAGCACTAAATGATTCGTGTATGTACGAAATATAGCATTATAATGTATTACATTTTACAATTCGTATAAAATTATAATTCAAAAAAAATTTCGCATTTTATTACACCTTTTTTTTGGTAAATTCAAAATTCAAAATCATGTCATTTTCGAAAAAGTCAATATGAGGCTGAACGCTAGACCAAAACCCTGTAAGATAAAATAAATAACTCAATAACAATCTTTGAATATTGCATTATTATAACAAAATTCATAAAATTATTACACAATTTGTTTTTGAAATTCCCAAAATGTATTACATTTTCAAAATTTATAAAAATTAAAAAGAAAGTCAAAATGAGGCTGAACACTGGACCACATAAATGATCATGGACCAATTTCACATTACACTGTCAAATAAAATAAACGATGACAAAACAAAGAATATTTTCAAAATATGATAAATAAAAAATATATTCGATTTTCCTATTGAAATTTTCAAAATTTTTGTAATATCCAAAATGAAGCTGAATTCTGGACCACAGTACTCACTTCATGGCTATGGACCACAAAAATGGTCATAAATAATGTATTGCATATTCAAAATTACAAAATAAAAATAAAAAGTCAAAATGAGGCTGAACACTGGACCACAGTACTCACGTTATTACAATGGACCACATAAATGATCGTGGACCAATTTCCAATTATCAAAATATGATAAATAAAAAGTCAAAATGAGGCTGAACACTGGACCACAGTACTCACGTTATTACAATGGACCACATAAATGATCGTGGACCAATTTCCAATTTTCAAAATATGATAAATAAAAAATATATTCGATTTTCCTTTTGAAATTTTCAAAATTCCAAAATTTTTGTAATATCCAAAATGAAGCTGAATTCTGGACCACAGTACTCACGTCATGGCTATGGACCACAAAAATGGTCATAAATAATGTATTGCATTTTCAAAATTACAAAATTATAAAAAAATCAAAATGAGGCTGAACACTGGACCACAGTTCTCACGTTATTACAATGGACCACGTAAATGATCGTGGACCAATTTCCAATTTTCAAAATATGATAAACAAAATATATATTCGATTTTCCTTTTGAAATTTTCAAAATTCCAAAATTTTTGTAATATCCAAAATGAAGCTGAATTCTGGACCACAGTACTCACGTCATGGCTATGGACCACAAAAATGGTCATAAATAATGTATTGCATTTTCAAAATTACAAAATTATAAAAAAATCAAAATGAGGCTGAACACTGGACCACAGTTCTCACGTTATTACAATGGACCACATAAATGATCGTGGACCAATTTCCAATTTTCAAAATATGATAAACAAAATATATATTCGATTTTCCTTTTGAAATTTTCAAAATTCCAAAATTGTTGTAATATCCAAAATGAAGCTGAATTCTGGACCACAGTACTCACGTCATGGCTATGGACCACAAAAATGGTCATAAATAATGTATTGCATTTTCAAAATTACAAAATTATAAAAAAATCAAAATGAGGCTGAACACTGGACCACAGTTCTCACGTTATTACAATGGACCACATAAATGATCGTGGACCAATTTCCAATTTTCAAAATATGATAAACAAAATATATATTCGATTTTCCTTTTGAAATTTTCAAAATCCCAAAATTTTTGTAATATCCAAAATGAAGCTGAATTCTGGACCACAGTACTCACGTCATGGCTATGGACCACAAAAATGGTCATAAATAATGTATTGCATTTTCAAAATTACAAAATTATAAAAAAATCAAAATGAGGCTGAACACTGGACCACAGTTCTCACGTTATTACAATGGACCACATAAATGATCGTGGACCAATTTCAGTAATTTATTAATACAAATCAAAATGAAAATATGCTATGGACCAAATTACACTGTTAAATAAAATAAACGATGATAAAACAAAGAATATTTTCAAAATATGATAAATAAAATATATATTCGATTTTCCTTTTGAAATTTTCGAAATTCCAAAATTTTTGTAATATCCAAAATGAAGCTGAATTCTGGACCACAGTACTCACGTCATGCCTATGGACCACAAAATGGGTCATGGACCAATTTACTTTGAGTAAATAATTGATAAAAATCAAAATGAAGCTGCGTTCTAGACCACAGTACCCTGTAAATAGAATAAAGAATGATAAATAATGTATTGCATAATTGAAATTGTCCCACGATCATTTATGTGGTTCATTGTTATAACGTGAGTACTGTGGTCCAGTGTTCAGCCTCATTTTGAATTTTTTTTTCATTTTGTAATTTTGAAAATGCAATACATTATTTATCATTCTTTATTCTATTTACAGGGTACTGTGGTCTAGAACGCAACTTCATTTTGATTTTTTTCAATTATTTACTCAAAGTTAATTGATCCATGACCATTTTCGTGGTCCATAGCCATGACGTGAGTACTGTGGTCCAGAATTCAGCTTCATTTTGGATATTACAAAAATTTTGGAATTTTGAAAATTTCAAAAGGAAAATCGAATATATTTTTTATTTATCACATTTTGAAAATATTCTTTGTTTTATCATCGTTTATTTTATTTAACAGTGTAATGTGGTCCATAGCATATTTTCATTTTGATTTGTATTAATAAATTACTGAAATTGATCCACGATCATTTATGTGGTCCAGTGTTCAGCCTCATTTTGACTTTCTTTTTGATTTTTGTAATCTTGAAACTGTATGAAGCTGAATTCTGGACCACCGTACTCACGTCATGAATATGGATCACAAAAATGGTCATGGATCAATTGTAATGTTTCAAAAATTTGTCAATTTATCTTTATATAATCTTGTTCGACTATAATGATGGCGCCAGTTAATACTTATTGTTGTATGTGGGGTAGGCAGTGATCCTAAAATAAAAAGTGATTACACATACACGTGTCAGCCGGTTTGGTATCTGTCGCTGATCCGTTAAAATCATCGGACCGAGAAATAATACAACTTTATTGCCTTAGTATTATATTCTTTGTCTCGCACAAATCAGTTCAAGTACATAAAATACCGCCACCATCGGTCCTTACCACACGCGTACACACACGCGCACACACTACGAAGCTACACATCTATTGAAACGCGATCACGTCCGTGATACTCATACAACTACGTTTTTTTTTTTTTGAAGACACCGGTTTACCATCAGAACTGTGTTATTTTTTTTCTTTCCATTTTTTTTGTACACAAATAAAAAAATGTCGATTTTTGGAAATTTTCAATTTTTTTCCCCTCATCCGTGATGGTCTGAGTCGTCGATGTTGGCCGGTGGTGGGTCTACACGCAATGGAGCAGCCAAATTTCAATCAACAATATCTAACTCCCATCCATGAAGTAACGGCGTAATAGTTACGGTTTAATTTTTTTATTGTTTATTTATATATTTTGTTTATTCATGTGAGCACTTCCGTTTTATCTCTGATTATCTGAAATTCTTGTGGTTTGGGTTGGACTAGACCACCGGGGCACCGGGGCATGCTCCGGTGGGCCGCTGATATTTTGGTTAAAGAAGGCCTCTTAGAATTTTTTCGTTTTTAATTTATTACGTCTACCTTCTACTTTATAATATTAATAAGTAGGGCCCGGATTTGTATGCAAATGCATATTTTTCTATAATTCACCTAGAATCAGTGGTGTATTGGAGGGTATACGCGGGTATACGGCGTATACCCTACCACCAGTTTACTGATTTAGCGTATACCCTGTAAAATTACTAGAGATACGCAGGTATACACGCGTATACCCACGTATACCCCAAAATTAATCAAAGACATAAGTATAAAATGTATAAGATCAATTTTTTTTTTTACTACATTCATGGTAAACAGAACGAAATTATGTGATAAAAAGTAAGTTCTAACTCCATCTTATCCTATGCACGGCGTAAATATATTTAAAAACTTTTTTTTGGGGGGGGGAGATAAATCAATTTAAATATAAAGACGCGGTGGTATACCCCACGGCCCATCATAAGTTAATATTAGGTTTGGTTAGACATTTTTTTTTTTTTTTTTTTGAGAGAGAGAGGATTAAGCTCCCCACCCCTCTCCCCTCAATATACGTGCTGAGCGTATACCCTAGAAAAAAATTACGAATACATCACTGCCTAGAATAATTTTGATTATAAATGTCGACGTTTCGTAATGTGTAGATTCTATGGTTAGTTTTTTTTTGCATATTTTTGCATATTCGAATGAAAATGCATATTTATTGCATATTTCATTATAGTTGCATAAATGTTGCATATTCTACAATTCGTAGATTTTACGTATGCAAAAATATCTACTGTCAATCGTAAGTAATCCATTATAATACTATCGATAGCCGATAGGTGCACATCGACGGCGAGGTGATGGAATGTGAGTTGTGACCACGACGAGGAACTGTCAGTTGAAGATCTATCTAGTTTTAAATAGGTATGCACCAATTGTATCTTGTGACGTGGAAAGAAGTTTTTCCAAGTACAAAACTATGCTCCGAGATATTCGTATATCCTTTCAATTCGAAAACTTAAAATCGATATTTACTACTTCATGCTGGTACTCGTCATAAAATAATAATTTAATATGAATAGTATACTTATCTAATACTTTAAAACACAATTTTATAAAAATAATGTTATTCTGAATTTTAAAATAAGAATTTTTTATAATACTTACCTAATTAGTTTATAATATTTTCATACTTATACAATGTAAGTGTTTACATTTTGTGTACATGTATGTGATTTTAAAAAAATTTTAGCAATTTTTTATACATAATACATTTAGATTGTGTACATTTTTTACTCAAAACATTACAGTTTTTTAATTTGAAAAAAAGTTATTTTGCATATTTTTGCATATTTATGAAATGAAACTGCATATTTTATAGATTTTTATTGCATATAAATCCGGGCCCTATTAATTAGGAATATCATACTGTAACGTGACGTCACTAACGGTATGCGGCGACACGGATTTCGATAACTCGTAGTTTTATGTTACAAATATTGAAATGTACCAGGTACCCAGTGGTGGCTCGTGCTTATGTGCGATGGTGCGGTCGCACCCCCTACTGAAATGACAAAATAATAATAAAATATTTGATATTATTATAATTTTTAGATAATTTATTTTTATTTTTTATTTTATATAAATACATATAATTTATGAGTATATATTATACGTATAGAGTGGCGGCATGGCTGTTGATATTATGTAAGTGGGTATCGACTACGCGCGGCTGCCTAGCGCGCCATGTTCGTCCGCGGCAAACCAGACATTTGCCGCGAGAACCATATTAAATTTAGGTACTATACTTTTAAAGAGCGCGGCAGCCTCGCGCGGCAAGTGATCCAGCTGTTCGCCGACAAGCGAGGACCCGTTCAGTGGTCAATGATCAACCATGGACGTATCACGTGCCCGTGCTGCTATCGCTTTCATCGTGATACATCACATTATTAAAAAAAAGCCTAAACGAAAACCACGTTGGTGGATGAAGAAATTGTATTTAATTTTAAATTGTATTTAAATTTATTTAATAAATTGTATTTATTTTTCTCTTCTGTAGGATGCTTGAAGGGTGGTCATTTTCTTCTTTAATTCAGCTACAGGTAAGTTCATTAGTGAACTTATTTCATTCCACGCATCTTCCCTTAAATTTTTATTGTGGTAATGTGGAGATTTACTGTTCCACAAAAAATCTTTAGCGCCGTACAGACGTATTAAAACAAGACACTTCATTGTCCATGATGTCGCGAATGAATTTTAAAACCGTCAAAACGATAAAACCGTCCCAACTGCTCGCGAGCAATTTTAACTGAAATTCCTTTGCCGCGTGTCTAAATACCGACGACATTTGGCTCGCCGCGCGGCATATTCGAGCACGGCAAGTTTTGAGTTGGCTCGCGCGGCAACGTGGTATCCATTTGTCGCGGCTGCCGCGCGAGCCAATGTTCGAGGGTTTGCCGCGCGCAGTCGATACCCACCTTGTGATATTGTGATGTGCTACATTGTGAATCGCTTTTATAAAAACCGGTTTTCACGGAAATTATCGGTTCGGTGGCGGCGGCCGCATTATATAATCTATGGTGTGCGATGATTTCTGTCGCACATTTCGGGCGGCGGAACACGGCCAGTTGATGGAAAATTAACTTGGCCGCCGCGGCGCGCCGCAGCGTTTATCACGAAATGTCGGCTTGCAGGTTGTGCGGTCGTTGTCGTCGCACATTTCGGGCGGCGCTGTTGACTGATATTGTAAATTTATTTTTACATCATAATAATTCAAATCATTTGATGTATAATATTATACGTCTATAGTTCAGCTTCTACTTAAAAAGGATTAAGACGTGTTTAAGAAGCACCATGTGTGAGGATAGACTTAATGCTTTAACTATGCTAAGTATAGAGAGCCAAATGATAAATGAAAATAGTAATTTTAATAAAAATGTTATTGATACTTTTTGTAATATGAAAGAGTTTGTTTATAAAGTTTAATTATGACAATTATATTAAGACTATTTTATTTTATTTTTATTTTGAGGAATTTCCTTAAAAAATTGTCGCACACCCATTTCCAACAGTCACGAGCCGCCACTGCAGGTACCTATTATGATTTTATATTATTATATAATATGACGTGTTAGATATTTTGTTCAATATATACGGGAAAAGCCGACAAAGCGTTATCAGATGATAATTACGTTCCTTATTATTTTTATCTTTATCGATACGTGTGTGTGTACGTCGGAGCGTGGCGGCGTATAGACACGCATTCATTCGGCCTGCACAGTGCACACGTCTTGACACGAGTGATGCGACGCGCGTTTGCGTGACGGCCACATGGAACACTGGTGTGCCTTTTATACGTTTTCCTTTATTTTGTTTTGCCGAACAAGGTACCCAAAGTAACCTTCGTCGTTCGACGGCATTTTTTTATTATTATTACACGTTTCGTGATTGCTATCAAGGCGTGTACGAGCCGTTGCAGCAGTTACAACTATTGATATATTCTTAATATATCAATCCTAATTATCATTATTCGTGTTGGGACGCCGGACGGCGGATCTGCTGCCACATCGGAGGACGGAGCGGTGCATCGTTGGACTGGAGATCGCTGAAAAATTACGGAGATCAAGCAACGGACTGTGGTGATTCGTGAGATTGTTTGTATTATTATTATTATTATTATAGGAAATAGTTATTTGGTATATATATATATATGTGTGTGTGTGTGTGTGTGTGTGTGTGTGTGTGTGTGTGTGTGTGTGTGTGTGTATTTTTATAAGACGGCCGTCATATTTTGTATGACCATTTATTTTGTATTATTATAATTATTGGGTAAACATCCGTGTAAAATTGTTGTTTTTCGTTTGTTTTAAATTAAGATCTCTACCACTCCTCTGGGTATTAGTGGGCCTGTGCTCAATCAAAAGGGCCAACCGCTCGTTATGGAGCCCTTTCGTACATATTTGAACGTCGCGATAGGCAGATTGATTACAAAAATTTCTTCATAATATTTATTAATAGAACAACTATAAGACATTAATAAACAAAAGATGTATACCTACATGATAATCGTATGAATAAACACGAACGTGGACAAAGATAACAAAACTATTTTTCTAATCGTTATAACTCATAAGATTTATGAGAGTTTTATTTAAAAACTTCTGTTGGTGTTCTAATCAGTGGCGTATTTTCATACGTTTGCCACAGTCTAGTGTTTAGCTGCTCAGTCTGTCAAGTTGGTACATATGAAAAATATAAAATATACAAAAAATATAATAATAATAATTGTTCGAAACTTGCCGCCTTAGCGACTTTTAAATAGAAAACTTCGCGCCACCGTTATTGGTTCTGCCATGAACGTCGCGAACTTTCGAGACGTTTCAGCGGCCCCCTCCCTCGGCATCCACGACCTTAAACCTCGGCCGATCGCCGCAACCGGTACCACGGTCCACGACGAGTCGGCTTTTGCGTTTTTGTTCCAGCCACCGTCCGTCGTTGGCGTGTTTGGCGTGTGCCGTTTACCGAGCGTTCCTTTTTTTTATTATAACGATAATTGGTCGTAGGAGTTGATGGTGTTGTGTGCTTGTAGCTTGTTCTCGCCGCCGTTGGATTTCGTGCTGTCGTCATCATCTGTCCGCTGTCGCCGTCTAGGTTTTATTATTATTGTATATATTTATAATTGCCCATACGGATTTATGTACCTTTTTTTATTATTAATATTAGCATTTTACCCCCCCCCCCCTTTGAGCGCCCGTCTAAATTTTGTACATTATTATTTATTTGTCTGAATAGTAGTTCTGACCGATTGGCAGACAAACCAAATTTGTTATATATTGTTCATATTATTGGTCACTCGTATTTATAAAATCTTTTCTCTGGGTAGTTTGGGCACCGTGTTGCCGTCATTCTGGGCCAACCGCCAGTTAGGAGCCCGTTGACAACAATAATAATAATAATGAAACCATTGAAAATAATTTATGAATAAAATTATTGACTATATTTAAATGATAAAATTGAGATAACGGGAGACGGGCGCTCTGCACGTCATAGTAACATACCCAAATGCTAAATCGGTACACTGAACTAAGTACAAAACGTCATTATTTCTAGACTAATACCTTAGTGGACTAGTTTAGTCTATAAATATTATAGTCGTTACAATGCCATACAATAAGAAAAGATATTTTCATATTATTATCAATTTGTATACACACATTGATTAAATAATAAATATTATTCAATCTATTTCAGTGCAGCCGAATAATCGGAGTCGTCATATCATGACGAATACGAATGACGACTATGAATAATACTTTTTCACCCCTTATGAACATAATTGAATAGTTATATAATACATTTTAGTCGGCAAAAATAAAATTTCAGTCGGTTTATCAGTAAATGGTCGCCCTAGTCTAGAAAAAACTGAAATGACGCCACTGAGTTGAATATATTCAACTTTTGACCGTGTGGTTACATTTATGTACAGAAAAGTGATAACTAAAATAAAATAATACTTTGTTATCATCAGGTACAATATTCATATCATTGGTATTGCATTTTGGTATAAACATAAAAATACGAAATACACGACACGACGAGGTGTGAATCCACCTTTAGCTCCATGGCACAACAACAAAGTTACATAAGAGTTAAGGTCCGTGCACACTACCGCGGTGGCGGTGGCGGTAAAATAGATCCCATGTAAAGCATAGTCGGCGCGCACACTGCAGTCTGCAACGCGGTGGCGGTGGCGGTAAGAATATCGCAGCGCGGTGAAACCAAATATCGCGTCCGGACCTATTTTCACCGCCACCGCGACGCGGTAAATCTAGATAAGATAAGATAAGATTCACCACTGCTTATATACAATGTTATAACATATATATGTTGATAGTATACTACAGTATTATAATATATAATATGCTCATGTAGTTACTGTCGTAGCGTGTCTAGGGGAGGGGTGTTCAACCCCCCAGAAATTGTATATATATGCCAAAATTAATACCTAGTTAAATAAATAATTTTGATGTATCTGTATATATAAAAAGACTTGTCCTGGGTGATTCATCATCGCCTAGCCGGAACCGCTGAAGCTATGGATATGAAATTTTCAGTAAATGTACTTATGTATAGGCGCACTAAGAAAGGATTTTTCGAAATTCGCATTTTAAAGGGTAAAAAAAGCATAAAATAGTTAATTTTTAACGGTCGGTGAGGGGTTCGCGGTACGGCAGCCGTCGACGCGCGGTGGCTAGACGTGGCCGCCCAAATTTCCCCTTCCGTGTCACCGCTGCCGACACCGCGCACCGCCGCGCCGCGCCACCGACCAGCCCGAAAACAAACCGAACGACGAGCAGATATATAGATCACTGGTTCAAATCAATAGCTATATACTTGAATCTATATATGTTTGTATTTAATTTCTGTCGACTTCAAAACAATTACTACTAGTGAGTAATTATTTTAGTATAAAATGATATGTTCTGATTCAATTAAAATTAAAATTTTAAATATATCAATTAGTTATTTTTTATTTTATAAAATTCATGTAGGTTCTTATATTTATGTCATGCATTGAGTAATTGAAAATTGAACACAGATTTTTATTAAATTCTTTCTTACATAAATCTTTCTTTATATTTTTGAAATATTTACCTATCATTTGAATGGCTCTCTGACACCAACAATATGAAAAAAAATGGCAGCCGGGAGATTTTGACGTTTTTAGATTTTTTTATACAAAACAATTTGCGTTTACCTATTATCTTCTACCTACATATAAACTAACAATAAATAGAAAAAAACTTTATTTTACTTCTTTTCTACGTATAATGCTCTCTAAGTTTATTATTACTAGCCATGGGCCCATCACACAGTGGTCTAAAATTGGAAAAAGATGGCCAAAAATATTAAAGTTTACACTGAATAATATTTTATAAATTTTTTAATATATTTATGATTGAAAACTTAATTTAAAAAAATTATTTATTTTAAACCGTCATTAGGCGCGTTCTTATTTGTATCATAAGTGAGTGCCATGCTCACCAATTGAATTTTTAGTATTAAAAATGGTTTATCATAATTAAATTGATATTTACACTGTAAAAAAATATTGAGGATCAATAAGTTTAAAATTACGAATGCAAATTAAGTATAATAATTTTCTTTTGTGAATAAAATTTTTTTAAGTATTTAAATTATAATAAATAATATCCAAAATTATTTCTGCGGGTTAATTATTTATAATTATTATTAGGAATATTTTATAAAATGTATAAATCAAATAACTTTTGATTATCAAAATGTATAATTAATTAAAAAATATATAGTAAAACTCATGTAAAGTTTAAAAAAATATATTCTATATAATAATTATTTTGAAAGTTAAAATAAAGAAATTTCCATTCAAATTTTGTTAAATAATTTTATTTTTTGAAAATTATTTTATAAAATATACAAAGTCGCCCAAAAAATACCATTTTTTCATATTAATTTTATCATTATTCAAAAATGTGCAAATTGCACTGCTTTTTTTTATTAAAAGGAAGGTTCTTATAGATAATTTTTTATGCATTTTACAGCAGAGTTAAATGGAGGTCACTTGTTTTTTTTTAAGATTTTTATATACGCATTGTTAAACAATAAAAATTTTAAGGTGAACAATATATGTAAAATATATTAAATTGACTTCTTTTAAAGTAACTTACTAATTATTACATTATGCGTAAACTTTATTTACTTAAGGTATTCAAATTTACCTATGTATAATATATCAGTGCTCGAAATGGAAAATTTTCTCAACCGAAACTCTTTTTTTAGTACATACCATAGAATTACGGTTTAACCCACCAAAAATATAATTCCCTCTTACTGAAATACTAAACTTTTTTTATACACAATATATGATTACGGGTCGCTGCCACTCAGAAAAATCAAAAACTTTTACAATTGATAAAGAATTTCTGGATAACTTGCGGGTTATGGCACGTTAAAAATACACATACGTATTGTGTAAATATAGCTAAATTACACTATCGGCGGATGGCAATTATCGTATGGATTAGCACTAAATTTACTTATGCGTCGTGGCCGTTTGACGTTTATTAAATATTTTACGATGAAAAATTCTGCAAAATATTTAAATTTTACAAAAATATGGTGGATAGTAGATACAGTAAAAATTTGTTTGAACCGGAACGGTAAACGAATTTTTTTTACGAACCGGAACGCTTAAAAATTTTTTGTCGTGAACCGGAACTGCGTTCCGGTCCATTTCGAGCCCTGTAATATATATATATTTTTGTTACGAAGATACATTTTCTGATTTTCAGTTAACAAACATTAGATTAGGTACTAATTTAGTTCTGTTGAGGCCGCTTGAAATTATTTTGCCCGGGCTGAGCTATAGATCTAGTCCAACCCTCCCTGTGGTCACTATTTATTTTTCTTTGACATTAAGATTGGTATTTATTATATACCTGGCTATCTATTTGTTTTTATTTAAGACACATTTTTTTGTATTATTCATTTTATCTTGAAAACCTCTGAGTTCTGTGGAATGTACGTCCACTCGGCTTATAGGTCACTGCCTCAGTGTTTCCCTGCATGGGACAGTGGGTACTGAGTACGCCCTATAATGGGCCAAATGGTTACACAATTTACTTTGAGTAAATAATTGATAAACATCATCAAAATGAAGTTGCATTCTAGACTACAGTACCCTGTAAGGCTGTAAATAAAATAAAGAATGATAAAAAATGTATTAAATATTCAAAATTAAAAAATTAAAAAAAACAAGCCAAAATGAGGCTGAACACTGGACCACAGTACTCACGTTATTACAATGGACAACATAAATGATCGTGGATCAATTTCAGTAATTTATTAAAACAAATCAAAATGAAAATATACTATGGACCACATTACACTGTCAAATAAAATAAACGATGATTAAACAAAGTCGTTATTGGCATTTGGTATCGGTATTTGTATTTACTTATTTGTAATATATGCGTTTGGCCTTTTTTGATTCCAGGTCGCAAAAGCGAATCCTTCTGCAGTCTTCTCCCCTCTCAGGCCCGGGTGAGGGCCTTGGCTCGAACCGGCAACAGAGCAGGGCGAGCCGTCCGGAAATCGGAAATCGGAAAGACGGGGTTATAACATAAGTTCCTATTTTTCTCTTTCTACACAGTTACCACAACGATCAGCGAGGACGCTGATCCCGGCCGGTGCCGCCTATTGGCCCGGCTGTTTTGTGTTTTGTGGATTTTTTCGCGCGGCTGACAGCCAAACCTGTGTTACCAACCATCACCAGTTACCTGTCTTTCCGTTCGTGATTTTTTTCTGGAGCGGCTGACACCGTCTATTGGACAGCCGCCCACCACGTGAGATGCCTCGACCAGCCGTACACCGCCTTTTGGAACGGTCTGGTTGACCACCTCTCGCGCCATGGCCGACCACGCTGGCAGCAGCCAGGTGGCCGGCCCATCACGACGAACGGATCCGGCCCCAGCAGAACGGGCCCCGGAACGACGGAAACAACCGGCGCTGGAAGGACGCGTACTCACCATCTACTTCCCACTACCGACCACCGTCAACTGCCCGAACGAGAGTTGTCACGCTCGGTTTAAGGTCGGAGTGTGGACCAGCGCCAAGCAGTCCGTCGTGAGGCACCTCCGCGAACTCCACGACGAAGTGGAGAGCACAGTTGTGAGATGCGCGAGGTGCCTCATCGTCCTCGGGGTCCGGCCGGGCGCCCACAAGTGCCCGGTGGCCATAGAAGAGGCCGAAGACGTACAGGAACGGTACGCTTGCTCGGTGGAGGGATGTTCCGAGTCCTTCCCGAGCAAGTAGGGTTTAACGAATCACACGAGGAATCATCGACGGCGGGACGCGGTCGCGGCGGCGGCAGTGCCGCTCCCGGCCCCGATGACCCGCCAGCGGATCCGCGGCGCCAACGAACGGCAGCCGGTACGAGGAGGCGACGCTCGCGTCCCCGTGGTAGACGGGCCAAGGATACCGGCAGGTACCACACCGCCGGACACAGGCGGCCCAGTCCCACTCGCGAGCGTCGCGGCAGGAGGTGCGCCAAGGACACCGGACGGTGACAGACCTCCGGACACAGGCGGCGCACCCCTGTCCACCGCTCCCACCACCAGAACCGCGCCAACTCCGACGAGACCGGGCACGCCGAGGAGACCACCCGGGTCCGACCGACTCTCGTTCCCGAGGTCTCCTCTCCCTCCGCTGCGCCGTGAATCACCGCGCAACGAGGGATATCACATTGTGGTGGCGAGCCCGGAACTCTGGCGGCCGCGAGATCCGCCACCCGCCGCCAGCGACGACTCTATGTCGAGTGCCGCGGCGGGTGAAAACGACGAGGAAGACGACCGAGGAGGCGAGGTGGTTCAGACCCCGTCAGCCGACGACGGCGAGGTGGACGCGGGCCTCACGCCCGAAGGCACCACCGGGGTGCACGTCCACCTCCCTCTCCTCCTCGAGTTACGATCGAACCCCAGCACAGACGAAAATTGGCGGCGCTTCGAGAAGATCATCGAAGATATCACGCAGACTGCAAGAAGCGTCGCCAAAATACCGGACCGGGCCGATGGGCCAAGAAAGAGGACCCCGGTCGACGTGAATGACGCCCAGGGGATCCAAACCATCTATAGACGGAACAGGAGACGGGCCATACGCGCCATAGTCGAAGGGGAGGGAGCGGAATGTGAGGTACCGATCGCAGCAATAGAGGCCCACTTCCGCGAAGTCTGGGCCGAGTCGCACTGCGACACAACAGTGTACGAGGCCGTCACGGGACGTGACCCCATCTCAATCGGGCCGTTCACGTCCCAGGAGGTCCGGAGGCGGTTGACGAGGTTCGAAAACACCGCCCCGGGCGAAGACGGCCTCACGTACAAGCACTGGCGGCGACTCGACCCAGAGTGCTCCCTCCTCACGGCCATATTGAACGTATGCGCCAAGTTCCGTAGGATCCCCGCCACTTGGAAGCGGGCCGTCACCATCCTGATCCCCAAGAAAGGGGATCCGGCACACATATCCAACTGGAGACCGATAGCGATGTGCCGTACGATGTACAAACTACTCGTGGGATGTGTGGCGGACCGGCTGACCAAGTGGACGGTCGATAACGGGGTCCTCAGCCCCTGCCAAAAGGGATTCATGCCGGCGGACGGAGCGTTCGAGCACGTCCACACACTAAACAGACTGATAGAAAAAACCAGATGTTTGAAAACGGAAAGGTGTGTGGCGTGGCTCGACGTGTCCAACGCGTTCGGCGCGATCCCGCACTCGGCGCTGTTCGCGGCGCTCGAGACGATGGGTGCGGGCGCGCCGCTAGTGGAGCTCGTCAAGGACATTTACGACGGGTCGACCAGCACGGTGTCCACTGGAGTGGGCACCACCGAAGCCATTAATATAAAATCCGGAATAAAACAAGGGTGCCCGCTCAGTGGGCTCCTGTTCAATTTCGCGGTCGACCACGTCATCCGGGCTGTCCAGGCGGACGCTGCGGAACACCGCGTGCTAGCGTTCGCCGACGATTTGTGTTTGATCGCGGACAGCCCGGCCGAGCTCCAGACGCTACTGGACTTCACCTCCCGCCGGCTGACCCGGATGGGGCTAAGACTGAACCCGGGGAAGTGCGTGTCGGCCCACTTCTCCGGGATTACACCGGTCGGAGTACGGCCAACGACATTCAAAATCAACGACACCGAAGTACGAGCCCTCCGAGACGGGGAGGCAGCAACTTTCCTTGGCGCGCAGGTCGGCTTCCAAATCGTGCCACCGATGTCCACAATAGCCGAGGTCACTGACCTCGGCCTAAAGGTACTGCGCTCGAAGTTGGCGCCATGGCAGCGGATAGACGCCGTGAAAACGTTCGTCTATCCCGCCGTGACCCACCTGATGAGGGTGGGTAGTACCAACAAAACGACATGGGAATCGGTGGACAATATTTGGAGGCCGGAGCTAAAGACCACGCTCGGGCTGCCGCAGGAGGCCTCAAACGAATACCTCTACGGCCACCGGAAAGCCGGAGCCTGCGGCATCCCCCTGCTCGCCGAGGAAAGCGACATCGCACAAATTGACACTGCCTTCAAATTGCTGACCTCCCCCGACCCACGCGTCGCGGCCGACGCGTGGGAACACTGATCTACACAATCAACAAACGTATTCGGGAACCTCCAGACGACCACTCCAGGCAAGACTTCCTGTCGGGTCACAACGAAGGCGCGCTACGCGCCATGGCAGCTGGAGTGGCCAACGTCTGGACGCGGGCCCGAAACGCGTCTCGGAGGGCCGAGGTAAGCTGGAAAACACAAGGATCGGAAGCCGAAATCACAATCACAAAAACTACCACCACCATAAGGAAAAAGCAGCGCCGCCAGGTATTCAGGACCATGCGACAGGCGGCACAGACCGCGCGCGCCCGTGTCTTAATCGACAAACCGGACCAGGGGCGCGCGATGGAATGTGCCGCAGCACACCCTGTCGCCAACCACTTCCTGCGAGGTGGAGAATATACCAGGTTTGATGTGCTTCTTCGGGAAGTCATGATGTTGAGAAGTTCTCTGTACCCGACGAGAAGTTCTTTAAGGATTTATGAAGTGTTAAGTAGAGGATATCGTATGCCAAGACCCACCTTATGCTGTTACAGTTTATACAAAGTAATGCTAGCATGCTGACCCAGCCAATCGACCAAAATTTGATTCAATCAAAAAGACGATTAACAAAATAATAGAAAAAAAAAATACTCGTAATTATCATATTATCTACCAAGTTATAATTTTTTTTAAATAATATGTATAATATTTTTTTTTCTTTTATATATTTATAACATTTTTTCTTTTTTTTTAAAAATAAAACATATAGACCTAAATGAAGTAGTAACAATTAACTAGCTACCGCAGATTTAGGGTCTTTAATAACTAATAAAGAAGAAGACAAAACAATTTGAGTTAGGAATGCATGTTGAGCAGGCGGATGTGGCCGAGCAAGTACATTGAGTTTGGATGTAGTTTTATAGCATCCTTGAGAAGCAACTGCAGCATACAAATTAATAGTTCGTGTTGCTGATACCGGCAACAAAAATGGCTTTGGACTGATTACTCCGATCCAACAGAAATGTTGATTATCCATATCTGATCTGAAAAACAAAGAAAACATCCATAAAATAACATTATACTCTTAAGCTTTGCAAATTATTTGTAAAATACGGTTTAAAAATAGTAAATACAAAACAAATTGAATTAGTTTTCCACACATTATAATAATAAAAGTTTTAGTATTATGATACACAAATATTCAAAAATTTAATTGGCCTATTCATTATTTGTTTTGTATTTTACTAATTTAAAAAAAATGTATTTCTTTAACTACCTACTAAAAAATTAAAAAGTAAAAAAAAAAATTAAAAAATAGAGGCAAAATATCTATTTTTTGATTAATTCACCCAGTATTGTTCATGGGTATACTGAATCAAAATATTTAATAAGATAAAAAATATGAAATTTAATTTTTTTTAAAGTTTTTATTGGTGCTCTAGAAACAGTGTTACATTTTTTTTTACAGCCATAGTTTTTTACTGAAAAATGATACTATTTAGTATTTAATATTAATGTATTTACAAATTAATAATTAAACCACGACTGACTTTAAATAATGTAAACAATAATGTTTTTAAAAAACTTAATTTTTAATGAATACCATGATAATATGAATTATCTTAAATAAAACTAAAATTTGATCTTTTTTATTAATTTTAACATAAATCATTCATAATATTATTCAAATGATTAAAAAACAAAAGACTTATAAGAATACAGGGAACGGATAAACAATTAAATCAATGATGGGCTAGTATAAAAACACTGAAATTGAAAGATTTTTAGTAATCACTAATCAGTAGTTATTTGAAATTATTTTTATTTATGTGTAAATGTATATTTTTATTAGAATATGATATTTAAAGTTTGATCAGAAATGTTCAAGATTTAAATTATTTTTACTGATATTATGCCAATTTTTTCTTTCATTTTTTGGTATAACACTATATTTTTACATATTTCATCATTGAATCATTTATGTTTTAAAACCCATGTTACATTGCATGAAAACAGCCATTTATCAGTATGTCTGGATTTATATTTTTAGTTGTTATCTTGCTCATACTTTACGTCCTCCCAAGTAGTACAATGCAAATAGTCGTAATCTTGTGTTTAATTGAATAACACCTAGGCAACATTTATAAACAATGGAAAATCACTGATCGACAATAATAACTGGTCTTTAGTTATTGTTATAGTGAGTCAATTGTATTTGTAGTTCTATAAATTCATATAAATCAAAATACAATTTTTTAAATTTTATATTCATATTTTTGATAATTATATTTTATGTATTTTTCATAGATATATTGTACTTATACAAAAAGTGAACATTTTTTTCAATAATACTTTCATATTTTTATATTTTTAGCACACATAAATCCGTTCCCTTGTAATAATTTAAATTAAGAGCAATAGGTAGAGTAAATATTAATTTAGCACACTATATAAACACCGAGGTAAATATAAATGTATACTTACTTTAAACTAACAAGGTCTGTATCAATTTTAATTTCAATTGTATGTTCAACACAGTTCTTAAGTATAATAAGTACAGGCACAATACACATTCTATTAAAATAAAAACATTGATTTAAAAGGTGAACAATTTATAATATTATGGAGTAATATAAATTAGAATTGAAGCGTTACTTTTTGTCATTAAAGGAATGTGTTACAGTGCTAGGATGCGAAAAAGCAATGTTTAGCAACCGATTCATCGGTGATTCTAGCAACCCAATCGCATCATTAAGTAAAGGTGTCCCATCATACGGATGAATATTACGATCGGGTCCAAATATTTTCAATCTTCCTATAGGTCTTGCAATATTTTTTGAAGAATCTAAACAACCTAATTCAGGCCATGCAACACTTGAATTCAATTTAGTTAAATAAACTCTGTGTATTCCATAAATTATTCTCAACTGATTAGAATGATCTTTAATTATCACCTAAAAAAAAAAAAAAACTAAATAAGAAATATAGATTATAAAAATATAAAATGTATATATCATATAAACATATTAGACTCAATGTAATTTAAAACATATTACCTGCCATAAAATGGCTATAACGAGATCAATACATTTCGACACCTCTGTCTGAACTTTGTGCCTATCAAACTTTGGCATTTTCTTTTCTTTTGATATTGATTTTGTTATCGAAACAAATTTTTCACACATGTCAACTCGTGCAAACTGTTCGTTATCAAAATTTATTTTAGAGATACTACTTTCATCTGTTCGGCAAGCTTGTAAAAATAAATAACAAGACTGTTGTTGATCTAAATCTTTCATAACTCCTTGGGGGTATATTTTTTTAGATAGTGTCCATTCTGGACTATACAAAAGTACTTGCTTTAATTTTACTTGCTCTACTTCATTTCCCTAAAAATATTTAATTGAATAATGAAAAAAACATTTCAAACTAGAATGAAAATGTTTACCTTGTATAAATTGTGAACAACTGTTTTAAGATTGAGTGTTTCACTATTCTGGTTTGCAAGCAACGCTGATGCAGATAATCTAACACAAGGTTTTGCAGTCATAAACCAGCTAGCTCTGCACAATCTATACTCTGGTTTTTTAGTTTCAATTTGAGATTCATAATAAAATAATAGGTCTAGAGTGAATGTTTCTTTGTCTGGACTATTGAAACAAAACTCAACATTTTTTTTTGAACTTGGAGGCATCTGAAACACTAAACTTCGAACTTTTTTGTTCTTACAAGTAACATTCGACTCAGAGAAAAATGAATCTTCAATTGAAGTTGACACAAAAATTTTATGCAGAGGTAATGAACCACCATTTTCTAGTGTTAGTCGAATAACATTCATTTCACCAATCAACGTATTCATTTGATTGCCAACAAAGTCAACCTGAAAATAGTAAGAAACAATGATAAGTAAGATTTGAAAAATTTAGTTCGTTATTTAATACTATTAAAATACTCTAAAACCATAATACATAAAGATTTAAAGTTTGAAACAAATTGTATAATTAGACTAAAAAAGTATTCATGTTTTGAAAAAAAATTAAAAATCATCAAATAAAAGTACAGAAAGTTTTCTACCTCTTATTTATAGTTTTATTGGGTTTTTTTTAAACTATTGATTATAAAATAAACTAATCTAAAATCAATGTTTTAATCCAGATGTTCCCAATATTTACATCGACAAGTATCATAAGACATTTTTATAATAATTAGGCCTACCAACTCAATTCTAAATTCTAAATAAGAGAAGTTTAAAAAATGGAGTAAAAATTAATATTTTTACAGCATGTTTCTTATTACTGATTTAGGTATATATATAATTTAATTATATTGTACATGTATGAGATATGAATAAAAAATATAAGTTCCAAAAATAAATAAAATCTTATTTTTTTTTTAAACTCTGCTATGTACAATGAATTAGCGTACCACCAGTGGAACACATATGAGGTAAAAAACCGCTGGTATAATCAATAATAAAATTGATACAGCCTGCATCAAATAATTATCAATCACAGATTAAT
Organism: Therioaphis trifolii; assembly: GCA_027580255.1. Taxonomy (NCBI): domain Eukaryota; kingdom Metazoa; phylum Arthropoda; class Insecta; order Hemiptera; family Aphididae; genus Therioaphis; species Therioaphis trifolii. Next base: position 23,804,642 of record CM050404.1, read on the forward strand.
TAATTACCTTTATATTATGATAGTTTTCAATAAGCGTTCTATGTAACTAAAAAGCTGTCATAAATCATTAATTATGCTTTTTTTTTTTAGATGATTTTGCTATAAGGAATATTTAGTTTAAAATTTATTACTTAAGTACTTAGGTGGTATAACCAATTCAGAAATATTTACAGATTAAGTACCATGATTATACCAAATTACACAGACTACTTCATGAGTATATAAACTATACATCATATATTTTATTGGATATTAAAATTTTAAATACATGTAGCATATAGCCACATTGATGATATTAATTGTTCACACAAAAACAAAAAAAAAGACAATTGTGATTAGTTTTAAGAAAATGTTAATTTCATTCATAATAGTAGCAAATTAAGAAGATTTTAACGAGTTTTATAGTAATTACTAATATATATATATATATATACATATTATCATCAAATAATATATATTTTAAATACCTTTAATAATGAAGTTGGTGATTGGACAACAAATTTTACTGAACTCAATGCTTCAAAACATTGCCAACCATTTATCACACGTTTGACAGAATTGTCACTTAAAACAGATGGAATCAACAAACTAAATTGCACACCAGTTATAGATAGAGTTCCAGTACTTCTAGCTTTTAAACCAAGAATAACCTATAAGTCCATAAAAAATAGAAAATTAAGTGTTATTAAAACATCTTATAAGTATTAATAAGTAGTAAATCACTTGTGTTGTACTGGAAGGTGCTAATAACAGTTCATCGAGCACTTGTGGCTCTATCAATGATAACTCTTTATCAAAGGAATATGTTAACAATAAGTTTTCAAGACATAATGATATATTCAATGGGTTTGATAAAGTCATTTGTACTTGGACTAATTCTGTAAATAAAAAAATATGAAATGAATGAAGCTGTATTTTAGTGATCTAACTATAAGGTAACATACATTCAGAAACCTAGCCCCCATTTAACTATACTAAAATATAATAGCTAATAAAATCGATAATACCAACAAAATTAATTGATTAGATCTTTTATTTTTGATTAGTTCATCACTTCAAATGCTTACCAGGCAGAAAAAACAAAATAAAAATGTACATAATTATATTATATGATAAATTATTGTTTGTTTTAAAAGTTTTTCTTCTATGTAATATGAATATAAATTATGCAGCACTTAACTGTCATATTTTTAAAGCAAGTATAATAGGTGTTTACACCTATTATTTACAAGGATGGATTCAGAAGATAAGTCCACGAACTTTTATAGTAATAGATAAATAGTGCTGTCAAAGAAGTCTGATTAGGTTTAATAATATCAACAAATTAATAATGAATAAAGAAGAATCGTTAATTTAAATAACGAAATACATTTTTATATTATCTACTTTGAGTGTTGTAAACAATAAAATAGCATTTTTGGAGAGAGTAATCTCGTGTACCATTAGGTAATTTATAATTGAAGGGGTCCTTGCAAAAAGCAGGCAGCTCCACTTTTTTTCAAAATCAGGTTTTGATTGAATTTGATAAAGGAAAAAATTACGATTTTATCTGTACAAGAATGAGACAAATCGAACAACCAGTATGGGAAATATATCGTATTTGTAGTTGTCTTGTTTTTCTTCCGTGGAAAAACAGGGTAGCTCTGGAGCTATCTGGTTTTTGCCACAAATTTTTGTCACGTTGTCCAATATTGTACTGATGCAAATTATTGTTTTAAATTATATATTTCATTATGTTTAAGAAAATGAAACTAAGTTTGATGTAAAATATAGTTAATAATTTATAAATATAATTAATTAAAAATATATATATATATTTAGATTTCAACGAACATTTTTGGGCAAAAAACCAGTTAACTCCAAACATTTTAGGTTAATATTAGCCCTCACCTCAAATCAAAAACAAAAATCAAATCACGTACTACGGCATATTTTTTATTGTGGTCTAACATATCTAAATTGATAACAAAATTAATTTCAATATTTTTAAAACGGTTTTTTATGTCTCCTGAACAATTACGAAAAATGGAGCTGCTTGCTTTTTGCACGGACCCCTTCAATTGTATCTATTAGCTTCCTAGATAAAATGCAATATACACCACTATGAAATAGATTACACTATAAGCATAATATTTAGTGATTTTTTTTTTTTAATGAAACTCTACAATACAACAAATGTATGATCAAACTATATTTTAGTCCTATTTAAGTTGGATTACTGAAACTGAAATAAGATATAAATTCTGTCTTTGTAAGTCAATTAAAAGTTACTCAGACCCTACAAAAATAAAAATTATAATTCTCTTACTTTGTTAATCTTTTTTATTACTATTATCTAAGTGTTGAGATTTAATAATTTATGTTAAAATCTCATTGATAATAAAAATAATAAATCTCTTACCATTTTCGTACAATAATGGTTTTATCACATCATTACTACCAAAGAACGCAAAAGTTGGTTTAAATATTTGAGGAGGTATTCCACGTGCTTCTGTGATTAAATCTTCTTCCATTTTATACCACCTAGTATCCAATAAGTCTTCATCAAAACTATGTTCTTTTGTTATAATGCTATCTGCATTCAACAACACTTTTATTTTTTTCTGTTCGATGAGAGGTAAGGCTAAATCAATAACTGATGAATCATTCTTTTCAGCTGCATATTCCTATAAATATTAATCCATCTGAGATAGTGTAAATATGGAAAATACTAGTTTTTATACCATTTTAATATTTAGATAATCTCTTAAGGTAGTAGACTGCTGTTCAGGTGGTTGACTTGAAGCTTTGGCCAATAATTTGGAATATGCTTCAGAAGCTTGTTTCATGTATTTCAAAAATGATGCCTGTCTACCAATAGCTGTTTGTATATGATCTTCAGCTAACATCCAGTTTGTACCATCAAAAACCTATAATAATGCTCGTAAAATTAAAAATAATTATTATTGTCATGCATTAAAATATAACAATTTTAATTTTAATTGACATTTTTTTTTAATATCTAATTGTTATGAAAAAAATTTCACCTGATAAGCTTGACGGTAACAACTAAGTGACTGTTTTCTTTGTATTGCTTTAGAATACCGGTGTCCGGCCAGCACCATATGAAAAGCATATTTCCTTAACATGGGTGGTTTTTGAGATTTCAGAAAGGCATATGCAGCTTGTTCTAAAAATAAAGCACTACGTAAATCCGAATCTTCATTGGTCATCTGTATGAACATTTTTGCTGCCTCTCCATACATTTCTCGACGAATTAGTAACTCGCATAATAGTAATGTAGCTCTTGTGGCAAATTGCGGGGAACTGTTGAGCGAAAAAAAATAAAATAATTCTTAAAAGCCCTTAAACGTATATTTACATTATATTTAAGACCTGCAAATGTTCAAATAAGTTGTAACACTGACATTGGCATATTCTACAGCTTTTCGATAATCACATACACTAGGGCAAATCAAAGCGCAAATAGCAGCCATTTCGACAGCACCACTGTACAACAACATATTACCATCTGTATTAAAATCTCTTTTTGCACTCTGGTACAATGGAAATGCAAGAGACCAAGCTCCCAAAATCATGTATAAATCAGCTAAACGTCTGGTTTGAAGTTCTAATGAATCATTAGTATAACTGCAAAAATAATAGCACTTTGTTAAAATATTACTTAAATAGTATGATTTTAGGGCTGTAGCTAGGACAATGTGAGCAGTTCAGTCGCTCAGGAAGTTAAATTTTTAAAGAGGGAGTATAAAACAAAAATTATTAAGCCTTATATTATTGTAAATATAGTTAAAAGATAAAGCCACACAGGACTATGAATTTTTGCGCTGGAGAAAATTCAACTAGCTACAGCACTAGATAAATGACAAATTATGTTTTACTGACGGAACTGCAGTAGTAGGTTTATTTATGGTAAACCACCTTTTGGTAGCACTGAAAATAGAACGTTTTTTGTTGGCAATCTAAAAAGAGAAGAAAATAAGTACACAAATCAATAATTTATGGTGCCAATAAGGCAGTAATGTTATTAAATACCGATTCACTTAGAAATTGTATTTGAGATTCAATATATGGTATTAATGATCTTGAAACAAAATGTTTGATCAACTCTCGTATACTGTTATAATCATTTTCATCTAAATAAGCACCATAAACTTTATTATTTTTTTTGTTTGATTCACCATTCAAGGTCTTGCTATATTCTTGTGGACTTAATGGATGCATGAGAGATTCATCTACATTATTCCAACTGTTTTCAAACTCTCCACTCTGATCATGGGCGTCTAAACTATCGTCAAAGTCCTTCAAATTTTTCAAATAATCCCATATGCCATCAGCCAACTCTGTTTTAGGATCTTTACACGAGTTTAGTATAAGAAGATGACAACTACTATGACCATATGTCGATTGTAATGTTTCAATGATTTTATTGGCTCTAAGATGTAAAATAATTGTTATAAATATTATTTTACACACACATAAGAATGCATAGTAACTTACACACTTAGATCAGGATTTAAACCTTCATGCAAAACAACATAATATCTCAGTACTGTAGTGTGAAACCATTTAGGTGATTGATTTTGATTAGGTAAAATTGATTGTTGCACTTGTTGTGTTAATGTAGTAACTTGTTCTTCGTCAAAAGAGCTTATCACCATAATACCTGATTTACAATATTAAAGAAAATTTATGACTCAAAATATAAACTGAGAACATAGCAAGACAATAAGTAAACTAAGTTTTTTTCAAAAAGGATACATCCTAAAAAATGTTTAGTGTATTCGTGGTCTGAGACATTTTGAATTTCTAAAAATGTTGTCCGCCACTTTGTAAACCATGGTGTACTCTCAGGTATTGAGAGTTCCCGTGCGCCTGTACAGTAAGATTAAAAAATCAGACGATCAAGATAACAGAGTATTCGATTTAACGTGCGTTACCAATGTTGACAACAATGTTATCCGGTTCGACCGTGACGTTAACGGAATCGTGTAGTCGACTTCTCTCCTTCATTACCGGCAAGGGCTGGCTGTTCATGTCGGAAAACGTGATCTGCAGGTTGGCGACGTTTATCGTACCACCGTTTGCATCTTTGAAATTAACTACACACAAACAGTACCCAAGTTTAGATTGACTTTGTACGAGAAAAAAAAATGGGCGTGAGAACGCACTCGGAGTAGAGCGTATCCTTACCGTCGGTCAGTCGGGCGAACGGGTTGAGTAGATCGCAGAAGTCCAGGTTGTTTTTCAGACATAGCTCTCGGGCCTTGTCCGAGCACAGGACTGCCACGTGCGGGCAAAATATGCTCTGGACGAACTCGTCGCCGTCACCGGTCATCGCGGCGCCCCGATGTGGCTGTGGGTCGACGGACCGGAAGCGCGGAAGCACGCAGACAGAAGGCGCGCGGGCCGCGTCGTGCCGGTGTCGTTGTGGCAGTGGCGTCAGGCGACGGCGGCGGCGGGTCGGTCACTCGTCGCCCGGTGTCCGTGGTGTTTCGTCGGCCGCGGCGCTCAGGCGGTGCACGGCGAATCGCGACCGGAGCTCCGGAGAAAGTCTGCGACAGTCGATGGCGACTCCGGCCCGAAACCCATGACAATTGATAAAAAAAAAAAAAAATGATAATAACAGTAGAGTATGTACAACAGTTAATGAACACGGCCCCGCGACGGTAGAACGACGGCTACGAAGACGATATCATTATCATCGCGATGATATAATCCGTATTATCACGAGACGGATTTCGTATTTTCGTTTAATAACGTGATATTACACAAGGTGTTTTGAGGTCTGAGGGTCGGTCTGTCTGTAATGTACATTGTTCAGTGCTTGAATGTTATGCAGTCGATTCGAGCACCACGTTATCATTATTTTGTTATCAGTGTTCTTCTACTCAGATGGCGCCAATTTTGAATTTAAAGTATATTAAATTGTATTTAAAGAATAACCAAGGGTATTTTGATTTTTTTTAAATAACTTTCCATATGTTTATGATTTATTATATACTTAATAAACATATATATATATATATATATATTTATTTATTTACTTATTTATTTATTTATTTACTTATATTTATATTTATGTGTGTGTATAAAGCTCTAAGAAGTCTAAGATATAATGAAAATATTGACAATAGGAAAACTTTTAAATTTCAATTAGATTATGATTGTAAAAGACTTTGTATCGTACTTAACCACTGCTGAGAGTGATTTACTATATACTATATACATACTGTACTTGTTGGTTGTATAACATTTTTTGAGTGACTAAGCAATGAAGTACAATACTTTGTTTGAATATTTTCATTTTTTTTTTTTTTTTTTTAATTAATCAAAGTGGTCTTTTTATAATATTTGCTAAACAATTTTGAGTAATGTGGAAACTGAAGATAATATGATGGATTGATATCGATCCACTTTAGTGATATAAATTATTATTGTTTCGTGGTCTATAGAATCGAATATATGACGTATGACTTCATACGCTACCGTTATATATATCTCATATTAGTCATGTTATCGTCATGATTTTGCAGACATATATCAAACCTCACGACCTCTATGTACTAATTTTATCCATAGACCATAGACAATAGACCTTTGATCCATGATATTATCTTGTGATTAATAGATAAATATAAAATAACAATCGGAGAATTCGCCTTTGTCCTCCAAGTTTTAACAGCATTTCGTGTTCCAACTTCCATGTACGATGTATTTGATATCTATGGTGATCGTTAATCATTTTAAATAATATGTATTATATTATAAAAAAAAAAAAAATAGAAATACTACTTTATGTCTTCATTAAAATAGTTCTTTCCTAAAATTAATCGACTTATCATTATTTAAATCGAGATACGTCTTCATGAAAATTAAACATTTCCCACGAAAAAAGACTTAACTTGAGTTACGTCTTCATAGTCTCAAAAAAAAGACGCAAAGCAAAGACTTAGGTCAACAAAAAGTAATTAAACAAAAACAGTAAATTTCCAGCAAGCTACAAAAGAAATAAAAATTAACTAGAAAAAAAAATTTTAAAAACAGTCACCATGGGAATAAGAATTTAATTCAGAAAACGTTTTAACAGTGTCCTGAAAAGTATTGAATATTGAGTTACGTCCTTCTTCGCAGGGGGTATCGAAATGTATGTATAAATTAATATGTATACATAAGAAATGTACGTAGTACTAGTACACTAACTATATAGAACCTATTAGGTATAACTGAAATATAAAACTGATTCAGTTCTGTATAATGTATGAGAACTTACGACGATTTCCTGAAAAATTTTTCAATTATTATAAAATGTCTATAAAAACATTTGATGAACTTTTAAATATCGTAAAAAGTGACTTAAATAAAGAAAAAAATTATTGTATTCACAAAACTATGTTGTAAACGCAGCGTTTTCCGTCACCAGTATAGCCCATCCTAATTTAAAACAATGTCAAATTATGAGTTTCCGTTTTTATTATTTCGGCGTTCATCCGCCAAAACGCAAGCCGACCGGCGTTTTCCGCCGTGGATGAAAACGCGGCGTATTATATCCGTCGTGTATAGCTACTCGGTACTCCGATATAAATCAATGCATTTTGAATTTGACAGAAAACGCCGCGAAATATTCGGCGTTCGAAACGCAGCGGAATCCGCCGTGTAGGTATATATAGTCCCGGCCTAAGTATAGGTACAGATAATAATCGTAATCGATTAACATTCGCGGCAGTGATACATATGGTACAGTTGATTATTAATAATTATTACATCATTTTTAACTCACGATCAATGTTAATAAATTGTATACTACTAAAAAACGTTCCTCAAAAGCCGTAGTAAATAGTAATGTAATTTTAAAATTTTTATCATATTATCGACAGATCGACTCGGCGGTACTTGTAAGTTGTAGGTAGGTATACAATGCGCAGCATTGCAGTGACATCACGTGCGTGGTTTTTTTAAAATCAACAATCTATGTAAAAATCGGCGTAGTCGTCGGCCGTTATCGAGACGATTGTGAATTCGCAACGCGTCGGGTAGGTGAAAAGCGGCAGTGGTACTCCGGCGATTTGTCCCACCCAACCCTTGATTTAAACAGAAAAAAAAAAGGTGAAAACGGAAAAAAGTTGCCTTTGAAGAACCAGGGCACAGTGGAAATCCGGCGACGGGCGTCGTGGCCGAAGGTCGAGTGTCGGCTGTTCGGATTTTTCGTCGTTCGTCGCCACAGACGTGTCAAGTGACGCGAAAGAACGTCGTGTGAACGTGTCGCATCGTCGTCGTCGACGTCGTCCGGTCCGGAGAAAAACTGCAGCGCGTTTCACGCCGACGGGACGCACGAAAAATGACGTTTCAAAATATTATCCGGTCGCTCCGCGTAGGTGGCGCCCACGCGACGCCGACAGATTAATGATGATCGATGAACGCGCGCACGGTCCCCGCTGTCGGTGAATTTTTGTCGACGGTCTACTCAGTCCGAGTCGACCGGGTCGACGACAGCTGCAGAATAAAAATGAAAAACGAAGGAAAATGTCGTTCGGTCGGCCGTCACTCGTCGCCTCAATCTGTACAGTCTGTAGTCTGAAACGATTCGTGGCAGATCAATCACGTACGGACGACGACGTGCATCGCACGGCGTGCGGAAAAAAAAACCAAGGAAAAAAAAACCACGAAAAAAAAAACCAAAAAATAAAAACCAAAACATAAAAAACCAAATGAAAAAAAGACCACGGAAAAAAAAACCAAAAGAAAAAAAAACCATGAAAATAAAAACCAAATTTCATATTTGATTTCAAAAATTAATGAGTTAGTTAATAAATCAGAAAATTACAAATAAATATTTTGTCAGTAGAATAGAATATAAGTATAAACTGTAAATAATTGTATAGGTACTATGTTTTAGGAAAGTATTGTTGGCGTGTGTGTATGTACCTATATGAGTGTGTATAAAATGCACAAGTATTTAACCTTTCCTAAGGAGGCTGAATCTTTATTAAATTATTTTGATGAAACATATGTAAATGGCAAGTATAGGCAAGTTAAAAATGAAAATAATAAAATAGTTTTAAGAAATTGTCCACCTATTTTTCCACCAAATTTATGGAACGTAAATGAATCGACTTTAAATGACGAAGAACGAACAAACAATTCTACAGAAGGTTGGAACCTCAGGTTCAGTAAATTAGTAGGACAAACACATCCAACAATATGGACTATTATAGATAAAATAAGGTTAGAAGTGGCATCTGATGAAACTAAGCTGGCCCAAATTGAATTAGGTGTACCCCAACAGAAGCGACAAAACACGGTGTATAAAAAATTACAAATCCAGTTAAAAAAGTTATGTGAAGATTATAATAAAGGTACCCGTGACATTGAAAACTTTTTAACTGCAATTTCTTATACAATAAGGTATCGATAACTTTTTTATTTATATTTTATTCTACTGACAATTGATGAGATATTTATTTGTAATTTTTTATGTAATTTATTAATTAGTTAACTTATTAATGCGTGTTCTCTATTATACAATGAGGTATCCAGTGGCGTACGCAGGGGTAGGGTTCTAGGGTTCTGACCCCCACCGAAATTTTTTCATTTTACAAAACATATCTCATTTACCACCATTTGAATACACAGTCGATCAATTGTTGGTAATTTTTAATTTATTATTAATTATAATTTGTTATAACTTATAGGTAACTAATTATATAAAAACTGTAAAGCAAATTATTTAAATTGTTTATTATTATTAAAATTATTTACTCATGTAAAACCCTAACCGAACTAAAATCCTGCGTACGCTACTGGAGGTATCCATAACTTTTTTATTTATATTCTATTCTATAATGACAAGATATTTATTTGTAATTTTTTATATAATTTATTAACTAACTTATTAATACCAAAAATATGACAGAAAAAAATGATAGCAAAATATAAAAATTTGGTTTTTAATTTCATGGATTTTTTTTCAATTGGTTTTTTTTCCATAGTCTTTTTTCCATTTGGTTTTTTTTGTTTTGGTTTTTATTTTTTGGTTTTTTTTTTCGTGGTTTTTTTTTCCTTGGTTTTTTTTCCTACAACCGCATCGCACGCATTAACCTAACCGAATTCCGGGGCGAAACACGCACGTCCACGGCACAAGAACGGATCTATAGCTTATAGGGGAGCACTGGAGGCAATCCCCCCCCGTTCACAAAAAAAAAAAGAACTTTTAAAAACAATTTTCAACAAATTTTTCGAACAATTTTTCAAAACAATTTCATTGTTTATTCAAATGTAATAACATTATTTATTATGTCGTATTAAATTACAATTCAATTTTGTTTGCACTCAAAGCAGATTCAAATATTATAGTTAATAACCATCTATAAGTATTGATCATTCGAGTATTTGTTAGTAATTTAATCGTCTTTAACGGGAGTTCAGCTACGAAGAAACGAGTTATCGTGTCGATGGTGATTGGCGGAAATTGATTCTGGGAAAATATATTGGCAAACGACACGCGTGTCAGAAGTCAGACCGATGGATGATGACATGCTCGATAAACAACATTGTTATTATAGGTTTAGATATTTCCTCGGATATTTCCAAAATGGAAAAAAAAACGAAAAAGTGAATTTCATCAAAAGAAAGTTTTTATTTATTTTTTTTACACGTACAATTTCGAAGTAGTAATATTTTTTCATTTCTCCATCCTTTTACACGTACAAATACAATGGTTTCGTTAATGATTTTAAAAAATCCACAAAGTAAAAACGCGTGCGATTTAAGTGCCTCTCCGTGCACACATCCCAGGTTCCGCCCTTTTCGGGCACGTAGTAACAATTATTATGCTCACACAACACACCCGACACCGACCCGTGACACGACGTCGTGCGCAGAACCGGCACCGTGCCGCGACGCCGAGCTCTGTCGCAGTGTCGCGTACAGCCGTCCGTGTACGTAAATGTCGGTCGAGTGGTCGCCATAGGTTTTTTTTTCACACCGCCGAGACACGTACCCGGGTATAGTAGTATTGCGATTCGAAGTAATATGAGCAGAGCTTAGTGGTGAGGTAGTACAAGGTAAAACGAACGAATCGTAAAAATATCAGTCTACTCCGAGAGCTCGAGCACGCGTATAGAGTTTAGGTTATTTTACTCCGTCGGCCGTCGCGTACGTTCTTACTTTCTCTCTTTCTTTACTTTATCAAAACGATCAAAAGTCGTTAGAAGTCATAACGTTCGATCCGTGATCCCGGCTGTGGGTACGGAATACAGATATATCGCGATTAGATTCGATCCGATTCCTTATCAGTGTTTTAATTTTCTCTTATCACTTTATCGGCCGTTTAGCGAGGAGTCGAAGGGAAAGCCCACACATTGCGCCCGTCCGCCAATCACGGTCGATCGTTCGCGGATCTTTTACTCGAATTGTACTTGGCTATATATACATACACATTGCACCTACGTACGGTACAAAGAAAGAAAATATTGAATAGCAAAAAAAATCATTACTATATAGGCGCAGCGGCGACGACTGGCCTCATCGACCTATCGAAATAAACAGCCATGATTCGATAGTTGTTTTTGCTTCGTGATACTGAGGACCGCAAGCGATTCAATAAGTTTCAACAATAGGAGGTAATGGTAATTATTTATAATAGGTGTTAATAAATAATCGTGAAATGTGTTTCTAGTCACGCTCACCATGTCGAAGAGTAAGCAGCCCAGCACTGTGAAGTACTACAAGATCGAGATCACTAAGACAGAATGGGAAGTGCCCGTCAGATACCAAATGCTCACCCCCGTTGGTCTCGGTGCTTATGGACAAGTTTGGTATGGAGTTCATTCACTTGGTTAAAAGAATTGAAAATCATTAATTTTTTTCTTTACTTAATTTATCTTTTAAGCTCTGCTGTCGACAATCAGACAGGATTGAAAGTTGCTATAAAAAAACTTGCTAGGCCGTTCCAGACTGCTGTTCATGCTAAACGCACCTATCGAGAGCTACGCATGCTGAAACACATGAACCATGAAAATGTATGTATTCATCCAGATAAAACAATTAATTTACCAAGATTATTTTTTGCCCTCAGGAAAATTCCTATTTGTTTTTATTCCAACCTACCTACTATAATTTGGTTTTAAAATAGATTTTAGGTGGGTATCTCATTAAGTAACTTGTGTTAATGTGTTTTATTTGAAATTTAGTTAACCTTGAAATGAGTATAATAAAATGATCACAATATAGTAAGTAATTAACTTGTCAGCAAATCAAAATTATACTTTTAAAGGTTGTTAATAATTATGCATTTATACTATATGACATTAAAAAACAATTTTAAAACTGTTTGTTAATTGTTTATTCATCATTTTTAGGTGATTGGATTATTAGACGTCTTCACGCCTGCAAATAATTTAAATGATTTCAACCAATTGTTAGTAATATATTATATAACCTTTGTTTAAAAAAAAAAATTATTTTAATATTATCAATTTTGTTTTGTTTAGGTATTTAGTTACGCATTTAATGGGAGCTGACCTGAACAATATCATACGTACTCAAAAATTATCTGATGATCATGTACAATTTCTTGTTTACCAAATTTTAAGGGGTTTGAAGTATATTCATTCTGCTGGAATAATTCATCGAGTATGATAAATTAACTTCTTTCTTGTTTTTACTATCTATAATCTATAAGACTAAACACAAATAGGCATTTGCTGAAATGCTGTATCACATAATGTTATGATTTATTTATTAGAGTATGACATTATCTATGTAAATGTATGTATATATATATATAACTATTAGTATTCTGAAATCAGTCAACATCATTCCCATCTGTTGATACTTAAGTCTGAAAGTATCATTTAAATTGTATTTATACATCTTGAAAGTTTTTGTGATACAGAATTATTTCTCTTCTACTTGGTGACTTAATTTTGTATTTTAAATATATATACTAAATATTTTACTACATGCATTACTAATTTACAATAATTTAAATTTTGTGTTTGATAAGTTTAATTTATTAATTTCCTAAAGAGGTATTAAATAAATATTTTGGATGAAAAATGTAATTCTAGTTCAAAACAAACTAAAAAAAAAAAATTGATTTTTTGTTTGATAGTAATATTCAGTTAAATGACTAAATGAAAATACAATTTTTTAATAACTGAACTGTTATTTTAGATTCTGAGTGAATCGGAGAATGTATTGGTTTCACAATGATGTTTTTTTTTATATGTATGTGATCAAATTTTTGGGTAGTAATAATAGTCCAAAAGTTTCATTTAGCAACTCTATAGAGTTATACTCTAGCAACTCTATACCACATAAATTCCTATCTATAGTTTCAAGTTTTTTTTTAAGATTAATTCATTAAATTATTTGAAATTTGGCTGAAATAACTTTTTAAATAAAATGCGAGATTTATTTTTATTTTATAAAATTTGTAATTTTTGTTTAAAGATCAGAAATTTGTATACAAACTTTTTTATATATAGCCTTAGCTATATTTACACTTTAATAATAATGGGATATTTTTTATTTATTTATTTTTTTTTAATAAGTTAGAAGTGTTCAAATATGGCCAAATAAAGCATTTTTACTGATTTACCCATATTGAATTGACATGGATTTTTCTTGTTTTTGTTCTAGTGATTTTCTGCTTAGAACTTGAAAATTGCACCAATTGTTTTTTAATAGAATTTTTAATTTTTTCAAAAACTTAATTTGGTGGTACTGCAATTAATACTTGAGTTTTGCTGAGCATTGTTTTCCAAAAACAATAATTTATCATTCATTTCAAATTTAAAATAATTTACTTATACTACCTGCACGGCTACTTGTAACATTCGCTGATCTTAAAAGTGGCTTATGTAAGGTTCTCTACACTCAACACCATAATCTTGTCTGAGTGCTGAACTATACCCATGGTATGAAGTATGTCTGGGTTTTTTCTCAAACAAATTAGAAAATTTTTTGTTTACATTTCGAAAAATTTGTGTTTTCTAATTGTTTAATATATATGTTTTAAGATGTTATTAAACACAGAATATTTAAAATAAATTTACCGTACACAATTTAAAGTCAATCTCCTTAGATATTGAATATATAGTAAAATTTCAAATTTCAATCATATTACTGTTAATTATGATTTCATGTTTTATGAAGCAGATAAATTATTATTCTGAATATTAACAATAAGGTTTTTGGGACCTTAATTTAATATTATATTAGTTTAATTGTACTATGATGCCAGTCTTCTGTATTTGAGTTCTCGGTAATATTATTTTTAATAATATTTTTTTTGTTTAGGATTTAAAACCATCAAATATTGGTGTGAATGAAGATTGTGAACTTAAAATATTAGATTTTGGTTTGGCTAGACCAACTGAAAGTGAAATGACTGGATATGTAGCCACCAGATGGTACAGAGCTCCTGAAATTATGTTAAACTGGATGCATTATAACCAAACAGGTTTATTTTTTATTATAATTATATATATATAATTAGTTTAAGTAATACATGTTTTATATTTTTACTGACAGGAATTTATAAAATATTTTTTGTTGGTAGTAATATTCTATACAATTTAAATTTAACATTTTCATTTTAACATTTACTTACAGCAATAGTTTTAATACAATTAAGAATAAACTCTGATATTCGATAATGGTACTTTTTTTGTAATTTGAAATTGAATGTCTACAAATTTCATTGCATTGTGCTATAATATTTAAAAAAATTATTTAGCTATAAAGATATTAAATATTATTTATTAATAAGTATATTATGATTCTAGTATTGATTTTTATTACTATTAACAACTATATTGTTGTTTCTTTAATTTTTCCATCTAATATTCCTCTAATTTATCAATTAATTAACTTTAATCAATATAATAAATATGAGCCATTTTTATTTAGAGCCATAATAGCTGTACTCATAAGAAATTTCATTATGTTAAAAGATATGAAGTTATATATACATAGTGTTTATTATTTTTCTTAGACTGGAATTAATGGGGGAAAAAAAATGTTAAAAAATAGTCAAAACTTTAATTGCCCACTCTATATAAATACAATTTTGTAGGTTAATGTGTTTTGGTTCTATTAACCTTATAAAATAGTAGTTTAAAGTGACTGCCGTGCCTAGTTCAGTCAATTTCTACGTCATCTTTTCGATCGTTGACAACCTTATTGTGTGTTATAACTAACAATTTTCAGAAACGGCTATTGTACTGTTACTTTCTATTTTGATGCCGCCGATGCACCCTGAACTTTTTATTCTATTATCGAATTGAGTATAATAATTTATTTTGTTTATCTATGATTTCTAGGAAAATTGAAACCGATAATATACTGTTATATCTTTATTTTTCACCCTTAATTTTAGTTTTTAATAAAACATCCTTTGAATACTTTTCATACATTTTTAATTCCGATTGTTTGTTTTTAATTATAGTTGATGTTTGGTCTGTGGGCTGTATTATGGCTGAACTTTTAACTGGAAGAACATTATTTCCTGGCACTGATCGTATCCTTTTTAAATAATTTTGTATGTTTTTTTGTAGCTATTGCAGAGATTTTCACTTAAAATATATTTTTCTTATAAGAACTACTAAGACATACAACAGTTAAATTTGATTTTGGAAATATTAGGCACACCATCAAATGATCTGATGCAAAAGATATCCAGTGAATCGGTAAGTGTTAGGTCATTGAATTAATTTGCTTATAATCCTTAACAGCGTCTAAAAATAGATGTGGATCATTTAACA
The DNA here is from genome assembly GCA_027580255.1 of Therioaphis trifolii. Taxonomy (NCBI): domain Eukaryota; kingdom Metazoa; phylum Arthropoda; class Insecta; order Hemiptera; family Aphididae; genus Therioaphis; species Therioaphis trifolii. The sequence continues at coordinate 23,820,412 of CM050404.1, forward strand.
CGTGTATTAGTTTTGTGTGGAACACCATCCGGTGAATATTTAAATAAAATTAAAAGCTCGGAGGTATTATTTGATTTATAAATACAAATATATTACTTGTTAAGTGATGATTAATAATATATAAAATCAATAATATGTGTTATAAGATTTTATTATACTTTCAATTTAGGCCAAGAAGTATATTCAGTCTCTACCAGTTATGTTGAAAAAAGACTTTGGTGAAGTATTCAAAGGAGCTAATCCATTAGGTATAGTTTTATTTTGAAGGTCTCTGTCTTGTGTAATGTTAATTGTATTAATCTTGTGGATAGCAATCAAATTATTAGAAGAGATGTTAGAATTAGACGCTGACAAAAGAATGACTGCTGAAGTAGCACTTGCACATCCATATTTGGCACAATATGCAGATCCAACAGATGAACCTATATCACCTCCATATGATCAAAGTTTTGAAGATATGGAATTAAATGTAGAAAAATGGAAAGGTAAAATACTCACTATTTTGTTTTGTTCATTATTTTATATAAATTTATTTATGTACAAAATAAATCAAGTGATATTTTTTAAATTTTAGAACTTGTTTGGGAAGAAGTTATTAATTATGCTCCATCCACTCAATAAAAAACACTACATATTATTCTAGTATGATTTCCACATTTTGTGTAATATATTTGGTACAAACTATAAAAAGAATGCTCAGATTTATTAATGTTTTAAGTACTTAATAAGTTTTGTAATATTCTTAGATTGATATTTTCATTATTGTTATTGTTAAATCTATTCATATAAATATGAATTTAATTAAGTTTATTTAGTAAGTTAAAATTACCAACCAATAATATTATTTTATACTTAAAAGAATATTTCTAACACATTTTTTAACTCATTGTTTTATTTGATGTAATTACTAAATATTATAATTTTGTTTTGATTTTTTAATAATAATTCTTTTTTTTTTTCATGTTGTTAAATATTATACTACGCAATTCTACAATGTACATAATATATGTTATTTACTAATGATCACAATAAAAATAAACGACAATAATTTTAGGTTTAAGCTTATTTTAAAAAATACAAAGATATTCATATCTGTTGGCCATCCTTTATTGTATACAGAATTTTAACCCAACTATTTGGTCGGCATTGGCCTTGGCAATTGCAAAAAAAAAAAATGTTTGAAAAAATTTGATTAAAATTATCACTGTATACTTGAGCAAATTTTGTTCTGTTGCTAAAAATTTCTTTTATAATATTTAAATATATTTTAATAAGGGTATTTATAAAGGGTTTCATTCTCTGAACTCATATAAAATTGATTGTTTATTTCCCTCTTAGGATTAAATATACTGCGTTGTTTATGTCTGATAATTTTTTGATGACTTCAAAAGGACTTTAATATTTGCTAAATTTTTTTATTTATTTGGTTCATAGAAATCGAATTTGATAAAATCTTTTGTCCCGGATAAAAATGTATATGTTTGTGTTTTGGATTATATTGTTTTTTCTAAATGTACTGTTCCTTGTCTATAATTCCTGCCTCCCGGTGCATTATTTAAAATATTCTGTACTTTGAGTTGTTTTTGGGACTTAGTGAGATTAAACGATTTGTTATCTATTGGTAATTTACTATCTAAAGGTTGATTTTCTTCTATACCATGAAGTAAATAGAAAGGACTTGCTTTTAATCTCAAACTTAAAAATGTATTATAAGGAAAAATTACCATTTTATAATATAATGACCAGTCTTTTTTATTTTCATTTACATAATGTGGTAGACTATTGCAACTTATATTATTCATTGATTCTGTCATACTATTAGTTTGAGGGCCATAAGAGCTTGAGAATATTTGCTCAACGCCTCATCTTTTTCACACATGTTCGACTTCGACTTTGTTTTTGAAATGAATGCCTTAATCACTACAAAAATAAGGTGCTCCATATGACATTACTAAATCCATGAAGAAATATATTGTAGCTGCTTCGTTAGCATCTGCAATGGCTTTCGCAAAAGCCATTTTGTCACAATATGATTTATTTTAATAATTTATTCAATTTAGACCTTAAATCATTGTAATTAAAGGACCCTTTCGAGATAAAAAAAAATTGGCTAAGACATACTCTTAAAAACACGTGTACCTACTTCAGTAGTGATTTCATGCACTTGAGACTTTTCTTATAATTATATCAAGTGAAGACTTTCGAATATTAATTTCCCTAGGCCCCTTAAAGTCTAGATCCTGCCATGATTGAAACCATTATTATTGTGTTAGATTGAGCATCTAACCTATGAAATTCAATTTGTAACGTAATCGATAATAATAAACTTTGTCATTTGTTCATACAAGCACTTTTTATTTAGTTGTTGTTAAATTTTAAATATTAGTTGGTATAATATTGGGTTATAATATTTAAAAAAAATTATCTCGTCAATCGTCATATAGTTATTAAACTTTTGAATAATATATATATATATATATATAAAATAGTATTATATTTTAGTCGCATAGGTAGTTAAAATGTTCATTTGAATCAAAACCTCATAAAATGTTTATTCTAAGCACAGCAAAAATTTATATTAACCAATAAACATAAAATATATTTTTATATTTTATGTCTCAAAATTAATAATAAATGGGTTAACCTACAACTTTTTTAACACATTTTAAGTTGAGCATTGAAATTAAAATAATTTAGTAAACATTATTTGAGACTTAAGAGACTTTATACTAAGAGATCCTGACTAAACAATTTTAAAAACAATTTCAGTCTCATTAGATAAGTGTATATGGTTGAAGTCATATTACATTTTCGAGAATCAAATAATAACCAATAATTAAAAATTGTATTAGAAATTAACTTTCTAAAAACGAGATATTTTCAGTTTAACATTAAGCCATAAAATTGTCAAATGTTTTTGAAATTTTACAAAGCCAGATGAATTTCTGTTATTTGGTAAAACATTTAAGCCTATGGTTTCTACTTTTAAAGTTATGACTAAACAGCTAAAATCGTTTGAATGAAATCTCGTCCACCCTAAAGTACCATTGATAATCAATTTCTGATCCATAGAGTTATAGGACAAACCTTTTCATACACAGTTTAGTACTTAAAAAATTGTTTCCAGATAACAAAAATTATAAAATAAACTCAGAATTTAATATTCAATGTTTTTCAGAATACATATTATTTATTATCTAACAAATTGAAAGCAAACTATTTTACAATGTAACATTTATTGAATTATTTTCCTGGGGGCCAAGACCATTGGTCTGCATTTGGTTTAGCAATTATGGATTCCCATGGTTTAAACGCCAACATTTTCCTTGTCAAAAGTAATTCATTTTCCGCCTGTACAATTAGTTCCTCAGCTTGCCCACAGTTAATTTTCTTCTCGATGTCTTCAACTGTTTCAGTCTACAGGCAAAAAAAATATTAATATTTAATATTACGATGACCACATTATATACTGTTATTACTTCTTGAACAATTTTTGCTCTGTTGCTGACGATTTCTTCCGTATATTTGCGGTATGACGCGTCTTCTGGCATTTTGCGTATGGTTCGCAGGATTTTTCCATACAAAACACTTAAAGTGTAATGAGGATTTTTGGCTACATTGAGCCTCGTAAGACCAGTGGTCTGAAAATTAATTGACATATACTTATCACTGGACAATTTATAAATCTTAGAAGCATATTGGTATGAGGGCATTCACAAACACAATCGATTGATATTTATGGTAACATAAATTAATGTAGAACGAAAATGATTAGTGTTTATTACTAAAGATTGTAAATAATTAACAAACTTACCTTTTTTAAGTATTTATAGGACGACATTTTGAAGGACTTCTGAAAAAATTCACCAATTCACCAAGTTTATCTCGAAATTCGTATGGTAATGAAGTTAGTAATGAATACGTTCAAAATGTTGATAAGAATAATGATAATATTATCAGTCGTTATCATAAATCATTTTGTAAATAATCATTTCCGAATTCTGACCACAATCCAAGATCCGAGATATAATTATTAATTATTTGTAGGACTGTAGAAAACTAGAAATATCTATCTTGGTCTATGATTCTGACTGATAATTTGACGGTAGACAGATTTGTAATTGTTTGTCAATTGTACGTGCATCCGCGTTTGATCTAAGATCTTAGTGTTCTTCGATACGCTGCTGTGAGTCTATAAATTAATACTAGACGACAATCGGTTTTCAGTTGAACAATCCGTGGATATTCCTCATTAAATTTGATTGATCAGATTACTTATCTTCTGAGATTTGTCATCCTATTGAAAACCAGATGATTTAGTTTATGTATCAGTGACGTTAGGTAATAGACAGTTCCCTAATATATGGTTTACTACATTGCTGGCCATTTGATAATTTAAAATTCATCATGTGTTTTACAACTAATGAATATTACTTTGTGTCCCCAGGTTTCTTTGAACTTTGATCAATTTTTGCTTTTTTTCTAGCCGACATCTAGTCGAATATAAGATTTCACATTGAATTACAAACTTGACTATCAGCTTGTAAGTATAGAAAGTCTTGTAAGTACGTTTACTTGTTTTAAGTAGGTACTGCGAAATCTCGTTATCTATATTTGCTGATTTTTTTTTATTAAGGAATATGAAAACAGTTTGTGATATAAGTATATCTATTTTTCTTTATTTAGAATTTCACAATTATTTATGGTATCAACTTGTAAATACTGCAAGTCAAATAAACCAACTAGCCATAAAGTAACCAGATTAGGACAAAAATAAATCTATCTGAACACGAAATACAGTTTTGAAAATAAATTTGATTTACTGTTACTGTAATTAATAAGCTAGAAAAGTTTCCATAAAATATTTTAAACTATAATGAATACTAATTACTAATTAGTTATTATAATATTATGTTAATGTTTTTTTTTTTTTTTTTTTTTAATTATAATTATTTACTATCGCATATTTTTAAAACAAATCTTTGTGAAAAGTCACTAAAAAAAAAAAAAAAGTCCTAATTTTAATTTGTCTCTACAACTTCATTGATATTTAGCCATATGTAGCTCAAATACACCCACTCGAGTAAAAGCCATGAGTATTCTACTTTAAGTAGTGAACATCTTTATTTTTAAATGTACTAAATAAAAATAGAGACAAAAAAAGGTGAATTTTATTTTTAAATATTAATATAGTATCATACCTTAAACAATTGAAAAAAAATTGACCTTTTTACTGACAAAGTTTAGTCATATTAGACAGTTAAGAGACAGTAAAGAGGTAATTATATTATTGTTATTACAATGTGCACAGATAATGCAATTTATAAATTACCTATTCTCTAGTTGTAACTATCAACTTTTTTATTTTTCAAATATCTATCATATCAGGTTTATTACAGTGAATTAATCTTTATTTTATAATACCAAGTACAATTATTGAAATATCTTTTTTTTTGCAAAATATTCTGTTGCTATAACCTATAACGTGTAAATTATAGATTCAATACCCATCCAACAACATTTTTTTTTTTTTTAACTTTTTTTCTTTTAATACTTTTGGTAATGATAAAACATATTAAGCATACTACTACCAATTAGTTTGCTTAAAATGTGACTGCTTATTTTAATTTTATAAGAATTTTTTTATTATATTTTTAAATATTTAGTTAGTTGGCTCAAATATTATTATAGTTTGTACAATGTCTTAAATTAAAATTAGGTACCATATAGAAATTGCTTCTTGATATATTTATTCTCCTTGTGTGTGTTGACTTTATTGCCTTGAATTAATTATTTTTAAGGTACAGTAACACTTGAATTAATTCTTACATTTATTTTCAAATTTTTTTTTTTCTTAGGTCAACCTTACCATAATGAGTATTTCCGATTGGATTAGTAAAATATTTGGTTTCAACAACCCAAATACCAAGTAAGTTTTGTTCATTCTAATGAATATTGGTTTACTTTACTCTAATTCAATTTTTTACTATTCACAGTATTAATATGCCTGTAGAATTTCAATTACCTAATGAAAATATTGATACTAAAAATTACAATTTTGAACATGACAATTTGACTGGTAAATATTCAAAACTTCACATTGTTTTTTTATCATACACTTAATGTAATGTAATATTACGTAGATTTGTTTGAAACAAACAGTCCGTTCGAAGAGAGTATGAATATATTTCATTCAAGCATTGCAGATATGTTAAGACAGTTTAGATTAGGATTTCCCAATGATAATGAAAATTTCAACGACTTAAATATTTACATCGGTAAGTTTTTATGTATTCATTTTAAATAAATTCAATCATGACCGTATGTACCCTAACAAGAAAGAGTTAGTTAGAGGAACAGTAACTATCAACAATGTTACCATTTCATTTCAAAGGGGTCCAAATGTACAGAAGGTAAATTATTGATGAATAAGAATTATGAAAAACAAAAATTTCTTCTCTAAAATACTTATTTCAGAAGGAGCAAATTTCAAATAATTTTTATTCATTTTTTTTTTATTATTATTTTTTTTATCATTATTATAAATAAGTTTGTTGAGGATAAGAAAATATTTATTGCGCAAATTTGGCTTCATAGATTCTATTGTGGTTTTTGTAGCTACAATTCCAATTTCAATCACTAATAATGTATTTTTCAATTTTATGTAGATGACAATTTTAGCCGAACACCAAATGAAGAAGAAAATAATCATATTCCAAACAGGAACTTCATTGCTCGAAATTACTTTCTTAAACCTAGGTTATTTTGATCCTTTTAAAAATATGAATTGTCCTTTTCATTTGACTTATTAGTTTTAAATTACATATTACAGTCCATCACCAAGAACAATGAATGAAAGTCCAGTTCAAATCATAATGTCTCCTGGATTTCATGGTCAGGTCTGACAATAATCCACTTAAATTAAAAATGTTTTCTGTAAACATAGATTATGTTTTATTTTTTTATTTTTGTAGTCGAGTAGCAGTAGTAGATCTTATATGTCTACGAAGTTGAATGGTAGAACAATTGAAAAAGAAGTTACTACCAAACAATTGCATGGAGGTATCACTGAAAAAGTAATCGTTTTGAAAGATGGAGATCAAAAATGCATAACAACAATAACCGAAAATTCAAAAACTGGAGAGCAAAATTGTAGCAAACAATTCGTTAACTTGGACGAAAGTAATTATTATTTTGTTTGATTGTGAATTTACGAATATTACTTACTATGTTTAAAATAATTGTGATTAAGTATGATTTAATAAATGTTTTTTATTTGATGGTTATTTTATTAGTTTATTAAATGGTTTTTGTTTGATTTTGCAGGTCAGCTGAATGAATTTGAAAGTCGGTTTTCAAAATTTTGAATATGCAAATTAATATAAAATTGACAGTAAAAAAGAAAATATTACTCTCTAAAAGAAAGCAATATTTTTTTACTATTTATTATCACTCAATGAATCTACAGTTTTTACACTATGTGATAGTAATTGCAATTTAGTGTGGTAACCTATTGTAGTAAATGTTGTACTGTAAATTTGTGTAATTAAACTTTTTTGTCATTTAATATTGGTATTTATTATTTATTATTTATATAGTACCTACTAGCTACTGAACAAGTTTATTAACTTATAAATATTTTATAATACTAAAATGATAATTTAATAGTGTTGAATGGTAAAACATGCTGAATGGTAAAAATCAATTTCATTTCTCAGGCAATAATATTTCAACTATGTTAAATGTCACAGAAGTTGTCCATCGTCCATCACTATTTTTTAATCTTTTGTAAAAAAAAAAAAATAAGAGACCATCTTTAGGATGAGTTTTCACCACCTTTGAACGCAATATTGAAATCAAAAACCCAAATTCATTGTTTCATAAAAGGTTATCAAAATAAGATTATCATTCAAAAACTCAATAAAAATATTTTCAAACCTTGAACACTTAAAATAGAAAAAAAAAATTGTATTATTTTGAAATTTTATTGTTATAATATAAATTTATGTAGAATAAATATTAGTAAGATTTATTACATAAATAAATACATATTAATTTTTATATTTGTTTAGTTCAATAAATTATGAACCGGGGCATTTTAAAAGCTTAAATGTCACTTACCAAAGTTTACACTTATCAAAGTAGTCACATCTGTGAACTACGAATCAGTGTAACTTTGATTCGAACACTGACAACAGTGTCTACACTATATTTTTTGTCCAAGTACATTTGTCAGTAGCCAAAATGGAACCAGAACTGGCAGACGTAGAGTTATCAGTCTGCGGAATTTTAGCACAAGAGTGTGCAAACCATTTTATTCCTAATCATAAATAGAAAAGAAAAATGTGGGTGCAAGATTGGGTTGCCAGGCGAAATATTTTAGATGGATCAAATACGTTGTTAACAGAGCTCCGAGTGAAGACAGACCAGGTTTCATGAACAATAATATGAGGATGAGCGATGGTCATTTTAATATTTTACTGAAAAAATTGAAACCTGTATACAAAAACAGAACACATTTTTCCGAGAAGCAATACCAACTAAGACAAAGCTTTTAACAATATATTTAACTGATTTCTTAATTCACTGAATGAATACAAGTCATATTAAAATATTCTCGCCAAATACGAGAATTTTGATACATGTCCGTGCCGGCACGGATCAGACAACACGACTTGCACGAGCTTGTCATACATACGTGTGGTGTGTTTACATTATCAAAGTAGAGTCCGTGCCACTAATTCATGGTTCACAGACGTGGCTACTTTGATAAGTGTAAACTGGCCTTTAGAAACTGTTTTCAAAAGGTACATGACATTTATAAGATACAGACAAAAAACTCAATAGGCCAGTTAACATTGAATAATTACCAGGTAGGTAGGTAATAATTATGAAAATATAAGAAAAAATAATAAGAAATATCAGTTTTCATTTTTTGGATAATCTATGTTTAAAATTATTTTTATGATGTTGGTAAACTAAATTCATAATTACCTTCACTTATTTGGTAATAGCATTGATTATAGAATCAATGTTAATATAAACTCAAAAAAGTATTTATTTTAAATAATGTTTTTTTTTTAAAATTTATTCAAATGTAAATAATTTGTTAATACATTTAAGATATATTTGAAATAAAAAAATTGATACTTTTAGTAATTGCTCAAACAGAAATGATAATTAATATTGATATGTTTGTATTAAATATTGTTTAAAAACACAGATGTGTACTAAAAAAAATAAAACATCCTTAATATTATTTTGTTCCTATTTTAATTATAAAAAGGACATGATTACTGATCAATTATTTTAACAAAAATTACAGATTAAATAATAACAATTAATATAGATACATAATATTTTTAACGGTGCAAGCCTGAGCGTTTACATATTTAAAAACAGCAAAATGCAACAGGTATACATAAAAGGTTAGATTTTGTTTTAACTCCTTTCCAATAGTTTTCCTTATATTGGGTTAACCTAATAGTAAGCAAAAATGTGATTATTTTCAAACCATTTTTAAATTCGGAAAAAAAATAATAGGTTTTGCATATCACCGGTTGAGAATACTAAAAGCTAAACATATTTAGGAGAACTTAAATTATTAAGAATGCTTATGGCCCATCCAAGTTACCTTATATATATATATATATGTTTACACTTCACACCTTTTTTTTCTTAGTATACTGAACAATATTTTAAGATTTTGTGATTATGTGATTAATCCAATATTATAAAAGTAGGTTGAGTTAAATATATTTATGGTGTCTCAAGCAATAAACTACTTTATTATTAAAATTTCTATCAATGTAATAGAGTATAAAGACCATATTTTTTTCATAAAATAAAAAAATATTTAAGTCATCATGTTGATTGAATGATAATATAATTTAGCCATGTTTAAGTACTTAAATAAATATGTGATGCATAATAATAAAATCATTTAGAGAAAATAATTTAGATGATTTTTAAAATAAATTTGTATATTTGGGCGAATTTTTAACTATTAACTATGTTAATGCAAATTTTTATTGGGTAGTTTTACATTAAAAAACTAGTTATTTTCTCAAAACATTTTACTTACTCAAAAAAAAAAAAAAAAACCCTGTTTAAAAATTTTGAAAGTTAGACAAACTGTCCATTAAAAAAAAAAAAATGGATTTTAAGGTAAAATAAAATGAATAGTTTAATAAAAAAAATATTCATTTTATACAATTCAAAATGAAAAATAAATAATTTAAGAATCTGACAGTCTTACATACATGGTAAATTATAAATTATACTATCTAGTATCTATCTATACTATATTATACATTCTGTAATTTTATAGTTGTTCAGAATAATGAACGAATATTTTAATAGCAATAATTTTTTTGAAACAATAATTCTGAATTACGTTTTTCAGTAAACTATGAGTATCAAATTCATCAAATCTATCTGCAAATGTGTTTAAATAACATTTGTAAAATGCTTTAAGTTGAATGAATGAAACCTGTATAATTAATTTGTCAATAATAATTGTTTTAACATTAAGGTTCAAGTCAGTGGATAGAAATAAGGTTAAGGTGTTATCTACCAACCAAATGGAGAAATTTATTTTATTTCAGATCGCTGTGAGAATTTATCTCAGTAATAACATTAAAAATACGAAAATAAAAATCTAAAAATTGAATATTATCACCATTATTTAAGTCAATTCATAATTATGTCAATAATAACAAACTTATTTTACCTTAAACAATTTCTAAAAAATCTTCGTAAAAGATCAACAAAAAAAAGAAAAAAAATTATATAAAATAATAATAATCGTTATTAAAATAAAATACATTGCATTAAAAATGTTTGAGTTTTGAATTTGCATATACCTACATAGGTATAAGTTAACAAATAATCCTGACAAATAAATAATTATTATGTACAGAGTAATAATTCTTAGTGGTATCTAATAAAAGCATTACATTTAAATATTGAAACCAAGATGAGAAAAATGCTTATGTGGAGACTTATTAGGTAATAAATTTTGCGCAACCGAAACTTCTATTGGCATTGTTGTAGCGCAAATGGCTTTGTTCACTTGTTGACCAAATAAAAATAGAAAACAAAAAAACATAATTTCCCCTAATTATATTGTTCAGGTAAAACGTATGAAATATCATCCCATGGATGACGGTAGAGTCCTTGTTTTAATCTCTTTTGATCCATGTAATGTCCTAAAAATTACAAATAAAATAAATATTTAATGAACAATATTTGTGTGTGTGTGAGAGAGGGAGAGTGATAATGAATTACTAACCAATAAATCCAATACTTCTTCCAAGCACAAACAAACTGTTGATTGAGCCCATATCAATATACTCTTGAGCTTCTTCTCGAGTGAAACTTCCACTATGCCGTAACAAGTCACAGAATGATACAGCTATACATCCATCAACATTCAATATAAGGTTCGGCTTTTTAGATGTAGTAATTTTCTCTACTTCTAAAGCGTATTTCAATAATGGAGTGGCTGGGAAGTTTTCTAACACAAATTCTTTGATAATCTTTACTCTCATGTCTGGATTGTTGATCTTAAAATAAAAATATTCACCCATCAAAGTAAACAAATAATCCATTAAATAAACAATTACTTACAGATTTTACACGATGACCAATGCCCATGATCAATGATCCCTTTTTGCGCATTTGGTTCACAAATTCCATAGGAATTAATCCAGAGTCATAAGCTTCAGTAAATTGTTTAGCTGCGCCATCCAATGCACCACCAAATCTATCTCCAATTGTCAATAACCCAGAAACTAATGATGAAACTAGATCTTTACCAGCTCTAGCACAGACAATTGTATTGTGTGCACCAGATACAGCCGGTCCGTGATCAGCAGTTACCATAAGGCACATTTCAAAGAATTTACATACATATGAAGGCAAAGACCGTTGGAACCATAAAAGAGAAATTACTCCTCCAATACCCATATCAGCTTTTAGAACATCACTAATTGGCATACCAGCATACAATAATTCTTGTCCACGTTCATCACAAATACTAGTCATGAATGAGGCTGGTTTACGAATGAGGCCAAGTTCGCGAGCCCAAGAATAGTCCATAGGAACTGTTGGAGGTGGTAATTCTGGTTGAGGGATAATTGAACCTTCTTTTACCAATTTCTTATAGACTTCATTAATAATATCACCCAAAAAGTCAAATGAAGTAGGCACAAATGCACCAGCTGCTTTAAGGCTGGCATTTTTGGCAGTAGCCGTTTCTTGGTCAGAATTAGCACACGAACCAGCATGACCAAATTGAACCTCCGACGTAAACATACCTGATGAAAATATTATTTTTAATTATAATATGTTTATACAGAATAATATAGTATACAAAATAATACTCATAAACTCACTAGCACAAGTTCCAATACACCATGCCACAAGTGGTTTTGTGATTTTCTTTTCTTTCATCGCTTCACAAACCTCATATTCTTCAACTCCTCCAACTTCTCCCAAAAGGACAATCATTTTAATTTCTGGATCTGCTTGGTATCGCATAATATGATCCATAAACGTAGTGCCCGGGTAACGGTCACCACCAATTGCTACACCTTCATAAACGCCATCAGTGGTTCTTGAGATGATGTTATTTAACTCATTTGACATACCACCAGATCGTGATACATATGCAACACTATTAATATTTTATACATATTTAGCTTTAATGTAAAATGTATTAACATATTAGATTAGATATAATTTATTATATACCTTCCTGCTCTGTATAATTTTGAATGTAAAATGTTGTCCATCATACCACCAGTGTTACCAATCTTGAAACAACCTGGTTTTAATCCACCAACAGTAGCAGGTCCAATGACTGTTACTTTTTTTTCATTGGCCAACAATATTAATTTTCTAGTCATATTTTCTGGAATACCTTCAGCAATAATGGCAATAGTTCTAATCTGTAAAAATGTTATTAATAACAAGGAATAAACAAATTATAAAATAGTTTTAATTATTTATAAATATTTGAATTTGAAACTTACTTGTGGATAATTAAGGGTTTCAATAGTACTATCATAAGCAGATCGTAAAGAAGCAAAATTAACTAGAACATCAGCATTACGATGTTTCAACATGGCATCCTCCATTTTCTTGTATACTAAAAAAATATTTTAATAAGTTTTTTTTCAAAAGTGAATTTAAATCCAACACTTACCAGGAATCAAAACTTCTTTGTGTCCCCAATAAAATTTCAATTTATGGTCACCAGTGAATGGATACACAAGGCAAGCAACAGATGGTTCATGTCTTCGACAAACAAAATCAAAATCAAGCATACTCTGAAAAATAAAATAATTATAAAATCAACATATTTTACATAGATTAGAATAGTTTTTAAAAAAGGTACAAAAATATGACAAAACAAATTCAACTAAAATAATTTACCTGTACAGCTCTAGTCTGCATTCCCCATACAATGGCCTTGGTGTTGTTACTAAATAAAGGTTTAACTGGAGAGACAGTAGCAGGAAACTTAGGTCGAACAGATGAAGAAGTTACTGTTGGACTTGTTGCACCATCATTAGAACCATCAACAACTTCTTGTTGAGCATTCACAGAATTTGAGTCCTAAATTTTTATAATTTTTTTTATAATACCTTCAAATTGTCAAGTAATAAATATTAATATATTGTCTAACCTGTCCACCAGGCAAGAGGAAATTGGCAGTAACAGATTCTTGTTCAGTTTCTTTGGGAATTGGTTTTTTACCCAAAGCGTAACCAACAATAGCTGTCATATGGGTTTCTGGTCCAAACACATAAATTGGAATACGTAAAGTCTTTCCTACTTCCCTTATAATTCTAAGACCTTCTTGGTAGTTGGGACCCGCACGACGAACGTATATTGTGATGTTGTGTTCCAAAATTTTAGTCTGGTATTCTGTTAAAGCAGTGACAATACCTTTGAATGTAGCAGCTACATTGGTGAAGTTAGCAATGCCTCCTCCAGTAATTAAAACTTTGCCATCCGGATGTTTTTCTTGGGTCATTAAACCCAAAATTGTCTTTGCATACTCATAAGTTTGCTGCTCTGATGGAGCACCACTATATTCTCCATAATTAGCTAATTCACTAGAACCACCATAATCACAGATCGTATCAGCATAAATAACAGAAGCACCACCACCAGCAACCATTGTCCAGATACGTCCTTTTTTGTTTAAAATCGTTAACTGAATAAATACAATTTAAATTATTAATTAGTAAACATAAACATTAATTATGGTTTACTTTAAGAGAAGCTCCACTTTTAGCGTCTAAATCAGCAATGTATGCTTCTTCAGGGAAAGCATCACGTCCGAAGGGTGGTGGATATTCAATTTCACCCCAAGATGAACGACAAATAAAATCAGCAGTAGAGTCAATTTTAGCAGCTAAGTCCAATATGTATATAGCACTATCTGTTACTACTAACGGGTTTATTTCCAAATATGTAAAGTAAAGATTAACATACATTTTATATAAAGCAACTACAAATGTTGCAATGGCCCTAAAAACAATAAAATACATAAAAATTAAAATATGAGCTATAATTTTTAATGTAATTTTTATTATTTAATAGGTATTATTTTTGATTTATATTTACTTTTGTTTGGCTGGACTGACTTTGGTCAACAGTTTCTCTAAAATTTGCTCCTCAGTTACATTTTGTCCAATTGGCACTTCAAGTTTTAATGCTTTAGCATCAACATCTCCAATGTCAACACCACCCTCATGATGGAAAAGAATAGTATCAGCATGGCGATGAGAGTAAATGCACACATATGCTTCCTCCTCCTAAGTATAGTAATTGTTTAGAAATTTAAAATTACAATAAATAATTTCTATATAATACGAACAGCTTTATGAGGAATGAAAGGTTCAATGATAAAATTTTTCAATTTTCCAGTTGCACGACCTATTTGTTGGTCCTTTCCCAAACGCTCAAGAATCCATTGTTTAGCACCAGAGAAGTCAGTTTTTACTTTGATCAAACCTAATTTACCACGCCGCTTGATCAATTGATCTGGTTTCGCAACTAAACTCTTAAAATGAAATAATATACATTATTAAAAAAATCATAAATGTTATTTGTTACATTAATTAAAAATTAAAAATCCAGTTAATACTTCAGATTTAAGCCATGGGTTATCCAGTACGAGGTCTTCCCATTTTGTGTTTTCATTTATAGAAGCAAATCGGCACTTCGCAGCAGATGTTAATGGAGCCAAGTTTCTGTTTATGATATCTTTACCAGTCGCTTCACTTATAGCTTTTGCTGACATTATGAATCAACTGAAATAATAAAATGTAATTAAATTTAAGTACCTAGGTCCTAGATGATAATATGGTTTACGATTATCAATACAAAATATTATTTTTAGTTAACATTGCTTACGCATAAAAGTAATTGATGAAAAAAATCTTTATGATAAATTGATAACATATTAAAATAATATTATCGAACTCTTAAGTAGGACAATGTTTCAAATGAGACTTTACATACATTTTCTGATTATCATACTAGTTGACTAATGAGTAATGACAAATAAGTTTAATAAGTTTTAAACACTAACAAAAGGACAAATCTATGAATAAACTAGTTTTTTGGGGTTTTTACATATCATATCTTAACACAGCATATTTTAAAACTACACAAAATGTAACCATTTTTTTTTCAATAGAGATAACCTATAATGTTTAAATTTATTTGATAATATCATTGATATTTTGGTAAAAATAGGAAGTACAAAATACCAAATTAGAAATGTATATTTAGAATACTTTGACTCTTCAAATATTTTTGGAAGAAAATTTAAAAAATCACAGGAATTTTGGTTGATTCCACGTCATATATGATAACTTTATAAGTTAATAATTATATTAATATTATTATAAATTAATAGTTGAAATTTTAACTTATGACTTAACTAATAAATGTATAAATATTTTAGGGTCAGTTAAAAAAATTAATAATTCATTTAAATATATACGTATCATTTATTAAACATTTAATCAATGTGTGTGTATATACATATATATATATATATATATATATATTTATATTTATTTATCGATTTCGAATAATCCATTTGAAGTGCAAATTAAAAACATTTAAAACTGCATAAATTTTCGAAATCGTGATTATATATATTTAATATTTATGATAATTTCATTTATAAAATAGTTTTAGAAATAAAATTACCTTTACATACACAATTTACTATTGTGTAATTTATTCTAATAATCATAATATTAAAAAATGAAATAGGCGTATGAGAAAAAAATAGATAACACAGGGGTCATATTAAAGGTTAACTTCAACGAATAAGTTAACTTGAACGACCTTAAATATTATACATTTAAAAAATATAGCAGATCTCTTTACAAGATTAAAAACCATAATGATGAAAATGAATTATACTAAAAATTGACAAAAATAAATTTAAATAAGTATTATTATAATTCAATTTTCATCAATTACAAATGAAAAATTAATTTGATTAATATCTTATTATTATTCCTTTTTAACGTATGCATCAATTACAGACAGATTACAGTCGGAAATAAGAATAAATCAGACATCATTTTCATAAATTATTTTTAAATATATGAATATTAATTTTATTTATAAAATATATTTAGAAAGTTTTCGATTAATACCTATAATAATAATTATTATTATTTCTTAGTTTTCTATAACCTCTTATTTAAAACAAGTAAAAAAAAAAAAAACCAAAAATGAACAATATATTTTATAAAATACACGTTGAAATAATATATGAAATCATGTTTCTTTCACATCGACACTAACAAAATTGTTTAAATCAACTTAAAGATCTAATTATATAATTTAAAAAAATAATTTTTTTATTTTTAATCAACAATATCAATTTTCATAGGTCTGCGTGAACTGTTTTACAAGAGTTTAATGTAACCTTTAAAAATTACGAGTAAATAACATAAGTACCGCCAAAAAAGTTCAGATATAAATACCAATTAAGTAAATCTCGAGAATTAATTGAAAAATTGATTATATAATATATTTTAATTTAGACACTAGGTACAAAACGGATAAAAATACTAGAGTAAAAGAAATTGAAGTAATGAAATGACATGGCACTTAACTTAGGATCAGATACGAACACACTTCATATTTTTTTGATAGACTATATAAGTTCAATAATTTAATTGAGTACAAATATTATTGAATGGGTAGAAATTACTAATGAAAGTGGCCAGGAATACGTTAAAATTCAAACTATTTTGTTAATCAGAAAATTGTAATTTGTTATAATTTTAATAATACCTTATATTACTCAAGTTATTCTATACAATATTACATAATTTTACTTTAGACTCTAACACTAATGTTAACAACAAAATTTGAAGAACTATAATGTATAAAATGCAACTAAATATATTCTATAATCAATGGAATTCTACAAAAATATTAATCAACAACAATTATTATTTTTAAAAAAATGCTTCAGATTGTTAGCATTGTAAAAATGTAGTCGTAGTATTATTCCAAAATATTGATTTTAAGCTATACATTATGAATATCTAATAAAACACTAAAAATAAATAATACGTTTAAAAAATTAAATAATATAAAATTCTTGTTATTTCAATTATGATTATTTTTTTAAAATATAATTTAAAATGTAAATTACCGGTTATATAATTTTGATGTAGACGATTGGGTGGTGTAGGACGTTAATATTATAATGTATTAAATATGTATTTGATAGAACTAAGTTTATTAGTTAATACGGTTGTAATGAGACGGACACCGTCGATGGCGCGAACACGACTGATCGGAGAAAGTTATTAAGCTCGCCCTTTCTTACGTGACCAAGGTCGTAGCAATACCTAAAGTATAATAATAATAATAATAACCTATTGACTTAGACCGGTATAGATAATGATTATAATGAGTGAGAACATTGTGAGGCCGGTTTTGTTGGGTCAATTTATCAAAAAAGTCATTGATAGCTAAATCTTTGGTACATAAAAACATTTTGGTTTTCAGCCAAATGTTCCCTTAACTTTTTTAAGTTAAGAACGATTCACAAATTGATCATTAAGATTGAAATGCATGGTTTCCATTAACTTTTCCATAAAAAAAACACGAAATTCTGAAAATATATTTTACACAAAATATAAGAAATACTATGCAACTTAGTAACTAATTCTTCGAAAAAAAAAAAAAATGTGCATACCAACGTAAATTATCAACTTAGTTTATATGTATTACAACTAACAAAGAATAAATTAAACTTCAGAACATTCAAATATGAAATGTCAGTAAATAATTTTAAAATAGCACTTTCAAGTTTTTAAATTATTATTTGAATAATGCAATACATAATTTGGTGGTTTTTTTTAAGTATATAATATTGTGAACGTTCAATTACATTAAACTTAAAAGAAAAAAGAATTATAAATAGATACCCATTTTACAGGCATAACTGTTTCATCATTCAATTAATAATGGTTGTATTATTTAAAATATATCTTTTTGAGTACCTAGTATTAAATATTAAAGTGTTAAATGTCATCAAATGATTTTAATTTAACGCACGCGATGTATATACGTTATAAAAATGATATAATTATTACATCAGAGACTACAATTTTTTTTAATTTCAACCAAGATTCATTCACGTAAGTATATTATTAATACATATTGTGATAAAAAAAAAAAAAAATCTATCTCAAAGTAGTATTCAACCTTTTACACTTTTATAGGTATGCGGAGAATATGCACTTCCCATTTTCAACCCTAAAAGCATACATTTTGAATTATTTCGGAAATACAATTGAAAACATTAATACCTTAGCAAAATTTAGGTACATGACACACTTTTTAAAAATGTTATCACTATATATAACTAAGAATTTTAAAAGGGAATAATTGTTTTTGAATATTTTGATACCTATCTAAAATGTTTAAATTGGACGAATAGTTTAAGATATAAAATCATTTAAAATGTCTATTAGTGTATTGTACCTGGTGGAAGTAAATTTTTGTGACTTACTACCGCTGAGGCACTGAATCATCATAATGATATTCTAAAATTTAAATCTTTATCTCATGAACTACTTATATATATAAAAATATATATATATATATATTTTTTATTGTCAAGTATAAAGTTTAAGAACTAAACAATCAAATTAATGTATTACCAAGTTAAAATTTGGAAGAACATTCTGAATAATTCATTAATAATTATTCATTTCGTACACGATGATTCTAATACTTTATTATAAATCCCACAAAAACGAAATTATTATAGACACATGCGTAGTATATTATTTTTTTTTCAAAGAACTGGGTTTAGTTGGTCACGACACCAGCGCCTATTTAATCTCCGGGGTGGATTGCCTGGTATGTGCTCGCTACCTTGAATGGTATGGATATCAGTGGGTTGGAGTGACTGGCAAGTTTGGCATGGAATCTACTGTAATGGGTGAGTGTGATTTGGTTGATGGTTTCGATGTTAAGATCATAGTGGAGTGAGTGATTGGAAACATACCAGGGGGCAGACGTTATTAGACGAAGGGTGATAGAAATGATAGATTGAAATGTCTGGATTGTATAGGTTTGTGATGGTTTAGCACAGCCCCATATTTGGATTCCATAGGCCCAAACAGGTCTAAGTATGGTTTTATAAATTGTAATTTTATTATTAAGTCAAAGGTTAGATTTTATGATGGGGCGAAGAAGGTGAAGTATACTATTTAGTGCTTTTCTTATAGATTTTAAATGGAGCCCCCAAGTGAGATGTAAATATAAGTTACCTATATAATATAATCTTAACAAAAAAAAAAAAAAGAAAAATTTCTCAAGAAAAGAATGTAATTTTAAGAATAAGGAGAAACGAAACATAATGTTTGTTTTCAGAAATTATATCAAATATATCTACTAAACTTACATATTTTAAACCTATATACTTTCAAATATTGATAAATATTAAACGTATGTTATAAACCAAAATAAAACATTTAGTTTATTTGAGAAAATTTAAAAAACTGACTACATTATTTTGAATTATTTATAATATTATTTGCTAACATACTATCCATTAGTAAATTCGATTCAAATAAAATTAATTCAACATAATTTTTAAGAAATAAAATATAATATCTATTAAATATTTGGAGTTTATAGCACTATATGTGTTGCATGTACATATATTTAGAATTAAAGGCCAACTACCACAAACTTGCTAACAAATAGTAGCCGAAGGTCATCATTAACATTCGAAACAAGTCTTGTATAAAAGTATAGTAAGATACGTATTCCAAAGAACACAAGTAGTTAAGTCTGTAAGCATATTAAGTATATTGTACCATCAAAACAAATTTTCAAACCGGCAACAAAACTCGTATCACACAGTAAAGTTTTCCTATAAGTAAAATATTATTTAATAATTAACTAGAAAAAATCTGGTTTAATTTAATTCTCAAGTAAAAATGTAGGAAATTAATAACCAACATCAAATACGTACTTTTTTGACCTTGTTAACAGACAAGGTCATACTTTTTACAAATAACAGAACAAATTAATCTATTTATACCTAATAACGTAATATAATATTGTTTAATATAGTATTATCAAATAATAAAATAAAAATTAAATTAAATTGAAAAGTGACTGTTGCCCAAAATAATTTACGAACCAAAATACCGAAGTACTGAAAATAAAATGTAATATATTTTAAATTAGAAAATTTATTTGTCTATAATTTTAAGAAATATCATCAATTTAATTTGTTGTGGGGTATATTTACGAACATTAAGTGAAAAATAGAAAATGCACATAATTTTAAATATTTGAGTTTTACAACCAAATGAGTACTGTATAAATCAACACTCGAATAATACATCAATAGGTAAACAAAATTAAAGAACTCTGCATTTTTTCCTGATTTCACTCATGTTATGTGTCCCACATGAAAGTGAAAGTACAATGCTATCAAGTTAACTGAGTTAACAATATTATGTAAGGATATAGAGAAAATTAAGTGACACTGGTAACTGGCAGATCCAGCTTTAGTTACCCCCTCCTGTATCCATCCTGTTCAAATTAAGTAAATGGTAAAAGCTAATACCTAGTTAAAAGTATTGTATGAATTAATTATTAAACTTTGAACTATTTATTAAATCATTTTTAAGTCTTCCTCATTTACTTGGGCTGATGCCGATTTTGTTCAATAAAATGGTACACGTACATGGTTATGTTGTAATTTTGTAGGTGCTTTCGTTTAATAATTAATATATTATATTAAGTAATTTTTCACCTTTAAATAATCATTTTATTTTATATGTTTAATATATTTACTTATTTATAAGTTAATACTTATCTTTATCTACGAAGTTCAAATATTAAACGAAAGCACCTACAAAATTACAACATACCCATGTACGTGTACATATTATGTTCTTATACACAAAATACCAATAATAAGGTCAATACAAACAAACGAATACAACAAATACAAACAATATATGTCATAATTGATGAATATAATTTTGCAAAAACGTTTTCTAAAAATTCAAAATAATATAAAAATAATAACAAAATTACAATAATTTTCAATACCTATTATAAATACTATTATATCATTTGTACGTAATTAGTTCTCACGACCAAAAAAAAAAAAAAAAAAGAACGTTTAATTAATACAATTTTAAATGTTGATGTGTTAAAGTACAAGTGTATGTAAGAAATAGATGCTTATGTATAAATGAACTTAAGTAACTCCAAGGACTCCTTAACATTGATAAACCCTAACCCTGCAGGTATCAGTTTTAGATCAAAGAATCGCATATTTATAATATGGGTATAGGACGTAACTAATATGTGACGTATTATTTATAGATAGAATAATCAAATATTTTTTCAATTTGTTTATTTATGAAATAGTTAATGATAAAATACAATATTTTATATTTTGGTTACATTTTAATCAGAAGTTTAAAAAAGACTGCAAAAGGTGAGTTTTCCCCTAATTTACCTCAACAATAGTAAAAACTATTAACAAATAACATTGTAATGATATTATTTGTGATTTAGAAGATGTTTTTTCTTAAAATCTGTAAAAGTTTTGACAAAATATTAATATTAATAATTTAATAAAAATAATAAACCTAAACAAAGAGTAAGTTAATTGAAATGCAGTACATGGAAAAATCGATTTTCTTTGGTATTTTACCAAATCATTTAACTTTTACTTAATAATTCAATAATTAATGAGTTCTATAAGTTATACTCGAAATGTCAACTAAATTTTAGATATTATCCTAAATGTATTTCCATGTATCAGCAAAAATATACATTTTTATTTTTTGTTCAAAAAAAAATCATATTAATTGTATAAAAAATAATTACGAAAATCCCAAGACTTCATAATTTCTCTCGAAAACATCGAGGAATTCTATATTAGTTCAAAAGCGGTCAAAATTGTTTGAAACTTCTAACAAATAGAGAAATTAAAGTATTGTTGATATTTTCAATGGATGAAAATTTCAAGTTTAACAATATTGCTTATAGAGTCGTAAATGTATAACTAAATAAAATTACTAACATTGATTTGATGAAAATTAAAACTTTTTTTGTTTATACGTATATAATGAAAATTAAAAACTTAAATGAAGTCATTTTTCTCAATTTCATTATTCGTTAAAGAAACACGATGCTAAAAAAAGATAATAAATCTATCTAAACATCTAATAATTAAAACTATGAATTACATTTAACTTTTTTCATTTAAAACAGTATATATTTATACCACCTAGTCTTTCTTGAGAATATAACTTAATAAATTAGTTACCAATAATTATAAATAGTTTAAAGGTGGTTTCACATCTAGCAAATGTTCCCCATGTGAATATTTGCTACCTGTGAAACCACCTCTAATGTAAACATATTGTATTATATTTATTCACTAATATAAACTGTATACAGTAGTACACTAATATTTTCCTATAAATACCAGGAATTCATGATAGGTATATTACTATTAGAATATACATTCAATTAACTAGTGTGGAACTTGATGGATCAAACATATATTACATGTAAAATAATATTTGTAATTTACAAGTCAATAATTAATAATTTTAAATGGTAAATAATAATTTAAAGGTTATAATTAAGTTTATATTAACTTAATTGAATGAAGCTGTAATTTGTATTCTTTTACTAAACCATTATAATAATTAAACCATTCGAAACAAATACTTATATTTGTAAATACCAAATTTATAAAGCAACGTACACATTTTAACTGGATACTACAAAATAAATAAACTGCATTTTGTCTTTGTCATGTCATCAATATTATACTAATGTCACTATCAATTTGAATGAAACTATCAAAATACATAAGGAAAATTACACTAGGGATATTAATAATGTTAATTTTACAATTCTAGTCTGTAACCGCAATTATAATACTGTATATTTCAATAGACTATTAAAAATTGGAAAAAAATGTCATTATTTTTATACTAATTACATTGACATTATTAATATTAATTAATAATTGTCTGAAAATTTATCTTTTGACGTAAAACGTGATCATCGTTATATTTATATCATCGAAGCTGTTAAAAAATGTTAAACCGTTTAAAATAAAAAAACTTTCGAGTTAAGGTAGTTTTACATACAAATGAACTTTTGTATCTAAAATTATACCAAATTAAAATTGCGAAATTTATCTAATTGAAACCACATATTTTTAATGTTTAATTTTATATTTGGCCCAACAAACCGTGAACATTTTTGACCTTCCATAGTATCTATTACTAAAACAAATTTTCAAAGGCTAAGACTATTGATTTTAAAGTTCTAAAAAAACTTTTAAATATGTTCAAAGTAATTAAGTAAAACGAGTGTTCTTGGTTTTTTTTTTGCAATTTTCTGGAAATAACCGAAAAATTTAGAAATTGCATATTTTTCAAATACCAACTAGGAACTAAAGACATTTTTGAAATAAAAACAATCTATATCAATTAAACTTGAGAAAACTATACAATGAAACCTCAGTATTTCGAAGTCGCAAGGGTCCAAAAAAAAATCGACATATCGAAACTTCAAGTTACCGAGGGAATTTAAAACATTCTTTGAAATGATCGGGACTGAAAAAAAATCCACATGCGGGATTGCGGGAACTTCTAGATACCGAGGTTTCATTGTATTGTCTTATTCAAACAATTACAAAAAAAGATATAATTGTATATTTGCACACCATTATCTTATTGAAAATGTATAGTAAATTATAATTTAAATTTTACGAAAATTAATATTAAGTACATACGTTTCAAATCTATGACCGTTAGCCAGCATATAACTTTAAAGCTTCTACAGTAACTACAGTAACTTGACTTAATTTTCGACGGAGAAGAGTCATTTTGGAATTGTTTTTTTATTTATGTATTAAGTAACTTTTGTATCATGAAAAAAAAAAAAAATGAAAAGTCATCATCTCTAGAATAGTACTTTTATCAAATTATTATTTTAATAAAATAATTATGAATTATAATCTTTAATTAAAGGCATGTTAATAAAAGTATCAACTAATATAAGTCTTTAAATATGGGTAGGTTTAAAATAATGATATTTAAGTGATTTTTATTCAAAATAAATATTTAAGAATAAATGTGATTGGTAGATATGTAAATATTAATATATTGCATCCATGTTTCATTTAAAAATTAGTATAGTTTCTTCTCAATAATGACCTTTTATCATTATTACTTTAGGTCACCTTTATAATCATAATTATATAATGTACTATAATTCACTAGTTTAACTTGTACCTAATCATTATTATTTTAAAAGCAGTTAATATAATAATTATCATCCATACTTAAAAACAGAATACAAAATTATGGTAGTACAAATAACAGTAAACTTTTAAAGGGCTTCAACATCACTGTTGTTTTAGTCTGAAAAATGATTAGTTCTTCACAACATGTGCAATGTCAAACTTATATACATTTAATAAACTAACAATAATATTTTTAATGTGTTTTGATCGTTTCCTCAAATACATATGGAAGAATCCGAATATTTTTTAAGAGTAAAGACCAAGCGAAATATAACGTATTGGTGGAAGTTAAGTTGTTAATTTTTAATGGTCAATTAATATTTTTGGATTTCACAAAATAGGATTTGAATTCTGAACATGATCGTACAAGTGTGTAGAATAGATAATTCGTGGCCATTATTAAATAATATATAAAAATTATATAAGTATTAGACCAAAGCGCCGGATTGTGGTTTGTGGAACGTCGCATTTCATGTCAACCAAAAAAATATAATAATAAACTGATAACTGAGGACTGATTAAAGAGTTTAATACCTACTTCGAATTTAGTATTTACACTTTATTTTAATAACATTTTCAATGCTAATAATATTATATTTGATCGTTTTTACTATTATTTTTTAAATAATTAATCGTCGATCAGTATTTCAACTTTTAATTTACCTACCATTCACTAATTAATCAACATTCTTACATTAAACTGTAAAACGTTGTACAAAGCGTTAACTGAAATGTCATATTATAAAATAAGTAGGTAAGCAGGTAATCATAATATTTATTGTAATATGTTAATTTTAATATTATTAATTTAATTTTCGCAAATGTACATATTATTTACTTTTGATTAAAACTAACGGTTACTACCATAATAAAATATTTTTAACAAGTAATATGAATTTTAATTTTTTAATAATTTACAATTTATTGTTTTACAAAGATGTATGTTTTGTTAAATTTTTTTCGCGTATGTAATTAATTTTTCGGATAGTAATAATGCTCCAAAAGTTTCATCCAGTATCTCTATATATCATAAATTCTATCTAGTTGGTTAGAGGCCGAAAATAATGATGCTAGGCACTTGCGATTTTCGCCATGTAAAAAAATGTTTCTTATATACAGGTTTTAAGAACATTTCGAATAAATTTGACCATTGATATGTATGGAATTTTAAAATCATTGAAAATTATTGTTTTTTGGAAGTTATTAAATCACTTAATTTAGAATCTTTGATACTAAAACCTAGGGATTAAATGTTATCTTCCTCATATTTTAAACTATCAGTAAGTTTTGAAAAAATCGTTTATCAGAATTTTTGTTTATACACATTGAAAGTTAGAATTTTGACAAAAAATGCTAATAACACGTAATTAGCGATGATTTTCAATAAAAACCTTATGAACTTTAGAATTCTTTATTTGGAGAAAGTTTTGTCTCACCGTTACATTTTTCACATAAATCCCAATTTAAGGTTTAGGTTTCATAAAAGTTAACAATGCAATCAATTATTTTTTACCCACGTTTAAAGTTGGAAACACGACTCAAAGAACTCATTTTACGTCAAATGTAAGATTTATTTGTATTTCATCAAATTTGTAATTTTTGTTTAAAAGATTTGAAATTTGTTAACAAATTTCCTTATGAGGAACCTTATTTGTTTTTATTTATATTTCATAATAATCTGTTGCAATACAATAAAATGGAAAATTGTTACTATTATTATTATTAAGTTGACATGGGCTACCTACTCCTGTACATTTTTGACTAGAAACTTGAAAATTGCAACCAATTGCTCATCATAAGATATTTCATTTTTTCGTGAACTGAACAAATTAATTATAAATTTATTACTTGAGTTTCGCTCAAAATTGTCTTCTGAAAACAATGATTGATGACGGATTTCAAACTTCAAATCAAATCATACTATACGTAATATTCACCTATCTTAAAAATAACTTATCTATAGTTCTCAACACTCATCATCATTATTTTGTCCGTGAAGTAAAGAATACCGAGCTATGATGCAAAGGATGTCAAGCTTCTACAATCTTAAAATGTGAACATTTCATTGAATACAGCCAACAGCACATTTTTACACATGTGTATATACAGTGTATTACAAATATCTGACATAATACGGAATAACTTTGGTTTTATTCAACATTTTTTTTTAACAAATTCTAAATTGCTGTGCTTTAACTGTCTTAAAAACTTTTTTGACCTCAAAATTAAAAATTATACTACAAAGTTTTAATGAAGAATCAAGACTATTTGGTGAATCTTATATATATAAAAAAAAAAAATGTAAGTGCTTAAAATTCTAATAAAGATTAATCTATTAATTTTTTTACATTGTTTTAAGTTTACTAGAAATTCAAATAATATTGTTATTCAATAATTTAAAATATAACACTTCATGGAAAAGTAAATAAGAATCACTAGGTATTTTAATCTAAATCAAACAAACCAACAGTAGGATACAATTTTAAATTTTCATATTATACTTCCGATAATACAAAAATAGTTCTTATTAATTGACATAATATTAATTAAAAAGACATTTTTTACTAAAAAATAAAAATAAAACAAAATTTATTCCATATAATAGATTTTCATTATACTTCCAGTATTATGTTGTATTTTTAAACTGTGAAATGGATAAATGTATTTCCCAAAACAACATACAGAACTACTTGGAAATTATATTGATCAATTATTATAAAATGTACTATATCATTGATCATATCATTGTTATTAACAAATTCTAAAAATAAACAGAAAGTCATAAAAATTACTAATGATAAGATTATAAAGAGGTTGATGGGTGAGAGGAATATTGTTATAAGTAACAATCCTGATTGCTGAAGCCTGAATGTAAAATAAGTGGCCTTAAACATTTTCTTCAGAATCTATTAGCCTCCTCAAGTTAAAAATAATATATAAATATATTCAAAAATGTTACTGTACAAAAACGATAATGTAATATATTAATAAGTCACAAATACAATGAGTTTATTTTTAGTTAGTAACATCAGAATTTTAACTCGAATTAGATCTTTCAGGTGTTTTAAGACTTGAATATTTTGAAACATTGTTATAGGTACTAACCATAAATTTGATTCATGACTATTTTAGATTTAAAATGACACTAATATTTTTATAGGGTATAAATAATCAAATCAAAATATCAACTATTAAAGTAACCAGTTTTAAAGAAGTTATTAATTTTAATTATCACATACTGACTCAAAACTTCTTTTTAATTCTCGTTCTTCCCCAATTATTCATTCTATAATTCACTACTTCCTTTCTGCTGGTTTACTAATTTAAAAAATTAAAGAAAAAAAAATGTCCTAAATCTCATCTTTTTGTAATTAAATTATCCCACCTTTTATCATAATTGTATTGCTATGTTACTCAATAAAAGCAAATGAAAAAAAAAAAAATTATCACTTACTTAATAACCTAAAAATTAAGTATTTGACATTTTTGCTTTCATTCACAAAATAATTTGTAAGGAAAATACTTAGTTTCTTGTTACATAAAAATGCATATGATAGATGAATAGACAATCAATTACATAATAAAATTTATCAATTTAAACAGAAGTGTATTTAAATTTTTTATAAACAATAATAATTACCATATTATTTAAAATGATAAAACGGTATATTTGTATTAATTATTATGTAGATAAATTAAATTTGAAAATATATATTTATAAATAAATTAAAAAAGTCAACAGTATTAATAAATAACTACACACAAAATTAATTCAATTTTAATTATGTAACCTAATTAAAATTATTAGTCGTTTAGAAATTCAATAAGTATAAATTATAATTCATTACACATTACTAAAAATATATAATCATAGACATCAGTTGTGTTATTTTCATTAATAAGTAATATTTATTTAGTTATCAATATTCATTTACAATGATCTTTATTGCTTTATTTAATTTATAGTAATTCAGATATAATTATCCAAGGCATTCAAAAAATTAATACCTTAGTTCCTCTTAAATAGGGGAAAATTTTTATTTAGCAATGCCTAAATGTGTAACATTGCAACATACATCTGCTGCCAACAATATTTCTGATTTCCAGTAACTAGTAAGAGAGTTAGTAAACCAAGGCCTAAATTATATTTTTTTGATCTACGTAGATGTACTTAACCTTAAGAGCAAAAAAAAATATTTATGAAGAGCCAATCCTATAACATTAGTCATTAACTACACTATCTTATGCAATTCTACCCAATTAAATGTATAATGAAAAAGTAATTTCCATAAATGATAGAACCTAAGTTAGCTATGCATTTAAGGGTACAAAGATAACATAGCATAACAATTTTGACACATAACTAATTGTACTTTATAATTTTATTATAGGCAACTTATTTGTTTTAAGTTCATCTAAGTAATAAGAATGTACCTTTGAATAATGAATTTTAATACTAAAAACAGGAACAAAAAATAAATAGCCTGATTAACCCTGAAATAACAAAAATCCTGTTACACACGTAGAACTATTTTCTAAAAAATCTTTTAATAAATTAAGTTAGTACCTACATTAATTTCTAAAACCTACCATCATTCGTGCTTTTTTTTAAATGTATTTAATTGTACTATAACAAATCACTAACCTAGGTAGTTGTTTTATACAAATATGGTTATATAGTTAAAAATGTATTAGTATAAAGTGTACCTAGTTCAAACATTTAATTAAACAATTAATAACAATGTCAATGATACAATTTATTTTTTTTTAAACAAATTTTCTTATTCAAATGATTTTGTGGTGAATTTAAGGTTCACTCACAAGTCATAAATGGGAAACTTTATGTTTAATTAGTTTTTAGTTACCTAGATAAATAGACAACCTGTTAATTTATTTTTTAACTAGATATTCATAATGAGGTCGTATGTAATTTGGTAGACATTATACACGAGTCAGTGGTTTTAAAATTAAAACTTAATTGAGGGAAATACTAACATAAGAGAAAATATGAGTTTCTTAGAGCCTAAATAATGAGTAAAATATGTTTTTTTATACCAGACACACTTAGTACCACAGGTAAAATAATGATGATAGAAATTTTTCCTTAGCTTCTTTGGTCCTAGAAAAAGATATTGGTGATGGGGTAATTGAAGGATTAGTTAGGTAAGTATGATAGAATTATAGGTATCATATTTTTAATTTGAAACTAATGATACATTATTTTTGGAAAATGATTCTAAGTAAAGTGCAGTGGATTATTTTATTAATATAATTTGACATGGTTTTATTTTTTAGTATAAAACATCATTTTTTTAAATATAAGATCTATATACTTAATAATGTAAAATTATTTGAGTTTTGAAATAATAACATGATAATCTAAACCAATTTTATGATATTAGTTCTATAAATTTCATTTGTAACTATTCAGCTGAATTTAAACACTTAAAGCACATAAAACATATTGTTAAATCTGATTGTAATTAAAAATTAAAATGTTCATGTTGCTAGAGCAGTACAAAAATAAGATGGTATAAACATTGAAAGACTAACCAAAAATTTATTGAGGTGCTGTTAAATTAGCAAGTCTGAATATTCAAAATTTGATATTGGAAATTACTGTACAACCAAATCTAATAAAGTGGTGTATTTTAGACCATTCCCTCAAATAAATTGGATTTTCAGTTACTAATTTTTTTTTGTGGATATTAAAATAATATAAATTTAAAGAAGTTAAGAACAGTATAATTTTTTAATTTTATCACTAATATACCTAATTAATCTTTTACTAATTTAAACTAGATCAGAAACGCATACTTTATTGTGCAGATTTCACAATAATTCACTTTTTTCTGTTTTTTTTGGTCATCTATTACTGGTGGTAATTTTTAATTTAAAAGTATTTTGTAGGGATTAAGATCGATTTGAGATTGATTATCGTTTAATCATTATAAAATTGATTAATATCTCTGTGAGATGTCAGCTATTAAACATGACACTATGATCTTAACATTCAAATACTTTCTTCAGTTGTCCATTATTACTATTGGTACATGTTTTACAAAAATATTTAAAACCACATCAAACAATTTATGATCTTTTAGGCAGGGACCTTTTCTACGCTCCTTGTTAATTTGAAAGATATTAAGTACCTACTTGATTTACTTCATTTCTAAACTTTAGACTTGAGTTCTTCTAGGTTTTCCTCTTCCTATCTTTTGAGTTTTTATTTTTTTGTGAATTTTTAAGTATGAAAATAGGACACTTTCTTCTTTAATGCCACAGTAGTGTATTATATATGTGTGTAAAAATCATAATTTAAATCATTTTTTATAAGCAGATATTTAGAAATGAAGATATTTTTCAAAATTCTAACATAAGATGTTTGACTGTTCCGTTTTAAAGAATTGGTTATTTAAGTAATGTAGACTGAAATTATCATAGCAACCTAATATAATTGATAAAATATAATAGAAATTGTATTTGATCACATACATTAGATACGTCACTAATGTCAACCTCTTAGAGCAATGAATAGGCGCACAAGGTGTTAAGAATTTTAAAATAAATTATACTGATAAGTTCCAACGCGCGTAATATCACGCATAGTAATGTTGTGTATGCGATGAATATTGTGATGAATAAACGGTGGTGATATAAAATAATATAACCTATTCACGCGGGATTATCACTGCCGACAGACGGACGGGGATAAGAATCGGCCAATTAAGATAATAATTGGTCAAGGAGAAAAGACCGGCCGATAACGTCGTGTTGTTTACACAGAGCACGTCATCGGTTAGCGGTCGACCGTAATAGCGCGTAATGACGCGGTCGTACGAATCCTAACGACTCGCGGTTCGTAGTAGCCAGTAGGCATATTACTATAGTACACGTCACAAACACGAAAATGAATATTAAACGCGATGGTGTCCGATCCAACGCGACAATCACAATAGCATATTGTGTCTACGATAGTAAATAATTATGAATAATAACGCGAATAAAATGCTTACATTTTACAAGCACGGTGGTACTTTGAACTGTGTTCCGTTTTGGACGTCCGACGAAGGGTGGACGGTATGCGTTTGACGGTGTGCGACGCGTACGATGTGTTCGACGCGTGTGTCTGGTACGACGACGTTGACGCGCCGGCCGATACCGTGAGTCGGGTTCGTTCGGGATGTCGCGGACAGAGTTTGCTCGGGAGTGTCCTTCTCGGGTGAGATAGGGCGCGGAAAAACACGGACGAACGGACGACGGGTCGCGATTTTCGGCACGGTCCCGGGCACGAGACGTTGCTGTGTGCGTGCGTGGGGCGGACTTTTTGGCGAGACGCGGGGCTCAGAGCTGTAGCTGTGACCGTAGAGGACGTGTACCACGATGCGTCGATTCGTATCCGTCGAGACAACTCCAATCGTCCAGGGAACTGGTTAACATTACTGGTGCGTGTTAACACGGGGACGGCGACAACTCACGCCACCGTGCGGGAAATGTGGCAGACAAATTGGCCACAGTGGGCCCGTTATCACGGTTGGCACAGTGCCGACAACGTGACGGCTCCGTCGCTCACGGAAAATACGCGGCCTAACCGCTCGGCGCGTGCAATAATTCGTTTTTACGCTATATTGCCGCCGCCGCCGCCGCCGGGTTCGGCGCGGCAAAATCGTTTTGACCGCACGCACGCGGTCCTCCGGTCTCTCAAAGGTCATGGCCGCCGTCTGTGTGCCGTTCGTCGCGTTACCCGGTGTACCTATACGTACCGGGGTCGTCGGTACACCTGTCACCAACCGCCGCCGCCTTTGGTACAATTGAATATCACGAGACCATTTGCTCCGGTTCCTTTGATTTTTAAAATCCGAAAACACATTAATATCCCATAGTGTCGATTTCAAATCGTCGTCGTGACGAATTATATAATATGTTCGGCACTCCTCTCGTGCAAAACGCGATGCGATTTTGCGGCAGCGTTACCGGGTGGAAGGGGTAGAGGCTAGTGAACTTCTAGCGGTGGCCTTTTTTTTCATTTTGTATCTTCTCGGCCCGAATATCTGATGAAAGATGAATGATGCTGCTAATGTGCTATTCATTTATTTTTGAGTTAGATTTTTTTTTTCACAATAACAATTATTGATCTGAAAATTACCTTACTGAATGTTCCATAATAATTGAGTTTCATGCCATCGTCGATCGTTATAGTCCGAATCATTTAATGTCATCATTACTTTACCTATATGGATTATTTGGCGAATATCAATACATTGATTGAAGCGGGACTTAATTTTGTTTTTATAATTTTAGAAAGATGTTTAAGTGAAAGAAATACTACTATCAGGAAGGTCTTAAGAAAAAATCTTAGGAGTGTATAGTCACCAAAATTGTATTAATAATTATATTAACAACAAGACAAATTGTTATTATAACTTATTACTTATAATTAACCGTTATAATAAGTATATAATTTAAAATCTACTGAAATAGTTGCGTCAAAATTAGTGCATTTCAGTCGAACAAATTTATCGAGTGCTGACCTACTGCCAACCAGGGCCGGATCTAGGGGGGGGGCGAACCGGGGCACTTGCCCCGGAAGTCTAGGTCGGGGGGGGGGCGCCAATTTACCAAATAATAAGTAAATATATTAACAGTTTTATTCATTATATAATGAGAATTATGTAATAATTACAATTTTAATAAATTTACAATTTTTTTAGTAGATAACTGGTATAAGAATAAAACAGTGGCATAATATATGGGGGGGGGGTGTATTATGAGAGGGCGCTAATTTTATACTTTGCCCCGGGTAAAAAATATACTAGATCCGGCACTGCTGCCAACTGAAAGTATAATGTTGCCGAATCACACCCTTCAATGGCCCACAACTCAGGAGAGTCATTTTACTTTTTTTTATAGTCGGTGCCAAAATTTTCGCAGGCTACACTCATGAGGCGGAGTCAAGGGGAGGCATACGTCTGTAGAATTTCACAAAATGTGGTACATTTGAATAATTTATTTAAAATAATGTCACTAATATCAAGTATGAAAATATCACCAATGTTACTCACGATTTTTGTTTTTTTATGTGTGTATTTATATCGTTACTTTATATCGTTATTTTTTAATTTGTTTCTTTTTTTTTTTTGTTTTTAAGTAATATATTTATACATACTTGGTAAATAAATGTATTGGTATAAGCGCATCAAAATAATCGTGGAATAATTTATCTCACTATACGCTTCAAATATAAAATAATAGTAGCAATATAAACTTTAAACTTGGCTCTGTAGAACCCCTTTATCATAATAGCACAATTGTTTTTTCTGATAAACAAAAAAAAAATCATTCATACAATACTATTAAATTAAAAACTAAACCATAGTTTACTAACTTGATAAATTAGCATTTCAAAAAGGAAATTTAAACGACATTTATACAAATATTTCATAAAATAGGAAATACAGCTATAAAATAAGCCGATGAACTTGAAAATTAAAGAACTTCCAGGTGTCAAAGTATTAGAGTATTGGGCATAATTTCTTTCGTAATATATTAAAATAAACAAATTAAAACATAATTGATATGATACTTTTTTAACTAAAATCTAACCTTAAAAACAAAAAACTTAGTTTTATAAATGTTTAAAAAAATATTTTTAAGTTTTCCATGATGTTCAAATACGCCGTTATCCACAAAATAAATGGAACACAGTGAAAAAATTACCGGCTGTAGACTCAATATCTGATTAAAAACCCTTTATTATTTTATAGTTTATTTATTAGTTTATAATGCTGTTGGCTGTCTCACTGAGGAAATTCGTCTGACTAGTTTCGCGAGTTTCTTCATATCCGCCACCCGCTGCAAGCATTGCGATACAGGAAAGATCAAAAGGATGCCCAGTATTCTAAATAAGAGTGCAACACGATACACGAAATATATGATATATGCAATAAATAATTTATACAGCTAGGCTTTATAAGTTATAAAAAACGTCGTAATATGCAGTTTATTAAAATACAAAATGTGAAAGATATTTACAAAGTATCTTCACTTAAGGTAACTCTTAGCAGTCCTAACTTGCATATGATAATGATATAATTAAACGTTGAATTATTTTTAAATTTTTAACCCAATATTAATGACAAATTCTTAATTATGCACAGTTATTAAATAAAACAAAACGTTACTTCGACTGAAAAGCAAGTTGGAATCTACAATAGACTAAACTACATGAGACCAAGCAAAATTTCGTACCATGGCCATCTCCTGAAACGTATTTACGGGGGGAGGGTCTCGACTCCCTAGAAGTAAAAAAAAATTTGATTTTCGTCTGAATAAAAATGTGTTATATAATAATATAAGAGTTGTATTTATACGATTCCAGACTCAAATACAAAATATATTATAAAATCTTTATTGAATTTGAATAGTACAATTATTATTAATTTATGACTATAACAGATATTAATTATAATATTAAAAATTGACTAATTTTCAGGATAAAAATTATTTTAATATACATTATTATAATTATATCCTTCGTATCACTCAGAATATAAAAGTATTTTTTGGACCCGCCCCCTCCCGAGAAAAAAATTAAAAATACGCCACTGACCACTTTTATCGGCATTAAGAAATGTCCAGAAAAATAGAGGTAGCAATTAACAGACTGTGTATCGGTCACTTAAAACTTTCTGACAATTATTTGATGAACAAGAAAAACCTCCAATGTGCCTAACGTAAGGAGTCCAACTGAGTATAAATCATACTAACAGAATGCCTTTCAAAACTTTTTTCAGTATAAGGCACACGAGTCACGATGTAACTATACATTAAAACCAAGTATTCTACGTAGTTTTATTGTGTAGGACTTACATATTATACGGTATTAGTAAATATTTGTTGACTGTGATATAATTATGGGTTATAATTTCATACGTACATTTAATGATTAAATCTTATCTTAATGTTGCTGGCTGCTGCATTCAATTTGCTACATTTTATCCCAACAAATGTTATTTTCAAGCCACTCGAGATATTTATAATAGAATACAGACGTCAGACATTATATCAATAAATACATTTTTACATACGTCATTTATTATATGCAAATACTCAGGAATCTGTGTAATATATTAATGTACATGTAATACAGCCTAACCGATTTCATTTCTGATCTTAATTTTATTATTATTCCTCACATCTCTTTTTTAACACGTCCTTAACTCATTCTTCATCAAAATAATATAAATATAATACAAAAACTGTATACAATTACAATAATTAGTAGTTGATATTAATTGTATATTTAAACTATTATTAGTTGTGAAATGTTAATCACTGTTAAGCTGTTAATTATAAATATATAATTAATAGCTATTAAAAAAATTAAATATGCATATCAACAAGAATAAATAAATATATGCAAAATAGAAAATTTTTAATTTACTTTCAAAAATTTTTTTTTAAATTCTAGATGATCTATAAATTCCGATCACAGAAAAAAATTAAAACATGTAAATTAATAAAAATAACAGCAAACTTTATTTCCGAACAATCCAAACATATGTTACAAAATAATGTACCTACGTGATTAAATTAAATCTGCTTCTAAAATATTTATATATATTATAACATTTTTCAGATATCACTTATACATATGTACTTCGATATGTATATCTATAAACTAACGAAATCTACCAATTTAAATAATTGAATGAACGAATTGACATTATGATGCCACTACTTTAATATTTATAAGGCTACCTACGAATAATTCGGGGCTAAATTATATGATTATTTTCGACTTTTTACAAAAAACATAAAGTCCTTGATTTTAAAGTTTTTTTTTATGCGTTGTCAATAGTAATTTAAGATCTTTTTTCATTTGTTTTTATTATTAGTTATATACTATATCAGCTCAACACTTTATTAATACCAAAATTTATTCATTCCTAAAAATATAATATACAAATATTATATATATAAACATAACACGTATGCAATTTCAAAATATATTTTATACATTTTAGATCATAAGCACTCAAAAATAAAAATAAAAATAATAATTAACTACCATTAGTACCATAGTATCTATAGATACTCAAGACCAGGGGTGACCAACCCGCGACCCACCTTCAGTTATTTTATGGCCATTATTACACTTTAAAAAAATATGTTTATTTTACGCAAAACGTTTCTTTTAATCAACTTATACCTGTGAATCATTATTTTAGAAAATGAAATTTACCAAAAATAAATCACGATCGAACTAATCAGATGAAATTCTCCTTCATAAGTTAAGATGTGAAAATGCACGCATTGGACTCTTTGAAGAAGATTTACAAAAAGTAAGTAACAGAGTTGAAAAACCAGTATCTCATTAATAAAATAAATATAATTTTATTCAGCCATTTCATAAATAACAGAGGTTCGAGTTATCGAGGTTCCACTGTATAATCTTAAAGATTCAGTCGTATAAATTAATTTAAGTAGGTACAGATGTTTCATAATCATTAAAATTTAATCTTTTCTTTCTTTTTTTATTGCTATTATTATTTGCTTCCAACATAAACTATTACAGCTCAATTAATCTTTTCTTAGTACATTATTCTAGAATCTAGATTATACCGTATAGCCAGCTGCATTAATTCTTTGTTTATACGAAATGTCACGTCAATACACGTAATAACTAAATAACGGCAAAAATGTTTCTTCTAAGTTTAACTAGAAAATATTGTAATGTAATTTAATACAATAAAAATATATTTTTTCCAATTTTCGGATAGTATATGGATTTTTTAGCCATTTGAGGTGCTTTAGAACTAAAGGACTAGTGCATTTTTTTTTTATATATTACATGTTTCCATATGAAAAACGCAATGTGTTTGGACGAGTATTTTGTGTAATGTGTTTAGGGACAAGGAATTACATTTATACCTACGTGGCTACTGGTAACGTATAAGTAAAAAAACCGCACATACTTGACACCATAGGTATTCTTCGGTACACAGACAAGATAATAGTGTTATTGGGTAAGAACCTTAGATGCACCACGTTTAAGATCGGCGAACGTTACGCATTTAGGTTATCTATTTGAAATTTGAAATCAATGATAAATCTTTATTTTCAGAAAACGATTTTGAGTGAAACTCTAGTCATAATTTTAGTGT
This sequence comes from Therioaphis trifolii, assembly GCA_027580255.1. NCBI lineage: Eukaryota > Metazoa > Arthropoda > Insecta > Hemiptera > Aphididae > Therioaphis > Therioaphis trifolii. The sequence goes on from CM050404.1 coordinate 23,858,458, forward strand.
CAACTGGTTAAGTTTTTGAAAAAAATAAAAATCCTCTGATAAACAATTGATGCAATTCTCAAGTTACAAGTTAAAAAGCGCATAAAGAAAAATCTATGCCAATTCAATGATATTCCTACAAATGTTACCATTTTTACGTACTTAATTTGTAGACAGTTTTTCCATACATTGAGAAAAACAAAAACTATCGAAAATAGAGAAAATGACTTGTTTAAAGTATGTACCTGCCAACGAGATAAAATTGCAGATCTATAGAGCTGCTGGATCAAACTTTTGTATCATGATTACTACTCAAAAAAAAATGATGACATGCAGATGTAAAAAAAAAATAAAAATACATCATTGTAAAATAAATACATTCTTCGTTTCACTCTGAATTTGAAATGAATAAATTAGAATGATTAAAAAAAAAACTCGGAACCGAAAAAGATCTTGTGAAAATTACATTATTATAAAGTCTAAAAAGTGAATGGGACGATGTAGTTTCAAGACAAAATATTTAATTATAATTTTAAATTTGTGTAATTACATTTAATTTCGATGTATATTTTAATTATATTTGCTTCAATGTATGAATTTCAAATTAGAAATCTAATTAAACATAATTCGTAATTATAACAAAATGTATTTTTCGATCGTAGGTACTTGTGAATTGTGATATCAATAAACCATTTCAATTCTATTCAAATGAGATGTATTTGAGTAAGATTTCGCCAAAAGACAAAAGAATTTTTTGAAGACATAGGCCCATAAACAATTTACCTGTTCGTTCAAACGCAGAACAATTTAGCCTAAACGCAGACTATCCGTTTTGAAGCATATACCCCGTAACTGCATCAACAATAACTTGTTCCAAAATTTGTATCATAATAACACGAATAAAATATGTTTAAAATTTTCTGAGAATTGAGAATATACATAATAAGCACAAATGCCTTAGTCCCTATAAATATATTTTATGACGGACCGGAAAAATTAAAATGAGATGTTTTACAAACATTTTGATACAATTTTTTTAAATCTTACTTAAATTGAATGTCTGTACGCTGTGTCCACTTTCATTTTTCATTGATGTACCTACTGCACTACTGCAGTAAGCAGTATCATAGATTAAAATATATACTAGTATATTTAATCTATGGCAGTATACACTCATGGCGTGTAAGTAATAATAATAATAATTATATAATAGTGTGTAATTGTTTTTAACCTGTCGATTGCAGGTAATATTATGCACATTTTTTTTCTTGAAATCACGGACAGCATTATAAAAAAATGATAATATTTTGTTGTCTTCCAAAAATTATCCTTGAGCGTCATAATATTATCCATAGTACGATGTCGAACATTCTTAATGTAAATTTACCAGAATAAAAACAAAACGTAGATCCTATGGAAAAACTAGGTCTCTCTAAATTTCATGACCCGTTTCACGTGTCTAATAGGAAACATTTGTCACTGTTGACAAATAATAAGTTCAACAAACGCGTCTGTCAAAGGTGAACGAGGCGAGTACTGAGTAGTAGTTGTATTAGTTGATCTGAGTTGTATCATTATTATATTGTAGTAGCAACGTCCGTTTCGTAACATACCGAACAACTCGCCGTAGGTCGATTCAATAGGCATTCGAGTTGTTTTCGCCGAAATATTAGTGCGACGCACAGTAACACCGAAAAAGTTTATGACGTATATCATTTAATTTATAGATATTATTTTAACACAATGCTAATATAATCGCAAGCCGTTATTGTATTGTAGAAAACAATAATTATGAGTAATTCATAAGTATACCTACCTACAATATCTTGAATGTACAGGAAATAGGTACATTTTTTTTTTCGAACAATTTAGACGGGCGATTGGTAGAAGGGGTTAGATGACCTGCTAAACAATAATTACTAATTATTATGTAAAATATTGCTGTTATTTGTTTATCTCGTGATCTACGTCTATTCTTAACTCTAATTTATTAATGATCATATTACCAATACATTATGATTTTGTTTTAATCTCGATGGGTACCTACCTAGCTTGTTTTAGTATCTCTTAAGATAAACAGTAGTAAAATTCATATGATAAATGATCAGAATCTGAGTCCAGTGCTATCAATATACCTAGATAAATTAGGCGCAAATTTTATTCTGCGGAATCAATTGACTGAAATATTTTTCTTCTCAAATGATTTTCCATCACTAAATATACTTCAGGTACAAGTTTATACATTTAAGAACATTAATAGGTAATAACAGTTTCGATAGATTTATTATTTATTTATTAACTAAATTACTATAAGAAAAGTGGAAAATTCATCTCTACAACTATACTATTTTCGTTATACTGTATTAAACCTACCTATTCAAGGTTCATATTTAAAGACATGTTTGATTTAATATTATTACATCATTTATATAAACCAAGCTAGTAGAATATAACATCGTGATTTGACTTTTGAGCCTATAAAATTGTTGTCACACCCGCCGATGTTGTTTAAACTGTATATTTACTATTTAAACACAATTATAATAGAAGGATGTCTGCCGAGGTCATATGATTTAGCAAATACAAACAGATATACAATTTATAGTAATATTTTTTATAAGTTGACCAATGTTGACTAAATAGTAATAATAGGCATCTATTGTGTATATGGACCAAATGATAGTATAGATATGATGACCAGACTTGATGATTTAGGTAACATTTCAAAAATGATGTCTTAAAGCCTAATATAGAACAAGTAGATAATTACCGAATGAAAAAGCCTAAAATAGTTTTTTTATTACGTGATTAAGTTACAACTAAAATAGAATATTACCATTTATTGAGATTCGATTATTAAATTCAATAATATTACTATTGAACTACGAAAATTAAAATTGGACGGTATAGACATAGGTATCGTATTTTTTTAAAGAAATTATGCTTGATTTACGTCTCACATAAGAACCAAGATTTTAAGCGTATATCACCCACAAGCAAAAAAAAAAAAAATATTTAAGTCACCTCTTACTAACAACGAAAAAAAAATCATAAATCATAATGATTTATTATATTTTTTATATGTTATATATTATTTGATCTTAAAGATACTCGTACAAATTACGATTTCACTTTTATATAATAGGTACCCATATAAAAACAATATACGATTAGGGCATATTTATAAACAACATACAGGACATAAAAAATAAACTATATGAATTTAAATCAAATGTAATGCAGTGTTCTGTATTTTGATTTTAAAGTACGATATTTATTCTTAAATTACAATAGAGGTATACAATGCAAGTTAGTGCTGGAGTAGCGGAGTTAATGCGATGGTGAAAGTGATTAATATTCTATTGACAACTATTACTATCTACTTAAATACATCATTGGATAATCCGATATATTTAGAAAATATCTGTAAATCTTGAAGTAGAATTAATTATATAAGTAAAGGTTGACGGTTTGAAATGTTGAACAACTGTATTATCAGCCTCTGACAACTAAATTACTTATGGATTGATAATGTTAATATACACGACTCTCAAAATATAATATAAAAATACATTTATACACATTATATTTTTTCAAAATACGTTTAAATGATTTACTCTTGTGATTTTTTATCGAGTATAAATTAAGATAAAAATAAAGAGAAATTAATAACATAACTACATAAGTCGCTTTCCAAAATACGCGGTTCAGCTTTTTATAAAACTTGTACCTACCTACCTTGTAGAGATAACTACAACTTTAATTTCCATCATAAATTCGTCACTGAATATTAGCCGAACTCCTAAAAATGTAGTTAGCAAAATTTAAAATTTTTCGTGGCTTATTAAGGATAATTTTAAAACCAAGCTGCAAGGGGGTATTCAGAAAACTTACAATTTTAGGGGCTTTGAACTCCTGTAATCACTTTTACGCTCTGGAAAATGGTCTACATCAGGCGTGCCCAACCCGCGGCCCGCGGGCCGGATCCGGCCCGCGAAGGTGTTCGAACTGGCCCGTGACCATTTTATAAAAATTAGAAATTTGTATAGGTGTAAAAAAAAAATTATTATCTATAAAAAAAATTATTTTATTAAGTTTTTAAGAATACAAAATATTTTAGAATTTTTAATTTTTATATAAAATAAAGTGCATTAGATTTTAAAATATTTATAGAAATAAATTAGTGTGAAATTTGGGCTTGTTTTTCTTTAACTTATCTTTCAATATTCGGAGTGAAATGTGTAACGCCAATTCTTAATAAGAAGTGTAAGTGTTCATCAGTCAAACGAGATCTTTCTGAACATTTTGCGTAATTCATGCGTGTCTATGTTTTAATCCGTGTGATCTAATGAAGTTGACTGTTTTTGTAACAATATTCATCACATGTTCCAAATTCATAATTTTACCACACAGAGATTGTTGATGAATAATACAGTGTAAAAATATAGGTGTTTCAATCATTTTTGAAGTTGTTAACTCAGCTATCCTGCCAACTAATCCCGTATTTCTCCCAACCATATTTGGAGCTCCATCTGTTGTAATACTACAAAGTTTTTCCCAGGTCAGTCCCAAATTTTCAATACAACAATTCACTTTTTCAAAAATATCAGCTCCTTTTGTAGTTCCAGAAATACTTTCTAATGAAGCAAGTTCTTCTGTTATATTATAATCTGTATCTATTCCTCGTATAAATATTAATAATTGTGCAGTATCTGACACATCACTGCTTTCGTCCAAAGCTAAAGAAAAAAAGTTTGAACACCCCCCCCCCCCTAGACACGCCCCTGCTAGTCTATATTTTATCGAAATGAACAAAAAAAAAACCGTGAAACATATACGGCCCGCAGTATAAATATAAATTTCGAATGTGGCCCGCAAGTTAAAAAAGGTTGGGCACGCCTGGTCTACATAGACAAATGACACAATTGTTGATGATGGAAGTCCATGCTCCATCGTTATATTTCTCGGATAAGATTATTGGTATTAAGGAAACACGTAAAGTATTTTTTAACTGGGTTAATTTAACGCTTATTATAAAAAAGTTTTGTTCACTATTATATTGATTATATTTAATCATTAAATACATTAAGAGATATTCTGATTTAGAGTTAGAGGAATGAGTTGGGCATTCGACACTCAGTACACCTGTACACAATAATAGGTATAGGTAGTACATTACCTACTATAGTTTGAAAATAAAGATTAATCACAATATTTGTTGAGCTCCTTAAACTGCAATGTTTATTATTAATATTAAAATTGTTGTGTACCTATTCGCATTTACAAGTTCTGCATAGGTTATCGTACAGCAATAAACCAATGGTGCATGACGCATGTATACCTATTTAATTTCTGGATGGATGATCGGGAAAAAGAATAAAAACTGTATATGTAAAAAAAGGTTTTTAAGGTAGATTTTTATAATTCATAAAAAGATTTAGTAAATTTCAAAATCGAAAATCTAAATACACATATATTTATAATGAACATTCAGTTTACATTATTGAGTAATAGCTTAAATTTATAATTGTCAAATTGATTTTTGAGTTGATAAAACAATCTATGGATAAAATGTAATTATAAATAATAAAATGGGTATAGATATTTCATACTCTTTATTTACAAAATTTTAAAGTGAAATAATTAAATTACAAGATTCAATCTTTTTCTTAGTTAATTCATCAATTGCTTCTTAAGAAGTGATACAAATATTTCCATGCATTTCACCATTGGCCCTTGCTATTAAATTAAGTAGATAACCATTTGATATTTTATTTATTAATGTTTTTTTTTTTTTTTCTTAGAAACTTTCTTTAACAATAAGTTTCGAAAATTAGGTATAGGCAAGTACATTAAGTATATTAAGAAAAATTACAGAAATAACAGAAGAGAAGAAAAAAAAAACAAAAAAATATATAGGTATTAAGAAATTATACATAAAATATAAAGAATAATTATATTTTTAAACCAGCCTGGTCAATGAAGGAGATTGAAGAGGTAATAATAGGTAAGATTGATGAGGAGAGAATAGATTGGGTGTTAAGAGGGACGTTATAAGAGGTTATTAAGGTGGAAAGAATTTTACGTTGGGGAATAAGAGAAGGACAATGAAAGAGAAGGTGGGTGAAGTCACAGATCGCAATATTGTGTTCGTGTAGCACGCATAGAGGAAAGTCGTTAAGAGAAAGTTTGAAGGAGTGTGATGGGAGTCGGGTATGTCCAAATCTTAGTCGTGAGAAAGAGATGATTGTTTTTCTATTTATTTTAAGGTTGTAAAACCAGGGGTGGGAGAATATTGTGGGTGAAATATGTTTGTACCAAGTGGCATAGTTGAGGGGCAGATTATTCCATTGGTTAAGCCATAATTTAGAAATGTGGGATTTCAGCAGGGGACAAAAGTCGGTCCAGGGAATTAGAGTTGGAGAAGGACTGCAGAGGGATAAAGTGAATTTAGCAATGGAGTCCGCTGTTTCATTGCTTTTTATACAAGAATGGCCGGGCACCCAGAGGAATTCTATTACGAAACCGGATAGGTCTAATTCATATAGAAGCTGTCTAATCCTAGCAGATATATAGGAGAGAAGAGAATCAGAGAAATTGGAGGAGAGGCTGAGAAGACTTGAAGAAGAATCAGATACGATGAGGTAATTGCTGGGGGAAAGAGTTGAAATGGTTAAAAGGGCTTCTAATATGGCGAAGCATTCCGTGGTGAATGAGGAGGCAGAGGGGGGTAAATTGTTGGACATGGAGATGTGTAAATCGGGAATGAAAAAAGCGTAACCAGCAGATAGTGGGGAAACAGAACCATCAGTCCATCAGTGTATATTAAGGTAAAATTGGGGAAGTTGCTTTGTATATAATTTAGAAAAAGATTGTTAACGATTATGGGTGATAAAAAAATTTTAAGTAACTTAGAGGGATGAGTTAATTAATGTTTATTGGTATATTTAATATTATAATAAATAATAATATTATAAATTTGAAGCACTGAGTAACAATTGTGTCTAAATTGAAATCGGCAAATATTATATTTTTATCTTTTATCTATATTTTGATTCTTAGTCTATATATATTATGGAGTATAGACTTAAGAAAAGTTATAGCTATTAAATCAAATATATTTTTTTCCCTGTGTATTTTAGTATGTGAAATACGTATTATAATAGAATAACTATATTTTGTTATGTATATGAACAAGAATTATAGTTTTAAACTGTGTCTACAAAACATACTTTAAAAAGGCCACTAGAAGGATTTTACTCTTATATCCCTTATACATGCTCCAGCAACAAACTACCTATTTTGTATTTTTTTGTAGTTAGACAAATTTTATTAGTCTTTTTTTTCTGTCATGTTTACCAAATGTATAGTCATAGATTATTGACATCATGAAAGGTTAGGTAACTAAAAATAAAAAATTAGTTTTACAATGTAGGTAAGTTTTAAATTTCTAATCAACTTTGCGTCAAATAATTCGGGTAATTAAATCTACACAAGCATAATTATAGGTTTATGTTGTCTTGTCTGAGCGTCATGACTTCTTACCTGAAGGTTACTCATGACGGCAGATAAAATCGACTATCACACATAATTTTAATTAGCAATTAAATAATAATATTATAATAGCATGTAAAGGCAAAAATCAAAGACAAACCATTTTATCTCTGTGATTAAACTCATAAACAAAAATATTATCAATTACCCAGTTTCAAGCTCAGTCATTAATACATGACGTTAAAGATGGTATGGAAATTCAAAACAAAAATACAAAAAAGATAATTTTATCAAGTTTTTTTGATAAATCCATGATTTATCTGATACACTTTCAACCATTAAATGCATAAAACTACTATTAATTGCTATAGGACGTTTTCCAGTCTAAGTGTGTAGCAAGTAATAACAAACTTATGTTTTAATTTTCCGAAGAGCTTGCAAATCAATATGAAAGCAACTAACTGAAAAGATAATTTAATTTAATTATTAATTACACGTAAATTAATATAAACTTATAAGAGTTGTTAAACTCTAGAGAGAGTTTATACATTTTTCTTCAAGATTACATATTATATAAGTGAAAAGTACATAAAATAGTTTGTTCTTATACAAGTCATTCACGTTATAATTAAAAAAATATTATGTATTAGTAATATTATCAGACCCTTTTATGTATTACTACCATATAATGATAATTCATTTTGGAAGATTCAGATTTAAAGTGGCGGTCATGGTAATATCCAGGAGGGATAGCTAAAAAAATAATACAGTTGCCCGCTTCAAAATGCCAAGAGGGGCAAGTGCCTCGGCTAGACCTCGCACAATTACGTCACTGGATATGCCTTATTCAATTTGGTGAATGACTTTAAATATTCCATAAATATATAGGTAGTTTTTCTAACTCAAGTAATTCTACTCTAACTCACAAAAAAAAAAAAAGGATAAATTATCTCACAAATAAACATGTATTCATTATTCTTTTCAACGCAAATGACCTAAATCATGTTTTTGAATTTCAAAATGTTTTATACAATAAATACATCAACATCTCTATAATGATAGAGACCCATTTTACCCAATGTTCCAATACATCAATTACTTGATATATTCATATCATAGCTACATTTACTGTTCTTAAACATGTCGGATTATTTTGAAATAATAAACAATAAGTTTAATAAATTCACTATAAATGCAAATTAAAATGTAAATACCAAGACAGTAAACAACTTCCATAACAATTTTAGTTGTAAAAATTGTTATATGTGTACTTTAGATTTTGGCTATATTTTGTTGATAGATTATACAACTTCTGATTTATAATTATGATATATTGTTCAAAAATAAAAACATTGTAATTTTGGATCAGGCTTTTTATAATTTGTAAGAGACTTTTTCTGCAACACTTTTTTCATTGAACAATAGAATATCATTAAATTATTTAGGATCAATAAATATGTATTGTGTATCTAATACAGTATTTGTTAATTTTTTTCAATATATCTCTATATAATCTTTCAAATAGTATGATTTCAAATTTGTAAATATTTTCTTAGATTAAATAAAATCAAAATAATAATGTAAATATGAAGATTAAAAGATCAATCTAAAATTAGTAATTTGTTCTTTACAAAACTTAAAGTAGATATTTTCAATACGGTTAAGAGGATGATATCATTATTTATTAAGTTATGCATTATCTCTCTCATAATATCTTGTAATTGTATTATATATTATCTACAAAAAAAAATTGTATTGAGACAGAAAATATTAAACGCACAGAGGATTCTGCTTATTATTGTCAATGGTTAATACAAACAATTTTATATTTGAATCAATTACAACAACCAAATCCTATATGTGTCTATGTTTTTAAAGTAAATAGATAAACCACTTTAAAGAATCGAAAAGTAGAGTTTTACCACATCTAAGTTAATTTATTTTTGTTATAATTTCTATATTGAATACATTTTTGTATTTAAAAGTGTATGATCATTATAATCTTGATCAGTAGATTCATCTATGACTTTGATTGATTCCAAAACAGTATCAATGAATGGTCTTTTGAAATGATCTACAGTAAGCATTACCTTTATCAAGTTGTTGACACTCTAGAAAAAAAGTATACACCTTATGTAAATAAATGACACATAATATTTGTTAATATTAATTAAAAATTATTACTTCACAAGAATTTGAGGGAAAATTAATTTTTTCGCTTATAACAGCCAAAGCAACGGAATCTCCACGTTCATACACCAAGTCAAATGGTGATTTCTTATAGAGCATCGCATACAACAAACATCCTAAGGACTAAAATAACAAGTTTTGTATAAAATATATTCTACATTTTAATTTTTGATTAATTTAAGCCTCTACAAAAATTAATTACAAATACTTTGTGAATATTTTCTAAATATATTTGTGGTAAATACTAAATAGTGATATGTATACAAGCATACTAATATGAATAAGAATTGAGCAGACATCCCTGTACAGTGTCAAAATGTATATATTTTTGGTGTTCATTTTATGGTAATATTATGAAAACTAAAATAAGTTGTATAGTAGATTTGAATTTCTTAATAAATAAAATGAAGAATTTGTTGCGAACTAAATATCTGAACGTAAAATGTAATATCAAAGATAATCCTAATTTTTGAAAAATTGCAGTTTACCTTTATTGCACTTGTAGATGTATTGGTAGATAAATTAATAAATACATATCTTAAAGTGAAAATTTAAAGTAAAATAAAGTTTGTCCTGTAGATCATAAAATAGTTCAGAAATCATTCAAAAGTGATATTAACAATGCAAATATAACTTGAGTTTTAAACCATTTTAAACTAGTGTGAGGGTCTACTAGGACAAACATAAAGCACAAATTAAAAAAGTAATTATTTTTGCTTAAGTTAAATAATTAACTATTTACCCAAACATCTATTCGCTCATCTATAACAGAATTAATATCAATATTAAATAATTCTGGAGCTCTGTATGTCATTGAACATCTTTCATTCACTTCATCAAGAAGTTCCTGTGCTTCTTTTTTTGAGGCCACTGTTATTCTAGCTGGAGCAGCAGACCCTATAAAAAATATTCTTTGAAAATAACTTCAAAATTATGTGTAAATAATTTAACAACCTCTCAAATATGGTAGTCACCTAAGTCTATAATTACTGGCTCATTACTATTATTAAATAATATGTTTGCAGGTTTTATATCTCTATGTGCATAAGATAGATCATGAAATGTTTTTATACTCAAACAAATAGATTGAAAATGTTTTAATACATGTTTTAAATCCATTTGATATTGAGGTTTAATTAAATTGTCATGCAGTGATCCATTCTAAAAAAATATGTAATTTTTTTATTTATAAAATACTTATCTTTGAAAAAATGCATAAAAAACTTACTTTATAATAAGGTAATAACATTAGAAATGTATCTGTTGGTGTTGGAGTAAATTCTGATGATTTTTCAATCATTTCACAACCAATTAAATTTAATATCAGTTTGTTTCCACTGCTTTGTATAATTTGATGAACTTTGGCTTCATTCCAGGCTTTTTCATGGTCTTTTTGATCATGACAAAAGATACATTTAAGTACAAATTTCATATTATCAGTATTTTTCACAAGAAAAACAGAACTGAATCCCCTGCGAACATTAAAAAGCGTAATTATTAAGTAGGTACCTACTAAAAGCATTAGTAAAATATATAAATAGTTAGAGGTTAATAGATTAATTACTTTAAAAAATGCATTATAATATTACTTATTTAAAAATTATGATAAAATCAATTAACATAAAAATTACTTAATATCAAATTGAATTTATCAACTAATAATGAATTGTTTACTGAATGTGAAATTAGTTAAATTTAAAAATAACCAACACATATCAAAGTTTTTTTATATGAAAACTTTATACCTAAATAGAATTAAAGCTGTCAAATAAGTCAAAATAAGATTATAATAGTTTTTTCATTTAAAAATGTAATTCTTAATAAAATATTGTTTTATCCGTTGAAAATAATATCAAGTATATATAAATTGTATATAATATATAATTTCTTATCACAGAATAATATAATGCATCAAAATAAAATATAATTTTTTAATACTCATACAAATCAATTGGAGGAATCAAAGTGAACCATTTAAGGTGTTGTAGCACTATGCATTACATCGCGAGCACACATTATGTTGATAATAATTAAATTGAATTTGTATGAGTCGATAAAGTTTGATACAGAACTAAAACTATGTTATGCAGATAAAATTACCCTTGTCCAATTTGATCATGCACGTAATACTTGTTACCCTGTATTGTGACGTGTGGCTTTTCACAGGCACACCCCATGATTATTAAATCGTTAGAGGTGGTTTATTAACAGTTGAACGGAATCACATCGGGATCGAGTCGTCGAAAAAAAGAACCAAACAACACGTTAAGTCAAAAAGATTGACGTCAGTTTCATTTAATAAGTTAAAACGCGATAGATATTATAATAATATTAATACAGATAGGTATATTTTAATTTTTGATTTTTGTTCTTATCAATGATATAAGTATCAGTTATAGATAAAAAAATATATAGGTACCTACTTCGAATACTGTTCTGTGATAGGTACCATGCACATAATCGGTTTCACATGGTTTCCTGTTACAGTTTCACCACGGTAGGTAGTTGGTCGCTACTCAATACTTGATAATGGTGAAGAGCAAAGCTTAATTGTATTTACTATTTAGTGCTTACTATTTACTGATTTAAAAAAAAATCATTGTTTAAACGACGTGTTGGGTAAGTGACTAATTTTAGTTTGAAAACATACCTATACAGGGACGCTTTCTTTCACTTTCTTACAGTGTCGTGGTGACAAGACGACAATTCAGGGGCAGTTGTTCCTTGTGTAAATTAGGGATGGTTTGATGATACTGTATTTTATAGATATTACTGTAGCTAATTGTACAAATAATTTAATTTGTATATTCAATATACATCGAAAACTTAAGGGCCAAGGGGCGGGAACTTAAAAAATATATTTTCCCCCACTCAATAATTCTGTCACCATACCATTGCTTCTCTTAATCGGTTGGATTGATAGCATAAAGATAAGTACCTAGTTTTTACTATGTTATTAATTATGCAGTGGAAGATAGAAACAACATAATTATGTTAGTAGATAGGTACTCAATAGCCAATGGCCTTAATAGTCAAATTAAATATTATTGATGGCCTTTACAATTTATAAATAGATAATTCATTCATTTTAACTCATAAGACCCAATTACAAATATGTATAAAATTAGAATACTGCAGCCAGTTCCAGTCTTGGATTAAGGGGGGGGGGCAAAGGGGGCCATGGACCCCGGGCCCACAACAATTTGGGGCTCACATAAAAAAAATGTAGTCTTGTATTCCACTTAATTCGATAAATAACTTTTAAAAAATTCAGTTTTATATACCTATTTTTAGATTCTGAGTGAAGCGAAGGATCTTATGATTTTACAATGATGTTTATTATTATTTTAGATTCTGAGTGAAGCGAAGGATCTTATGGTTTTACAATGATGTTTATTTTTTTTTTTTTATTATTATTTTTTTTTCTGTAAACACTTTTTCGTATAGAAATCCTTGTCCAAAAGTTTCGTCCAGCAACTCTTTAGATTCGAAATTGAACTGAGATGGTACTTTAAAGAGGTCATTTTTCCAAAATCTCCATAGTTTTTCCAGTAATCTAGAATAACGATCGAAAAACTGAGTAAAAACGGTAAAATTGGTAAAAATCCGCCGTAAACGAGATTTTCACTGTTCAGATTTTAGGTATTTAGTCATAAATCGAAAAGTATTGAAGCTAGAAACTTGAAAATTTTATCCAATATCAAATACATACTTTTTTATATTGGACAACATTTTCAGAACATTCATAGCACTTTTGACTTAAATATAGAACTTTTAATTTACCAAATTGTTTGAAAGTTTTTATGTAATATAATTTTAAAAATTTGACAAAAAGTTCTGAAAATTTAATATGACCTTACTCATATACCTACCTAATTATCCTAACAAAAATTCAAAAATCGTGACTCAGGATTTTTTTTTATACACACTTTAATAAATTATTATACGATTTTTTACGATATTGTCTGATTTCTTTTAAGTTTATTTCTAATGAAATATTGAGTATATGTTAGAAAGTTCTGAAATTTTAATACAAGTTTACTCTTATTCTAAACTATCAATACCGAAAAAACATCAATAATCGTGACTCAAGATTTTTTTTCCGAGCATTTAAAAAATTATACAAATAACCGTAAAATACGTAAACAGTATTTAAATAATAATATATTATATTACACTGAAGCTTTGCTCAGAATCGTTTTATACTAAAGAAATGAGTCATCATTTCTTTAAAACTTAATATATTCATCACCAATATCTTGTCCGAGGACCGAAGGGACGAAGGACGAACTTGTACCACCATCATCTCACTTACCAGCTTTTTTCTTCGTAAATATATGTCGTTAACGGTAATGGTACCCATTTGGTTCTAATCATTTTGTGATTTAAATACTGATTGTAAAAATATATATATATATATATATATATATATATATATATATATATATATATATATATATATATTTATATATGCTAGTTTGTCGATAATCGACATGCAATATAAACTATTTCATAATATACTATAAAATGTTTTCTCTGATTTAATAGTTACTTAATTTTATCACACTATGTTATGACTTCTAAATTATAATCCATTTATTATGATTTATGTTAATTATTCCGCTAGTAAGAACGTAATATAAATGCATTTTTATATTTGTATAGTTTATAATATATATGAGTCGACGTTTCGAGCAAATGGATAAAATGAAAATTTACTGATTGCATTTTACCGATTTCCTGATAGAACTATTGGCTACAAATGTGTTTTGGCGTTTCGGCAGAGAATTTAATAAAATATGCTGTACTTATATTGTATTTTCTTTGGGCGTCTCTCGTGGTATTATATATCATTGTGTACAATGACGGACGAAAGTATTCAAGTCAACCGCACAACTCTTTATTTTTCCATTCGATATTCCGCATGATGACCAGACATAAATATCCAAAATAAAGTGAACTTTAAAAATTGACTCCTCTTTTGTCATAATTGACCAATGTGTGTACATTTCTACCCATTTCGCCCATGATATAGCTTTTAGCAGCCAAAGGCCATCTATATGAATTGTTTTTGAATCTGATTATTTCATTTCTATGATAAACTTTGGAAACTAATTATTTTAAATTATAATTTCATTATAAAGTCAACTTATCAGGTATGTGTGTGTGTGCGTGTGTATTTATGATGTAAATAGATTGAAATTTGATACATTTGAGCATAAAAAAGTAGAAATTTTATTGGTGATAAAAAAGCAATTTAAATTGAAAACAATAGAATATGCGTCCTTCGTGATATATGAATCTAAATTTTCTCTAAAGTGGCAAAATATCATATTTTCAAATGTGTTAATATTCATAAGGTCAAACCATAAAACTTACAATGAATAATCAAGTTACAAAATAAATCATAAACACATTGTATCCGTAATTTTCAAAAAAAAAGTACAATTCGCGTGCTTCACGTTATTGTTAAGGACACTAGCACAATGTATCGGAAACAATGTCACTCGCTTACGTACGAAAATTCAAATCTACCGCCAGTGTACCAATAGTTAAAGATATAATATGCACGCAGAGTGTTTAAATTTAGGGTGTGGCAAAGCAAATCTTGGGTTAGCAAACTTAGATGCTTCGAAAAAAGGTCTCGTTTTTTCCCCCTCTACCTGTTACTTTAGATTTTCCATTCTTATAATATCTCTTGAATTGATTTAAGATGCAGATAAAATTAATTAGGGGTTAAAGAACTAAAAACAAATGATATTTTTCGAACAAAGTGGATAAAAAAAACGATTCTGATTTACGAAATGAAAAAAAAAATCATAGGAAATTACGCAAGAAAATTACGAAATACAATTTTATTTTTAGAAAAACCTAATATTTTAATTAGTGATATGAAGTGTACGTAAAAAGAACAAAAACGAACTCATAACAGATTACGATTATTCAGTGTTAGGTCGGTTCGATAAATTAAATTATGTTTAATAATTCAGAATAAATTAATTTTAGCGATTTATTTTTCAAGGGAGAATATTATTATACCTATTATTATATTTTAACATGATAGATTACAAATTATTGTTAATAAACGATATTATTATATTATAATTAATTATATTATAATTGTGTTCAAAACTACTATTTCAATTGATGACTAAATTAAACCGGTGTGTTTAATCGGAATATTAGTAATTAAAATATGTAATGGTGTTCATGATATTTTACATTTTTTACTTTCCGCATTTTTATACTATTATATTACGTCTTGTTTGTACGCTTATGAAAATAAGCCGTTGTTATAATGTGGGAATTTTAATAATTATTTATCGTTTGAAGTAAAAAAAAAAAAATAAAAAAATATTCTTACTATAATAGTTTAAAACACGGAATAGTTAGTTTACGAACTTTACTCTCTTATTGTGATTCCTAATCAATTTCGAAATGTATGTTTAGATATCATTTATACGTTTCAATACACTTTTAAGTGGTACTTTTTACGGACTTTGTCAAATCCAGTTATTTTCAATTCAATTGCACGCACCAACAATCAGTGATGTTCCCATCATTTTTTATGAGGGTATACTATGATGAACGAATGAAGTTTTTCACGAAAAATTAAGGCTATTTGTGCCTATAAATAGTATTAGATGGTGCTTGAATATGATAAAAACCCTAACACTATTTAATTAGCAAGCGAAGTGGTCAATATTTTTTTTAGTCATATATAGGCCTATCAAAAACTTTACTCCACTCTAACAAAAACTGAAATGACGTCACTGGCGCCGACAGATCGGTGAATAACCGCTATAATTTTATTTGTCATATGAGGTCCTATAATATCAAATAGTATCTATTATAATATTATACTACAACAGTTTAGAACTATTAGGTAAAAAATAAACCAAAATGATAAACTAAAAAAAAAAAATTATATATTTTTTTCTTTATTTAAGAATTTGTTTGAGAGTATACGTAGTATAGCCAAACATTTTTATTCGAAGTCTGAGAGTGTACGGCGTATATGTAGTATACCCAATGGGAACACTACTGCCAACAATGTGTCGTGTGCTCTCACATTTCAGTATTTATTATATCACAATTAATCGTTACCTGTGTCGTAGTTCAGGAAGCGATTATGGATTGCCTATGACGTAATATTCAGTGTTTTCTAGTCCTATTGGTGTAAATTAAAGATTCATATGAAACGATTATCTATTTCACTTCTCCGTTATCTTACCAGCTGGGTATTTCACTCACTGCTAGTTCCACGAACAAAATATGAAAAAAAAAATTTAATAAAACCAATATTTATAAAACTTGCAATATATACATGGCAAAATATGTTCCGAATTAAAAAAGAAAAAAAACATTCTTAGAATTCATTATATTATGAGTTTTAGTTGAAAAAAAAAACAGTACCTATGCGAAAAAAAGTCCTACTGAGTCTGCCCGGTGGCTCGATGAACCCATATATGGGACCGTACGGTCGGCACCAAAGTTGGACGTTATTCGAATGAAATTTTATCTAGGTGATTATTTTGATAACATTTTATTCGAATCAAAAACTATTCGAATAATTTTTTTTTATTATTATTCGAATACAAATTTATTCGAATAATTTTCAATTACGATTATTCAAATAAAAAATTATTCGACTAAATTTGAAACATAGAAATTCGATTAATTTTCGTTTATTTTATTTTGGTAAACATAGGTTTACAATATTACATTTGGTAACAATAATTATTCGTATAACTGTCTCTGAAATTTAGTAGAATCATTTTCTATTCGAATAATCATAGTTGAAAATTATTCGAATACATTGATATTCGAATAATTGTAAAAAAATCATTTAAATAGTTTTCATTCGAATATATAATATTTATTCGAATAATTATCTAGACGAAAGTTCGCCCAACACTGGTAGACACCTGTGTCCGTACACGCGGCCACGTTAGACGTGTGAATAGCCGTCGTCGGGGTGACACCTGTGAGAGGGCGCGATGCGATCGTGAATAATAATTAAACACGATAATAGTATTACGTCACCGGCATATCGACCGAATGCTGGCCACTCGCGAATACGGTAGCCACGTGAACGTTTTCAACGACTGTCCGGATTCGCTCGCCGCGAACGATTTCCATCACATCTTTCGCGTATCTCGTACGATCAACACGTATCTTGGTACATCCGAACCGTATTATTATAGTATATCGTCAGATAACTATTTGCGTTTTTTCGTTTTTTTCCCCTTACGTCGACCACAAAGCAATGAAGTCGACGACGAGCGGCCTCACACGACCCTCCGCTGTGGGGACGAACTGGCGCGCGGCCAAGCCGTACGCTAGAGTACCGCCGCTAACGTTCGGCGGACGGCCGGCTGCGGCGGCGTCAGTTGTGACGGTTCCAGCACCGAAGAAAGTGGTCGCAGCGGAAATGCACGCGGTGGTGGTGCTGGAAAAAGCGGCCGTTCCAGCAGCTGCCCACTTGGAGTACGTGGCCAAGACCGTTGGCAAGCTGCGGCTCAAAGCGCCGACCACGTCGGTAGGCCGGAAGACGGCGAAATCGACGCCGTACGCAAGACCGGCGGCGGCGGCAGGGACCGGAAAGGCTGCGGCGACCGGAAAGGCTGCGGGAAAGGCCGCCGGGAGTGCGTCCGGGCCGTCGCGGAACGTGGCCCGGAGGAGCGCGGGACGGCCTACCCATATGGAGCTGGGGGCCGCCGTCGCGGTCTTGGCGAAAATTTTCGGCCGCCAATAACCGCGGTCGCCGGTCACTGCGGTCACTGCGGTCACTGGACGTCACCAGAAGTCGATGGCGCGCCCGTTTTTGTTTTTGGTTCTTGTTTGGACTTTTTTTTTGTTTTCTTTGGCCTGTAAGCCAGAGGACGTTTTCGATTTTTGTTGTTGATTATTAAAATATCGAAAAATGTTTCGTTCATCACTCGTCTACTTCATTCTTTATAAAATGGCTCGAAAATTCGTGCTTTTAAAAGTTTTGAAATAAAAAGCATGTGTTTTTATCTGGAAAAATTTCACTAAACACGCTGTATGTGGCACGCGCTAAAACGCGTGGAATGTAGTAGATGCTGTAAGATGCGGAAGATTCGAATTTTGGTCTCTTTTAACCTATCTTTTAAACGTACTCGGATGATTATTTTATCCGTACCACACTGCATTTCAGGTCACGGGTGAAATGAAGAACGCATTGGTTTTACGATGATTTGTTTGTTTTTATTTTTCATGTACGTTATCACGTTTTCGTGTTGTAAATTCATTGTGGTCCAAAGGCTGCGTCTCGCATTAGATCAGAAATGTCATCTAATCAGTAAAAAAAAAAAAAGGCATTTTTCTCTATTCTTTATAGTTTTTTCAGACGTATGGAAAAACTACCGAAAAACTGAGTTAACCGGTAAAATTTGCAACAGATAAGATTTTAATGAAATTTATTTTTAAAATCAAGCCATAAATTTAAAAATAATTATGTTAGAAGATTGAATTTTTCGGAAATCACTAGAAATATAAAACAAACTTAGCAAAATGTCAAAAAAAAAAAAAAATTGAAATTCAATAACTTTGAAGCTATATAAAGGAAACATTTCTTTTTTTGAAATTCGTATGTCTTTAAATTTTTAAATTTTGATATAAAAACTTTGAACATATTATAGTAGGTATTATTTTATCGACGACTTAAACGTCTTTCGTCGGAGACAGGTTAATTAACCAAATTGAACGTTTTTATGTAATATAATTTTAAATATTTGACAAAAAGTTCTGAAAATTTAATATGACTTTACTCATATACCTACCTAAATATCCTAACAAAAATTCAAAAATCGTGACTCAGGATTTTTTTTTATACACACTTTAATAAATTATTATACGATTTTTTACGATATTGTCTGATTTCTTTTAAGTTTATTTCTAATGAAATATTGAGTATATGTTAGAAAGTTCTGAAATTTTAATACAAGTTTACTCTTATTCTAAACTATCAATACCGAAAAAACATCAATAATCGTGACTCAAGATTTTTTTTCCGAGCATTTAAAAAATTATACAAATAACCGTAAAATACGTAAACAGTATTTAAATAATAATATATTATATTACACTGAAGCTTTGCTCAGAATCGTTTTATACTAAAGAAATGAGTCATCATTTCTTTAAAACTTAATATATTCATCACCAATATCTTGTCCGAGGACCGAAGGGACGAAGGACGAACTTGTACCACCATCAGCTTTTTTTACCAGCTTTTTTCTTCGTAAATATATGTCGTTAACGGTAATGGTACCCATTTGGTTCTAATCATTTTGTGATTTAAATACTGATTGTAATATATATATATATATATATATATATATATATATATATATATATATATATATATATATATATATATATATATATATATATATATGCTAGTGTGTCGATAATCGACATGCAATATAAACTATTTCATAATATACTATAAGATGTTTTCTCTGATTTAATAGTTACTTAATTTTATCACACTATGTTATGACTTCTAAATTATAATCCATTTATTATGACTTATGTTAATTATTCCGCTAGTAAGAACGTAATATAAATGCATTTTTATATTTGTATAGTTTATAATATATATGAGTCGACGTTTTGAGCAAATGGATAAAATGAAAATTTACTGATTGCATTTTACCGATTTCCTGATAGGGCTATCGGCTACAAATGTGTTTTGGCGTTTCGGCAGAGAATTAATAAAATATGCTGTACTTATATTGTATTTTCTTTGGGCGTCTCTCGTGGTATTATATATCATTGTGTACAATGACGGACGAAAATATTCAAGTCAACCGCACAACTCTTTATTTTTCCATTCGATACTCCGCATGATGACCAGACATAAATATCCAAAATAAAGTGAACTTTAAAAATTGACTCCTCTTTTGTCATAATTGACCAATGTGTGTACATTTCTACCCATTTCGCCCATGATATAGCTTTTAGCAGCCAAAGGCCATCTATATGAATTGTTTTTGAATCTGATTATTTCATTTCTATGATAAACTTTGGAAACTAATTATTTTAAATTATAATTTCATTATAAAGTCAACTTATCAGGTATGTGTGTGTGTGCGTGTGTATTTATGATGTAAATAGATTGAAATTTGATACATTTGAGCATAAAAAAGTAGAAATTTTATTGGTGATAAAAAAGCAATTTAAATTGAAAACAATAGAATATGCGTCCTTCGTGATATATGAATCTAAATTTTCTCTAAAGTGGCAAAATATCATATTTTCAAATGTGTTAATATTCATAAGGTCAAACCATAAAACTTACAATGAATAATCAAGTTACAAAATAAATCATAAACACATTGTATCCGTAATTTTCAAAAAAAAAGTACAATTCGCGTGCTTCACGTTATTGTTAAGGACACTAGCACAATGTATCGGAAACAATGTCACTCGCTTACGTACGAAAATTCAAATCTACCGCCAGTGTACCAATAGTTAAAGATATAATATGCACGCAGAGTGTTTAAATTTAGGGTGTGGCAAAGCAAATCTTGGGTTAGCAAACTTAGATGCTTCGAAA
This sequence comes from Therioaphis trifolii, assembly GCA_027580255.1. Classification (NCBI taxonomy): domain Eukaryota; kingdom Metazoa; phylum Arthropoda; class Insecta; order Hemiptera; family Aphididae; genus Therioaphis; species Therioaphis trifolii. Next base: position 23,879,705 of record CM050404.1, read on the forward strand.
AAAGGTCTCGTTTTTTCCCCCTCTACCTGTTACTTTAGATTTTCCATTCTTATAATATCTCTTGAATTGATTTAAGATGCAGATAAAATTAATTAGGGGTTAAAGAACTAAAAACAAATGATATTTTTCGAACAAAGTGGATAAAAAAAACGATTCTGATTTACGAAATGAAAAAAAAAATCATAGGAAATTACGCAAGAAAATTACGAAATACAATTTTATTTTTAGAAAAACCTAATATTTTAATTAGTGATATGAAGTGTACGTAAAAAGAACAAAAACGAACTCATAACAGATTACGATTATTCAGTGTTAGGTCGGTTCGATAAATTAAATTATGTTTAATAATTCAGAATAAATTAATTTTAGCGATTTATTTTTCAAGGGAGAATATTATTATACCTATTATTATATTTTAACATGATAGATTACAAATTATTGTTAATAAACGATATTATTATATTATAATTAATTATATTATAATTGTGTTCAAAACTACTATTTCAATTGATGACTAAATTAAACCGGTGTGTTTAATCGGAATATTAGTAATTAAAATATGTAATGGTGTTCATGATATTTTACATTTTTTACTTTCCGCATTTTTATACTATTATATTACGTCTTGTTTGTACGCTTATGAAAATAAGCCGTTGTTATAATGTGGGAATTTTAATAATTATTTATCGTTTGAAGTAAAAAAAAAAAAATAAAAAAATATTCTTACTATAATAGTTTAAAACACGGAATAGTTAGTTTACGAACTTTACTCTCTTATTGTGATTCCTAATCAATTTCGAAATGTATGTTTAGATATCATTTATACGTTTCAATACACTTTTAAGTGGTACTTTTTACGGACTTTGTCAAATCCAGTTATTTTCAATTCAATTGCACGCACCAACAATCAGTGATGTTCCCATCATTTTTTATGAGGGTATACTATGATGAACGAATGAAGTTTTTCACGAAAAATTAAGGCTATTTGTGCCTATAAATAGTATTAGATGGTGCTTGAATATGATAAAAACCCTAACACTATTTAATTAGCAAGCGAAGTGGTCAATATTTTTTTTAGTCATATATAGGCCTATCAAAAACTTTACTCCACTCTAACAAAAACTGAAATGACGTCACTGGCGCCGACAGATCGGTGAATAACCGCTATAATTTTATTTGTCATATGAGGTCCTATAATATCAAATAGTATCTATTATAATATTATACTACAACAGTTTAGAACTATTAGGTAAAAAATAAACCAAAATGATAAACTAAAAAAAAAAAATTATATATTTTTTTCTTTATTTAAGAATTTGTTTGAGAGTATACGTAGTATAGCCAAACATTTTTATTCGAAGTCTGAGAGTGTACGGCGTATATGTAGTATACCCAATGGGAACACTACTGCCAACAATGTGTCGTGTGCTCTCACATTTCAGTATTTATTATATCACAATTAATCGTTACCTGTGTCGTAGTTCAGGAAGCGATTATGGATTGCCTATGACGTAATATTCAGTGTTTTCTAGTCCTATTGGTGTAAATTAAAGATTCATATGAAACGATTATCTATTTCACTTCTCCGTTATCTTACCAGCTGGGTATTTCACTCACTGCTAGTTCCACGAACAAAATATGAAAAAAAAAATTTAATAAAACCAATATTTATAAAACTTGCAATATATACATGGCAAAATATGTTCCGAATTAAAAAAGAAAAAAAACATTCTTAGAATTCATTATATTATGAGTTTTAGTTGAAAAAAAAAACAGTACCTATGCGAAAAAAAGTCCTACTGAGTCTGCCCGGTGGCTCGATGAACCCATATATGGGACCGTACGGTCGGCACCAAAGTTGGACGTTATTCGAATGAAATTTTATCTAGGTGATTATTTTGATAACATTTTATTCGAATCAAAAACTATTCGAATAATTTTTTTTTATTATTATTCGAATACAAATTTATTCGAATAATTTTCAATTACGATTATTCAAATAAAAAATTATTCGACTAAATTTGAAACATAGAAATTCGATTAATTTTCGTTTATTTTATTTTGGTAAACATAGGTTTACAATATTACATTTGGTAACAATAATTATTCGTATAACTGTCTCTGAAATTTAGTAGAATCATTTTCTATTCGAATAATCATAGTTGAAAATTATTCGAATACATTGATATTCGAATAATTGTAAAAAAATCATTTAAATAGTTTTCATTCGAATATATAATATTTATTCGAATAATTATCTAGACGAAAGTTCGCCCAACACTGGTAGACACCTGTGTCCGTACACGCGGCCACGTTAGACGTGTGAATAGCCGTCGTCGGGGTGACACCTGTGAGAGGGCGCGATGCGATCGTGAATAATAATTAAACACGATAATAGTATTACGTCACCGGCATATCGACCGAATGCTGGCCACTCGCGAATACGGTAGCCACGTGAACGTTTTCAACGACTGTCCGGATTCGCTCGCCGCGAACGATTTCCATCACATCTTTCGCGTATCTCGTACGATCAACACGTATCTTGGTACATCCGAACCGTATTATTATAGTATATCGTCAGATAACTATTTGCGTTTTTTCGTTTTTTTCCCCTTACGTCGACCACAAAGCAATGAAGTCGACGACGAGCGGCCTCACACGACCCTCCGCTGTGGGGACGAACTGGCGCGCGGCCAAGCCGTACGCTAGAGTACCGCCGCTAACGTTCGGCGGACGGCCGGCTGCGGCGGCGTCAGTTGTGACGGTTCCAGCACCGAAGAAAGTGGTCGCAGCGGAAATGCACGCGGTGGTGGTGCTGGAAAAAGCGGCCGTTCCAGCAGCTGCCCACTTGGAGTACGTGGCCAAGACCGTTGGCAAGCTGCGGCTCAAAGCGCCGACCACGTCGGTAGGCCGGAAGACGGCGAAATCGACGCCGTACGCAAGACCGGCGGCGGCGGCAGGGACCGGAAAGGCTGCGGCGACCGGAAAGGCTGCGGGAAAGGCCGCCGGGAGTGCGTCCGGGCCGTCGCGGAACGTGGCCCGGAGGAGCGCGGGACGGCCTACCCATATGGAGCTGGGGGCCGCCGTCGCGGTCTTGGCGAAAATTTTCGGCCGCCAATAACCGCGGCCGCCGGTCACTGCGGTCACTGCGGTCACTGGACGTCACCAGAAGTCGATGGCGCGCCCGTTTTTGTTTTTTTGTTTCTTGTTTGGACTTTTTTTTGTTTTCTTTGGCCTGTAAGCCAAAGGATGTTTTCGATTTTTGTTGTTGATTATTATAATATCGAAAAATGTTTCGTTCATCACTCGTCTATTTTATTCTTTATAAAATGGCTCGAAAATTCGTGCTTTTAAAAGTTTTGAAATAAAAAGCATGTGTTTTTATCTGGAAAAATTTCACTAAACACGCTGTATGTGGCACGCGCTAAAACGTGTGGAATGCAGTAGATGCTGTAAGATGCGGAAGATGCGAATTTTGGTCTCTTTTAACCTATCTTTTAAACCTACTCGGATGATTATTTTAACCGTATCACACTGCATTTTAGGTCACGGGTGAAATGAAGAACGCATTGGTTTTACGATGATTTGTTTGTTTTTATTTTTCATGTACGTTATCACGTTTTCGTGTTGTAAATTCATTGGGGTCCAGAGGTTGCGTTTCGCATTAGACCAGAAATGTCATCTAATCAGTAAAAAAAAAAGGAATTTTTCTCTATTCTTTATAGTTTTTTCAGACGTATGGAAAAACTACCGAAAAACTGAGTTAACCGGTAAAATTTGCAACATATAAGATTTTAATGAAATTTATTTTTAAAATCAAGCCATAAATTAAAAAATAATTATGTTAGAAGATTGAAGTTTTCGGCAATCACCAGAAATATAAAACAAACTTAGCAAAATTTCAAAAAAAAAAAATTGAAATTCAATAACTTTTAAGCTAAATATATAAAGGAAACATTTCTTTTTTTGAAATTCGTATGTCTTTAAATTTTTAAATTTTGATATAAAAACTTTGAACATATTATAGTATTATTTTATCGACGACTTAAACATCTTTAGTCAGAGACAGGTTAATTAACCAAATTGTTTGAAAGTTTTTATGTAATATAATTTTAAATATTTGACAAAAAGTTCTGAAAATTTAATATGACCTTACTCATATACCTACCTAATTATCCTAACAAAAATTCAAAAATCGTGACTCAGGATTTTTTTTTATACACACTTTAATAAATTCTTATACGATTTTTTACGATATTGTCTGATTTCTTTTAAGTTTATTTCTAATGAAATATTGAGTATTTGTTAGAAAGTTCTGAAATTTTAATACAAGTTTACTCTTATACTAAACTATCAATACCGAAAAAATATCAATAACCGTGACTCAAGATTTTTTTTCCAAACATTTAAAAAATTATACAAATAACCGTAAAATACGTAAACAGTATTTAAATAATAATATATTATATTACACTGAAGCTTTGCTCAGAATCGTTTTATACTAAAGAAATGAGTCATCATTTCTTTAAAACTTAATACATTCATCACCAATATCTTGTCCGAGGACCGAAGGGGTGAAGGACGAACTTGTACCACCATCATCTCACTTACCAGCTTTTTTTTTATAATTTAAATGTAGCATTAAAAATCTATTTAAGATTGGTAGAGCCAAGTAGCACTTATGATACTATCATCAGAAAATGACATTCTCCAGTCACTTGATTTCGGTCAAAGTATCAAAAACTATGCATCCTTAAAAGCGAGAAAAAAATGATTTTAAATAAAAATAATGTTCTAGTTTTATATTTATAAAGTTTTATTTGTGTGGTATTAAAAAAAACATTGTTTTAGAAAAAAAATACTGTTCTTATGAAAAAAATACTGTTTTTTTGAAAAAAATTATTCTTGGGGCCCTATAAAATATCTGGCCCCAGGACCCCAAATATGTTTAATCTGGGCCTGGCCAGTTCTACTGGTCTTATAAGTACTAAAGTTTGACTCGTATAGGATATCATTTGTAAACAACGGCCTTTCTCTACTGCAGGGACTATCTGGAGTGGACATTCAGAAGTTCCTTTAATTCTTAATACTAGGTGAAAGGGTGTATGTTTGTTTACTATACAGCTCTATCCTGACTTAATTAATACATACATATATATATATATATATATATATATATACATATATATATATATATATATATATATATATATATATATATATATGTTATGGTAAATGATTTTAAATGGAAATTAACGTAATTCACCGGTTATTAACGTTATTTACCAAATACACAGGTAATTATCGTTATAAACCGGGAAATCACATCAATGACCAAATACACAGGTAATTGTTGTTATAGAACAGATATACACGTGAATCTCAAATACCTACTAGAATTTAAAAAAAAATGCATAATTATTTTTTATTTGTTTTTACAATTTGTACTCCCATGACATTTACTATTACATAATTTTTCAGCCCCACGGCAGGCACAACGTTTATTATTACAACTAGTCTTGCAATAGCAACGCTGGTATAGGCCCAGTGTCCACCTCATCTGTAACCGATAAAGTTTTATTGATTTACCCAATTAGTACCACAATTAGTTTAGCGATCACTTTATCATTGCTCGTTGGACATTATTTTAAAATAAAATCAACATTTCCCAAATCATACGGTTATTAACGTTATTTACTAGAAAATAACGATAATTCCCACATTTATAGGTAAATAACGTAAATAACCGGCGAATAACGTTAATTTCCGATATAACATCATTTACCGTAACATATATATATATATATATATATATATATATATATATATATATGTATATATCACTTTAATAGAGTAGAAACAACGAGACTGCATTTCGTTCGCATAAAGACATATGAAGTCACACGGTTAAATTGCCGTTAGAATGCGCTATTCAATTGATTGAACTCGTATAAGCAGTATAAGAATTAATTATATTAAAAAAAAAAAACAAATTTACGTTAATTATATTCATGACCTATTATTAAAAGTATAGGTTGTACTATTGTAGTCATTTACTTATACGCACCATTAATTAACTATTATGAAATAATATAATTCGGAAATATACCCATGTTTCATATCAGAGACATCTGAAAAATATTAACTCGGTTGGCGCAAAATACAATTCTTGTTAATTTAAGACACGGGGCTTAGATTTTAGCTCAATATCATCTTCATTTTAAATCTCAACATATAAATAATATTCGGTTTAACATTATACTTAATAAGTGAATTTGTCGAGATGAAGTCAATATAATTGCGAAATGTAACAGGTACCTACTTACTTTTTATTAAATGATTTTTGTTTATTTAATCATCAAAAAGCAATGATTAACGAATAGAATTGATACGTCTTGTTCAGTGGCTCTCAGAGTGTTGGCTTCAATAAAAATAAATCGTAAGATATCAAGTATAATTATGAAAACGAAACGCGCGTCTAGAGACAACCCACGAGCAAATTCCTTATCAATTATAATTTATAATATAATATTTCTCATCAAATAACCTGCACATGATAACCACATCATATCGTCGTCATCATTACGTAGTACAAATACATAGTTCTAAAATTCATAAAACGTCAGATATTACTTGGACTGTGGTATTTGAAATGTTAAATCAAACGTATATAATTAAGAAACGTGAATCATGTGAATGTAAAATTATTTGTGTTGCATGTAAAATAAAATTTGTGTACATCTATTTTCATGTACCTACATAATAAAAAATAATATGTGTAAACATATTCATGCTGTGGAAATTAATATGTCAGATGACAATGATATAAACACCAAAAACAATTATACTAACTCAATGGGTACAGATGAAATTTGTATGAAAATGTCTGATATGCAACAAACTATTGCTCCATCTGCAGTTAGCATTGCAAACCAAATTCAGCAATTTCATAGCATGTTTGTGTCACTAGCAGGTAAAAATAAATGATAAACAGCTACATAAAATTAATTTATCCTTAGACTTAAATTTAAAAATGCTATATGATCAAGAATCAAATGTTGCTGTTTCATTAGATGAAAATGAAAATCAAGAACTATCCAATAAAAATGTTCAAAAACAGTTGCGATTATTTTCAACTAAAAAACTTCGTTTAAAAATACCAGAAGAACAACGATTAAATAAACCGACATTAAACGTAAAAAAACAAATAATAGATGACTTGAACAAAAAAGATAGGTCTCCAGGGTCTCCTTATGTCCATATTGATTCACAGTTTGACCACGCACTTGGAAAAAAGATAAATAATATTATGCTACAAAAACAATATTTTTATAATAATTTTATACTTTATTTTATAACTATATTATATTGAAAACGACATTATTATTATTATTTTGAAAAATGTTAAGTTATTAATTTTGGTAAGAAATATTATATTATAATTGATAAGGAATGTGCTCGTGGGCTGTCTCTAGACGCTCGTGAAAACGAAGACGTTCGTTATGTCTGCTGATGTATATAATATGTTACTGTATATACGAGATGTCTTCAATAAGTACCCGGACTAAAATTAGTACAGAGAAACATTTTATGTTTATGGTAATGTTAATGTATCGAAATAAAATAGAGATAATTTACCATTATTTCATTGTACTAAAACGATCGTTATCTTAAATCAGTCGTCGTCCGTCGACAATACGCAGCCAAAGTCGGTCGTTTTGTATAACATCGCGATTTCACGATGGATAAGATTACGGCGTGTATTAAATTTTGTTTCGAAATCAGTAAAAATGCTATGGAAACTTTTGAATTGGTTAAATTGACTTTTGGAGATGATTCACTAATGCCGTTGTGTTACTTTTGACCGGTGCAAACGTTTTAAAGAAGGTCGGGTAACCATCGAAGATGACCATCGTCCATCGCCGTCGGGCGTCCGTCAATATCAAAAACTAACGATACCATTCAGAGGCGGCTTGTTTTAAGATTACCAGGGGCAGTAGCTCCTGGTCCAAAAAGCGGTGGGTGTGTATCTAATACAATTAGTTAATCAAAGTTTATGATTTGTACCTATTGCAATTAATCTACAGCACAATAGGTACTCATATTATATTCACAGAAAGGAAGGTAGGTACCTACAACCTACTTCTAATTACCCAACGAATAACGAAGTAAGTAATACGAATAACGTATAATAGGTAATAATGAAACAATATGGGTGTCTTTTTGTTTTTAAATATGCGTACTAATTTATATTTTGTACCCGTGAGAAGAACCTAAAAATAATATCCAACAGCTTTATAAATTTGATAGGTGGGTGGGTGGTTTTATGAAGCTTGCTCTTTGGGTTTCAGAAACTCAAGCCGCCACTGATACCATTACTCTTGCTCAAAACAAAATCCGGATACGACGGAGGATTAACTGTCAGAGAAGTAGCCAACGAAGTTGGCATATCAATTGGAACTTGTCGTTCGATTTTATCAGACGAATTGGGTATGAAAAAGTGTCCGCAAAATTAGTGCCAAAATTGTTAACCGAGGAGCAAACGGAACATCGAGTTGAAGTTTGTTTGGAACTAAAAATCGGGTTTCTAATTACCCGTGTTTTATAAAATTAATTATCACGGACAATGAAACTCGGGTTTATGAATATGATCCCGAAACTAAAGCTCAATCATCAACTGTCCATAACGCGACACAAGAGCTAAAAGCTATATCTATGGAGGATATTCAAAGATGTTTCAAAAAGTGGCAAGACCGTGGGGAGCTTTGTATTGAAGCTAAATAACACTATTTGGAAGGAGGTCTATTTTAAATAGTTTGTAAGTTCGAAATATCATTTTTAATGCATTTTGTCTGGGTATTTATTGAACACACCTCGTACATTAGTAAATAGCGGAAAGCCAATGACTGCTAAAATAACGAAAACTAAAATTATTTTATCAAAAATACTCATAGTCCAAATAATTATACTTTTTTTAAATCTCATTTGCATTTAAAATTACTTCATTTACTTTAAATCTTCCTTCAGTCATTCCTGTTTTGTATTGGTAATAGTTAATGATATTAAAATTTTTACTTACGTAGTTTTTACATTTTGTATCAGCCCCTATTATTTTGAAGTTTTTGAAATATTCACAATACGCTCTGCATAAGGAAACTCTGGGTTATAATATCAGTCAGAAAACACATTTACTGAAAAAAAAGCACTAAACATTTTAATAATACGAATTCCGAGGTAAACAAAAGAAAAAACGATTAACTTTAATATGAATATATTTGATATTTATTTGCGGATTAATGTATTCTATATTTCTACCGAATATAAAATGATGCGCAAAAACACTATAATGAAATATTATTTTTAAAACGGTATATTGATCGTGTAAAATAATCATCAAATGGCTGAAAAAATAAACTTTTGTATATATTTGATTCAAAATAATTGTACATTGAAGCAATAATGCCTAGTCTTTTTCTACCATAATTTTCAAAATTAAATTAAAAAAATATGTCAATTAAGTTATAAGACAATCAGATATTAAATAATTAGAAAACATAGCCCATTGGAATAAAAATAAATTAAAAATATAAATTGTATATTATTAAATAGTTGGACATATTTCTCACCACGAGTACCTTTTCTTGTTGTTCGAGGATCAAAGGGACCAATAACAAACTTTCACCGCCACTATCTTACCAGATTTTAGTTTATTTTAAAATAAAAAGAAATTTTTTATTTAAATAATAATTAGGTAGTTATTATAGCAAGTAATCATTCATTAATTGCACATCACGTATTCTTAAGTTAATATTTTAGAACTTCTTTTTAAAAATTTTACATAAATTTTAGAGTCTGAGTGAAACGAAGAATGTATTGGTTTTATAATGGTGTATTTTTGTTTGTTTTTTTACTATGCATGTAATAACTTTTTTTGGGTAGCTGTTAATAAAAAAATAATGGTGTTAAACACTAAATTTTAACCAAATATCAACTGACCCTTACATAGATTCGACAAAACGTTCGAAAACATTTTACCATTTTTGGGCAATATAAAGGACTTTTAAATTATTAGAAATATCTCATTTTTTGAAAAGTTTTTATCATATTAAATTTTAAATATTTGGTATACAATCTTAAAATGTAATAACATCTTATGCATATGCTTAGCTAACATTACTGCATTACACTAATTTCAAAAATCATTAGTAATTTGAATATTGAATTACTAGAATACTCTTTAATACCGTAATTTTATTCATCATGTAGGTGTTTGTCTTGACAAAATTATTTTAAAGACTAATTGGGTTATTTTAGTTAATATACTTAAGTACCTTTACTAAAATGAACCATATGTTAGAGCTCAGTGACTATTGTTTACTAAAAATTATGTTGAGTAAATAATTAGTTATATTTTTATACTGTTACAAAATGATAACCATATTTATGTCATTAACTTGTTGCATTAGTCAATATAATAAATAAAATATGTTTGCAATATTATACTTCACCTGTGTAACTAATAATTGAATTATCATAAATTACATTAAATCGGTATAATGTATTAACATTAGTTTTGTATATTAAATCTTGATAAAACGCTTTACGTCATGAAGTTTCATCAATTATATTATGGTTTCTTAATCAAGATCATTTTACTTTTAATCTAGTAGCTTAGTTGTAAAAGTTAAACACAAATATTTATTTTGTGGAAATCGGGGAAAAAATGTTGATAAAATTGTTAATTTTGCATAGCGCCGAGACATCTAGAAGTTTATAAATCTGTTATTCATAGTTTGGTATTTTGTTACTAGATAGCGTACATTTTTCTACTTTCTATAATTTTGTTAAACTTTTATTCTTTAAACAAAATTTATACAATTAATGTCATTATTTCGACCGTTGGTCTTACAGGGGTACAGGAGAGAAAATGTTTATAAAAAATGATTTTAGTTTTCAAGTATAAATCGTTACTTATTTATAAAATACATTAAATTTTGATAAAAAAATTTGTTTTTATATGGATGTATATGTTGTATATGGATGGGGGTGTGTTCAAGCACCGTCTGAGGGTCATGTGGCCGTGTGAGGGGTAATCCTCCACGATTATTATATTAAAACCAACAGACAATATATAAAATTTACCTATTATTAAAGTAAATGAATTTCAGTAAGTAACTTGAGTTAATTCTAAGCGAGAATTTTTCTATTTCAATAATGAGTATACAGTATAAACCGTTTATAGTGACACCGGCTGTAGTGACATATTGGGTGTAATGACCTTAGATTAAATGTCCCTGTAAAACTCATGTAATATTGTATGTACTAATTTTTATCGGTTATTATGACATCTATATAATGACTATACGGATGTTATGACGGTTATTTTTGGTTATATTGGACAAATGTTTTATCTATAACGACTTTACCTTAGGCTACTTTATTTTAAGCTGATGATACTCCCGATGAAGATTATTTTCTATTAATGCAGTGTTCAATGCAGCAAAAATGTTAGCAAATTATATGGCTCTGAATAATGTAAATCCAATGATACATTTTGAAGAATTAGAAAAAAAATAGAGCGTGATTTTTATACAAACAAAGTTCAATCTAAAATAATAGATTTTTTAAAAATAATAATTGAACTAATTAATTTAAATATATAATATGTACATAATTAAATGATTTTTTCTTTACTTTAAAATCAAATTTACAAATAAATACAATTTTTTTATATAAATAAATAATAATATTAAGATGCATTGAAGTAACAATTTTTTTTCGTCATTTTGGTTATAATGACAACTGGTTATTATGACCTATTTTCTTTGGTCCTTTGAACGTCATTATAAACGGTTTCTATTGTATATGGTTTTTAGTAACTAATAGCTTGTGACACGATTAAGTGATTTCATTGTAGTGAGTAGACCATCACAAATTATTTTATCCTATAATAATAGTTATGTATCAAGCACATAAACCTGTGTGCATCAGTGGGGTTACTTCAAAATGTGAAAACTTTCACAAAAGAACATATTAAAAGAAGCTACATTATCAGTCATAAATACTTATCGTATCTATGCATGTTGATTAAATTTTATATTTTATGTACTTACGTTATTTTTAGACGGAAAGTTCTCAAAACGAAAAGAAATTTTAATAATTTTAAACTTAAATAAAGCCGATAGAACACTATGCGTGGGCTTTGGATATTAGTAAGCGCGAATAATGCGACTGTACCCTCTGAATTCTGATCACTTTTAGTTACGCTATAGCAGATGATCATTATATTGTAAGATACTAGTTTGTTATTTTATTTTTGTTATATCATTTATATCTATGAGTTGTGCAATCTTTAGATACCTAACAACCTCAATGTATTAAAATACTCTACTTCCATTAAAAAGGAAAATACATACATTTATACGTATATAAATATATATAATAAATTATTCCTATAATAATAATAGATATTGGAACTAATTTTGTATAAGTAATTTTTATTTTTGTCATAAAAGTAGTATTATTTTTTTTTTTATTAAAATATGAAATAAACTCAAAAAATTAATTTAATTTAGGTTGTATTTGTTGGTAGCATTAATTTCTGTTACCTATATCTAATCTATGTTCTATATCTGAAGAATTCTATACATCTAATTTACGTCAAAATATTATATTTTTACGAATTTATTTTTATTAAATTATTATTAAAGATTTTTATTATTAATTAATCGACTTTGCTTGTTTGGTTGATAAAAGTAATTTTTTAACTAATTATTTATTTTGTACCTACATTTACTATAGCTCTATAGGCCGTTGCATTCTCTAAATACCGAGTTAGTCATAAAATGATGTGTTGAATACTGCTTAAAAAAAATTTCCTTAACGTAGTGATTTTATTCAAATGAAAAATAATAATTCATAAAATCACGAGAACTAATTGTGAAAATATGGTCTACCTAAAATACTATACTATTATTTCTATATCATCTTGTCCTAGGACCAAATTACTGAAGTGATTAAGGACGACTTTCAGCACCAATATCTTTGCGGTTTTTTCAATTTGGCGTTTTCACACATACGTAAAACATAAAAAGAAGTAGTTTTTCCTTTTATTTTAATTATCAATAGCCAATAAATTCCAGTTTAAAATTTTAGTTAAAATTCATTAATTTAAAGATAAAAATTATGAATGAAAATTAATTGTAATAAATTAATATTTAATGTTTCTTTTTGAAAAATTTTGTTTGTTAAAAAGTATGTGTTAAGTGTTTCGTATAATAAATTCATCAAAAATTATAATGGAATTTTTAGTATCTGAGTAAATTAATTAAATTTTGGATATTTTTTGTTATTAATGATTAATTTTGTTTTTTTTTTATTGAATAATATATCATATTAATAAATATTATAAATATTAGTATACATAATACATTGATATGTGTACATTTTTTCTTTTTTTTTTTTAGTTTAAAAATGTATATGTCATTAAGTGTTTTCATATTATTTTATATAAAAATGTACTCTCTCTGAAATTTATGTTAACGAAATTACACCGTAATGGGTCGTCTCTTATATCGTTTTGTATAAATACTCTAAATGATTTGAATGGTATCACGTAAATTCAAATTTTACTCATTTCGTTTTTGTTGTTCGTAAGTTATATATTTATACGTAATATAGTTCATCGTACATTACAAAGAGGGAGATAGAGATTACTGATTAAAAATATTTTTTTCTCACGCTTCGGAGAGTTAAAAACGTGACACACATTTTATATAACACGTGTGTAGGTATTTTCTTTATCACTTAACACAAACACAACAAAACATATTTTCAGTAAAATATTCTACTATAATATTATTTCTATTGTATACCATACTTGAATTCGTTTTTTATTAAAGTTGGGTAATCTATACGGGGTTACTAGTATTGCCTTCCAATAAAACCGAGTGGCCTTCCGGTTGATCATAAAAAAAAAAAAAAAAAAAAAAAAAAAACGAAGGTAATCTTATTTGTACTCGAATTTTTTCCCATTTTTCTGTCTCAGTTGTTTTTTCTGTCTGAAACCAAAAATAAGTTTTTAGCAAGTATATTCTGGTATACAATAGTCATATAGAATACTTGGGATTTCATTCGCTTCTTTAATTTTAAAATTTAACGAATATTTTAACAATGAAATTATAAAGGTGATTTTTTTTTGGGATAAATTAAAGTTTCAGTCTATTTATTTTTAATTGTAATGAACTGTATGTTAAATAATATTAGTTGTAATTGTAATTTTATTAACGAAGAAAGTGTTTACAAAAACCATTGCATATATTTTCAAATATCTTAAACATATTTATAGCATTAATATTATTTTATTATCTCTACCTCATTTTAAAATATTTACTCTTGTTAAATAATGTTTTAGTGACTTACTGTAATTTTCAATTTCAATAATAAAATTGTCTCCAAATAATCTAGGAAGCTACTAGAATGATAGATGAAGAGGTAAAAGAAATGATTGTGAAAGGCAATTCAGGTTCTCTGGCCTATACTGATTAAATAAAATCTTAATTGTATGAATATTATGTCCAGTAATTGTATTGAACTTTGAGTTCAAAAGTGTGTAAGATACTACTATATACCACTGGTGAAAGTCTTTGTCCCTTAGGTTCAAGAAAAAGATAACGGTGATAAGCGTATTTAATTTTAAAGAACTTAAATCATATTTCTCTAGTTAAATGATTCTGATCAAAGCTTCAGTCTACTATAATATACCGTTTACTTGTTTTACGGTTTTTATTATTTTTATAGGTATGGACGTATGGTTTATGTTTATGTAATAAAATTGCATGAAATTTTAAATTCTAAATATGGTAAAAATTTTCGTTTATAAAAATATTTGGAAACATTGTCAAATGTATATCAAAGTTTTATAAAGATTAAACTAATTAATTATTTTTATAGACATTTATAGTAGTATAGTAATCTGATATCAAAATATTCGTACCGTCAAAATTCTAATAAACATATAATATAAAAACTTTAAGTAACGATTTTTGAAATTTTTTTAGTATTGCTAGAAAGATATACGAGTAAGATTATAATACATTTTAAGGTCGTAATATTTTTTGTTAAAAATTTTATTGAACAAAATATTTTGAAAAAAATGTTTATAGAATTTTTATATTTAGCTTAAAAATGGCCAATTTTTTGAAACATTTGATGAAAAATTAAAGTTTCTTGGAAAATCACTTTTAACATTTCCGTTTTTCTTACACTTTGAAAAACTTTTGAAAATAGAGAAAAAATGACCTCTTTTAACCAGAATTTATCTAGATAAAATATTTTATCTATTAAGTGGTTTAACGTGTTTTCAAACTAAGTTTACTATTAAAAAAGTGATTGTTCAAAAAAGAATCATCCATGTAAAATCGGGCAGAATTGAAAATTACGCTGAAACCTGAAGTAATATAATAATATAATTGTGAGAATAATCTTTTAGAGCAATTGTATATATATACTATACATTAAAGATAATGATATTCACTGGATTTTACATTGCATATAATATTAATTAGCATTACTACTCATTAGCATTATAAATGACTATTAACTACCAATAAATATAAATTATTAAAGAAAATATTTATAAAATTAACTATTATGAATAAAAGCCGATTAAATAATGGTGGTTTTGTCTTTAATCTCTGGTCTCATACAATAATGTTGGTGGTTTATAGAATTTTGGGTAGAACATTTTTACTTTTAGCTTATTTCAAATAACATAGTTTTCTACGATAATTTTCAAATTTGAAATAAATGATAAATTATTGGATTCAGAAAACTTTATATGCGTATATTATTGTTACTGGTTGTCAGAGAAAGCAAAAATCCAAAGATGAATAATTGTTGAAATTGTTTTGAATTGAGAAGTATTAATTTTACTATAGCAAAAAATCGTAATTGGTTCCTATTACCTCTGGTCATTTAATTTTTAGTAAAATGTGACCTGGATAAAACATGAAATACATATACAACGATAAACTACGAGTACTGTGAGTTGTTCAAGAAATATGTAATAATTAATACAGTAATACCTATACCCAGGGCCTCCACAAGGGGGATTGGGGTTCAGGTGGACCCATGGTACTGGGGCCCGGACTTTCGAGGGGCCCGGCGGTCATGCAAATAATTACTTCAATATATAATTAAAAAATGTTTCAAATACATTTTGATGATATTATACATGACTTTGTTCAGAAAAAAGCAAGAAAAGCAAAATTTAGTTGATATAGAAAGTAGAAATTAGAATTTAAATTATAATGTGTATTAAGTATTATGATTTATAAGACTACCAGAACTATACATACATATTACATATACTCAATTATCATACAGTAAAAGTTATAATAATCACATTATTATTTTTTTACCTAACACATGTTTTATACCTTTTTTTTCGAGATTTTATTTTTTAACATACATTTTTAGTTTTTAGTGTTTGTACTATGTATATAATATTACACATTTTTTCAATTTATAAAGGATACCTATCAATTTGTTGATATTTTATTTTTTAATTATAACTACTCCTATAATGTATACGTAAAACTAATATTTAAGGTCTTGAAGTAATTGAAGGGCTTGCTGCAACAACCAGGTAAATCCACTTTTTCCCAAAACTCACTTTTTTGCGGAAATGTATAAAGAAAATTTTTCTTTTCAATCAATTGAAATTCATTCAAAATCAGACGCAACAACCAGTTAAATCCAATCAATAGTGATGGAGTTATTTAAAGAAATGGATTTATCGTGTTTTGTAATTTGCTGCAGTGATGACACAGGGTTCCTGTGATTACTTTTTTAGAGGCATACGCTGTCTTTTGATATTTATTTATAATAATAGCATTAGATATCCTACAAGATTAACTTTATTTAAGAATAATAAAAATTAATGTGCTTTCGGTGCAACAAACAGATAAATCCATGTTCCCTACAACTTTGACTAACAATATTTCAATACCAAACATTTTTTTTTTCAATTCTAACTTCAAAGGTGTATGTATAAATGAGTACAGAATTCAAATATGTTTCGCTGACAGGATTTTAGCATAAATAATATTTTTTAAACTAAATTTACATTGTCTTGAAAAATTTCAAAAAATGGATTTATTTGGTTGTTGCAAGCCCTTCGATTCATCTCGAAAAATTAATTTTTTGAGGGGACCGGATTGAGTTCTGTACCCGGGCCAAAAATATGATGTGGGGGGCTTGCCCATAGCTTGGACTAAAAATTAAAATAATAAACAATGAATATTTACTAAAGACGTTCATTGTCATAATATAGTTTCTAGGATCTATTATAGTATAATAAATAATGATTAATAATTATTATTGTTGTAGACATAGTCAACTTTTGCGTCGCCGTCGTATAGAAGAAAAAAATAATATAAAAATTGTTAGAAAATAGTTCAAAATAAAATAAAATTGAACAATTAAAATCGATTTAATTTGTTAAAATTTTGTTTTTAGATTTAAAATTTTGATTGAAAATGTAGTATTTTTATTCATGAATATTTTTAATTTTCTGAGTAGAAAATGTTTATAATTTTGACGACTCGATTGGCCTTTGCATAACTACTATGTGCCCAGAGTAGGTACCTCCTTTATAATCTGCGTTTATATGTAATTTACCTAAAGTTGGAATTAAAAATATAGCAATAAAAGTTGAATATATTATAATCAGTGATGTCACTGAGTCATTCACCAAATATCCAAACTAATATTTTTATAATTATTGACTAGCATTACTTCTTTTTATTTCCTAATTAATGTCAATGCTTATCAATATTGTTTATACTCAGACTTCAATGTGACCTAGCTAGTGGTAATTTAATTTATCTTCATGTACCTACACAATGATGACGTAAACGTTTAAATCATTAATGATAATAATATGTTTAAGATAAAACATTTATTTTGTATGAAATATTATGTTCAATGGAAAACACTGAAATTATGTAACAAATAATATTTTTTATGTTTTATATATGATATGGAAAAGGTCATACAATTCATATTTCATACTTATACTAATACATAAGAAATAATAATGATAATGAAATAACGAATACGTATAGTTTGATCTGTAATTGTATGTTTTACCTTTGGTAAAAATTATATAGGTAGGAATTTATTAGTATTATAGTATTTCGTATTATTTAATTTTGTATTTAAAAATTTCTTGACGAATATCTTTGTTATTTGTTTCGCAATATGTGTGAGTTATTGTTAATTTCACAAAATTGAATTTAATGTAAAAAACTATTTATTATTTATGTTTGGTTATTCTCTGAAAAAGTATGTGGAGTACGTACAAACATATTTTTGAGTTTTTAAGAATAAATATATTATGTAAATTTATAAAATAAAAGTCGATGACAAACTTTAAAATGTGATGTTTGGAGTGTTGTATTCCGTTTATTTAATTGAAATGATTACAAAGATATTGAATAATAATTAATAATAATAATAATAATTCACTAAAAATAAACGTATTTATACAGTATTTTTAGAATATATTAATTATAAAACTTTACTAAAAATAACAGCTATGAGCTAGCGTATTTTTTGTATTTATTTTTTTAATCGATTGTGAAAATTTTAATGGTGTTGGATGTATAACTCCTATAGTTTGTGTTTTATTCATGATTAATGATCAATTGCATTATGTACAACGTATAAATACCTACGTCAATAACATTAATTTCTATTCACGTTTGAAATTAATAAAATGTTTTAAAACCCCACAGGAACATTTAGGAAATACTCGAGCCTTGCCCATTTTTTTGTATTTTTGTAGATACAAGTACTAACTGACGAGATAATTTTCGATTACTTATTACGTAGATGAATTTTTTTTTACTTTTTCGGTATTTACACTTATTGTATTAGCCAATACAATAAGTGAGCCATCAATACGATTTTTAGTCATACTCGCATATGTACTATGCACACTTGATATCACATCATACGATCACGGTAGATACACAAATGTTGTGTTCCGGTCGCACGTATAATTGCATTGATCCGAAAGTACCACCACCAAATCGAAAAAGGGCAAACAATTGCGTAACACGTTTGTTTTTGTTTTGTTTTTCAAAAATCATTCAAAGTCGTCCACAGTCGACGACCGGTCCATCACCGGCGAGTCATATTATTCAACGTCATAATGTGTTGTCGATTATTGTCATGTGCCCGTGCGGCGCGTCTGAAAAGCGAGTGCGAAAAGTCGACCGGACTTGAGCGTTGTCAGATTAAACGACGCTGCTTACCAACTTGTACGTGTACGGTATATCCGTAGCGTGTATATAGGCGAACGTGTGCGCGAGTGGTATATTTATGGCCAAGGGAAATAATATACACTCTTATCCACACAAACTGTTTGGTCGACTTGTGATGCTATAGGCAGACGACCGAATAATGTATATATGTGTGTGTGTGTGTGTGTGTGTGTGTGTGTGTGTATACACTGGCAACAGAAGCGAGTTTGCCGGTTTTGTTTCGGGAAAACTTTGAAGGACGACGCGGGCAGGACTAGCGCGGCGGTAAGGGACGACCGACACCGCCGCGGAAGGACACACAGTCGAACAATAATTATCTCCTCGAAGGCATCTCCGTTGTCCGACTGTGTGTGTGTGTGTGTGTGTACCTCTGCTACGAGACTATATGTATACATAAATCAATACGAAAGACCGTGGTCGGTAGAGATGCAGGTTGGACGAGAGGTGGTGGTGGCGGCGGCGGCGGCGGTGGTGGTGGTGGTGGTAGTGGTGGTCGTCGCCGTCGTTGAAGGAGTCGGAAGGGATCTACTGTTGGGGCTTAGTACGTGTACGTGTGCGCGAGTGTGCGTGCTTATTGTATGTGAGTGTGTGTGTGTGTGTGCAGTGCGCGCCTCGTACACTCCGTGCCACCTCGACCGCGTGCGTCGTTGTAATTTGCATTTCGCTTCCTCTTCGCCGCCATCTCCGTCCCATTGTTGTGTCCGTTCGCCTTGTCCATATGCATGTAAGACGGCGGCAGCGGCAGTACTCGCCCGGCCAAACTACCCTTCTCAAGGATCTCCTCGGACATCAGCTCCCGCGCACACCTACCCCGTCCTCTCTGCAGCCACACTGTCCGGTTTCTCACTGAAATCCCTCAGGGGCCCCTAACAACGGCCACGTCCACCCCTCCGCGTCGCACGGCCGAACATGCACTCCTTCTTCTTCCTATCCTCCTCCTCCTCCTCCTCCTCCTCCTCCTCCTCCTCCTCCTACTCCGACACCGTCCCGCTCGTCGCACGCGCGCCGCGTATAGTCGTCGCCGTCGTCGTCGTCGTCATCAGTCGTTGTAGTGGTAGCGGTCGACGGGGTATTACACACAGCGGTCCCTTCGCAGATAACATATCGTGAATAATAACCAGGCGGCCTCCTCGTCCGCTAATTCCCGTTTCGGCCGAAGATGCCCCCTTTATATTATATCATATACATGTACACCCACACCGATATAACGGCCGTCCGCGCCGTGGTAGGTAGAGACATAGGTACCGTGGGCACGCTTGTATGTATATGTATATGATAATACGGCGGCGTCGTCCCGGCGCCGTGTGACCAACTTCTGCAAACTACGTTATACGGTCTAGGGTTTATTATACACCGCGTACACACAATACGTACGTACCGGCGTAGAAAGCAATCGTATTTATATATAATATGTATATGCAATAAATATCCGCCCGGAATCGCGCGCGTGCACAAGTTTACTGTCGCGAGGCATTCATCGTAATAATAGTAATAGTAATAATAATAATAAGAATAATAATAATAATAATAATAATAATAATAGTAATAATAATAGTAATAGTAATAATAATAATAATAATAATAATAATGAAATCGAGCTCATTAGCTGGTACACCAACGCGTAAAACGTTACGTCCAGGTAACCTATACTACGTCAAAATCGTTTATACTTTGAAAATCATTCGCGGTGTGCGTAGAATAGGAAACTAAATTGCATACATGCAATGCGTCGTACAGAAGATATATAGTGATTAATTTGTCATAGTCAGAACAACCGTCAATAATAGGGTTCGGAAGTTATTGCACTAAAAATCTTAAAAAATTGATTGCATTATTGCACTAAAAAATACCCAAAATTGCGTTTAAAAATTGCACTTAAAATATTTTTATATTGACTTTTAACTTTAAAACAATACTAATGGTATAAGTAGTGATAATGCCTTATTTATTTAATTAGAAAATGACATTAGGTACAATTATAAATACAATTTTTAAAATATTAAAAATTAAAATTAAAAATGTAATTGAAAAAATATTAAATATAAAATAAAACTGGATGGTTAGGTTACACTGGACGAAACTTTGGCCGGATTTTTATGAACCTGCAAGCAATTTTATCAAAATTTAAAAACAACTTTTTCTTTTTTACAGTAAAAAATTGTATACCTTAAAAATGATTGCACTGCACGATAAACGATTTCTTCATGTTCTCAAGCTCACATTATTCCTAATAATTGTTAAATAGGTATATAAAATTGTACTATAAATGAGAAAAATCAATACAATTGCAATTAAATTTAAATATGCCCAAAATCGCAAAAAATTGCATTAAAAACTTTTAAATTTTAATTCGTGATCTCGAGAAAAAATTTAAAACGTACTTAGCAACAAATCTAAACAATAGGAAAAAAGTTCCAAATGCAATAACTTCCGAACCCTAGTCAATAATATTGTACTATCTACTCTTCGTACTCTTCGCGAGCACATGGCACGCAGTGAAAGTGTAGTTTTATTAGTTTTGGAAAGAGACGAATGGCAAATCAAACACTTTGATATAATTATATCGTTATCTTCACGTGGAATCATTTTTTTTCTGGACTGGTTTCAAATCTACTGTTTTATTGTACTGTTAACACAATGTGGTAATATTATAATGGATAGCGGCGGATACGTAAAATGTACGACTGAAGTGTCGTGTAGTGGACCACCTCCACTAACACTATATTATGTTGTACGTATTACATGTATGTGATAACGTTGTCTGATTTCCATGTTGTAGATGATTTTCAGTCTGTACTGTTTTGGTTTAAAACTTACGTTCAACATTTTATGTGTAGGTACCACACCGGCATAAAAGCATATTCTGATAATAATTATCGTGTACGGAATCACGAATATTATTTTTTCGAAGACGATTTGACGTGCCGTGCGCACTGTTTGGAAGTCGTCGTAAAAATCAGGGATGCCCCGGCCACGAACTTTCGTGGGAATCGTGGTTTCTTTTTCACGCCCCACGTCCTATAAACACTTTGGTCAAAATACGTGAAAAGTCATTAATCTTTTTAAAATTGTGGTTTTCCAATACAATAGTTAATTAATCTTACTTACCATACAACCTCTGGTAATAATATGATTAATTTAGTTTTCCCATCATTTGTTTATTAATATAACCCATGTTATTTAATTATGAACGTCTATAGTTTCCTTTTGACCTTGTTAGTTAAATCACTAAACGTTATATCTGTATTTAAATTACAGAGTCTTATAAAAAAATTGTATTGATTAAATACAAGTAGGTATTAACGTAAACAATTATTGCCATAATATACGAAAAAATTAAATTAAAAAATCAGTTTACTTAAGTCCATTCTATTATTGTCTATTGTGTTAAAGACAGATACAGTGTGTATGTAAGTAAGATAAAGATAATTTACTAAGGAATTTGTCTAACGTTCCTTTGGTTCTCGGATAATATAAAAATGTTTGGCGTAGAGAACCTGTATGATTTTAAATTAGAAATCAATAATAAATACCATTGATTTCGGAAAACGATTTTGAGCTAACTCAAATAATAATTAAATATATAGTATGGCTTTAGAAAAAAATGTCATGATAAAAATTGGTGCAATTTTCTAGTTTCAAGCAAAAAAAAAAAAAAAATCTGGAATAATAACATGAATAGTCCATGACGGTTTAATAACATTCGTAAAAATGCTCCATTTTGAAGTATTTAGACACTTCTTGGTAAAATAAAAAAAAATTGTCGAAACCAATTAATATAAAAATGTAAAAATAACTAGAACTTCACATAAAAAACCTTAAATAAGAGCTTCAGACTTAATAAGTAAAAATTACAAATTTTATGAAAAAAAAAAAAAAAAAAAAAATACAAATATGTTTGACATATTACGTAAAAATAGTAATTTGAGTCGTAATTTCAACGGTAAACGCGTGTAAAAAAAAATGTATTGAACATTTTTGAAGTATGAACCATAAATAGGAATATATGTAGTGAGTCTAATATTGAAAAAAAATTATTGGATTAATAATTTCAAAGGTTTTTATTGAAGAATATTGCTACTTTATGTGTTAATAATGATTTAAAAAAAATTCTTACTTAAAAAACGTTAAAAAAATCCTGATTAACGATGTTTGAAATCTTTCAGTACTTTAGTTAAACATTTGAATAAAATAGTATTGCATTTTCAGGTTCTTCATCGATAGTTTAAAATTTTATTGAGTAAAACTTCAAAAAATGTAATAATTCAAAAATCTATATCTAACCCAAAAGTGATAAGCTTTTTTTGGAACTTTTATCAAGTCGGTATACGAGTATTGTTAATATTTGGTGAACATTTTGAATATCTACTACCTATTATATTAATTACGACTAAATATTGAAAATTGGTTTTATGAAAATTTTGTCCTCAGAAAATCGTACCGTTCTTTACTCAATTTTTAGATAGTTTTCTCTAACGCTTGGAAAAACTATTGATAATAGAGAAGAATGTTGTTCAAAGAATCAACTAGTTGAATTACACACACTAATGTTCATTTATAATTTACTGCACACACTCATACGAAAAACACGCGCATTATAAAAATCGCTTATATTTAAGTTCTTAAAAACAGTTGGTATTGACTCTTGAATCTCCCGAAAGGCTGAAACAGTATTCAAACATTTTTATGTCATTTTAACCGTGAATATTATTTCAATTTTATCGTTATTCCAAAACACGAGTACGACATCTCACAGTTCTCTGTATAATGCGTGCTTACCGGATGATATTTGATGACGCGGCCTTGTTCATAGTCAAGATTCTGTCCAGTGATATGCTAGTTGAAAAATGATCGGCAATACGTACCACGATTAGAGTGCCCAGCAGAAATGAAAGTGCGAAAGCTATTCGCAAAGACACAAGGAAGAAAACCTTACGAAAATGGCAGGGATGGTGGGCGGCTTCAGCTAAAAGTACGTGGACGTGAAGACTGCTATTGGATCTCGCCGGAAGGATTACACCAAGGTCAATTTTTCGTTCCGAGTAACAGAGGCGTTCACTGGTCATGTGTGAATACTCATAGGAAAGATAGTATAATAGTAGTTTTATTTTACCAAACATGGTCACTGTAGACGTAAATAGTTCTCTTTGTACACGAGATATTAATGAAAATATTCAAGTTCATTCTTCTTCTTTGAATGGGAATCAACATTTTTTGATCCTTGATATACTTAATTTACATACAATTTACTGGATAAGTACTAGTAAAATGTATTGTCTATGTATTTGATCATTATTTCTAATTTATTTGTGATAATATTAGTACATAATATGTTTCAACTGTTACGCTTCTTAATACTTAAAAATTAAATTAAAATGTTATGTTAAATTGTTGCGAATTTATAAATAATGTTTATCCAATGGCTAACTCTATTAAATGGAGAAAAAAAAAGTTTTTAAAAACTGTTGCATATTTTATGACATAGGTATGTTTTCTTTAAAAAAAATTCTATTTGAAGTTGTATAAATGTACAATGTACCGAGCAGAAATATATATATATATATAAGTACAGAGACACTTACACGTGAGACCAACATGTTCTTTGTTTATCTCACTCTGAATCCAAAATGAAAAAATGTTTTGCAGTTTGATGTATTTCAGTTATAACCTTTAGGTATTCCAAAAACAATTAATCATTTATTAACCAAAAATACATGTTTAATGTATACAAACACAGAATATTACAATGCAATAATATAAATTCTTAAATCAATATCAATGTAATAAAAAAACAATAGAGTAACAAAACGTAACAGAAAAACGATACAATTATGAGAAAACAATTAATTTTTTAGTACGATTTGTAATCAGACTCGGCAGAATTAAATCATTGACTTTGTTTATCAACAATAACATTTTTTTCTTTCTTCAGAGTCTTAAGTTTCCACATGTTATAATATTTAGCGAATGACGTTATTGGTTTTTGAGGCATCTAAAAATTCATAACAGTGATCGTATTAGAAATATTTTAAGTGGTGTATTTTACTATTGAAAGTATATTTATACAATACAAAAAAAAAAAAAAGCAAAACAAACAAAAACAAATAAATTAGCTATACTTCGTCATGAGGTTCTAATGAACTAGACTCTTCTTGTAAATCTTTTAGATTAATAACAGTGTTTATATGTTTGTTTCGCTTCCATAGATAATAATGTTTCACCAATGATCCTATTGATTTGTGAGGCATCTAAAAGAAAAAAAAATATATATGAGTAGTTTAAAAATTACATTTTAAAATAGAATATGAGACAATAAATACCATATTCTTAATGGACGAAAAATTCTTTCCGAACTGCATGTATGCTGATTCAAACACAGCGTTATCTTCAGATGTCCAATCATCTACAGGTAGAGGTTTGACGTTTGGTAAATCCTTAATGGTATTTTCCAAGTCATAGTGATTCCAGTACAGCACACTCATCGACTGTTCTTGAGTGAGACCGTACTTTACTTTCGAAAATAATATATATTCGTTCACTAGAATCGAGCATGGAAAAAAATTATATTTTTTCTTAGAATAAAATTGCGATACTTATAATATAATTCGTGATAAATACGTTTTTTTTCCGAAATACAATCGGTTGGAGCCCACATTTGGGTTTCCTTATCGAGCTCATCATCACAAGGTATCACCGCAGAAGGTTCTGTTTAAACATTAAGACACATACATTTAAATTTTATTGTCACACAAAAATTCTTAATGGTAGGTGGGTTTACGTGATCACAATAGTTTTCAGAAGAGGGGCAAATATCGTGTTACCATTTACACAGTATAGATAACAGGTACCTACATAAATGTGGCCAAATTAAACCTTTTACACACCAGGCGTATTTTTGTTTTTACATCACTTTTGAGAACACGACTCAATGTGTGAAGTACATTTAAATGTGTAGTATTTTATTTTTAGTATTATATTCACAGTATGAGTTTATTTCATCAAATAAATAGTTTAGCCGATTCAGTGGCATATTTGAAGAAGGGGCATCAGGGGCAATGGTCCTTCCAATCAAAAGTTTTTTAGAAATGTAATTGTCATTGCTTGACATTTTTTTACTTTTAACTAGTAAATACATATTAATAAAGCATTTTTTTTCTTTTTATACCTATCTGTGAGTTCTTTTTCGTGAAACGGATTTCGTTTAAAAGTTTCGTCCAGCCACTTAATCGATCAAAGTTGCATTTATTTGGTAGCTATGGTAAATATGGTAAATAAGTTATTTTTCTTTATCCTTAAAAGTTTTTCCAACAATTGAGAAAAATTGGAGGTAAAAACTGTAAAGTATGTAAAAGCGCCATAAATGAAATCACTATGAATTTAATTTTAGTAATTTAGTCATTACCTCAAAAGTAATGATGTTAGGAACTTGAATTGTTAACCAAATACCAAATATTATGTACTGGCTTAACGAGGGCTTTGGAATAAATATAGAACTTTGAAATATTGCAAATATTTTGTTTTTAAGAGTTTTTTTTTCATACAATTCAAAATTTTAAACATTAAAATTTCAAAGTTTTATAGGTTATACTTCATCCGTATATTTTACAGTCAGTTATAAAGACATTTTGAAAACTTCAAGGATTTTTGAATAGAGTAAAATTATGTTTTGTTTCGTAATATGCTAAATTTAGAAAGGACACTTTTTTACTGTGAAAAAAGTATTCTGTGTTAAAAAAAAGACCTGACAATTATCGGTATTCGCCTGTTGTCTCCCTCGGCGGGTTTATTCACCTATGATGATAACGTTTATGGTAGAACATACTTGGAAGCACCATCAAATCTGGTATAACTGCTTGATAGTCTGTTCCAATTCTTATTTCCGCTTCTAGAATAATACGAAAAACATAGGTATACAAACAGTTATATAAATACGTACGAAAAGTTTGAAGTATAATTATCGTGTAAAACTTTACCTTCAGTTTTATTTTTAGGTTCGCGCTTTAGACGCTTAGGCAACCCTGAAACTTGTTCAATTTCACTTGTACTTTGACGCTTACGTTTTGGCGGCATCGTGCAAGAAAATAGAAACACTTGAATTCACAAAAATACGAGTTTCAATCGAAAGTTCGATTTGTTAAACCTCGTACTTAAGACAATATATTTCTTTATAATGGTCAAAGATAATTGACGCGTTTGAGTATAATAATAAGTATTATTTCTCGAAAGTAATTAGATTTTATAATCAGTTTGTATAAAAATATTCATACGACAATTATTACATCCAACGTTAGATTTTTTATAAACACGCCTCTCAGTAAGTAACCATAGCAATGCGTTCTATTGTCGAGGTCCATCATCTGATTTAGGATTCATAGGCTCAACAGTAATCATATTATCTGCCGTTTTATAATTTTTCTAAAAACTATTGTCGACCCTAATAATTTTGTTATTAATGTTTTGTTATACAGGGTAGTCTTCCAGAAAACGAGACAAAATGTACAGGCCTTATTTCTCCGAAAAAAAAATAAATATCATTGTAAAATGACTCTTCGCTTTACTTCTAAAAATACCTAACGGTCATAATTATTATACTTAACGGTAAAATATGTAAATTATAATATATATTTATTATTACACTGAAGTCTCAGGACCGTTTTTCTAAAGTGATTATTTATCGTTGTTTTAAAATTCAATACACTCATCTCCATTATCTTGTCAGAGAAGCGAAGCATATCCATGGTGTGAAGAATGTCCGGGTTTTTTATACTAGTTGATGCGACTTAGTTAACTATTTATAAATAATGATTGAGGTTAAGAATATTAATGTAAGGGTGATGTGAACTACGATTATTAGGTTGAGACTATCATAAGGATATACATTAAATACATTCATATGATTTAATATATATCTAGAAACATATACTGTACATAACTCATATATTGTTTGTATGTAAGTGCATATATACATACATACAAAGTGTATGTATTTGTGTGTGTGCGTGTGTACACACACACGTACTGTTAAAGAAATATTTAAATAGTCGTAATGTTAGGTGGGTACCGCTTTTGGATATTGCGTGATTATGCAATGACTTAAAAAGTTTAAAAGCATGATTTGTATTTTACAGAATGAGTCTTAAAACCAGAGTTGAGGAACTCGTAGAGTGGCTGAAAGGTATACAGCGTAGATACCTATACGAGTTCTATTGTACAACAAAAAAAAATATGAAAACTTTGTTCTCAAGTCAAATAATTTAATGTTTTTAAAACCAAAATTACTTAATATATTATAGTTTGAATGGGGTTGATGCTAAAAACACGTCTTGTCTCGTCCTGTTTACATTAAACAAAACCATCACGGAAATTCATAATTATTTTCAATTTGATAACAATTTCATTTGAAAATGGTTTTGTCATAAATATCATAATTTCACAACTCTTTTTTGAACTAGATAATATTAACTGGATAAATAGAAATCATGCTAAATTTTCAATTATAAATTTGTATATTAAAGTAAATTCATAGACTTTCTGTATAGTATAAGGTCTGTAAATAAATATATACAATTGCTGGAAAAAATTGAGCCATTCAAAAATGTTAAAATAAAAAAAACAAAAAAAAACCATTATTTATAGTTTTTTCGCTTCTCTTTTAATCTAAAATGTATGTCTACATAAGTAAGATTAAAACTGGCAGTATATGAATTCGGTTTCATTTCTAGTAAAATTATTTACGATGAGTTATTGTTCTTTCAATTCACATTCAATGAATAGTGGAAGCTACACTCTTTGAAGCGTTAAAACTATAATATGTTCATCATTTGTAAAATATTTAATTGAATTATTTATAGATCCAATAATGTTTCGAAAATTAAAGAAGTTTTGACTCATAAATTAAATGAATATTACCTGATTCTATGATATAACGAAAAAAAATCTGCATTTTGAGTTGTGTAAACGATGCTCCATAACTTACAAATTAAATTACAGCACTGAAACTTTAATGCATTCGTTTTCAGAGACTTACCCGCAGAAGTAGAAGGAGCCAAATATATTGTGCGTTTTTAATTATTCATTTTTTTTTTGTTTGACCGTAAAAAATATTTTGAATTTAGGTGCATATTTCGTTTCATGGCATGCCATCTGTTATAAATAATAGAGCCGTATCCTATACCGAATACTTTATGCAGTAAGTTTGTAGAAACTTAATCACATAAAAAAAAAAAAATCAGAATAACATTTGACATTTCGATGATTTAGGAAAGACTAAAAAATTTGTTTGGATAACAATTTTAATAAATTAAAGTTTTTCAAGGGAGCTAAAGTTGCATTTTGACGTAAGTATTGGTTAATACGAGAGAGATTGGTAAGTCATTTAATTAAATTAGAAAGTGGCGAATTTAGAAAAAAATAAGAAAATCAATACTTATTATAATCGTATTTGAATATTACATTTAACATATAATTGTTACCAATATGAATTTTATTTTAACATTAATTATGTATTAAATTTGATTGCTTTTCATTTATTTAATTGTCTGAATGTAAGATCGAAAAGTTACTTGTGTTTACTGTAGTAAAAATATTATTATTTTTTTTTTTTTTTTTTTTTTTTTATTTTTATAATTTTTATTTACAATCTGTTACAATTAAATGAACAATAAGTAAAAAAGATGATAGGATATTAAATGGCTTGAGGAAAGGACGGATTTAAGAAGCCTTCCAGTGAAGACACTTTGTCAGCTATTTATATACATTTCAATAAGTTAGCAATAAGGTTATGAATAGAAATAGAGATTAGGTAGTTGACTAAGTAACTAAATTAATAGGTCCCGACACCACCGCCTTTTTAGTCTTTTCCTAGGATTGTCGGGTATGTTTGCCGACGCAAGTCCTTTGATTAGGGGATTTGCATGGTTTTTAACAGATAAGTTAAATCGTCTATAAAAAGTTCTGGCTACATCACAGACGGGTGAGATGGCGAGATCGTTATGTAGGGTCTGGTTGGACACGTAGAAAGGTGCTTTAGTTATGGCTCGGAGCGTTTTGGATTGGAAACGTTGGATACGGTTAGTGTTTGAAATTTTTGCAGGGCCCCATAATTGAATTCCGTACGTCCACATTGGTTTAAGATAAAGTTTATATATTAGAAGCTTGGTTGGTAGTTTTAAGTGGTTGGAGGTTAGGAGAGAGCGGAGAAGACGAAATCGATTGTTTAAGGATAGCAGTTTGCTGCGAAGATGAGGAGACCATGTGAGGCGTTGGTCAATAAAAAATATTATAATTGCATAAACTATAATTTCTTAAAATAATTTAACAATCATCAAAATGTTGAAAAAAAATTTTAAAAAAATAAGTTTTAGTGACAAATATTTATCAAATATTGTTCACAAAGTCTAATTATTAATTTATAAGTTTAAATAAAAAAATTCAACTGTGAAACACGTTTTTCATAGTTTTCTGAAGTTGTATGCTCCTTTGATTTTATTCTGACTATAACTATTGAGTAACCATGCAATTTTTGAAGTTAAAAATTTAATTAGTTTTATCAGCTACATGTTAGTTAGAAATACTAAAATATTGAATAACATTTAGTTTATATACATTCATTTCATACCTATATAGGTACCAATGTAAAATGTAATCAATCTAATTATAATTATAAAAAAACAACTATAAGTAACGTAGATTACAAATGACTGTCATCTGTGCTAATCCGACATAGATGTTTGATGAACACAATTTTAAAAAAACTCTTAGAGCCTCGGAGATTGCCTTAAACGTTATTTGTATGACTGTTAAGGGATCATCAGCGTTTTGGTAATCTCATATAGGTATGCATTTTTATTTAAACACTATAGGTAAATTGGAATATATTGGATTTATAAATTATAAGGCATCAATAAATTATATACTGACATTTTTAATTATTTTTAATTAACGAGTCACGTAAAAAAATAATGGACATTTTATCGTTATTAAATATCGGATCAAATAAATTGTAATGGAAATTTTAATGACAAAAATTTAATAATATTTAAGATGATTTGGGACGAATAAAGATGAAAAAGAAAAATTTAAAATCGAGAAGTTAAAAATATGTACCTATCCAAGTGATGAAAGATTTTTTTTAATTTCAATATTCAACAGAGTATTCATACACAAATACAATAACTGTTTTTGTATAAGTAATATTTTCTCAAAAGAATATATTTTTTAATATTTGTATTTTGATAAGTGGTATGCAGGATGAAATTAGGACGACTTTATTTTAGATATATATGTTTAAATGTGTGATGTTCATTGGAAATGTATTACGAAAAATTTAGTGGCACAGCGAGGAAAATATTTGAATAAGTAGGAAGCCTCTCTCCTACATAAGTACCAAATTCTTTAATTTTAGCAAGTCAGTTATATACTTATATATAAGCTAACAAATAAAATTGGTATGTTATTATTTTTAATTTCTTTAGTTTTATAAAGTTGCACCAGATGTAGGCATGTTTAAAGTAATTTAACTTGGTTTTTTTAATTATTTTTAATCATTTTTAAAATAGGATCGAGTACAAATAAATTTTACTGAAAAAAAAACTCGTAAACGTGTTCAATATGATGTAACTGTTAAATTACTTATAAAATAATTCATTAAATGAGTAAATGACGATAAGATTAGTATTAATTATATTGTGATAACTACAATTGGTAACTTACAGATATTGGTACTTTTTTGTTATCCCCCAATGCGCATAAGTCAGGCACGGATCCAGAAGAAAAACTCGGGAGGGGTCATGTTTTATAAAATAAAAAATTATCACCACTTATGCTGCTATAAAAGTCAAATAAAAGAAAATGTACAATAATTTTGTATGTACCTACTATTTTTATATTATAATAGAGCAAAAAAAAAAAAAATTAATTATGTATGTAATAATTGTAAAATAAACATAACGTTAAGACCTAAGTTTAAATTCTGGATGGGGTCATGACCCCCATGACCCCACCCCTAGAACCGCCACTGGCATAAGTAAGTACATACATTTTTGCATGAATCGCCGTAAAATGGTATAAATTAACTTAATTACGTCGAATTATGTTGGAATAATGTATTGATTTCAAATTTTAAATTGGCATATGGAATATTATGTTGGAGAATCGAGTTCCAAGTACTCCGAGTTCGGTTATTGTGCGGTCGGCGCTTATTGTAATGTTTTATTGTTTTTAAGTTAATTATTGTTTATTAATATAAATTATTATTATATTATTATACAGTGATAAAAATAGCAGTAATTAAATTATATAATAATAGTTAAATTAATATACAAATTTAATTATTAACTATTGTTATTATATTTTGTTATATTATTACTTAATATTATTTTTCAACTATAATTAGATGTAATTTGTTAATTTATGGAATTTTACGTTGATTCATGCAAAACAAGTGTTTACTTGGTGGAGGAGGGGGAATAAACAGAAAGTGTGAAGTTCATTTCGGTCGTCGTCATTTGTGAAAACGAAAAGCGGCTAGGACACCTATGTGAGGAGATGTGATAATTTTTTTTCATTAATACGTATTAATATATACATACACCAGTGGCGGTTCCAAGGAGGGGGGTCAAAGGGGACACTATCCCAGCTACCTAACACCCAAAATACCTAATTTTATTAATAGAATATTGAAAAATGTTTTCACTTTTCATACTATATTGTTGGAGTGTGGTCGTATACTCAGCGTGTGCTCATAGCTTTCTCTCACACACATGTATTCTGTCAAATTATATCCTACTTTTGCCCCCCCCCCCAAATTGATTTCGGGATCCGACACTGAGATGAAAATGATTTTATTTTAGTTACGTTGTGTGAGTGTAGATACTACTAGCCTACAAATCTTAAACCATAATATAATATCTAGCATTTAACTATAGGTAGTGATGGTATGATGAGACATGATATTACATTATACTCGTACGTCTAAAGAAATTGACCCGCTAACCCTTCCTCTAGCTACGCCGTTGCGATTAATCCGAAAACTTATGTACCTATATTATATATGCACCATTGTTGAATGCGGTGGTGTGAATTACAATAACTCTATTATAATATTAATATAATGTATAATGTCACGCGCTCTCGAGATTTATGAGATTTTTACAGTGTTCTTAATCGCCGGCCGTAAAAAGAAGACGGAAGAACCGCGTTTGGGAGCATAACTCCCCTCTCTCCTCCACTCCCCGGGGACATCCCTAGTCCATCCGTCTCGTCACTCTTCGGACTTCTGCCGGGCATATCAGCGGGCCACCACGTACAGTTACGACGATTATTATTATTATTATTACGTATCGCATAAATGGCTGTGGTTCGGCGGTAACGCGCAATCACGGATAATCGCGAATTCTTCAGATTGTGTAAAAATGAAAAATCGTTTCATTGTTCCCCCCTTTCCCTCCCAAATCCTGGTTTTGCGGGGAGGCGATAGCGGTGGTGGAGGAGACCGCACGACATTAAAATGCGAACGGTCGCAATCAACGTGGTCCGTGAGCGTAGGTATATAAATATAATACACACGACGACGAAGACGACGACGCTGCCTACGACTACGCTATTCTCGGCGGACCGTTCTGCGACAACGACGACAACACCTTCGCCGCCGTCGTTACACAACCGACAACAACAACAGTAATAATAATAATAATAATAATAATAATAATAATAATAATCATCATAATAATAATTACAGTCTCGAAGAGTTTTTTCTTTCTTTTCTCATTCCGTAGTCCGTACCTAAGCATCTCGTGCTCTTTCTCGTGTGCGCACGTATTTGGACGCCGAAATCTTAACGTCGAGTTATCTGTTTTTTTCTCTACTCTCTTTCTCTCTCTCTCTCTCTCTCTCTCTCTATCTCACGCTATCTCTCTCTCATACTCTCCGTCTTTCGCGAAGCTCGACGCGAATATATAAATATGACGTTATGTCAAAGAAAAGAGTGCTACGGTGGCGGTGGCGGAGAATAAAAGAGCTTTGGCGGCGAAAAAGAGAAATGACGCTTTCTTTGCATGCACGGCCGCCAACGGTGCCCGCGCGACGTGGCGGTGGTCGCGCGCGGGAGGGAAATTAATTATATTTGGATTTCGAACGGGCGGGCGCCGCCGTGCACACTACTGCTGCTGCCGCCGCCGCCGTCCGTTCGCTCGCCCGCCCGCTCGTTCGTCCCGTGCGCGGAATGGAAATTAAGAATAAACGAGAGCAGCAGCAGCAGCAGCAAGCAGCAGCAGCAGCAGCAGCAGCAGAGAGGGTCTTGATGAGCGGCCATATTTTCTTTTCCGTCACCGCCGTCGCCGCCGCCTTCGCTTTTACTCTTATTTATTTTATTTTGTTTTTTTTTTTTTTTAACTACACGCGCGCACACGGAGATCGCGCGCGCGAAAGAAATTTTCCTCCCTTCCAACGACGACGACGACGACAACGACGGTCCGTTTTATATATACATATATACATACATAATACCCATTATAATATACACGTATATATATATTTTTTTTCTCGTTGTTTGAAATAAAAATAAAAAAACAACTCTCCCCGCGAATTACGTGTGCCACCGCGACTCTCTCTCTCTCTACACACACACACACACACACACACACACACACACACACACACACACACACACACACACACTTACACACACACATGTATATATATATATATATATATGTGTATGTGTGTGTGTGTGTATAAAGTATGCGTATACACATTATACATTCTTCGCATTATACGAGCTCGCCCACCCGTCTTCCTGCCTAACCCGTCCTTTAGGGGAGAGAAAAAAAACACACACACGCACGCTCGCGTACACAATGGACCCCGCGGCGGCAGCGTCTCACAATAATAATTATTGCCGCTACACGTGCCGCGGCCGCCGTTGAATATTCAAAGATGTCGTGTATATATATATATTTATACTTATGTACATACACGTCGGTAGGTACACTACGCTGTGGTCTCGAAAAGGGACAAACGACGCGGCGACGCCTCGTCTGTACGTAAAATCCGTTTTCTTCGCGGTGCAGTTCGAATAATATATAATAAAAGCTCTCAAGTCTCAAGCCCGTTTAATTATCATAAAAATAACACCAGTAAAAAAATATAAACATTTTCATAAGTACGGCTATGTAATACGTGTTATGATTCTATATAGACACTGATCTTACGAGTGTTTTGTGATCCACCGAATTCACGTGAGAGGTTCGATAATTGGACTGAGACTTTGACTATATTTTTTTATTTAACATTTTTTATAATGTTGAACGATAAAAGAACTTAAAATAAGAATAAGACAAAGATAAAAATTATCGTAAGACGTAATTATCGTAATGTTATTTCTCACAACATTGTGCCGTAAAGATAAATTTAGATACCAAACATTCATTAAAAAAAAGTTATAATAATATATCAAAATGGAAAATATTAAAGTATTTGTCTTAAGTCAAGTATCGTGATAAAAAATTGAAACTAAAATTACATTTGTTAAAGTCGATATCGCTATTAATTAAATACGCACAAAGGTAAAGGTGATATTTAAGATAACTGATACCTACAGCAATAATTTTTAGTATTTATTTCTAACATATTTATAATAATAAGGTCTAAGGGTTTACTGTACTTAAAAACTTCATAACAAGCACTTAAATCTAAATACAAAAATGAATTATTAAGCTCATACAATACTCGAATATTTTTTAAAAAGCAGTTCAAATTTTCAAAAAAGTGCAATAAAAATGTATGTAGCGGTCTAAAAATATATATTATATAATCAAATATCAAATAAAAGCTTATTGAAGTATCTATTCCTTGTACTATATTAATCGTTCTATCTATTGGAATTTCATAAACAATGTACTTATACAGTTATTGGCACACCTCGTGTAAAATATTAGAAAAAGATAAAAATAATTAATAAGTACTTTTTAACAGCTAATCTATAATATTTTCAACGAAATATTGCAATTATGAATTATGAACTTAAAAAATAAAGACTGAGTAGAACATTGTGTGTATAATAGTTGTAACTGTTGAAAATTAATTAAAATGACCGAAAACAGAAAAACATTCCTAATCCTTGGAATCATGTCAATGTCCGATGGTATAGTGCCCATAGATTGCACAATACACATAATGGGTAGATATTTAAATACTTTCAAAAACACAATTTTACGCACTACAAAACACGTAATGGAAAAAATTTGATCCTTGATGATATTATTACATTTTCAACTTGCATGAATGTATACAACAATGATGTACACGTAATCGTGTTGTGATAATACGCAAAACTTAGTAAACTCAGAGTAGGTGACGAAACGCTATGAAAATTCCATTAGATGGATGGGTAATGGATAACTTTTTGCGAAATAGAAGATTAAATGAAAATGTTTCTAATTAAAAATTATGTTGTTTTACAAACGAAGTGAATGACATACAGTACACACGAAACGCTTGCAAGTTATTGGCCGTCTAAGTAGATCAATGTCTCATTGGTTTCATGCATGTCACATGCAGACATGCCTGGAAACATCATCGATGATCGTTATATTTTTGTATTCCATGCTCCTTTCGATGTTCTAATCACACGATATCTGTCTTCGTGCTACCTCAAGATAGAATTAAATCTCTGTAAGCTGATTCGACAATCACGATGCAGGAGACACGAAGAAACGATGGGTTAAGACGACATAGTATACATAAATCACGTCTATCGTATGTGTATTTTTTACATCGAACATGTATTACATTTTTATTTACTGCACATTGTGTATGTACGTAATACGTGTATACAAGTACATTTTTAAATGTTATTTAAAATAGTTTTGCTCAAAATTATATCGTCAAAACACTACACAGTGTTTAAAATCGTTATAATTTTAATATTTCTAAATTTTCCGGTCTATAATGTTTTCTTTGCTGATTAATAAAACACTGTCTTTCCTGTCGCATATCGCCACGGAATAAAATCTCATTAATATGCGCACTTTCATTTTAAATTATACTGGTGTACCGCATAAAATGCGAAATTTCGTTTCGGTATAATTATACTTTTGCGTAGCTTTTTATAGGAAACTGTACAATTGTTTAATAGGTACGCGATTCTGTATAAAACGTGATTTAATTTTTTTTTTTGTCTCCCCGAATCACACAATAATTATAGGGTTTCATGTAGTTGGTATGTATAGTCGTCTCGTGTCGTCATTACAAGAGCATGTTTTAATTATTTGCGTTTATTTTTATGTTTTTCTGT
The DNA here is from genome assembly GCA_027580255.1 of Therioaphis trifolii. NCBI lineage: Eukaryota > Metazoa > Arthropoda > Insecta > Hemiptera > Aphididae > Therioaphis > Therioaphis trifolii. Next base: position 23,917,328 of record CM050404.1, read on the forward strand.
AATATTCTTCTTGATTTTATATGGTTTTTGATGTTCTAATATTTATGAGTGGGTTATGCTATTTTTGTCAAAAAATGTTTTATTCCTTTCGCCTGAGAATTGAGTTTTATTTTCATTATTAATTACTTCGATTTCTCGATGATACGTTTTTCACAGTGGACCATTAATCACATTACGCTTTAAGCGATTCGATTAATAAAAAAACACCTCTGTTTTGCTTATGATTGATAAATAAAGTCAATTTATCTTATTCTTCATTAATTGTGAAGCATAATATTTGATGTGTAGTTGGATATGCGAGTACATTTTACATTGTACACGTTGGCACATGTATTTATACAGACCACAACATTATTTTATAGTTTTATTCACTATGCTCATTGAATCAGTTTTAAATTATTTACATATTTCAATAAATTAATGGCTAGAAAATATTGATTAAATGCAAAGCAAGTAGTATTTAATTCTTATTGAAAACTATATCATAAAAGTTTATCTTTCAAGTTAACCTTAATATGCTTCCTTTGTTCAACCATTATAATATTTTCCTAACAATATTATATCCCTATCTTATTTTCAAGAAGAAAAAAACAATTATCTTTGAAAACTTTTAATGTCAAAATCAGCATTTTTAAAAATTTTTAATTAATTTTCTTTATACAATGTAGAAAATAAGTAAATAATCTTTACTAATTTTCAATAACTCTTGATCAAAAAAAAAAAAAAAAAAAAAAACAATACATTTTGGAGGTAATTTAACGACAAAATTTTGGCAATTTCCAATAATATACTATAATGCTATTAATAATAAAGAATATTTTTAAAATAAAAAGTATGAGTTTAGCAAAAATGCAGAATACAACAATACTGAGTTTAGACTTAAATGCCTCAAACTGGCGCTTGAAAATGGTAGATAGTAAATTCAAATTCATAAATATACTCGTATATAATAACTTCTTGTATATATTTATTAAAGTCTAAACTCTGTATTGTTGTATTCTGCAATTTTGCTATACTCATATTTTTTATTTAAAAAAAGTTATACATTTCATTAGAACATACTGAATTTATTTAAAAGAATTAAAATTTTTTTCGGCGCTATCTGTATAGTGTGTTAGTATATTTAAATATAACTTTAATCATTATTATGTTACTACCCGAAAAATCGATTACACACATGAGAAAAAAACAAACAAAAAAAAACACTTGTTATATTAAAACTAATTCTTCGCGTCACCCAGGATTTAAAATCTGAAAAACATATCATTGTAAAAAATATACCTTTCTTATAATTATAAAATAAATATTAGGAAAAAGAAAACTGGAAACTCGGGCAGCACTTACCACCAACCACGCGACACCCGTAACAATTGAATACATATTATTTCATCGTTTTCTAAGAACTTTTAATTTTGAAGAACCCAGTGAAAAAACCGTAGTTTACTCTGTTCTCTGGTACGTATTGTTATTGTTATTTGTTTTTCTCGCACAAAGACGTCTTGTGACACTGTCGTCATGTTATTATACCGTAATCTCAGTCCAATGATACGCGTATAATATTATTATACGAACCTATTTGGCCCGGCGGCTACGGTGTGCGTGTTTATTGCCGGATTCTAATCACTCCGGAGACGTGCGGCGCACTTTGGGTGGCGTATTCGGTATAGGTGTGAAGTGTTAGGGAGAGGGGTAGTCGTGGACGCGCTGTGGGGAAAATATAATTTATATATACGAATACAAGTCACACATATATATATATACGTGGACAAGTAAAATATCTACGACACACCGTGGCGGCTGCGGGGGCGGAGGGAGCTTCACATGTGCGTTATCTTCTGCGGGGTAATAAAACCGAAACCCCGGGCACTCGTAAATCGGCACTATAATACACAGTAGCCGATTACGCACCGACTGACGCGGTTTCGCCATTTAATATAATTAAAAATACTTACACGACGTACACACCGTAACTTTCGTGTGATTTGCGCACGGTATATAATATAACGACGGCGACGACCGCGCCCAGAAACACGAGAATGTGATTTCCTAAATGATTGCTCGCATGACCGAAACGACTAAGGACAACCCGGCGCGGTGCGGTGTTCGCGCACGTAAGATGCGTAGTGATATAAATATATAGATATTACCTACGTTATTATCATCCGTATTTTGTCACCGACATTTTTTTTTAATTCGCCGAGAAGAATGTGCATTTCAAAGTCATTGCTGGCTGTAGGTATCACTGTTAATGAATCCACTTACACACTTTTATTTAAATTATTAGTGCCTATATCACGTCGAGTTTTTTTTTCATTTAAATTTTAGAAAATTATATATTTTTCACCGAAATATCTGTGCTGTGCGCGCATCTACATAAATTAATTTGGAGTAATTAAAAATACAAATAAAAGTATTAGTGAATTTTGCAATTACTGATACTGAACAGTGATGACAGTATTGAGTAAGTAAAGAAATTACTTTTTTCAATACATATGGTATATTTTTCTTAGAACATAATTAATGTGTACCAGTAAAAAAGGCGAATTTAACAGTGCCAATGAATTTCTCAAAAAATAAGTAACGAATATGTTTATCTTAAAAAGGTAATTTTTAAATCCTTAATTTCTCCGAAAAATTGTCACAAATCAAAATTTTTACGAAACTGAGCGATCAATTTTATTTATTTTTATTGATTAAATTTTTAATCTGTAACTTATTGATTGTGTATTTATATGTATTCTAATTTGTACATCGTGCATGATAAATACATAAATCACAATTGTCAAATCATAGTAGAACATCCTATATATAATTAAAACAAAAGTAAAATCACAAATTATAAATATATATACATAGTTAAAATAAACGTATTGATATTGTAACAATAATAATCAAATTAAATATTGCATAGTTTAGTTTATCGCGAGTCGTAACTTAACTGTGCCTAGTGGTGACTTAGTGATATAGTGATTTTTCATATTTTTTACTACAGAATTATTTTAAAGAAAATGAGTGTCTTTAAAGAAAAAAAAACTAATCGTGGGTACAATAGTAGATTTATTTATGTGGCACATGATATGACGTGTTATTTTATCTGTTGGTACAATCGATTTTTTTAATCACGTTAATTTTTTTTTATTGTTTTCACTGTGAAAAACAAACACGGCCGGACAATAAATGAACGAAGAGACGGTTGTAAATAAACACAGTTACAATTATGAAGGCGAAGTCTTTTTCATCAAGTTAAATATTCATTGCCGGACCTCACTTATTGACAGAGAGTCTCAGATTAAACTTGGGTTTGCGGCATCGGCACTCAATTCATCAGCGTGTGTCTTGTTTGTACGTCGATACCCGGTCGGTTGTAATGGAGTTTCCAGACTTGACCCTTGTCGGCAAGACGAAAGACCGAAACGGATATAACAATATGTACAACGTGCATAATATATATATATATGTGTGTGTGTGTGTGTGTGTGTGTGTGTGTGTGTGTGTGTGTGTGTGTGTGTGTGTGTGTGTGTGTGTGTGTGTGTGTGTGTGTGTGTGTGTGTGTGTGTGTGTGTGTGTGTGTGTGTGTGTGTGTGTGTACAAACGGCGATCACTATAATCACTCATGCAGTGAACAGTTAGCATAATTTTATATCTGCTAGCAATAACCGTAGTCCATCGGTTATTGCATTAATTGTTACAGTACAAAACTATACAGCACTAAACTAACGTACACTACGGTCGTGATAAATAAAATGTATCGGCGTTTCCGAGTGAAGTTGTTCAAATATGTTTGGAATGATAAAAAAAAAATTCATTTATCAATGTTCAAAAAATAATAAAAAGAGTAAATACGATTATAGAAGCGTCGTGTGATTAGGAATACTCCGTTGATTGACGGAGTGTTTTTTTAACTAATTTATTTTTTCTAAGAATACATAGACATTACGTAATATGTACTCACTGCTGTTTGTAATTAAGTACCAAAGTGAATAAATGTCCATCAAAACGTATTAAGTAGGCACGGAATATTTACGTGAAAAATAGAAAAAACAATACTGTAAGTAGTTAAATAGATCGAAGTTAACGACGCATAAAAGTTGGGTTTCAAACCATGAATCCCCGCGACACGACGCAAAAGAATGGACCGAGTTCATTCGCGGTGTTACATTTTTTTAAATTTCCGTACACTGGGCACAACGGCTGAGGTTAACGCGCGGACCGATCCGAATATCACTATTATTATCATTGCTGGCGGCTTCCTTTCACCATCACCCGCCGTACGATTTATGACGATCCAGAGAAGACGCGATCGTGATAAATACGATGGTGTGAAAAAGAGCACTCGTGCTTTGCAAGTGCGGCGAAAGTTTTGACGTGCGTTTGTGTAAAGGGTCGTGACGTGTAGTGACGGAGTCTAACGAGGGATTTGTTGGGGTAAAACGAACGGAAACTCGCTCGTGTGTGTATGCGTGTGTGTGTTTGTATAGTGAATAAGTATGAGCGTGTGTACAGTATGTGTGAGTGCGCGTGTGTAGTGAATGTAGATGTGTGTAGTTGTAGTACGTCTACGCGTCTCGGGGAAACCCCTAAAGACCACCGCCATGCCGTCGTATTATATAGGTACGTAGTCGGCGTGTATGTAGTGAAAAACGATGTATGGAGGCACGGCGGTGAAAACGACACACACACACACACACACACACACACACACACACACCTATGTGGCGGGAAACTCTCCGTTTTCCACTTCATGCTCTTTCCACCTACCCGTGCACGTTCCATACATACATATACACACGCGCACACATACGTACATACACGTGACACACACATACACACACATCGCCGGCGTAGTATTCCCTCTTTGTGTCTACCGACGCCGACGCGGCTCGTCTCTTCCGACGCCGACGCACACACACATGCACGCTCGTACATACACACACACACACACACACACACACACACACACACACACACACACACACACACACACACACACACACAAACCCGACACATGAGATTCCATAATTTGTTCCGCTTACTATACACAACATCATCCAGCCGCCGTAGCTACATATACTTCTCCCTACTCTTTAACACCTGTTTGGTATGAATGAACGCCGCCGCCACCGACTACGATAAAATATATTTTGTGAATGAAACTCACGATCATCGTCGTGTTTTCTGATTGTACACGTATAGTATATTTAAATATGTGTGAGTAAGTACGTGTGTGTGTGTGTGTGTGTGTGCGTAGCATAATAGTGTATCGCGTGGTACATAATATGTTACATGAATGTGTGTTTTTTTTAATATCACGTTAGAAATATTTTTAGATGGTAAAAAAAAATGTCCGTGACGGACACGAGGTTTTTTCTCTATATCTACTGACCATTTCATCGAGATTATCGAGATTTCCGAGCGGAAACCTTGAACCGAATGTTCACACGAGTCCGCTCCGGAGAGACGGACAACGCACACGCGTTTTTGTCGATGGAATACATAATTTTTTCGAGTTTTTTCGTATTTTCTTCTTGTTATTATCATTACGTTTCTTTTCCATCTCTCTATTTCTCTTTTTCGGTCCGTCTCGTGTGTATTACTTTTGGTCAGCAGAATCGCAATAACGGATCCGTGTTACTACACAAATATATGCACCGAAACATGCTCCGGTTCGTTCGTCGTGATTTCAGTTTTTATTTTCAAACACCTACGCGTTTATGTTATGCAATATTTCATCATATTTCACAGTTTGGTAAACATTTTGATGAAACATTTGATTTAATTCTAGAAATACATTAGGCTATATAGTAATCAAATCAACCCATATCATTGATTAACATTTCTAGTGAAATTTCGTGTATCATACTTAATGATTTTACTATAAATTTTCGTTGCGTATAAAAAATATAAATTGTTACATATTATGTGAATCGAAAATTGTAGTTTTCATTCTTTACATGCCATTTGTTCATAATGTTATCAACAAATTATAATCATTGTAAGAACATTATAAAAGGCTAAACTAATCTAATTGAAATCAATAACCAATATAGATTTTAAGATACTTTATCATGCATACAATGTCTTACGGCGTAAGGCTAACGCAATTGAATAATACAGATGAAAATAAATTAAAATTACAACTATACAAGTTTATAATAATGAAGTGTCCGTGATCGACCGAGGCAATAATCAAATTATCTTAAAGATTAAAAACATACGTAAAACGTTTAACGTGAAAAAACCATAGAAAACGTTTGGTATTGAAGTTTAAAGGGTTGATGTTAGTTTGACTGTACATGAATTATTTTCTACTGAAAGTAGTTAACAAATATTTGGTTTTTATATTAAATAATTTTGAAGTTACACATCTTTAGTACAATACTTTTTGTATAATATTATCATTATTTATGAAAAATTAGATATTTATCATTTCATCGTAGATGGTACGACAGTTTAATTCTATGAAGTACTGTTGACAATTCAAGAAAAGTCGTTGATACTAAAATCTATTTCAGTTGGACTATTGAAAAAAAAAAACGATGAGTACAATTGTTTTACACGCATTTCTTAGAAAAGCATTATTTTTTGTTTTATATTAATGAATACTTACTTAAACATAATGTATGAGATAGTCTTATGACTAATGGGCATAAAAAATTCATTTAAGATTCCAGTGAAATAAGAAAATAATATATGTAATAACTCACGAAATTGCGTGCACACATATTTAACTATATACATTGTTATCATTTTGAATGAACTTCAGTGAACTTAACCGGTAAATTTAGTCAAACTACAGTCGAATTCATTCTCATATATCAGTCGGATAATTATTTTAGTCTGGCCGCAGCCCGCAGGCGCCACATTGTACATTAGTGAACATAATGTTCATGCGTGCGTATGTTTTGTATTACACAAGTAATGTTATGTGCTCACTTGTATGTAAGAAAAAAAAAACGACACCACAAAACAATAATAATATAGAACGGAATAGTAGAAAAACGACGATTACCTGTAATTTCCTTTTCTCATTTTCTTCACATCTTGGAGAAACATTAAATAAATCATCACACACGTATAGGTATAGCACCGTAGTAGATCTACATCATTTTGCAAGCGTATAGTGTTGGAAATGATTTCATGTGCATTTCTACATCGCTTTATGTACTTTAAATAACATTTGTTTAGGTTTAACGATGTTACTGTCGTCACATGAGCACGGAAATCAGTACACAAAGTATTGACGTAAAATATAATTTGGACGTGTTCTCAATGCACTTGACTTGGTTCTTACTTGTAGACTGTACGTATGTATTAAATGAAATGTTTCTTTATTGTGTTATTTGAACAAAGATATGTACTAAAATACCAATTCGCTTATCATTATTTTGTTCAATCTTTCACTACACTGTATAAATACGAGTATACTTTCAGCAAAAATAATTTTTAACTACGTATTATCATCTACCTAATAAAAAAAGTAATTATTATTTTCAAATAAAAAATAAAAAGTCAATAAAATGGTGGTGGAAATTTGTCTTTTATCCCAGCTTTCCTCGGATAAGATAATGGTTATGGGTTGCGAACATTTTAAAGAAGCAATACATCATTCTTTAAGTAAAACGATAGCGAACCCAGCTTCGTGTAATCTATACCATTTAAATATTTTACTGCTGTTGGTCTAATTGTTGGAAGGTTTTTTTTTTATAAAAACCTTTTATCATTCATAAATCTAAATATTGTATACATTTTCTTTAATTTTAAAGTTTAAAACATTGTTTTCTATGTATATCCAATGATTCATAATAATAAGGGTATACCAATTTGTCCAGTTATATTTTATATATATTTGAAGTTTTAAAGTGATGTAATCGATTTAGTTAAGATTCTGACAAAACGCTTTTGATAAAACCATGAAGAATTACTTTTTTTTTTTTTGTTGATTTAGTACATGAGTATAGTTATATTAAATGTTTACATTTAAATATCAAGAATTAATAATATTATTCGATAAGACATTAAAAAAACAAGGCGTTTTTAAGTTCTAAAATTTAGCTTAAAAGTGGTCAAATTTTTTGAAATCTTAACTAAATTTTCAAAAGTATATTTTGAATAAATTGTGATAATTTTAAGTTCCCCTTACTAAAATTGGTATTTATAAAAAAACCGTTTGTTACGTATTACTGTTTTTACTCAAATTGTCGGCAGTTTTTTCCTATGCGAAGAAAAACTATCATGACAAAAGAAAAATAATCCTTCGACATTACCTTTCAGATAAAATTTCTGATCTACAGAGTGGCTGAACGTAACTTTTTGATCACTATTACCATCCAAAAATGCGTTTCTAGAAAAAAAATATAAATTTAAACATCATTGTAAAATCAATAGATCCTTCTCTGTACTTAGAGTTTAAAATGTAATAATCGTTTTGTGGTTATTTACTAAAAATATATTAAAAACGTAATATAGTGTATTATAAGTTAAAATCAGTGAGATTGGGTAAGCTCAGATTTTCAGTTGAGTTGTATCGAAACCATTCGTTCTTTTGGAGAAAATAATTTCGTTTATTTATCTTTAAGATTAAAAATAAATTCAGTAAAGATTTGTATTAAACAATAATTCATAAATCTACATAATAAAAAAAAAAATGAACTATATTTCTAATTATTTTAAAATATGAAGTATAAGTATATCTGAACAAAAGGATTTTTTCGAATAATATATTTTGGTATTTGAGTGAAGTGAATGATCTATTGGTTGTACAACGATGTTAATTTTTTAAAATTTGTTCTGTGAAAAATTTTTTGGGTGGTTAGAATGGTTCAAAAGTTTCATTCGGCAACTCTATAGATCGGAAATCGCATGTAGATTGTACTTTATTAAGGTGTCGTAAACGACACTTTCATTAAATTGATCTTAGTCATTTAGTCAAAATCAAAAAGCAATGTTGCTAAAAACTTGAAATTTTCACCATATATTAATAGTATATTGATATATAAACATAATACAAAAAAGTTTTAAAAAAATTGACAAATTTTGAGTTAAAATTTAAACTTTAAAAATACCTTGTTTTGTTAAAGTCCATCTCTAATCAGATTTTTAATATTTGACAAAAAGTTTTGAAACTTTAATATGATCTTACTCATATACTAAACTAACGATACTGAACAAATTTCAAAAATCGTTAGTCAGGATTTTTGTTAAAAACGTAAATTATTATATGATATTTAAGGGCCAATTCGTATATCAATTTTCAACTTTAAATGTTTATTAAAAAATAATTGGTTCATTCAATCATTATGAGACTTTGATTATACAGATAATGAATGACTTTGATTATACAGATATAATAACATGTTTTGAATATATTGGTAAAAAAGAATTTCACATTGGTCGAACAAGAAAACTTTAAATAGGTTTGATGATAAAGCATACAGATTATTAAACTAAAACGGTCTAATATATAAATGGTATTTTTTGTTGTACCGAATATTTGCTTAAAATCGTTTAACTAAAGAAATGATCTATTATTTCTTTAAAATTCAATACACTCATCCCCATTATCATGTCTGAGGAGTGAAGAATACCCCATGGTGTGAATTACGTACTTTTTATGAATTGAATTCAAAATTTAAACTTAAGAATTATAATTTTATTATTTATCACCTGAATATAAATGTCCTTCATAATATAAAATAGCATACCTCACTCAAACAATAGTTTCTAAATAGTCAATATTATTTTAATGTGACAAGAATAAAAATATCAATTGAGAAAAAACAAATCATTGTTGATTTGAATTTACTAGGTATGTATTTCATGAAATAAACATCTAGTATAACAAGACGACAATGAGACCTTTAAGTGTATTTGAAAAAAAATCGACCTCATAAACCCATAGAAAACTTTACTTTAAAAGTATTTTTGAATACATAAACATTTTCTTAGACTTTCAAAATTCACTAGAAAGCGAAAACATAATTTATGTACCTATTATTAGTATAATTAAAACATCATTTATATAATATTAATGATAAATATACGAAATACTAGGTTATTTTGTGTACCTGAAATTTTATTAAATCAACGATAACGCATGGAAATTATACTTTTTTTTTTAAATAGCCATCAAGACTAATGTTATTCCCTAAAATCTGAATTTTTTGAAAGATGATTTCGAAAAACGAATGATGATTTCCATCGAAAATCGACCGATATTGTATAAACATTGTGGTGTTCAAATAAACATATTTTGTGAATGTCAATAATTTTCATTACTGTTTAATAAGTTATAATAATAATAATATTCTGTTTAACTGCAAAGATACTTTAATTTAAACTTATGATTTATTTTCCAAATTATATATACGTAATATGCATACAATTCCAGTATAAATAACATGTACATTACGACATAAAAGTTTAAAAACAACCGCGCAAATAAGGAATATAAAATGCGTTTATATAAATAATACCTCATAGTAACGGCAGATAAAAACGCGTCTTTTAAACTTTGTTCACGTACCTACGTTGTACTAGTATCGTGCTATAGTTCTACATTAGTTGAAATTTACATTATAATATCAAATATAATATAATACGCAAAAACTTTTTTTACTCATGCGCCCTCATACCCATCTACCCAGACACACACACACACACACACACACACACACACACACACACACACACACACACACACACACACACACACACACACACACACACACACACACACACACAAACGAGAATTGTGGTATGAGGTACACTTTGAAATACCTATATGTACTATAGTGTATAAATATATGTATGTTCAATTACCACCCGTCGTGGCTAATCCGCTTGGCTAAAATGAATTTTCGAGATAAAACAACATTATACAATATAATATAAGAGCTGTGGACCAATGTACGCAAGGAGGGTGAGTTCCGTTTGCCGCGAATTCCATGGAATTACGAGACCGGAATAAGGAAACGAAAGACTTAAGGGGGTGGATGCGGTGGACGAACAATGGACCGGTCAGCCGGTGCGGCAAAGCGAGGGCCCAACCTCGTCCCCTGCAAGTATAATAATATAATTACGGTTGGCCTAGTTCCGGGGGCGCGCAGAAAGCGGAATTTTAATATTCGTTTCACAAGGAACACACAAGGCAACTCTTTTGTTGTTTACAAGACAAACGTTTTATTGGCGGCCACCGACGCGGCCGCGGATGTAATATTTATGACTTTGCTGCCGAACGGATACTAAGTAAGTCGCGTCCGGCTGAAATGACCGGATGTGCCGCAATTAAATGCTTATACTTAGTACGAAACCCCTCATCGATTCTTACATCCGATCTTTTAGTATTTAGTTTGCCATGATAATTCAACGGCGGTTAGGGTTAACTTACGACGATTTCATAACTTTGAATATTTATTATTACTTTTTGTCCGGAGAAATAAACAAATTTTTATTTCTAAGATTAATGGTGTACAAGTAATTATAGTTAATATATATATTTTTAAATATCATAGAAAATCTAATATTTTATACATACACATTAAATACTAATACATTATAATATTGTTATTATTTGACACAATTAATATTTTATTTTTATGATTGAACTATCTGATAGATGATTTCTTATTGCACTTTTTGGGTTCTCTATAAAACTTTAAAAATACCTCTTTTTAGAATGTTTTTATTTTATACAAATTTGAATTCTTGATTTTCAAAATGTTGAGTTGTAACATAATCTTGTATACGTATTTGACTAACAATATTAAAAAAGCTCTAAAAAATTGAAAGTAATTTTTTTTTAAGTGTTAAATTTGAATTTTGATGAATCTACTGTTTTTATACCAAATACCTACTAGGCACCTACGTCATAATGTCTACTTTGAATATTTAGTATAAAAATAATTAGTCGGTCCAATCCTTCCAAGACCTATAGGATATAGATGGACAAATAAAATAAAAAAATATATTTCAAATCATTTGGTAGAAAAAAATGTCTTCTGAAATCAGAATTCAAAATAATTGTATTACGTTTTGACAGATAAAAACCCACTCATAATTAGTTAAAAAGGGCTAAAATAGGTGAACGGAGTATATTATACTAAAGTTTTGATCAAAAAACATTTTATTAAAATATTTATTTATCTTTTCATCAAAATTAAATGTATCAATCACCGATAACTTGTCCAAAGACCAAAATAACGGAGAACGAACATCCACTGCCACTATTTTACTGACTTTTTTTTTTTAAATTCGATTACTAACCTAATATCAGATCAAAATGTGACAAAAGTTTTCGTCTGAAAACTATTGAATAGTAGTATCTATACTTGCACTATTATAGCGTATCATTTTTATAATGATTTCTATTGTGGAACGATATGCTTGAAATTAATGAAAAATAACGATACTATCATGCAGCTACAATATTTGTGTTTAGATGAGTAGGTACGTAAATATTATATCTTTCAAAGCTGCAACCCAATGACAGTCAAACGATAAGGGACGCATTATAATCTTGATCGTAGTTTACTTATATTATTTGTATATTATACGTTGTAGAATTTTTATACAAAATGATTTTACGATTTAACTGCAAAATATTTGATATTACTGTATACGATTCATGATAATTTCGTTTGCTAAGAGATACTTTATGAAACGTAAAAAAAAAACTGTATAACATACATATAAGTACAAATATATACGTATAATTTTTTTTATGAATATGTCTGTCATTAAAGTATGTATATATTACCTATATGTATGTTTCATATAACCCAATCGAAAAATCTATAATATAATAAATATACGGACGTCGATTTCGTATAAATAGGTGTATATCCTGTGTGAAATATTGTGTTACATTGCGTAGGCGTATTTTTGTCTATGTGGAAAAACGTATACGTGTATAATATATGTAACGACTCGAAGAATATTTCATGAGATTGTGAATGAAAAAACACATTTTCCAAGCAAAATCATCTTCCATGACAATAAATAGCTTATAGCAATCACGGTGACTCGTAACAATTTTTTATATTATTCAGTATAATAATATACGGCTCGGTATATGTTTTTGTTTTGGTTTTATGTTATATATCACGTAAATGAATGTTTAATGTTATGAATGGTCAGGAGCATTACGTTGTAAACATACGTGTCTATTCAGAACTACCACACAATAAATGAAAACGTTCGCTATTTATTTCGTTAGTTTAGGCACCATCGACTTAGCTCAAATCCCTACTGAAACAATACCAGTTTTCGTTATAAATTATTTTCAAAACGGTCACAAAGTTTGAGTTTTTACATTTTTTACCATATCGTAATGAAATCTTTAGAGCTCTCAGCTTCCTGTCGAATGTTTTTTCAGTGTAAATCCTCATGAATAATAATAACTATTTAAGTATGTTCGATAGCTGAAAAATAACAAAATTACTTATTTCATTGTCTGCTAGTGGCTTCCATTTCTTTTATATTATTATTCATCATCACTTATTGTACATTTGTCTTTTTAGATTTAAGAATAAAATTCAAAGAACAATATTTTTTTCTTTTCTGTTCAATATTCTTATCCCAATTAAATTAAACTCCTTCCTATAGAGAAGCGTCGTTTCATGTCGTAACTCTCAAAGACATCTGGCCTAATTCAAATTTACTGGATTGCTTTGAACGAAATTGAATTTTATTAAGTTATACGCCCGTTTTGAAAAAGATTAATCGAATATGCTTATTTAATGAATAAAAATGATAGAAGAAAAAAATGAAATCCACTTTAATCTGCGATAATAATGTTTAATATGTTTATTATTGAAGAGAAAAATTATTGTAAATTCTAAAACCGTTATTTTGACTTGCGGGGGTCCACGGAATTTCTTTCTTTTTGTTTCCGTTGAATTTGAATCAAAATTATATTAATCAAATCGTAAATATAAATATTTGTGCAAAATGTGTACTTGATGATAAGTTTTCTTTTTCTGTTCTTGATGCAGTCTAATGACATGATGATTATTATCTATGACCAAAGACTTTATATTACTATTACACTCGTTATCTATTCTTTTTTACGGCCACTGTTATTATACTTCAGTTGTTTAGCGTCTATAATATATTTTATATGCTGTTTTCTGCATCGGATGCTTTTAGAATGGTTATCTGTGTATATATTTATTAAACAGTCAATTATTTCCATGTTTGTTTGCTACAGTTGATATTATAAAACATGAAGCACATGCATTTTTTCAATAAAAATGTTTAGTTATTTTGTTGTAGCACTTCACATTATATTTCAATATATATATATATATATATATATATATATATATATATATATATATATATATATATATATATATATATATATATATTAGATTATGAGTTAAATTAAGAGTGAATTGGTTTTAAAACTATGTGTTTTTACTTTTTTTTCATATGTATGTTATCACTTTTTCGGGTATAAATTATAAATGAAACGTTTCATCCAGCAACTCTATAGATTCAAATTTTCATCTAGTTGGTTCTTCAAAGTGGTTATTTTCACTATTTTTACAAAATTTTCCAAAAACTATTTAGAAAAAAACTACTTAAAAATGTAGTATAAACTGTAAGATTGTATACAAGATTTTCATAAAATCTATTTTTTTTATTTGGCCATAAATTCTCCCCCCCCCCAAAAAAAAAAATTAAATAAATAGTGCTTGATACTTGATATGTTCACCAAATATCAACATGTATTTTGTACAGACTCGACAAAAGTTTCGAAAACATTTAACTATTTTCGTGTTGTATATAAAACTTTTAAATTGTTGAAATTATCTTGCTTTTTGGAAGTTTTTAGGTGATAGAATTTTAAATATTTGATACAAATCTTGAAAATATAAATTTATCTTATTCGCATGCTTAACTAACGGTACTGAAAAAATTTCAAAAATCGTTCTACAGGATTTTTGTTTCTATGAGTTTGAAGTTCGAATTTTGACGAAAATCATTAATTACGCGTAAATTAGTGATAGGTTTCAATAAAAACTATCAAATTTGGAATTTTGAATCTAGAAAATGGCTTTCCCATAGATTCACTACATATATATATACCTATTTAAGGTTCAAGCCTTTTTAAAGGTAAACTCGATAAATTATTCTTAATTGCGTTTTAGTTGGAATGACGTCTCAAACAACTCTTTTACGTAAATGTCAGATTTATTTTTATTTTTTTATCAAAAATTTGTAAGTTTGGTAATTAATACTGAAATGTTCATACAAACTTCTTTATAAGTAGCCTTAGCTACATTTACATTTTTTAAGATAATCGGATGCCTAAATTTTTTTTAAATTTAAGCGAGAAATGTCTAAATACGGAGAAATGGAGTATTTTCTCGAATAAAATTGATATGGAGTTTTCTTGTTATTATCGCAGTACTTTTTAACATAAAATTTGAAAATTACATCAATTATTTATCATAACGTTTTTTATTTTTTCGAAAATTTTACTAGTTGATAATAATATAAATGATTACTTGAGTTTGTCTCAGAATCATTTCCCGAAAAAAATTATTTATCAACCAAGATTACCCATGGTCCAAAGTACAATATATCCGATATATTTTTTTATATAAAATCGGCATGAAACAACATGTTTTGACCCTTTATATTTTATTTATTGAATTGGTTATATACCATGTGTATATATCATGGCAAAATGCAATGTGCAATTTAATATATAGCCATTGAATAACACAATTTAAACTGAAAGTATACTTTTAATATATTTTATACAATTTTAAAACCATTTATGAAATTTGATGTTTAGCCCTGAAATATGAAATGACTTAAGTCAAAGCTAAAGTTTCAACAAGTTTAATGCACCTCTTTGTTTCTTTAAAGTGGTTTTAAATGTTTTCATTATTATATAATAAAGCATTAACTCAAAAAGAATATATTTAGTACGATTGTGTTATTGTTGAAGATAATCACAGATTTTTGATTTAGTTTGTTAAAATATGATTGGTATAATATTTTTGAAATATTGAGTTTCAAAAAAAGTTATTATTTATATTGTCTTAAGATAACAGCCATATAAATATTACATTTTTTCGCAATAATATAGTTTTAAATTCTTAGGCAAATTTGTTCTTGTAATAAAATTAAACAGTTTTGATGTGAAAAGATAATTTTCATGGAAATTATTTAATGCATATATGTGATCCAATAAAGTGGTGTTAAAAAAAAAAATGATATAGAGCTTTAGGATTCATATTAAATGTTATTTTTAATATTATGTATAATAGAAATATGTTCAAGGTAATCATATAGGTATGTGCTCAATACTTATATACGGTAAGCAATGTATGAAGGAATTTTTTTCAAAACTAAAAAATTCAACATTTGCATAGTAATAAAAGTGTATTGTTAAAAACGCTATATAAAATGATTTGTGACCTAAATTTATTCCGTAATTTCATTCATAGTTTGAACTTAAATTGTTTTCTATTTACATTTACGATTCGTTTTTAATGTTCTATTTCTATAACGTATGTAAAGATGATTAAATTTCCTATGAAATGATGATTATTTCATATTATATTTATTAGACCATTTTTTTCCTCATTAATATTGTCATGCTATAAATACAGTATTCAGAAATCACATTCTATATAATCACAATCTGTTTTATGGATCTTAAAATTATTTATTCTTATCATCATATTATTAGCTGATATTTAAACATATTGTGATTAAAATAACAATTAAAAACTAATTTAATGAGAAAAGTGCTTAAATAAAAATATTTGATTAAGTGTTCTTTTTTTTTCCTTTTTTTCTTTTATTTTTTTTGAAACTAATGTATTTTGAATTTGTTTTACTTTTGACAAGAAATAAAAATTCCGGACATACTTCTTACCGCGGGTTGGATAATGATGGTGGAAGATCGTCCTTTGTCCCGTCGGTCTTTGAAGCAAGATATTGTGGAGAATGAAAAGCATTTTAGATAAGCAATTTTTACGATTAGCTCATTTGGGACACGATAAAGTTGTATGATATTATTTTAAATTCGGAACCAATGATAATCATTAGTCTCGGAAAACGATCATGGGTGAAAAACATTTTTTAATACAAGACTCAACAATGTAATGATGTAAGTTTGAAATTTGTTAACTGGAGTTTTGGAATAACCCACGTCAATGTAATTGAGCTTGTAAAAATGATCAATTTTGCCATACAAAGACAATTTAAGTGCATAAAAGAAGATACATTGTTTTAATCGATAACCATGAAAATGTAAATATTACTGGAGCTACACATAAAAAAACTGTCAAAAAGTTTCAAATCTTTCAACTATAAATTACAAAATGTATGAATTAAGTAAAAATAAATCTTACGTTTTACGCAAAAAGAGTCATTTGTGCCGTAATTTTAATTTTAAATGAGTGTATCAAATAATGCATACAGTTAATCATAAGTTCATTACAAAACTTAGAAAATTATAAATGAGTAATGAGTTTTTTGATTAATTGAAATATCATTTCAAAATGTTATAAGGTTTTGACTTTTAAAAAAAATTCATTTTTTATAACAATTTTTGCAAATGACTCATTCAGGAATTTCATATTAAATGAATAAGTCTTAATGTCGAATCTCTAACTATATTTGGTAAACATATACAAAAACCTAGATAGTTAAAATATTTAGTTTCAAAATTATTCGAATTTTTCGAATCTTGATATCAAGTCCAAGTGAAAATATTGTTGATGTTTTGTGAAAATGTCGAGTTTCTACTATCATTATTTAATATTTTTGGAGTGAAAACGAAATAAATAGAAATAAAAGTTCATGAAAGTCTCGTTTACCGTTTTCACTCATGTTTTCGATAGTTTTCTCTCAAGTTTTGGTAAACTGTTTCAAAACATTTCGAAAAATGACTGTTTCTATGGTACATCGGAAGAGACATTTTTGATTTATTGAAGGCCGAATGTAACCATTGAATTACTTCAATTGCCTAAAACCGTATTTACATAAATAAAAAAAATTGTTTAAATAATCACATAATTGTAAAACCAATATCCTTTTCGCTTTAATTTTAATCTAAATTTTAGGCTGAAAAAAAATTTTAAGGCTTCCAAAATAGAAAAATGTGTTGATTTTTAATACTTTGAAAATACTTAATAGAAATAAATAAAAACCATATAAGTTATGAATAATTAATTATTATCATAATAAATTGATATTATAATAAATATATAATCTTCTTTCACTATGATTACAAATTATACTTATAGTACGAGTATAATATATATTTATTCTGTCATCATGTTATGATGGTGTGAAATATGTGTATATAACACAATTTACTAATGTTTTGCGTTATATCGGTGTTAAAAAGTACGTGTTTTGAAATAGACTTATCTATGTGTAAAGTAGATGTGAGAAAAATTATCAATCATATTAGACCAACGATGATAATTTATTACCGATCTTGTGTATACTATAGTTTTACTACAAATGTAATTTGTTGATTCTGCTGTTTTGAACGGATAGAATTTTGTACTGTAAACCATAAGATAAGATTCCAATAAATTCAATATCGATGCAAATGGAATCAAGCATCAAATTTTAAATACTGTTCGCTTATTCTTCGCAATCATCTCGAGATGATAAAATCGACCAGAGAAAAAATTTAAAAGTTAACATTTCTTCTTAATAGTTGATGAAACCGTGACCGTTCTTTATTACCGTTTCCTTCCAACCATAACAGCTTATAGATGATGATATCATAACCGAGGAACGAGTTGCCACGTCGCTGTACCTGAGTGTAAGAATGCAGTGCGCAGACATATTATTTTTTGAACAATAACGATAAATCAGAACACATCGTACGTGTTCATACAAACTATTATTCCATTATAATCATACTCGACTATACTTACATAAAATTGACTTAGTTTTTAAATTACGTATCTGAAGTACATTGTTTAAAATATAAAAATTGATAAATCGGTCAACCTTTGTTGTAGCACAGGCACTTGTCCTCGACCGATTTTTAGTTTTTCACATACTTGAAAAATGCTTTTGCACGCTGATGAGCTTTCTGGAATTGTATAATAGCAATTTTAAGATCAATATAGATTCTATAATCACAGCATCAATGATACTGAGTATCATAGCACCATTGATAATATTTATCGTGGTTATTATTATTATCGTTATCATCAAACTATTCGACTTTAAATCTCATTTGAAATATTTTCGTGATATATAATAGTAGTGAAATAATGAATTTGAGGCACCATAATATGTAATGACGTCAAATATTGAAAAACAAAATATTAAAACTAAATACTCGGGTGAAAATTTGATAATTATAGTAAGAATTTTCAGAGATGTTCAAACCTCCTTTAGGCTTCTCTGGTCGTACCGCTTGTGTACGTACCGTGTAGGACGTGTCGTGTGTGTCCGTAATAAAGCTCAACAGATTTGATTGTACGTCGAAATATTTTTTGGAAAAGCGTTTTAAGACGGCGAATGATTAGTGGACCGCACATGTGAGACTCGTCACCGTCGGAGGGTGGGAGGGGTTGGCCTGAAGGTGCCGTACGACTGAGGGAGGAAAAAAATGCTCACGGGCAGAATAACTAATTAGCTGGGCGTGGTCGACGGTAAGGCGCGAGCGCGAGCGCGCGCGCGTGTGTGTGTACGTATATGTGTGGGTAGCGGAGGGTATATACGGCGTGTCAGCGTCGGGCGGGCGGAGGTGAGGGTTGCGATATACGGCGTGGAGGAGCGGGGGGTGATATACGGCACGGCGACGGAGGAAAAGGAGAGTTTCGTTCGTTTGCCGTCATCATCAAAGAAATCGATGGAGGTCTTGCACAGTTAATGAGTATATAGCGGACCCGGGGAAAAAGAAACGGACAGAGGGTGTTTAAAAGACGCGGGAGACTAAAAAACACAAAGTAAATGTATATATATGTATATATGTATTCATATACGTATATAATACACGTAAATACGCGCGTGGACGACTACGGTGGCGGTGGAGGTGGCATGCGGGAAAGCGCGGGCGTGTGGCGGCGGCGGCGGCCCCGGCGGGGCCATACGTGGAGGAAGTTAGGGGACGTGAATATTGATGAGTGCGCGCCGCGGCCCTCGGCTTACCTCCACCGTCGCCGTCGCCACCGCCGCCGCCGCCGCCGCCGCCGTACGCCGTACGCCGTCCACCGCCCCGGCCGGTGGTTCCCGCCGGTCCGCCCGCCCGTCCGGCACAGCCACCGTCGCTATGCACTCTTCCGCGCGTAGTCATTGCGGAATCTTATTATCTGGAAAACAGAAAGAAAGAAAGAGACCGTTGCTGCCACCGAACGAGAGGAACGACGGATCGGGAGCGAGAGAGAAGGCCGAAGAAAGAAAAAGAGAGATGGAGACAGAGAGGAAGAGAAAGAGAGATAGAGAGAGAGAGTAAGAGAGGTGAATGAAAACTGAAAGGGGATGGAGAAAGAGAGAGAGAGAGAGAGATAAAAAACAGTGCGAAAAAGAGAAAGAATTAGCAAAGACCCAGTGCGCGTGGTGTGGACCGCGCATAAGAGGAGAGAGATGAATGAGGCGGCGGCGGCAGAGAAAAATGTGAAGTGTTTTAATAAGTAGAGACAAGAAAACGTTTATGCGCTGCGTGTGTATTGGAAACAAAGGGGTGTTCTTTCGATCTCTGCCTTAAAACTTTTCTTTTTTTTTCTTTTTTTTATATATATCGAAAGAACGACTCGACGAAAAATAACACTCTTTTGCACCCCTCTCCTGCCGTTCACTCTCTTTCCATTCCGACGCTAACGCTAGAATACTTGCACACTCCCATGTCGCCGCCGCCGCCGCCGCCGAATCGCACTCATTGTAATCAACGTTTATGTACATATATATTATCAAAACACGCTTTCCATCGATCATTATTTTACGCCACCACCGCCGTGCGGCTCCCTACCCTCGAATCCGCCTGTTTTAGTACTTAAAAAAACATTTTCACCACTCGCATTCTCACTGAGACGCTTATAACATAAGAACCACGCATAGCTGCGTGTAAAGTACACGTACATATAGGTACTGTCGTCCGATGATCAATCGTGTCGTTAAAACTTAAAAGCGCGCCCATATATAAGATATTGCAGTTGATGCGGTGGCGTGTAAAAATAATAATGAAAAAAAAAAAAATGCTTTCAAAAGTGTTCAAACTTTTTTAATTTGTTTGCTTTTTTTTTCGTACATTAGGTGTTTTAGATTGTGTAAATTATTTTTTTCTTCAAACCTAACACAACACTCAATACTTTGAATATGTGCTACCCAACGATTTTTTCACGTTACGTTTACGATTATGTCACTGTATGAATACCGGCGTCGTCTACGAGTTCTTCGACACCGTCTAACTAAACCATTATTTTTCGAATAATAATTAATAACTTAGGTAATGAGAAATCACGTTTAGATTTAATTTCTACGAAAACAATAATTTTTTTTTACCGCTTAACTCTTACACTCTGGTACGGTATTCTAGAGGAAACTTTGCTTATTATTACAAACTATTTCTTGTAGATTATTTTTAATTTTCTCATTAAAACAACAATTTCACGAATGAACAATAAATTGCAGAGTGCACAATAGTTATATGGCCATGTAATAAGTTACGTGCATTTTAATTAAATTTCATTAGACGCAACTCAATTTTTTACAAGCTTTAAGTTAATATGCAATTTATCGTGTACAAAAAGGAAATGTATGTTCAGTGAGTACATTCAGGAGAGTGTTTCAAATGTTATATGTATAATATAATATTTATATCCTATCTTTATTCTTTTAAAGAAATACTCCATCAATACTACTAAAAATAGTGATTGTAAAGAATATTCAGTCATTTGATAAAACACAGGATAATTTGTTTTGATTTCATAACAATAAATTCGTAATGGATGAACGAAATCTTAGTTTCCATTATAATTTTTGTGGACGTAGGTATATAAATATAAAACGATCTCGTAAAATAACTTCTGACGAATATTTCTTATTGATACTGCATGTTACAAAAGTATGAAGGCATACTATCTTCGTCCCAAATGAAGAGTCGTCGGAGAAATAAATTTGATTTATTATTATATAGGTATCTGAAGCTTAAACTCTTTTAAAATACTTTATAATTTAGTTATATATCTTTAAAATGAAAATCTAAACTTTGACCCGCACGAGTGATTAAATAAAAAACAATAGAGATTTAGCACTAATTGTGTTATACTTTAAGGCAATCGGAATTGTCTTAAAATTTGTAAATTACACAAAAAACTTTTAAGAACACATTTATTTTGCTTTCAAAAATTGATTCTATATTGTCTTAACTTGATATTTTTAATTAGTTAATCTACTTATACTATCATTTAACGAATACTGAATTAGTTGTAGTACAAATAATGTTTATAAATTGTTTTATGTGACCTACGAATTTATTTTCACATTCTTATAAACGCGAATAAAAATTAAGTAGGTACTTACTACACAATGCAATAAATATTTGATTCATTATTTATAAAACTAAGTTTGTTCTGAGGAGATTTTATTCTTAAATATTCTAAGAAAACAAAAATTAAACTATACTTGGTTTTTAATGACACATTCTTACTACAGAATAACAAAACTTTTGAACGTAACAGCAGTATAATATGTTAAACACAAATGACCTGTTCAATAATTAATCAAACATAATGTCAAGTAGCGGTCAAATGATGTTGTCATAATGGGGGAGGAAGAAGAATGAAGTTGATACTTTTAGATGAATTATGATCCTTAAAACCATAATTTTAAGATATTTAATAAGTGTTTTGAGACTATTAAACTCAAAAGTAAATAAATAGAGAACTTTCAAATTTGTATCATTCTAGATTATATATATATATATATATGCGATGTAACATTCCAAAAGTTTTAAAATAAAGATTACAAAAATATTTGTATAATGAGTAATATTTTACATGACAAAGTGTATAGGCAATGTGCAGGTCTTTTAATCCTGATCTTCAATATTCTAAATTTTATCAAAAATTGAAAAAAAGAAAAATTAAATATTTTTCGTTATGACAACAGTCATTGAGTTGTGATTCAAACCATGCATACACGTTTAAATGGAAATAATTCATCCCTACACAATGTTTAAATTGGAGTAAATTGAATATAAAAGGATCTAATATTTTTCAGTGTTAACAAATTTATTTGGTTGGTATGTTTATCGGTGGAAATTCAAGTTTTTACAATTTTAATTTCAGAGTAAAGAAAAAAAAAATGATTTCATAAAATTCGTATATAAGTACAACAAATTATGTCATTTTTTCTTGATCTTTCGATAGTTTTTGAGGATGGATAAACTATAGAAAAACGCATAAATTACCTATCTGCGGCCGCACCACGAACATCAATTAATAATGGAGTTACTAAATATGACATAGGTAGCTGAAATTCTGTTATTATACTCTGTATAATAAGTTTACGACCGTCGTTGAAACTTGAAGTGTACTGTGTAATGTCTTATTTGATTATAATATATATAAATATTCATACGAAAATAAGGTGTTTAAAAAAATAAATAGGTCACAAAGGATTATGTATCCCCTGACACCTTCGTTTTACCACCTTTCCCCGATGTGTTAAATACGAATAAAAAAAAAAGAAAGTATTACTAGAGTTCAACTTCTAATGAATTTAAACTTTCAAAAGTTAGTTTAAATGTTGACGTTGATAACCGTCGACTACCTATTAATAAATCTTCTATTAACAATTTTCTATGGATTTCATTACATGTAATGAATTTCTATAGTTGTATCTATTTCAATGTGATCATAGGTAATATTCATTATACAATTAGAGCGTAACCTTTCTAAGTTGGTCTATTTTCTCGGTTTTTACACTGGATAGATAAAATATTAACAAATGTTCTGAAGTAAAAATATTGTGTTGTGTCTTCTACGATTTAGTATCCAACAATGTCCACTCTATACTTTAACTTGTCCAAAAACAGAATGTTATGATATGCGATATTGTAGTCCGTAAAATTCGGCGTTTTAACCAACATTAATATAGATGTATGTAGACCACAGGATGATTTGTTAAACACTATTGTGTTTTGTTTTATCCTACTACCGCTATTATATGTGATTTTCCCGTATTTTTAGCTGCGCGCACGTACATACAGTGGAATTTCCACCAACAGCGGAAAACCTTTTTAAAAACAATGTTTCAAGAAATCCGTTAGGCTACCAAGATATATCGCAGGTATATTTTCATTAAAGATGCTGCGTACGCTTTCTTATAGTTCTGTTGGTGACAACTATTTTCGTGTGCGTTGTATACAGGAATTTCATCGAGTACTGCGTTCAAGTAATACGTTCGTGCGCACACGATAAACTGGTCGAAGCTTGTGTTTCAGAAGATTGACGGTCACCAGCACTCGAACATCTGGGATTATGGAGTATATCCGTCAAAAAGATTAATCACCCGATAAGAGGGTGATGGTGTGCGCGGGTGCGGTAGGAGCACGATTTTTCACGGTGCGGACACCGTGTTTTTTCTGAAACGATTATTATCAATCAGCGGAGATCGAGTTGATAGTATTTATTTATTTTATTTTGCATTAGATTTGCATGAGTATTTCGTTTTTCGGTATTTTTTTTGTCTTCAATTAAATACGTGTACGCGACGAGGCGTCGTCGTGGAGGCTGTGATTCTTTGGGAAACTACGTCGTACTTACGTTACGTCACAATGATTATAAAAATCGAACAATTGTGTCCGTAGGTCGCCGAATCCTTTTATTTACAATATACGTCTGCAGCTACTGACGTCGTAGTCCGCGGCGCGGCGGCAGCAATAACAGCGGCAACAACGGTGTTCCCGCAGTCAATGCGAAACCCTACGTATTTTAATTAGCTTTGTGTACCTAATTGTTCCGAATCGTTTTTCGTTTCTCCCGACCGACCGGTAAAATATACCGTCACCACGTTACACTGTGTACCTGTAAATCAAAAAGAAAACACAAGTATCACGTCACAGCCGGGGAAATAAGTTCGCAATTATTACAACATTCGTGACGTCGGAATATTACGGCTGTCGTAAACGAAATAGACGTAGCGGGCGAAAATAATAATAATAGTAATAATAAAAACTACAATTTATTAACACGCGATTATTACGATGTCGAGACGGTGAAAAACAGCTGTTAATCTCTACCAGAAGAGTCTTTTGTTATCATGATATTATATTATGCGTTCGTCGAGACAGAAATTATGCGTATGCTCTAGTTGACGGGCAGTGACGTGCAGCGATCGAAGATGGTTACAAAATATACAGTATATTGTGCATTGAAAAAACGTCAAAACGACGCTGTTCGTTCATTATCATTTCATCAATGTATTGTATCCGTCAACGGTTGATACGCAAAATACTTTTTTTTTCAATGTGGCGCAAACATCGTGTGTGCCTTCATTACTTACGTGTATAGATGTCAATGAAAATATCGACATGTTGTTTGCGTTGTAAATCTGAAAATAAAAACAACACTAGAGAGAGCGAAATGGTTTTTATTGTATTTGCGGTGTGTTGTACAGTTCATAATATAAGGTCAACACAGGTATTCATGGACTGAATAGTGGCATGTGCCTATAAGTATACTGAGTATTTCATAGTGTGGTGTAGCTTTTTTTTTTTCGAAAAAAGCCATTGAGTTCCGTCAGAAAAATATCGTTCGAATTAAACGTACTCAGACAATAATTGAAATCGTATCGTTATAATTCATTACACTGGGATGAATAAAAACATTGAACGCGGGTGGAAGTGTTTATTTCTTGTACGATCACATTAAACACGTAATGATATTCTGTATTAACAACCAGTGTACCTAACGTGTGTACTAAAAATTAATATGACTACCGATATACTTAATGACGTTCTGCGTTTTTTTTCTCGATAAGATTAAATTATATTATACGTTTTATTATGTAGTAAGTATTAACTTTATTTTTCATAAAATAACCCTTTTAAGTTATTAAAGTATAAAATGTGATTTTACCGTGAACAGGGAATTTTCGATTTATTTTTTATTTTGTGTTTCTCTAAAACATGTACAATACATATATAATATGAAATAAAACTTTTATTAATATTGCAATATTTCAAACCGTAACTCTTAATTCCATATGAAAAATATCATATTCAAATTTAAAATTAGTTTGAGTTAAAAGTGAGGGTGCTGACTACTAAATATATTTCAGGTTAACACAAAAATCGATTTCTTACAAAACATATTGTTTTAAATTCATTTTTATCAAAAGTTAATGATGATTTTTTTCAATCGTATTCATGAAATAATAATTTAATATGTATTAAATTGAATCATTTATACTAAACTAAAAATTATGGGAATGTCGTTTCGTAATTAAATGAAAATATTTCTTAAGGTGTTTAAGCATATTTTAGTCAAAAGATAATTTTAAATTAATTTTACGTTTTATGCAAATTATACGTTTTATAATAGTAATAATATACATGTATGTAATGTGAATAGTGTAAGTTTTTAAAAACTGTCACCTATTAATTTTAAAATGTAATATGAATTTTTAGCAGTTAATCAATAAAACAGTTTCTAAAATAAAACTTTTAATTTTGAGCCAGAATTTAATTTTAAATTTCAAAGTAGACTTTAAATATTTTGCGTTACTTAGATAGTACCTTAAAAATTTGAAGTACATCTATATTATTATGTAATGTGCATTTTATTTGAAGTTATGTA
This sequence comes from Therioaphis trifolii, assembly GCA_027580255.1. Classification (NCBI taxonomy): domain Eukaryota; kingdom Metazoa; phylum Arthropoda; class Insecta; order Hemiptera; family Aphididae; genus Therioaphis; species Therioaphis trifolii. Next base: position 23,944,126 of record CM050404.1, read on the forward strand.
TTTATTGATAAAATTACCAAGTTTTCCATACGCAGATACGTTTACTATAGTAGTTATTAGTTGAGTAGTACTAATTTATTAGTGAACTACTTTGTAATAGATAATCAACGCAATAAGTTAAAGCTTTTCAGTGTACGTGTATGTTTTCTAAAAATAAAGATATTTTATCCGTCTTAGTGACCAAGTACCTAGTTTTTTCTTTTTTTTTGCGACTAATATATTTTCGCATTGGAGCTATCCCTAAAATGACTACAAGAATATTAACTTATTAGTCTCTTAGGTCTTCTTGGAGCACACTGGACAGTACTTGTTTTTAGTCATACATCCTATTGTCCTAAACAATTATGATAGGTGCATTTAAATGTACATACTTGTTTTTTATATTTTTCTCTAAAATATGTACCTTCAACACAAACATTTCTATGAAAAAACTATTTGTGTTGAATATTATCACCGATTGAAAATTGATCTGACTTGTAATATAGATTTTTTTTTTTACATTTTTTTCCTATTGTTATGAATATTTTCATCAAGTATTTATATTTTAATTGAATTTTTTTATTTAGTACTTTATTTCAAATCATTTTTCTACCACTATCATTATAAATAATAAAATATACGTACATAACACAACATACCTATTAGGTACCTACGTATTTTTTTGGCTAATTATAAGTAAGTACATTATATCCTTTAAAAAATGTAATGAAAATGACAGTTATTTATTTATTCATTTAACTAAAACTTTTTTGAACTTGTGTGTCCTTTGTTATTTTTTTTTTTTTAAATAATTGTTACCATAATTATAACATGAGTGTATTTTTATACCTATTTTATATTTTAATAGTTAAACTATTTCTTTTATGCTGTCCAAGTCATTAAGTAATATCATAGTAAAATATATTAAATTAAAAGTTGATTTTTTCCCAGGAGAGGTTAAGTGTCTAATCTTGCTCTACCCTTCATGGGTTTCCATACTCAGTACCATATTTCGAATGTAATGATTTATCGTTTCCAAATTTTTACGTATTGCACTATCGTACGTAAAATAGGTCGATGTAAAAATAATCTTCTAAAGGTATATTCACAATTGACATAAATAATATATAATGGATAGGACATATTGGTTATCAGGCGTTCCAAGACCTTCTGTCTCACTCAGCAAAAAATTTTTCAATCCATGACTTCATATTAGTCTTCCATGAAAATTAATATTTTTTTGTTAATATTTGAAATATTTATAAGAAAAATGAATAGGTATATCACTTAATAATATATAAATACTATAATGTACATAATATTAACATAAATATGGAAGACTCATTATGTAATTTCAAAAGGTACGTACTGTATTGCAGTTAAAAAACTGTTTTCTTTTTCATTCAGAAAAAATAACTCTGTAGCTGATTATTAATTACTTCAAGTTTTTAATATACCTTTGTAGATACTTAATATTTTTTTGCATAGGTCATTTAACCAACATTTTATCTGTATATTACAACAAATGTAATTAGTAAAAAATTGTAAATTACTTACCTTTTTTGAGAAAAAGTGTCTTAACTATAGTTTTAATTTTTGAAGAAATGTTGTAGATTATCCATCAACATGTTCTTCATTAGGAGCTGATTTTGAGCTATCAAATCAAACACCATTTCAAACTCATCATTTTGCGAATCCTATCACATAAGAAAAAGTATTTGCTTTCTATGACCGAGCGCACATGATAAAACTCATTCGAAATACGTTGGGCGACAAAAAAATATTATGAATGGTAAAGATGAAGGTCTAAGGTTTGGTACTAAACTGATTTCAAAACATAAACTATTAAGCAGTGTTTTAAATTTAAGTCCATTTATCAAATATATCACTTTGTATATAGCTCAATATGTTTACCATAGTCATAAATATTAGATGCATATCTATGAATATAACGCATGGCAAAACACACAATTCATGGAAGGAAAGAGACAATTTTTGCAGAGTAGGATAGAAGATATGATTTTGATATTGCTATCTCTCTTCTTTATTCGAGAACGCTGCCCGCTATGTAACTAATATACACATGTCCTATCCATTATATATTATCTATGTATATTCATCAGTTGTCATACAAATTTGGATCGATGAGTAAAGTGACGAATTTTCACCATTAGAATTTATCCAGCTTTTTGAATTTTAATGTATATATTTAGTTAAAAATAAATTACCTAATGGTTTTATTTGACGGCTGCACATAAATTTTAAAGGTATTTTATTTTTTTTATAGAAATTCTAATATAAATATAATGTAATGTTCAACAATGGTATTTTAATAACTAAAACATAATTTAAATAATAATTCTGTGTTCAAGTTTTTTTTTTTTATGGTAAGTGTATTTCTGAAGTAAAACAATTGTGCTTATGCGATTAAATCGAATATAATTAATCGAAATGAACCCAACGTTTGATAGAAATAAAAGTGTAGATCTTTATTGAATTGGTTTAAAATTGTTGATTTATTTTTCATATTTTATAAATTAAGTTCTCTTATTGAATAATAATTATATCGATATATCCAATCGTTTTTTAATGAAAACACTTTTTGTTGTCTAAAAATGACATTTATCACTCTATAAATATATTAATATTTTTTCTTAACTTATAATTCAATCAAATTAAAAATTTAGTACTTGTAGATAGAAAAAACATTTAAAATTATTTGAAATAAAAAAAATAAAAATATTTGGAGGGTTTTACCCCAAAAAATAACTAAAAAGTATCATTTATGACAGATAATGGTTTGAAAAATAAATGTATGCACTTAGTCTACGTAAACTTCGTATACTTGAATACCTTTTACCAAAGTCTTAATAATAATTATTCTAAAGGGGGTAGGTAATTTAGTAAACACTTATTTTAAAATGTGTTATAAAACTAATGGCATCGTTATTAGTTTTCTGTTGCGATCCATACATATATATAGTTCAGTGTGTGTCAGTGGGTCAATATCAAAGCTCGATTTCGGTGAATTGAATTAAAATGATTACATTTTTATGAAATTAAATTTTTCTAGTCTCAAATAAATTCACAAACTTTTTAAAACCTTATGGTAGTCAATAGACTATAATAAAAAGGTAATGTTAATACTTATATTCAAATAAAAATAATAATATTTTAATAATATAAAATGCATTCAATGATTTGATCGATAACAAATGCTCATTTCATTACAGCATACACTCTTTTTAAATCACGAGGCTTAACATATAATTGATTTGATCATATTTAATTCTAGCCACAATCAATTTTGCCATTAACTATATAAAAAAATATTAATTTAAAAAAATCTTAATTTTATTAAAAGGTGACATTAGCTTTTCTTGTTCTAGAATCTATTGAAAATATAGTAATTAATACCTATTAACTAATAAATTCATATTCACTTAAATTAAAAATAAACCTATTAACTTCTGTAATTGAACTATGAACATATGTAAATAAAGGTTTTTCGATTGGGTACATTTTTTTTTTCGTGGCCGATTTTTTGTTCATGACCGATTTCGCATTACATGGTTGCCTAACAACGAATAACTATTTATATTTATAATTATTAAGTATTTGGCCACACTGAAAAACATGTGTATATAAACACACACACACACACACACACACACACACACACACACACACACACACACACACACACACACACACACACACATATATATATCAGGGGCGTCCCAAGATAGTTTTCAAGGGGGGGCAAACGTATTTTTTAAATCGATATATTATTATACCTACGTATTATTATTATTATTAATAATAATAATAAATAAATACAATTGTACAATGAAATATTATAATTAAAATAATTAGATAATTAGAGTTAATTAGATAATAAATTACGTTATCACATAGATATACCATAGACCTTATACCAACGGTCAGCAACTGGCGGACCGCGGTCCAAATCCGGACCGTGGAACGCGGTAATCTGGACCGTCGACATATCTTTCTTTGATAGTTTAATAAGTACGTTATTTCAATTTCCATCGTGATTATGAAAAAAAGCGTCGTTTTGTAAAACATGTTTTTTTCTAAACAAGTAGAGAACAAAGTTGACGGATCCTCACCTAGATCCTTGAGGACATATTTCGTATTAGGTGTTCTACAAGAGTTCCCGATTTCGAGTTACTAGCCATAGACAAGAAATGTGATTTCTCCCATAACATCACAAGGTACGTTTACTCTTCAAATAATTTTAATATTTCAGTAAAAATCATTGAATAATGTAATAAAATTGATGATTTTTTCTACGGACACCGTTTACGTATTATTTTAATTTTCCGGACTCCAATAGAAATCACTTGCCGACCCATGCCTTATACCTCAGAATAGATTTATTTATTCTGTGCTCATACTAAATAGACTGGTCTTTCGTAATTCGTACACATAGTAGTGGGCGCCCTTCGTGTGTGACTTGTGACTACAAAATAATTAATATTATTATTTATTAGTATTACATGTATAATATATTTATATACAGGCCCGGATTGGTTAGGCGAGCTATCGAATACATCTCGTTGGGCCTCCTCTATAAAAGGGCCCCGTTATCTGATTATGGACCATCAAAAACTTTTGGTTTTTGGGCCTTCGGCTTTTGTAGAATATTATAGGAATTATGATTTTAATATTCATTTCTAAACATAGAAAAGTTTAAACTATAATAGTAATTGTTAATAAATAACCAATAATAACTGCCATGTGCAAGTAACTCATACCGGGGTACCGGCAACCGCTACCCAGTAGTGTAGTGATCATCAAGCCTTATCAATTATCAGTTCAGGTTTATTGTTCATATCAAGAAACCATGCTCGTGGTCATGTTTAATAATAGACTGTTCTGTGTATATAATTATAAAATCCCGAATTCCGATAAATTGTATTAAAATTTTTGAATTTAAATAATGATGAACGAATAGACCTATTAACTACAAAAAGCTCAAAAATGGCTGATTTGTTAAAATTTTAACTGATTCTTAATTATATTATTTCTACTAATTACTAGGTATTGTTAATTATAAGTATAAGTGTTAATGTAAATTTTTTGTTTAATTTTTACTCTAAGGTCATTAACTGTTAATGAAAAAAAATTCTGTATGAGTGGTATTTTTGTGATCTTATTTGTCTATTAAGTGTCTCAACATAAAATAAAATGAAATAAAACTATTGAATGGTTACTGTTTGGTTAATGGTTAATTCTTATAGTATAACTTTCATTGCCAATCATCTATATATTTTTAATTTATAAAAAGAATACTTAAGTATGAAGTATGAACTGCATTATTTTTGTATATAAGTAAATAACAAGGTATGTTAAAATATGTATTGTACATTTTTAAATTTTGTGTAATTGACTTGGTGTGTGCCCATAATAATTTTGTTTTATAAAATTTAAGCGAGCGACTTTGCGGATGATTATTTGATATAGTTTTTGGGATAGTGATCGTAATTTTGGGCCCCTAAAAATTATTTTCTCGGTGGGTCTTTTATGCCAATCTCAAATCTGGCCCTGTATATATATATATATATATATATATATATATATATATATATATATATTGACAACACTGATATGTAGTGGTGTTATTATACAGTACATTACTGCAGTATATCTAACCGATGACAGACTGAAGCCACGGTTATAAAAATATGTGCTGCGTTCTTCTATAAACCAATACCCGCGTAAACTATGCCACTACCAAATAATTAGTAGTTATTATCTTTTAATTTATTATCTTTGTGGAGATTTAGTTTTTTCTACTTAGATATAGCAATAAATTAAAATTTTGTTGATAAAATAGTAATTTATACATTCAAAATTATTATGAGGGGGGGACGCCCCTCCCCCCTTTGGGGACGCGCCTGATATATGTAAATATATATATATATATATATAATATACATATGCGTATATGGTTATATGCCGAAAAAATATCTTTACTATTTTATTTATAAACTGTGCCGTGATATTATTAAGTTATTTTATTGGTATTTGAAAATCTCAAAGGTATTTTATTATTACTTTATAAAATGAAAATCTATTAAAAAAAAAATTTGTTTATTATAAATTTTACACTACATGCATAAGTTGAGTCACTTTAAATAGGTTTTATCAATTTGATTATTAATGATACTTAAATTAAATATAAAAGATATTGATATCGATCTGATCATACTACAAAAGTGTGAAACGTTCGTGTTCATATAATCGACCGACAGCGTATAACGAACTATACCTATCGGATTGACTAATGTAATAAATATCACTCTACCGGAATATAAGATATTTTATGCATATTATAGAAACATAAAAATTCATTCAATCACTCTCTAGTCAGTAATTTAAAGTGTAAAAGTTTGTACTTAAGATAGTCTTATGTAGGTATTTAATAACTTTAAAACAATTTTCTAAACATTGAATCTAATCGAATCGTCTGCTTGTTCCCTTCTGTGTTGTTTGAATATTTAATATTAGTATTGTTATACGTCCACAGAGTTTGCATTGAGTATCCCTCGAACGATCGTAATTAATGGGTGAAATCAAAAAGTGTTCGAAACCCCAAACACTAGTGACGTCATCGTTTCTTAAAAAATCTAATTACATTAAAACGGCTTTGTATGATTCTATGATTCTAAATTTTCGCTCATAAAACATTGTTATTTAATCGTATCGCGTCATGTAGTGGGCTTGATTTGTGTCGACATTTGTTTTACATGTTATTAACGTACTGAAGGAGGGGTGTGTATGTAATGATTTTCTTGTTTCCACGAAATGAAGGTCGACGCGTAATCACGAATATGCCATAATAATTTATATACATACTCGTGTAACTTACCAACACAAAAATAAGTAAAATAATTTATTGAATATAATCAATATACAAATGTGATAAAACCTAACCTCTGAAGAGGAATCTTTTATTTTCGGGTTTTTTCACTATTAGCTTTTACCACAAAGTGACTGAAATTGGAGTTTTAACGTAATTAATTAATTTTTCATAAACATTTATATCAAATGTATTATGATTGTTATAAAATATGTGAATATCAAACATATACATGAGCTACGATTGAATATAAATATACAGGTTAAAGACACTAAACAAGGAGTTTACAAAAGAGAGATATGTCATCATCCCCCTTAAATATGGTAAAGTAATTTTTTTTAAAAATTAAAAAAAAATTATTCTATTAAAGAATGATAATATGTTGATTATCAGCAGTAAAATAATGTCATAATATTATATATATATTATATATATATCTTATACTATAAAATGAGCAAGGAATTGTATGTACCTATTTTCAGTCATGCCATCTCGAAAACGGTTCTAACGATTTTTCTTATATTTCATATATAAAGAGTTTTCGACCTCAGGAATCCAATAGACTTAGTCAAAATTTCAAGAAAATTTCATTTCTATGAGTTTTCATAAAAAATCTTTATACAGTAAAAGTATCTGTGAGTGAGGTTCGCGGTACGGCAACGGACGGTGGCTAGACGTGGTCGCCAAAACTTCCCCTTCCATAACACCGTCGCGTGACGTGATAGTTCATATCTTTATACATTGCTAATGAAAAACCTTTCTTGGGACCGTGATGATGACAACGCGACGTTCTGGGTTCTGGTAACCTACAATTCGATTCTCCTTGCATGTAGCGTTCTCCCTGCATCGACCCCCAGATTCTCCCTGCATTTTGACATTTATATTAAATTCCTACAAAATTTTATAACTGCATAAGGATATGTTTTTGGGTTGGTTATGAGAGTTTTTTTTTTTTTTGCTTTGTCTCTACACTCAGTACATACATTTTAATAAAGCAAAATATATTAAATTTATGTTTATTGATTAACTTCACTATAATTACATTTAAAATTTATCATAATTTTTAAAATAATTGAAAAACATGGCAGATACAAGAACCATATTTTTATAATTGTTTATTTAATGTATAAGATTATAATACATAAGACTTTTCTTTGAAAATAACTGAATTGGAAAGTAAAAATTAAGTGTGAAATTATACAAATATTTATATTTTTAAATATTATGCAAGAAGTTTTAGAATACCCAAATTTTTTGCAAATTTTTATTTTTTACTGAATACTAAATAAAAATAAAGAAACCTGATAATTATTATTACCTAACTCTGCGATTTATAGTTTGCTCGAAGCATCCCGTATTATCTGGCATTATTGAACTGCATCGGACCCCCAGCGTGTCCGACGGTCAGTCGTTGAGTGATAAAAAAAATAATACACATTTAACTATTTAAATGATACAAATAATACTTTAAAAAATTCAAAAAGTTAATTTTTTAAATAATATTCACAAATTTAATGGTAAATATCTTTTAATTTTACATTTTATGATACATTTTATTAAACAGTACTTCTGCAAAAAGAAAAAATTCAAAACTCAAATTCAAACTTCCGTGTATATACTTATCAAGTAAATATTAATATTTTTTATTAAATGCAGTTTACAAATTATTTTATGGATAAAAAATATATTTTAAAATCATAAATTATAAAATTTTCTTCGTTTAATTACACGAAATTCCCCATGTATACCTCATATTCGGAAAGTACCAATAAATTCTTTAAGCTTTGAACTTTCAGTTTATCACTATCTGCACTGGGGAATTCGCGATTTCATGGTAAAAATAATTAACTTCATGAATTCTCCCCATAAGACTAATGCAATATTTATTTATCTTTGCACCCTTATATCTAAACATTTTGCACGACAATCGACTATAAGACCCATACCATTTGATTCCTGAGGCTTTTCTCTAACAACCTGTATATCTCTTAGTTGGGGAATTCATTGGCCAGAGCGTCCGTCAGAATCTTTAAGATATTTTTTTTCATAATACCCTAAAAAAATATAAATTTATAAATATACAAAGATAAAAAATTCGCTTGATATTTTAAGATTTTATTTTTCAAATATTATTTCCGAAAACAAATTAATAAAAAATAGTAAAATTTCAAAACACAACATATCAAGTTTATACATTAGGGTGACTTTTGCAAGCTATAATTTTCTGAACATTTTTTATTTATTAACAAATATCTACTTACAAAAAAATAAGCATACTTTTTTTGCATAAAAACAATACAGTGTAAAATAACCGCACCTTATTTACTATATACTTACTTAGTAGTATATATTTACTATATACTACTTATATATATATATATATATATATATATATATGTATTTATGTAAATTTAAACTCTGCATTAATTATCGGAAACTGAGTTATGAAATTAAATACCTATCTAAATATTTTTACTCCGACATGCATATTTTAAATAATGAAACACATTTTGAAAATATGAAAAATTTCCCGTTGGTTATGGTCAATTCAATTTGATTCAAAAAAAAAAAAAATAATAAAAAATAGATGAAAAATATGAAAGATTTTTGGTTTAAGAAAATCTAAAATTATTTGTAAATTGTGTATTGTTTTGTGGGTTAGCGTGTTTAAATGTGTGATTGTTACTAGCATGCACTCTGCCAAGTGTGCGTGCGGTAATAATGAAATTTCTAAAAACTTTAAATCGCTCTAAAATATAGAGTTTAGTATCAATCAATATTTTTGATTATTAAAATGTATTTCTGTTATATCTTTACACTATGATTACAAATGAAATATTAAGTACCACTTGATTTTAGATACTGAGTGAAGCGAAGAATATGTTGGTTTTACAATGATATTTAATTTTCGGTACACTAAATTTTGTCTAAAAGTTTCATTCGGTAACTCTATAGATCAAAAATTGCATTTAGATGGTACTTTGAGGGGTTTCGTCTCTCCCTTCAATAGATTTTCCAAGCGTGAAGAAAAACAGCCTAAAAACGGTAACATTTGTCGATGACGAGACTTTTACTTAATCGCTTTTAGTTATTTAGCCATCACTCCAAAAGTAACTAAATAGGAAAGTTAGTGGTGTTAAAAAAATGTATTAACACTACTCAGCTGCCCTAAACTTTAGTGTTAATATATATTAAACTATTAGTTAAATCATAAAAAACCAATAAAAAATTTTTTCAAAAACAATGCATTCATTTCAAAATAATACTGTAAAAAGTGAGTATCAATTAAGGAAACTAAAAACTCAAAAAATAAAAATAAAATCAAAATACATAGATAAAAAGTAGAGTATATTTTGATTTCTTTTCAAAAATATTGAGCTATTGACTTTTAAAATTTCTAAAAAATACACATATACATTAATTAATCCGAAACTAATAAAGAAAACCAGTTACGGGAAAATAAAATTATAAAAAGAAATTACCCGGTATATGTATATAGTAGTAGTATACATTTACTAGTAAATGTGTAAATATTATACAAAAATAAATGTATTGAATATATCGCTAGGTGAGATGGTTTTTGTCAACTTTCACACCAAATTATAATGACGAATTTCAAAAAAACAAAAAAAAAAAAATAAATAAAAGCTTGACGCCGCCGGGGGGTCGTTTTTATTCATTGCCCTCAGACGATTTTTCCTTATTTGCTTTTAGCATTTCAGTCGATATTATTATTATTATTATTCTTATTATTTTGGAGCCGAATAAATCATCCGTGTAGTAAGACGACGGCTATGACGAGTGGCGGGTGGTAGCAGCAGGGTATTATGTAAGCTCACTGCGCATTCTTCAAGATTCCACATGCCGTTGTCATCGAGTTCTTAATGACTGGCGACGAAGTGATGGTAAGGACGAACCACCATCGGGTAAGATGGAAAAAGAGCGCTGGCAATGTCGCTAAAAAACCCACACATACACACAGATACACAGAAACAGAAACAGACACAGACACACACAGACACAGACACACACAGACACAGACACAGACACACACACACACACACACACACACACACACACACACACACACACACACACACTACGCGTAGACGACAAGGTGGGAGAAGAGAGTGTAAAGAAAAAAAAAGAGAGATGAGAAAAAACTGCAGGGCTGAGACAAAAGGGGTCCCCCAAGTCCGTTACATACATTATTGTTAATATAGGCTAATCCCCTTCTCTACCTTCCGAACCCACCAGCCGTCGTCTCCGCGACCGTATAGACGGAGACATGTGCTTTTAAAACTTCTTTCTCTCTCTCGTTTTTTTTTTTTTTATTTTTATTTCCTTGCATAATTCCTTTCCTTCATTATACTCGTCTTGGATGAGCGTTTTTTCCTCCTCCTTTTACCCGCCACCACGGCACACGTTCACCTCCGCCAACACCGCCCCTGCCTGCGCCGACGACGCCACCGCCGTGCCACATCGGCAGCGGCCCTCGTTCGGGTAAAGTCTCACATGCGCGCAAATGAAATCGATTAAAAAAGCCTGGCCCGGGGAGAGAATATTTTCTCGTCAAGGTGGAGTAGGGGAATTATTTCGTAATGCCTGGCGACGGTGGGCGGCAGGGGCGGAGGTGGTCCGCGAAGGACGGGGATGACTACGAAGGGTTCATTTAGAACTTTCTTTCCTTTTTTTTTCTCATTTCATTTTATTTTCTTCACATGAACGCAGTAAAGTTTTTGCCAGGTCTTAATAAACCATTCGCCTTCGGGCTGTACGCGCGAGAATATAGTAATAATAACGATATAATACGATAACAAGCGGTTTTAAGTTTCCTTTTGTTTTTTAGAAGAAAAACGACTCTACCCGTCTCTTCTCTATTTACCGCGTCCTCTCGGATCTACGCGTCGGTCTACCGGGTGGTGTGTATAGGGGTAACCATAACGGTTAAACTTATTGCGATTTTAAGGGACGTAAACGAGGACCGTTTTCATAAAAGTCAAATGTCCAAAATTACATCGTTAAACGTAACAACAGCAACCGACGATTAAAGCATAAAATGACAAATTTAATGAATACGACGGAGCACCCGGGGGCCATTGGGTTATTATATGTTTACATTTTTTTAAATGAGTAATTTTCGAAGTAATGGCCGTTTTGGTTGTCATATTTATCAGGAGAGAATGTTGCAATAAAACAATAAATCAATGTCAATAAAACGTATACATTCAACTCTCATACGTTTTCACGAATACTGTTGGTATTGCTGTACAACGTTATTTTTAACTATAATCAAAAAATAATTCGATACACGTACGAGTAAAAGGAATTTTTCTAATATATTTAGAGCAATATTCAACGAAAATGTTTTCATCTTTTTTATTCGAATCAAAACTAGTTACATACACATTTAACTTTTGTACATTTTTACATTCATTAAAAATAAGTAGGTATACTTGAGCCTGGAGATAATTTCGAAATTGTTCTCTAAGGAAATCAAAACACTATATCTCAATTTCTAAATGAAACTCTTATTAATTATTTTAACAGCAATTACAAACATTTCTGAATAATTTTTAATAATATCTCTATCGAAATGAATATTAAAAATAATGTCATTTAGTACGAGTATTATAACTTGTAGAGTTAAATTTAGTTTTTAAATAAATGTTTAATCTGTTTGATGCAGTAATAATTAATGTAAGCAAAAAGTAACGTAACGCATATTATGCATTTATAGATTACCTATATACATATTACCTATGAAGAAAAAAGAAAGACTGACACTTTATAACTTTGAACAGTTATACTAAGTAGGGCGTATTTAACACCACAGGTATTCTTTACTCCTCAGACAAAAATATGTTGGTGGTAACTGGTAAGTGCATCACATTTTAAAGAAACAACAAATAATAATATTATTAATTATTTCTTTGATAAAACGATTTTTAGTGAACGGTTAAGTCTAATATGTAATATTAAAGTTATAATTTTAAATGTTTGTTAAAAAAATTCTGACTAATGATTTTTAAGATCATACCGGTGTCATAAAAAGTATATGGAACAATGTTATGGTAATTATTCAGGTTTTAATATCAAAAATTAAAAATTATATTTATGAGACAAAATAAGCTGAAACAAAATAAGATATTTTAAAAGGTCTATAATTAGCCAAAAAGTGATCATTTTTTTTTTGAAATTATTATCAAACCTGTTTATAAGTGCTGTTATTTTGTGAAAATTACAAGTTTTTTAACATGACTTATTGAGTCACAAGTAAATATCTAAAACATTTTGAAAATCCTCGTTTATACATTTAATCGTTTTCATTCAATTTTTTTATTTTATTCAATATTTTTTCCGAACATTGCAAAACTTTTTGAGGATAGAGGAAAATGACCGGTTAAAAAAATATAAAGGAAGCGATTTCTGATCTGTAAAAAGGTTGAACGTAACCTATGGATCAAAACTACTTGAGAAATCAGTTACAGACAAAAAAAAAAGCGAGTAAATCAAAATTAATTCAAACCTTTAATTTCATCGCTTCACTCAGAATTAAAAAAAAAAAAAAAAACTTGTAACTGAAATAATTAATTTATATTACGTTAAAAGTGTTGAAACAATGCAAAATTTGTATAGATAGTTTTACCTCCATTTCTTCACTAGAATTGAACATTTGATTTCTTTTTTTTTTTTTTGAGTAAAAAAGAAATGGTTTATAATATAAAAACAGTATTCGATTTAACATTTTTCCACTTCAATTCCCCCTTTTGAAAGTCAGATGTTTACCCTTCTAGATTATAAAATCATCGGCCAAATAAAACCTAAAGCTTATATTTTGGCGTTTTACTTCAATTGAGAGGGTGATTTTTTTTTTTCAAAGAAACGGAAAGGGAAGACGTCAAAACAATATTTTTATGAATAAGATTTATACTTTTACTTCTTATTATATTGGTTTATGTTTGCTTGATTTTTACTCTATATTTTACACATCACAAATATATATATATATATATATATATATATATATATATATATATAAGTATATATTTCTTAACGTTGATAATAGTTTTTGAAACAGTTTAAGTTAAAGAAATATTTTATTAATTACTACCGAATGAAATTTATGTCGAAGCAGACATCGATATAAAGTGTCGATGATTATACCGGCTCAAATAAACAGATGTTTGAGCTAGTATTTGTTTTTACTTTACACGTGATGTATTTTTCCTCTTCACTATTTCAACTTGAACTACTACCTAGTGTGTATTCTACATGTTCGTCGAGTGCTAAGAATATAATATGCAATAACGAATGATAATCAAAACGGCCTCCTGTAAATCTTGAAGATAAATCATATTTTTTTAACGTTTTACAAAAACGCGTGTTCAGTTTAACATTATATTATTATAATGTCGCAATAGCCGTAGCTAGTCTTATCACGTGTATTTATGGTAAACAATTAATTATGCTGCAACTGAAAAAAAAAGATCATAACATAAAAATCTTAAACGATATATATGTAAAAAATCAAAAAAGAAACCATTTGAATATACACTCGTACAACACACAGCACATACACGTACACACACACACACACACACACACACACACATATGATATTAAATCTTTCATATGATATTAAATCTTTGTAATAATTTTTGTTGTTGCTCGTGCAGCCAATTATGTAAATGTATATCTTTACGCCGTATGTATACTATACTCGTGCGTACGAATGACCGGCGCGGCGTATCGTGGTGAGCGAGATGAGGTGTACCTACCTATATTATACAGTGTAATAATATACAAACGGACAGATCATAACTCGGCGCGACAACGAGGAAACGTCGCGTCGCGCGGTCGGTAGCTGCGAGAAATAGTGAAAGAACCGCCGGTGTCGCGCACATATGTGGTGGCCGGTCTCGTGAATAATCACACACGACGTACACGTCAAGCACACAAGAACGCACACAACACACACACAAACACACACACACACACAAACACAGCGAGCGTATATTAAGAGGACGTTACACCCACATGTGTTGTTGTCTGCGTTTTACTGCATAGCGAATAGGCGTCCTGCAGAGCGCCAATTATCTGTTTTTAGCTTTAATATTTCGGTGAATCGACTTATTATCAAAGTCAACCCTCTGTGAATCGCACCGTGTACGCACGTATACCAGCAATTTTTAACATAAGTTTTAAAATACAGATACTCACTTGAGGTAACCCACCTTTCGGGTAACTCTCGTGAATAAGTCTGCTCGACGTTATCTATTTTCATTTTCGAGTGAAGGTTTTTCGTATTTTAGTATATTCGAGCCCAAGTCGACCGTGGGACATGTGTATATTTCGCGATTATATTGTACTGCTTGACGTAACAGATTTATTACCATTTCTTTTTTTTTTTTCATGTAAAATTAAGTTTTACAGTTTTTCTCTTTGTTCAACTCCATCATTATGTGTGAATGGTAATTTATTATGTTTTTAAACTTTAAAACTTAGATAAACAAAACCAAACAGTTTTTGAAAATTATGACTTTTTGGTTTTTTTCTAAAATGTTTATTTGCTTTTTATGAATATAATATATTACGATGACAATTTTTATTTTAAAAGAAAACAATATAAATCGTCACAATGGTTATTAAGGTATACATATTAAGTAATCATAGTAAAACAAAAATAATCATAATTTTAGAGATTAAGAACTTTAAAAAGAACATACTTCGCACCATGGAATATTCTTCGTTTTTCGAACAGGATAATGATGGTGATTGTATTGGATTTTAAAGAAAGGATGGATAATTGTTTTGGCAAACGATTGTGAGTAAAGCTTTAGTATAAGAATATACCACGTATATTGTGTTTTACAAGTTTTAGTCTAATTGTCAATGTTTTTTTTTCAAAGTTGCTTAAAGTTTGACCGAAGAGACAATTATAATTAACCAAAAGATTCAAAACATGTCATTTTATTAGTATACAAAGTTGCATTATGATTGGATGATTTTCAATACACATTTAAAGTTAAAAATTTATATAAAAGCATCCCGTAAAAATGGTAAATAATTTATTTAAACGTTTATAAAAAAATCCTTAGTCACAATTTTTGAATTGTTTCAATATCGTTAGTTTTGTATATTATGAGTTATGTTATATTAAATTTTCAGAACTTTTTGTCAAATATCGAAAATTGCATTAGAGACAAAGTTTAAAAAAACAATGTATTTTCAAAGTTCTATTTTTGGCCCAAAAGTGGTCAACTTTTTCTGAAATGTTCGTAAAATATGGAGAAATATGCCGTTAATGTATTGTAAAATTGTATAATTATTATTATTATTATTAATATTACTATATTTAATTTCTTATCCACATTACTTTTGCAGTTATGATTAAATAACTAAAATCGATTTAGTGAAAGTGTCGTTTACGGCAGATTTTACCGGTTTTACTCGGTTATTTCTCACCTCAGGAAAAATTACAAGAAGAGAATATAATGAAAAAGTTCAATCTACATGCAATTTATAATCTATAGAGTTGCTGGATGAACCTTTAAGGCAAAGTTCATTATGCCATAAAGTTTTGACAGAAAAAAATACATCATTGTAAAATCAATAGATCCTTAACTTCACTCGGAATCTAAAAAGTATTGGGGACCAATAGTAATCTCCGTGATAACCGATGTCACAAACCATCGTGTGACTAACGAAGTGTTAAAGATAAAAATATCATCTATAGTTATAAACCTACGCAGGTTTTTCACGGTCTTTAAATTTCCAAGCGACTTATGTTTACCATGTAAAATACAACAATTTAAAAATGTTTATAACTCGCTAAAAAAATGCAAATACTGCGTAAAACCTGCGTGCAGCCTTAGATAATGTTTTCGTTCTTAATTTTGATGATAGATTGACTTATTTTAATATTAAAGCTGCACATAAAATCGGTTCTTCCGATAAATTATTTATTAAGTGGCACGCAGGTAAGACGAAGACAACACACGCAGGTATAACTGACGTCCTCTTAATGCACCTGAATATACTCAGTGAATTATTGCTACATAAAAATTAATGGGTACACGCTTCTTCACGTAAGTGAGAAATCCTAAATCATTAAATAAAAAATATTTTGTCTTGCTTCGCTTAAAATTATGAAATATAATATGTGCAGTACAATATTCTCCTTTAATTTTGTTTTCTATGCTTTTATAGACTGAGCATAAGAAATGTTATTGTTAGTTTTATGAAATCTATTTTAATTATGTCTTTCTAGCTTTTTTTCGAGCACATTTTTAAACCCCAGAAATTGCATATCGAAGGTAGTGTGGGCAAATTGTTTTTGAATGTTCTCTATGCTTTCCACAAAAACCTTGTGAAAAACTGATCAGTAAACACTAATACATTACAAATCGATATGTCTCTTAAGACAATATCTCTTAATACTTTAATCATTTATGTAAATCATTTGATGGTGAAAAATATGACTTGTCAATTTACAGATTACTCGTATTTCCTTCAGTATTTATGTATAATAGACACTTTGGATGGGTAAAAATGTGTAACCTTGTGATTTGTAGTTTCAATAACTGAAACATATTAAAATACATAGTAAATCTTTCTACTAGAGTTTTGCAAGTTCGTAATACAAATATGTAAATACATTAATTTATAAATAAAATACAAACAAAAACAAAATACAATTAGGATCACTTTAAAACATGATTTCGCTTATAAAATTGATGAAAATTTAGAGCAAGATTATTATGGTTGCAATACTATGCTTTTATTGAAAATTTCATATAACTATCACATGATAGTTAAAATAATATTAAAATGCGATTATACGCCGTTTAATTCCTAACCGGATTTTTGAACCTAAATGCCCCGCTATCGGTAATTTGTTAGTCGCTAAAAAACATCGTCTTTCATAATTGTCTTTACGAACATTATAAGGTACAATTTGTGGTTTTATTTTATTTTTTTTATAAGCTTTTATAGCCCATTGGGAGCCTTCGCTGCTTCCACAATTTCTTGCCACTTCTCTCTATTTTCACTTCCTGCTAGTTCTGTTTCTGGTGCAATCTTTGCTTGGTCTGATTTTATAGTGTCCATCCATCTATGTCTTGGGCGGCCTCTAGGTCTTCTACCATTGATTCTGCCCATCAGAACTTGTTTGCATATGCTATTCTCTCTCCATAAGTGTCCAGCCCATTCGAGTCTCTTGCTTCTGATGAATGCTTTTATATTTGGTTTTTGGAATAGCTGGTATATTTCCCCATTTGTTCTTTTTCGATAATCTCCATTTTCGTAGATAGTACCATAGATTTGGTGGAGTATTTTCCTTCCGAAGATTAGCAGTTTCTCTTCTGTGGTTTTGTTTAAGATAGTAAAATGTCACATTTCGAAAAAACACTTCGTTATTAAAATACATAAAATCGAGTTTCATGCATTACATTATATTTTTTTATGTACATCTAAAATGTATGGAACGCTTAATAACCGTAGGGAGTCGGAGTCTTCTTTGGATTTTTTTTCACGCTTTAAGCCCTGTCCCCGCTCACACCACTTTATTTAAAGGATGCCCAACATATAAAAATCAACCGAAGAAAATATTTCCTGCTTCCGTCCCAAGATCAGACCACCCGGCTCAGCTCCGAAATATTGACTCTTCCAAGTAAATCGGTCATACGTCCGATATCACACACAATCGACCGCTTATCGAATAATTGGACGATGCGTTCAAATTGCTTAACGATTTCAAACTTATCATTAGTCAACTTACCACTTTACCACCGGACGTTCTGTCAAAATTGTAGTTTATTCCAACCACTCCTTAATTTTAACTCCGATGATTTCATTACATCATTTACCTTCTTGCATAACCTCACCGTTTGAACACGTTTGTTGTTTTCCTATTAATATGCATCTTGATCCCCAACCGTTTTTGTAAAAAATATTCTTATCAAGTCTTATCGTGTTATATATATAATTGAACTCGCCTTTTGTGACGTTTAATTTATTGTATGTAATACTGTTTTGTATGTATTATTGTAATTTTAAAATTATCGATTTGTAATCTATATAATGTATATTAACGCATGATTTTTGTAAATTGTTCTATTATAAATTATGATTTATCATTTTTGTCTAATACATAAGTACATTTATCTTTCATTATTTTTCCACGAGGACCGGAAATATTTATTAATATATTTTCAATTTCACTAAATATATTTAAACTATTGAGTAATTGGCTGTTTGATTCTTCTACATTTGTGAGTTTTGTGGTTATGTCGGATAAATGTAACTTTAAAAATGCCAAACCACATTTTACTACATTATTATTTACTAATGATTTTAATTTACCAACACTAATGGCACCATCGTCTAAATTTTCTGTAACATTTTTAAAAGTTTCAAAATGATCTGCATAAAACATTGCGGCATTTAACCAAGTCCTCCATCTGGTAATAACAGGTACGGGAGGTAAAGGTACATCCGGAATTAATTCTCTGTATTTGTTGATTCTACCTTTAAAAAGGCCTTTTTTCCTAAAATAAATTAATTAAAAGTTTAAAATTGTGAACATTTATAAATTATTAATACCATTGTTAATTAATTTATTAATGTCTGGATATAGTTCACGAATTTTTTCTAATACTATGTTTACTGCATGTGCCAAACATGTACTATGAATTAATTTTGGATAAAATATTTTTAATGTCTTCGCTGCTTTCACAATATAAGTACTAGTATCACTTATAAGAAGTAAAACTCTTTGTTCGATACCTTTTAAAGAAGAATTTACAGATTGATAGATAGTTTCATAGTTGGTACCCACAAGTACTTTACATGAAATGAAATATGATTTCCTTGGGTTTCCATCTAATTTACCAATTAATAAATTAGCAATACTCAAACCTAAATAATAATTTTCACATACATTTTTCTGTATTTTTTTACGTTAACTAATTATAAAAAAATAAAAAAATATTTCACACAAATCTCTTGGATCGGTAGTTTACCATTATACCACGTATATCTATATCCTATACTTTATATTATACCTTTATACTTCTTAGATCATATAATCTGACCAATAATGAAAATCCCCAATAATTTCATTATTTTTATATTATAAAGTTAGTTCAGAAATATTAATTTATACATTTAATAACGTAAAATATTCAAAATTGCAAAAAATTGCAAAAACATTGAAAATTGCAAAAATTGCAACGTAAAATTAAATAGAAAGACTGTAATCAATACAAATCGTGTACATATTTAATCAGATTTGATTTATCTTAAATGCAAAAAAAGTTGCAATATCAATTAAATCCGGTCTTTAATTAAAATATAATCGTTGAGATTAACAGTTTGTACTAAAACTCAATGAAAATTAAAAAAAAAAAAAAGAATAAAAATGCCTGTACCTCCGTCATCACGTGAACGACGGGGTCCGAAGGACTGCACATGCAGCTTTTACTCCGCGCGCTCCACTGTTATGCGGCGGTGGCGTATCGTGACGTTTTCGATTAAACTGACCTGCACGCACACACGTAAATTGTTGTAACGTATATTTATTCGTACCGTACGTTACACGATCACTCATACACACACACACACACACACACACACACACACACACACACACACACACACACACACACACACACACACACACACACACACACACACACACACACACACACACACACACTCATATACACGCAGCGGGAGTGTTGCCTACGGGGGTTACATTTATCTGCGCAAACGGCCGGTAGATTTTTTTTATTACGTTGTCACCGGTACGTCGCATGTACACGTACGCGAGTACACGATAGTTATAATAATACAGTAAAAAGAAAGAAAAAAAACAACAAAACATGTGCCGTTGTACGCCGGATTGAGTTACCCGACGAGAACGTCGTCGTCGTCGTCATCTTGTACGGTATATTTTATCGATGTTGAAGTGCTCACTTTATGATGTTATGACGATGGTATGTTTTACTTTTTACGTGTGTTTTCCGAGACTTACGGGGGAAGGGGGAAGGACGTTTTGTGTTTCTCAAACGTACCCACCATGTCATATTGTGCGCTATAATATTAGCGCGGTTTTTCTTTCGTAAAAAGTCCGTCATTTGAATGCGTATTTTTCGTCATGCCAAAATTCCGCATTATAACCATATTATGCTTATTGTACATCCCGTACGATTGAATTTCAAATGAAGCTTTTATAATTTAATCGATCCAAATCAGGTGGACATTGATTTTAAAGCGACTGTGATTAAAAAATGCATGAAATATAAAAACCTTTCGACCAAAACATAAACAACAATAAAATTGCTCGATCAAAAATTGAATAAATACACGATTTAAAGTTTTATCAACGTTTTAGTCGACCAACGGAAAATCCATTGGTATTGAAAAAATGTAATCACATTTATAAGACATAAAAGTTATAATGGCATTATAAAAACAAGTAAAAGAACTTTTATAAAATATGCAAATAGTAAGCGTTTATTATGATATTTGAACATTTTTCTTGTGAGATATACATTTATATATATATATATATATATATATATATATATATATATATATATATATATATTATATATATATATGTATATATATTTTTATTTTTATTTTTTAACAACACTAATATAACAGGTATGTTACAAGTTTAATGTAATTTTTAAAATTAAATAATTAAGTTTGTCGTAGAATAAATCAAAGAAATTTATTTTATTATATCGATGTGACTTTTTAAGACCATCATTTACATTTTTAAAATTACTTAAGAAAAATTCACTGAAAACAGTTCAAAAAAGGCGTTAAATAAATTATAAGTTAGTAGTAGTATTCAAAATAACGTTCGAGAGTACTACCTTTACTATGTATTTTTAAATTCATAAATATTATTATGAATTCAAATATAATATTATACTTAATTTAAAAATATAAAAAATACATCTACGAGTCAAAAGTAATTAAAAAACAAAAGCTTGAAAGAACAAGATTCATCTTGACATAATCATTTTTAAGTCTTAAGTACAGCAGTGCACCAGTATATTTCTAAAACGATGTTATATCTTCACACGATTTTTCACTAACAAGAAGTGCTTTTATTATTTTTTTTTATATAATATTGTCGCTCGTCACGCGCACCCCTTGACCGTGAGGTTTACAAAAATCTAATCCGATGTTAACCGTCAAATATAAGCCACAACCAAAATGTAAAAAAAAAAAGATAACTCAATACTCTAATCTGTTATACCCATACATTTGACGACATATTTTGAGCAAATTGTTTACAATCATTCTTATTTGGACGTAATAACTGTACCTGAACTGTAATTTATATTTGTATACAGTCCATATCAATTCATAACTAATGATAACGATTTTATTATTTTTTTCATCGAGATGATAATTTAATTCACATAAAGTTATCATAATGGAAAACTTCAATATTCTAGAACTTAAAAGGAATACAATTATAGGTGTCATCGTAGATCCTCAAATAATAATAAATTAATTGATAAAAGAGTGTGGTGTAGTCTTTTGAAATTCCGCATGATATTTTTTATTGATTTGTGATAATATATTATGTAAAAAAAAAATATAAAAACAGTATAGCCATACTTATATGAATAATAAAGCAGACGTATTAATTCTGTTTTGGAATTTTTAGATTTTTTTCGCGACATGGATTTTAGGCTAACCTAACCTAAAATTTCTCAGATTCATATACTCGACATACCATATTATTATATTGTTAAAACGTTAAATGCTGATTTTTAAGTGAGTAATAATTTAATTTTTAATTTCGATTTTAAGTGAAGATTTTGTTTTGATCCTTATACATTGGAAACTAAATAAAACATATTTCAATAATGTTCGGCGACAGGTTATGTACTTACGCACATTTTATAATTTAAATTGGTAAAGTTAATGGTACTTTTGGATAACTTTTCTTTTAGCTTTTCCTTTTCGGATTGTACTTGAGAATAACGTTAATTAAATTTTTAACTTTACAATAATTGCGCTTTGTAGCGAGGCATGTTATTAATTACATTTCTAATTTCTATATTTACTAAACCAATAGAACAAACGATGTACAATTTCAACGAAAATTAAAATATTAATTTTTCATTTATAACAGCCAACAAAATGTCAAAATAGTAAACCAATTTTAAAATACTCAGCTCTTTAATTTGAGGTTTGTTGTAACTATACAATTTTGTTATTATTGACATTTGATGTTTTTACCCTGAAAAATCAGGTTTCCTTTTGACTTATTAAAATCGTATTTTTACCTTTATTGAATAATGAGTTCGAAATCGATTAGGTATTAAATAATTATGAAATAACATTTCACCACAACAGAATCACATTCAAAATTATTACACACATTTATTACATCTTATGTATACTGTATAACCATACGTGTATAAAATGGCATGACCTATTAACGCCATTTAGCGTATTAAATTTTTAACCTGAATTATCGTGTAGAGGCAATATTTTTTTCTCAGTCAAAGTAAAACAAATGCGATAAAATCGTGTTATCTTTCATGTGGTTCAAACCATGTGTGTGACTTAAAGTAGATAATTTTATATTTTTTTTATCATGTTTGTAAACGTTTGTCGAAAGTACCTTTAACGGAAACCAGTCATCTTCACCGAAAGGTTTGCGTTGAAAAGCTCGAGC
Organism: Therioaphis trifolii; assembly: GCA_027580255.1. Classification (NCBI taxonomy): domain Eukaryota; kingdom Metazoa; phylum Arthropoda; class Insecta; order Hemiptera; family Aphididae; genus Therioaphis; species Therioaphis trifolii. Next base: position 23,967,711 of record CM050404.1, read on the forward strand.
CGGAGATGTTTTGTGTCGGACGTACCGTAAACTTGAGCACTAATTTTAACCATGGTATAATATGAAAGCAGTGGCGTATATGAGGGATCTGAGGGGTGGATCACTCCTCCCTTGAATTTTTTAAACGTGATATAACCTATACGTAAAAAATTATCATATATTACCTATGGCCATGGTTTTCATAACTTATTATTTAATGGGTATCTTTGTTATCAACGTTTCTAAATAGTAGTGATAATGATACAACATGTCATATTTGTTTTATCCATGGCCCATACAGTAATACCTTTTACTCTATTATTACTCAATATCATTGCCTATGAATCATATACAATCATCAGTAGTGCTCGGGTTTCAATGCATTTGCATCTTTTTTTTTTTGGAATGTCTTACGCGATGCTTTCCAAGCTACAAACATGTGTCAAGTACTACGTGTTCTAACCACGAACATTTTTTGGGCCATTTTTTTGCATTTTTAGAGGATTTTGTACTTTTTAGGGATTTTTTTGACGTTTTTAATGCATTTTTTAAATATATAGAACATTTTTGACCTTTTTATTATAATTCTTACTGTACCGTGCAATACAAATGTTAATTAATTTTTAACTCAATTTTTTAATTTTAATTTTTTTATTTGTACAGTGTACCTAAAGCAAGTATAATTTCATTTTGTACTCATTTTTTTTAATAATAATTTGAATTTATTTAAAAATTATGCATTTTTTGAAAGGGCATTTTCGGATATTTTTAGGGCATTTAAATCCGAGTCTAATCATCAGTGATTCTGAAATCCAGAACCAAAGTAATACTTAATAATAATAAAGTTATTTATAAAGTAATCACTTTAAAAATGTTCTGTTTTTTTATTTATGTACTAATCAGCACTACATTTGTGAAAAATAAATATAAATATTTATAGTTTGTTGTAACATGTTTAAATCAGAAAATTCAAGTAAACCAATATCAATTTAATTTTACATCTATTTTATCATACATATGTTGAAACTGACGATTTATTTGTAACGAGGGAACTCTGCGATATTTTGAGGTTTGAAACCACCCCCTCCCCTTTTGAATGAGCTTCAGCTACGCCAATATATGAAAGTACGTATTGAGCACACTGAGCGTCGGTCGTTTCTGGACGTATTTACTTAAAACAAACGCTGTGACACGAACTCGTTCGTTGATCCGACGAAAAAACAGTACCAGACAATGTCGTCGTCATCGTAGAGTAAATAATGACGTGTACCCACGTGTCTTCGATTGTTTAATCGAGTCGTTTGCAATTCAAACAAATCGAGTCGCGTGACACGAGGATGCGAATGATCTGTTTAAAATTATGCGCATGCACGTTGACACGTCACTGTCGTACGTCGTCGCGCAACATCGTCCCAGACGTTTTGGTCGTCGTAAAACAACACTAATATTAGAATTGTCCGACGTACTTACGCGCGCGCGCTGTGATACCACGGCGTATTCTTTATTCACGTCTCTGACGGGAGAATATTGATCTCGGGGTGATAGGACATATTTTACACCTAGGTGATAGCATTAGTGTTACTGTGTCGGCGTAGTACTTTGCATTGTTGTTTTTTAATTTTCTCACTCCGAGTGAAATCAACGCTCGTCAATCGATCCCATACATTAAACGTGAATAATCGGTTTGGTATCGCGGTTCGCCGTGTTCGATTCCAACGGACGTTGGAATAAATCGTACACATTATATCACAGTAATCAGTTGATCACTCATCACGAATCGGATCTCATTAGTTATGGAACGAGGATGCTTGACCTTCGTTGAATATTGTAGTGAAATACACACTTTTGTCCTATAGTTCTTATATCGATCTTACAACAAATTTGAATTTAATTATCGTATAGCACTTATCGATTATATTTCTTATCATGTAAATGAAACATGATTGGTGGGAAAATCGGGGGTTTTTTTTACACGAAAAACGCTGTAAGTTCAAGCAGATTCGTCGAACTAATTCAAACTAGGGCCAACTAGCCGAAGAACTATTCCTCGGATTCCGGCTCAAATCTCTCGGCTCGATGACCGATGACGTTTATTACGTGTTTTCGCTATTGTAATACAAATTAATTCACGAATTTAGAACACGGACCTAAATGCAACGTTTTTATTACACCAAGGTACTTGATCAATTTATTTTGAGCTACTTCGATTACGCCGAAAACCACTCAGAGACTAAGAAGAACAATTGGAAAACAATAATGTTATTGCGGTTGAATATCTGCGGTACGGGTAGTGGATGTCCGTACTCGTCGCTTCACCCCTCAGATTAGATACTGGCGGTAGACGCAACAAGTGAAGTGTAATAAAATAAATACAAACTGATTTGATATTTATTTTACAACACTTATAAATTTAAACACATCAAGCATGTAGCTATTTTCCTTAAATAAAATTAGTCAAATTAATATTTTAAATTATGTTTTTTAGATTATAAATATAAGTTTATTTATTTCACTAAAAAATATTTTCACTGGCTTCGATAAATTTAATTAACCTTGATCTTACAGTCGTTTACGATGATGACTTATATAAAAAAATATCCGCGATTTCGGTAAACATTATTACATTAAATCAACAAGGTGATTTTTACGACGAACAGTGACCGGCAGCTATTTGGTGAAGAGATTATCCATGATTAGCAGTCATGCTTTGAATATGTCGCATTCGCCCAGCTAAAATTAATTTAACTTATTTTCATAGCGAGATGTCGAAGTAGTTTTTACGCATAGATTGTATATTGTTTTGAACATTGCACCGTTACAAGTTGAAAAAAATTATTTTACCTATTCTTTCTATATATATATTACATATTACTTTAATGAAACAAAACAAAAAAAAATTTATGTTTGTAAAGAAAGAAAGAGTGAAAAAAACTGTGTGTAACTTATGTGCAGAGTATACGAGTATTGCTATAATGAAAAATAGCATGTAAATTGCAGATTGAGAGTACAACCATTATTTCGCTCAAAGCACCTAGTGCAATAAAATTGTAAAAACCAATAACTACCAGAAAATTATGAGTCACGACCGGTTATCAGTTACGAGTATTTAATTATCATTTATATTATTTATATATTAACACAATAAACAAATTACTACACGCTCTGTACATCTCAATCTACCGTTTATTATTTAATATTTTTGTGTTTACGACGTTCGCGCCCACTATAGTGTCTTATCTACTTAATAATTATGACCATGCAAGTTGGTCGTCGTTTTGAAAATCATACCATGGCGTTAGTCAGATATGTAATTAAAATGTATGTATTGTTAAGTGTCGGACAAATATAAATAGAATATATTACAGAGCACGAGTATTATTAATACAATAAAATACAAATTTTTTTATTACGGTCGGTTTCAAGATAATTCTATGGTTAGATATATAACAAAATATAAAACGTAAACATAAATTTAAAAATTGAAATTGGTCTAATAATCGTAAATAGAATACGAGGAAAAAAATCCAATTAATTATTTTTATAAAAATTTAATTTGAAAAAAAAAATGTATAATGTATTTTTTTGCAAATAACGTAGGTGCCAACTTGTTGGATACTTTATCGTAACCAACTAAAACATGATAATTAATAAATAATTAGAACGGGCCTTAAGTATTCTTCCGTCCTAAGAAAATCTAATTTACACTTCCCCTATTCAAAAGCTATTTTTTTTTTTTTTTTGAACGAGGGGATATATAAAATAATGATATTCATTTTTTAGGATTAATCTTTGATTTTATTGTAAAAAATTGTATGTTGAGGGACATGTAGTTTTTTTTACATAGTATAAAATAATATTGTTTATTAATCATGTATTTATGACTAGTGAAAATAAGAAATTAAATCAGAGTGAGTTCGGGCCTCAATTTGTTTGGATCACTCAATTCAGTTTTCACATGATGTTCTCCGACATATAATTGTTAAATCTAAACACATGATCAATGTATTTCTTTTTATCGTTTAAATAATATTTAAAGGCATACAAATAAAGTCACGTGACTGACAAACATTTTTTATTTGAACTGTGTTGCCCACCGGTGTCTGAGAATATTAACAAAGAAGGGGCTAGGTATTGAGTAGTAGGACTGAACTCTCCAAAGTCTTACCGTATGTGCACCAATGAATTATTGACAGTCAAAATAAATACGGGCATAATTTCCAAAATAATTTGTCATTGTTCAACATTGATCAGTGGAAACCAAATCGAAAAGCTACATTTATAACTTGTAAGCCACAACAGCAGGAGTCTATTCATTTTTTTCTTCGGAGATTGTATAAAAAATTAAATGCTCAAGGCGGGCAATGATGTGGACAAATACGCTTTTGCACTTTTATACGTTTTCTACTGCTTCTGTGACACGCGTCTCATTTTTTTAATTTTTAGACGATAACTATAGTTGTACTTTGGGTCGCAACAGGGTGATCACCGGTATAATACAGTTCAAAAATAACTTACATATTATACGACAGTTAAGATCAGTTCAATACACATGATATCCTAGATGTTAGAACGACGGATGGACAAATTCTGTTCTACACTTTTTTCTTTCTCCACGAATAATCTTTATATACGTCTCGTAGTCGGTGAAACAAAACGGCCACGACTCAAGGTAATAAATGTGGCTAAATGAAACCATAATGACACACTTGTCTGACAATAAGTGATGCAGAATAGTTACACGTTTTGTCAAGACATCTGAAATTAGAGAATCTTATTCAATTATAACGCGCGAACCCAATGGTTTTCTTGTGATATTTCAAACCCAACGTCACATTGAATAAGTGTGCTACACAGACACACACACACACACACACACACACCAATCAACCAATCAACGTGTCTCTCCATATCCGTGGAGATTTGCTATATTTTCCTCGCACAGCGATTTAATACTAATTATTGTAATCATTCTGAACGCAGATCCGTTGCGTGATTTATGGCGCAAATCGTACGATACACCATTTACCGGTATTGTACATACTTGGTGTACTTATTAAAATTCCGTTTTAATTCGAACAACGTGTTATTACAATATTATCGTTACACATTATTTCCAAATTGCATTTAATAGCGGCATGTAGAAATGCAAAACTTTTAAACCGAACGCGCAATCCGATTTCTCCAGTATCAGTATACACGAGCTGTATTATCTACTTAATGGCTAAAAAAAAAAAAAAAAAATAGTACCTTTAAGTACCTTCATGCAGTCGAATAATTGTTTACGTACAACAGGTCATTTGATATCCCATTATTTTCTTAAAGCCGTGTGCGATAAAAAAAACCATTATTATTAACACGAATTATCTTCAATTCGTATAAAATATAACGCAAAATCACTTATTCGATATGGTAAAACATCGTTTATAATATATCTACCCCGATCTCAACACTTTAACGCTTCATACGACGTACGATTAATCTTAGACAACGTCATATTAAGCCAATGTTGAGATTGAAAACAAGCGAAACGAAAATTCACATCAGTTTTATTAGTAAACACATCGAATTAATTACGTTGTTTCTCATTTAAATTTTAAATTTTCCGATTGAATTCAGCGCGTATACATTATACAATGTTTAAAATTGATGAATGATATACGTTTTGAACAAATATTTAGAATACGTGTTTACAATAGTCACGCCATTTGTATTTTATAAATAATTTGAATTGAAATTCACGATTGATAAATACGAATTGTTTCGTATAATTTAATAAGTCTTATTCGCTTAACCACCGTAAAAACATAACTTGTTTATTCAACCTACATCCCATAGTTTTTAAGGCAGCCTTATACGTAAAAATCGAAATGAATGTTGCCGAATTCGAATAAAATTACATTCTCCAATAACTGACATTTAAGGAAATCAAAACTATCATATTTGTATACATCCGTTATCGAGATGATTATTTGTATAATTGTGCATGGGAGTGTACTCTCGTAGATATCTGATATGTAAATTAATTTCAAGCACAGTGCACAGCGTCTGTAAAGAAACGACATATTATTTTTGTTCATCGATTCAGGACGCATAATACATAATATACAAACTTGTATTCTTCGAATCGTAATGAAAATAAATTATTTGTTTTCGAAAATAAATAAAAGCAATACAAAATAATTTCGTATTCGCGATCTTCGCGATTAAATGTACCTACTACGTTTCTGTACATATTTAAACGGTCGTATTATATTATAGTCGATCGATGACGTCCAGAACGATTGAACCGCCCGTACTGTTTGTTCGCGACGCGGGTTATTTTCGTGTTTGAGCATGTAGGCACGCACCGAGTGAGAACCACTAGAAGTCAGTGTGTTGGCTTATCAAATTTAAAAACAGTTAATTCTTGAACTTTTCACCTGGCGTTAATTACGCCTCGGTTTCTTAACTGTTATGTTTATCTTTATTTAAAGGGAGTTTCGGCCGTTATAAAAGTACAAAAAGTACTTGCACTAAATAATAGGCACGTTAAAATATTCAAGTGATCATAACGTACAAACGAACATTTCTGTTGCCGTTACACGGGTCTAAGTTTTAATTAAAATCATTTCTCCGATCGAATCAGACGGCGAGTGGAAATTTTCGCGGGACATGGTGGCCGCGTGACTTTAATATTATGTCGAACCGTAAAGGTATGCTCTGAATGATTTGTACGTGTATTATCTACGGTAATAGTCGTAAACGTGTAGGCTTAACTACAAAAAACAAAATAAATAAGAACACCTGTGTTTTTTCTTCAGAATCTTTACGTACAGACTGTGTAATATAGAGTTTGGTGTTATAGAGTAATGATAATGCATAAAAAAAAAAAAAAACTAGTGTGATAATAATCGACTACCCTTCGTTAAAATACCCGAGATGAGAAAAAATAATTAACGCTTGACGTGACGGTTGTTAATGATATTATTATTATTATTATTATTATTTTTTTTTACTCTTAAACGTTTCGGCGAGTTAATGCCATTAGAATTTTATGGTAACGAGAACGGGAGGAGGAGTCCAAGGTGATGGAAAGCGAACGGTTTTCGCCACGTAGTTACGACGCGTGGTGGCCCACACAAGGGCAGGTCGTCGTCGCTTTTCTAATCGAATAATATATTATTATTCTCTCCCAATGACATGGAAAAAAAACACCGTCGGCGATGTTCGTGTAAAACAATGAGACGACGGGACGACGACGACGAAGAGAACGCCGGCGAAACAAAATAATAATAATGAAAAAAAAAAAAACGTATATATTAAGTTATATGTATACATTTGATGTGAAATAACACGAAAACATAAAGGAGATGAAAAAAAAATCCAATACGAATGTTATGTCGGCCGCAGAGGAGGAGCGCCGACGAAGACGAAGGAAAGGTATGAAGAATATATAAAATAAAAAAAAAAAAAAAAAAAAAATAAATAAAAAAAAAAACAGTAATGATAAAGAAAAAAAAAACGAAATAAAACGAACGGTGTAGGCAGTTTTTCTGGTCGGTCCTTGGGATGTGTTCGGATGGGAAATAGAACTAATTGCAATGTCCGTGGCCAATCAATGGGAACTCTCATTAATGGATGATGAACCGCGGGCACTTGTCGTCGTCGTTGTCGCGTCGTGTACGTTCCGTACGCACCAGTATACACGTATATATAATCCGTGGTGCGACGGTGTAAACGAGCGAGACAAAACTACGTCTCGGGATGTGTTCACCTCCGCCGATCCGGTTCATTCACACTGACGGTGGCCAAAAAACGGCCATGTGCGACTGCGGTGTAGTGAAAAAACATATATATTATATCGTTGTGTGGTTTCGACAGCGCTCCGGCGGCGTGAGAGACTCGGTCGAGGATCGATTCTTCCGTGGCGAGGAGAGACGGGCGCGCGAAAACTATGGTTTAGAGCAAGGGTCGGCAAGTGATTTCTACTGGAGTCCGGAAAACTAAAATAATACGTAAACGGGGTCCGTAGAAACAAAAATTGATTTTATTACATTATTCAATAGTTATTACTAAAATGTTAAAATTATTCGAAGAGTTAACATGCCTTGTGATGTCATATTATGAGAAATCGCATTTCTTGTCTTTGGCTAGTAACTTGAAATCGGGAACTCTAGTAGAACATCTAATATGAAATATATTCTCAAGACTCAAGGTGAGAATCCGTTAACTTTGTTCTCTACTTGTTTATAAAAAAATTCTTTTACAAAACGATGTCTTTTTTTAATAATCACGATGGAAATTAAAATAACGTATTTATTAAATTATCAAAGAAAAATATGTTGACGGTCCAGATCACTGCCTTCCGCGGTCCGGATTTGGACCGCGGTCCGCCAGTTGCCGACCGTTGGTTTAGAGTGTCGTGGGTGTTTTTTTCGACGACTGCGGACGAGCAGCCTAAGACGACGCAATGGTCGCGACGCTTTTTCGTGCGATTCAAAATCCGTTGGTCGGTCGCGTCTTGTACGCCGTCATATTTTGTACGTGACGCGAGCACAGACCCGTCGACGTCAATGACAGCTGGTCAACGTCGCGAGCAGAATGATTCGTCGACGCGCGGTTTACTTCTCTTCCGGAAATCTCAATCGTTTACATGGTTTTTTTCGTCTGTGCCATGATTCATATGGAGAACAACGTGATCAAAATACGGGATGTATTCGTTGTCCTGTTTTAACGGAAAAAAATCGAGCCTAAGAGAACGATCTACAAATAACGCATATAATATGTTAAACGATTTTTCTGCGAAAATTAGAAATGAGTTGAGTTATAATCATCGATAACGAGATATATTCCGGTGGTTCCAAATGTAACGAAAATGCACGCAAAATCGCAAAATGATGAAATCAGTCTGTTTCGAATACATGTTTACCTTTACATAAGATTTCTTTTGAGTATATTAACCGGTAGGTACATCAACCGTCTACCGAGTGTCAACACATAAATTTTCAGCCTCTTCGCAACATTTTGTATGCAAAAGTTATACTTTTTTCGAACGATATTAGTCTACACAAGATAATTATTGTAATTATGAACGAAAAAAAATTATACATATATATCATATTTTGTAAGTTACATCGGCCAGTATGTTTACAATTTTTTTTTGATAGAATAAAATGTTTTGTCCGCCAGTAAAACAGTTAGGAACAAGATTTCGTATATTGTTACGTTATAATTTAACTAGTCGTGATAAGTTATAAACCAGTAGCAAAAATAATACGTTGCAAGAGAATAATTTAAATTTTAGTTTTTAATTTCACATTTTAATTTTTTTGAAATTTTAATTTTTTTTTGGATTTTTCGTATTTAATCATGGAAGTATGCATTAGTTGAGTAATCACAATACATAGATCAACCACTAGACATTTATTATACTTTGTATTTAAAACTATTATTTGTTTAAAAATTAAGAAATTATAAGTATAATACTTTTTCAAACTTTCGGATAATTATTTTTGAAAGAACTTAAAACTATATTTGCATTATATAAATTACTCCCGATGAAGCAAAGTATCTTTCATGTCTCATTATGGTCAATACTTGTATAGATTATGAATAATTATGATTAACTACCTACTAAGTAAAGCGATCCATAATCATGTATAGAAAAATAAAAACTCAATAAGATAATGGCGGTGGAAGTTTGTCCCTAAGATTTCACAATAAGCCTCAAATGCATTCAATTTTTTTTTTTTTGAAAATGTAATAAATTATCTACGTATGAACTTATTTTCCATAATTGATGAAAACCTAAAATATTTATCACTATTATTTTTGGAGTTACGAATATATAACAAAAATCCATCTCATAAAAATCTAGTCTACTACATATTGTATCGTTTTCATTCAAATTTACGGTAGTTTTCCTTACTTTTAATCATTTTTAATTCATTATATCCTTAACAGAGAGGTCGAACACAAATCTTTTGCACCATTTTTCCTATCCCAAAAAATGGCATTCCGTTCTGAAAAAAAAACATGTCATTGTAAAATCAACATATCCTTTGTCTCGCTAAAAAAATTTGTTGCTCGTTCAAAATGCTATCAATCGCACATTTGATGGTTCAATATTTGGCTATTCATTGTATATGCTTGTACAGTATGTGTACTCACTCATTTTGAAATTAAAATTAATCGAAATTATGGAGCATGAATCTTCGGTTTATGTCACAGGTTTGATGACATTTAAAGAAGATGTTTTTTCAAAGTAGAAAAGCGAGATCGAAGTACTTTACCACCAATTATATTTTAAATAAAATTATACAAAGTACTACTTCACATCACCATAAATTGCATGCGTACTGGACTTTAAACGAATATTACAGATATTTAGAAAAATTTCATCGTCCAGTCCCTAAGTACAAATAATAGAAACAATCCGGAGACACCGATGTACGTTCAAAACAAGTATAACGACGCGGGGCTGCCCATATATTAGACCGGAAATCACCCAATCGCGGCTTAAAACCATCGTTTTTCATCTCTCCATTGCGGCTCAAATATATAACCAGACAATAGAGATACGGTTTTCAGTGGTCATTAAAACGAAATTAATAATCGGATTGCGTTTAACGATACGATAACGTCTAGAATGCGTAAAATGATAGGGGAATTCTAGTTTAGTTTCTAGATGATTATTTTAGATTCTGAGTGAAGCGAAGGATCTTATGGTTTTACAATGATGTTTATTTTTTTATTTTTTTTTTTTTTCTGTAAACACGTTTTCGTATAGAAATCCTTGTCCAAAAGTTTTGTCCAGCAACTTTTTAGATTCGAAATTGAACTGAGATGGTACTTTAGAGAGGTCATTTTTCCAAAATCTCCATAGTTTTTCCAGTAATCAAAAATAACGATCGAAAAACTGAGTAAAAACGGTAAAAATCCGCCGTAAACGAGATTTTCACTGTTCAGATTTTAGGTATTTAGTCATAAATCGAAAAGTATTGAAGCTAGAAACTTGACAATTTTATCCAATATCAAATACATACTTTTTTATATTGGACAACATTTTCAGAAGAATTATAGCACTTTTGACTTAAATATAGAACTTTTAATTTACCAAATTGTTTGAAAGTTTTTATGTAATATAATTTTAAATATTTGACGAAAAGTTCTGAAAATTTAATATGACCTTACTCATATACCTACCTAATTATCCTAACAAAAATTCAAAAATCGTTAGTCAGGATATTTTTATACACACTTTAATAAATTATTATAACTCACCAAAAATTATGCAAATAACAGTAAAATACGTAAACACTATTTAAATAATAATATATTATATTACACTGAAGCTTTGCTCAGAATCGTTTTATACTAAAGAAATGAGTCATCATTTCTTTAAAACTTAATACGTTCATCACCAATATCTTGTCCGAGGATTTTTTTTTTTTTTTTGTTCGGCATTATGATTGCCCTAATAAAAGCTAAGATGGGTGATGTTAACTCGGCTAGCCACCCTCAACATTTCGCTTGTTTGCGAGAGAGTTCTTTGTGTGAGCCCAATCACATCGATAGCGACCCCCACGATATTAATCGTGCAACAAATTCATCGCATACGCGTATTTTCTAAAATTTGTATTATTACATTCACGTAAAATATGTTTTCGTGTATTGATATTTTGCGCGATAAAAATTTAAATTTTATCACATATTTGTAATTTTGACGGTTTACGTATTTAACATAAAATTATACATTTATACATTTTTTTTTTTTGGAAACCCGTGTATGTCGGGACGCGATCGGGATGCTCGTGTTCGGGCCGCAATCGGGTATCTTCGTCTAGACCGTCAACTGCGCGTTAGATTATGCGTGAAATAACCAAATATATACTCTCGGGGCGAACAGAGTAAACGCGCCCGGCCGACGGGGATACGTGTGTGCGAATCGAACAGTTTTTTCTCGTGATCGTGTCGCGAAAAATTCGTAAATATTCGAATTGAGCGTGCGAAAAACGCGTCGACGTGCAGATGCTTTGTGCTTGACTATACACGCCGCGGTCGCTTTTCAGATTAGATTCCTCTCGAACAACGGGCTCTGCGATTATAAAACGCCGACCCAGCGGCACCGTCCCCGTCCGTGGCGTTTCGCGTCGCAGATAATTCGAAGGGAAAACACCGTCCGTTCTCCTCGGCTGTCCGTCGTCGGTAAAACGACTGCGGGCTGGCCGGTCACTGAGGGTCGGGCATCGCACCACGGCCCGACCGTAAAAGACGACACTTTGCACGCGCGACAGGTGGCGTCCGTCGCTGTGACACGCGGGTACCGACCGGCCGGACATAGTGACAACGCTTTTGGGTTATTAACCGTCCTCACGACCACGTGGGACGGCCGAAGACGTTTGCGAAACGGTTATTGCGTCGTTTTCATAATTAACTAAATTCACGATTTGTCTAAAAAATATGACCGCTCACTCCTTCACACGCCCGCGGGGGTACGATCTGTATATTGTATCCACACGACATTTTAGATTCTGAGTGAAGCGAAGGATCTTATGGTTTTACAATGATGTTTATTTTTTTTTATTATTATTTTTTTTTCTGTAGACACTTTTTCGTATAGAAATCCTTGTCCAAAAGTTTCGTCCAGCAACTTTTTAGATTTGAAATTGAACTGAGATGGTACTTTAGAGAGGTCATTTTTCCAAAATCTCCATCGTTTTTCCAGTAATCAAGAATAACGATCGAAAAACTGAGTAAAAACGGTAAAATCGGTAAAAAATCCGCCGTAAACGAGTTTTTCACTGTTCAGATTTTAAGTATTTAGTCATAAATCGAAAAGTATTGAAGCTAGAAATTTGAAAATTGTATTCAATATCAAATACATACATTTTTATATTGGACAACATTTTCAGAACAATTATAGCACTTTTGACTTAAATATAGAACTTTTAATTTACCAAATTGTTTGAAAGTTTTAATGTAATATAATTTTAAATATTTGACAAAAAGTTCTGAAAATTTAATATGACCTTACTCATATACCTACCTAATTATCCTAACAAAAATTCAAAAATCGTGAGTCAGGATTTTTTTTCATACACACTTTAATAAATTATTATAAGTCACCAAAAATTATACAAATAACCGTAAAATACGTAAACAGTATTTAAATAATAATATATTATATTACACTGAAGCTTTGCTCAGAATCGTTTTATACTAAAGAAACGAGTCATCATTTCTTTAAAACTTAATACATTCATCACCAATATCTTGTCCGAGGACCGAAGGGACGAAGGACGAACTTGTACCAACATCATCTCACTTGACAGCTTTTTTTTTCGTTGCTCCTTAACGCGTGCGTGTTATATCTTTTGTCGTTATTATTATTATTTTGTTTTTTTTTGTTTTCACTCACGTCACTTCGTTATTAGCGGGTCAATAATATAATTAATTAAACACATTTCACTCGTATCACTATACTATGACATCTGATACGATGCTCACTGACGAGGCCAAAAGTTAGATGGATTTTCGTTGAACCGTCGAAGTTTCTCGGGCTAACTTTTCCTTTACCGCGGATTTATTCCGCCTCGTAAAAGTAAAAGTATCAAATCTCATTAAAAATAATTTTTATAACTCGGGATTCATGAATATTAATAATTCATTCAAAATACCGAGGAAACCTACATAAAACCGGCAGTCTACGACAAATCGGTTTCGTCGCCAGCACGTCGTGTTTACATTGATATTTTCTGTTTTTCTCTGCAAACGGCAAAAACGTAAATGAATGTTGCTGACATTATTGAAAACATAACGTCACGTTGATGCGCTAAAATCGCTTTTGTTGAGCTGGAATTCCTGAACTATAATGATATTATACAGTATACACTTTATCGATTAACGTATTATGTCAACATACGATTCAAGCTTAAAAATGCACTAAAATGAATTAGATGGTACTAAGTATATTGTCAATATTGAAATATTTCCTAATTATTATCATCGCATCTACGGTTGTTCCTTATATTCTTTATATTACTTGCTATAACCGATGGAGGTATGACTCAGAGATGATTAAAAAGTTTTGCATATAAAAACTATTATACCCTTATCAACACATTTTCGTTCCCCTATACGTTATTCTCGCGCACTACCACGAGGAAACGTCAAAAAGTAAATGGCACTTTAAAGACACTCGAAATGGTCGCTCTGACATTTAGAAGGGTAAACAACAATAAAAACATACGAACAACACGTGTTCCTTCTTAAAAATACCCAACTACATTTCGGTGATACTGCGACGTGAAATATCATAAAGAAGTAAACATCGTTCAACAACCCGCGGTATTCTATTAGTAATAATAATAATAATAATAACAAGAAAAATATAATTTTAAGGCAATTATTTTCATTGACGTGCTATCCCGTTAACAATGAAAACCTCATTATACGACTATTTGTACAAGGGCATTTTGTGTAAAACTCTTTTTACATTATTTATCGCTAACGTTTTTACGTCATAATTGTATTTTATAACTGTTAAAATTGTCGTTTTTCCGTAAATGTCGTTGACATCAAACGGAGAGAGACATTTTAAACGTAATGTTGTAATATTATTTATTTAAATAATTCACAATAAAATTAGTACATTACAATTTGATTGCGTGTTATTCCGCGTAAAGCAACTCGAATAGACGGTTTTTTTTTTAACAATATTATTAGAAAAGTTTAAAAATATTAAAACATTGTTTTCTTAGCGTAGCGCATAACTTTGAAAAAAAAGGTTTTTGTGAATACAGGTGTAGGCAAGAAATAAATTATTTCAAATGAATATCATTCAATACTATTTTAATATCATATTATTGATTGTACGAATGGGCACACTTCGACGAGGCTTCGTGTCACGACTTTCAGACTACACGATTTATATAATAATTGATATGTATCTATATGACGTATACAATTTGAGACAGATATACGTTTTAATACATGTTACCGTGATGATTTTTTTTACCGTAGTATTATGGCTTTTATTATTGCATTGCAAGATAAGTTCATTTTTTTTTTACGATTATTTCATTGATTTCTGTGCAATGTTAATTATCACGAATATGCGCAGTGTCATAACATTTTATTAATTAATAAACTTACGTTTTAAACTTGAGTAAATTCGAATTTAATTATTTAATACTGATTATTTGACTTGTGCATATATATATTTGATTTTGAGGCTTTGAGGCTTTTTGTGTTGTATACATGAAGTCATATTTAAAAATGACGCGTTCTTATTGTACGTCATTTATATTCGTAATGAAGGGTCTTTGTAAGAAGTGTATTGAGATTCGGGTACCTTAAAAAGTGGTGCAAACAACTTGTGTATTCCATTTTGTTTGATATTTTTTAATGGATTCTGAATCAATAAATATTGTTTTAAAAGAGAAATTTAAATGAGATTCTCGAGATTTCGATTAAATCTAATGCATACGGTAAAATATCATTTTTTCTAAACAAGATTCTCAGTTAAATCAACACTAATAAAAAAGTTACGTACGAAGTTTTCAACGTTAGATCTATTTAATGTTACTATAGTTATTTTAATAGTCGACAAAAGTTGATGTTGGTATTTTCTTGGTTAATTCTCAAGTGCGAATAGGTTATACTCACAATAAAATAAACTCTGAAAGTGCTTTGAATAAAATATGTACATAAAATACTAACGTTGTAATATCAAGACTCATCAGTCCAAAAATGATTAGGTACCTACGAATAAATTAATTCCTGCAGAGATGACTGTTAAGAGTATAAATATCAAAAAAATGTAGTTATTGTAATTACCTTAAATAGGTATTAATTATTGAACATATTTTTGAAGCGTACAATGTTTTAATATTATCGTCCATAAAAATGATTTATTATGTCCCGCTGGACTATAATTTTTTAACGTTTTATAAAACTTTTTGAAATGTCACAAATACCGCTTTAACAATATTTTAAACGGCTAATTTAACTCTGTTTCGACAGAAAATTTGAAATTAAATATGTATAAATTATAAGCCATTAATAAAATTTATGAAATAAACTCAAAAACTAACATATCTGCTAGGAGAATATAATGTTTATAGTTTATATAATTATATATGTCTTAATAAATCTTTTTTTTTCATTTTTTTTTCTAGCTGCTAATGAATTTCAAGAATAGTAAAATCAAACATTTAGAATCGTCTATAAAAACGTTTCATTATAATTAATTAATTTTATTACTCAATACCTAATAACGATACATTATTCTACGTAATTTTATAGACAACCATGTTTATTTGTGACACGTACCTATAACACTGTATGCCAGGACCATGTCGTTGTAATTACATTTTTATCGCTGGACTAAAGGGTTTTTTCAAGTATATTTCAAAGATTAGTCGACCACCCTCGTTTCAATGAAGTTTGTACACCATTAATTTTTTTGTTTGCCGACATCAAGTCAACTCCCTACAAAAGGGATCCACGGTTCCGAAGGGATATCCGTGTGAACACGATTACGTCCGCGAACGCGTAATGGACGCATCCCCTTCAAAACGCTGTGTTTACATCTTTAAAAAGGCTTTTTGATAAAAGTCAAAAAAGTCACAAAACTTTTTGTTTTAAATGTATTCATATACATTTTTTATATAATTTACAATGTTGACAACGATAAACTCATAAGGTTTTTTTTAAGTTTCTTATTATTTCATGATAACCAGGTTATAAATAGTACCTACGTATATTTTTTTCGAATATAATAGTTACAATTTATTATTGTTTTTTTGTTTATTTTTTAATTTTTTACAATTTGAGATAACTTTAAATGAATTTACGAAAAGGATAAATATTAATTATGAAATTTTCAAATGATATAAATAAAAACGAATAGCGATTGATCAAGCTTTAGTGTTGATAGGAATACAACGTACCCTAACGCAAAAGTCACATTGACTTTATACACATTATTTGTCATTAAATTTTTAGATACTTCTAGTAACGGTACATTTATTTTGTGTTTGAAGAAAACTGACAGCCTTTTTTTTTAATACCATAATTTTTACTCGGATCTGAAGTTAAGTCAACAAATAGGTATTTGGCACGCTTTTCGTATGGGTTATTAGAAAAAAAAATGTTGTCGGTAGGTAGGTATGTCCATTGCAATCGTAAAATAACGAAGTTTTTATCTAAAGATTCCTTTGGGGATTTAATTGACGCTTGTGCAAACGGTGAGTCATATTCAGTGTTGTGTTAAACACCATCCGGACACATTATATGTTTGGAAATAATAATTTTTCCATTTTACAGCGGTGACACGTCGTATTCGTGTGGTATAACCCGGGTCGTGGCGGTCGTCATAACTGCGAAATTTTAAACAAAGTAGTCGTTGAATTACTCGTGCATTTTTTTTTTCTGGTGCCATTATTTTTTCCTAAAACACACCGTTAAATTTCATTCATTTTCAATAACATCAATACCACCCGATCTTAGTTAAATTTACATTGTTAATTCTTCATGCGTTTAATTGTCTGAAACGCCATAGCCTACAGGTCTTATTGTGACGATGGTTGGTTACAATTAAGTTATTATTTTTAGACAACTATTATGAGACCAAGGAACCTAAATTTGAAGTTTGGACTTTTAGTTTTTATATTTAGTGAGCTCGTGTCGCTGTAACGGTAAACATTAACGACATTTTCAACATTTTTCATGCACAGATTTTTGTGTTTACGAACGGTTTAACTTTTAAATATTCAATTCAGTTTTATGATTTCATTATAAAAATAAAAAATTTAGCAACAACAGTTCGGCGAGTGATTACTTTGGTTTCAAAATGAAAATCGTGTATTTATTTTTGCAACTATAAGAACGCGAATAAAAATAAAAATTACCATTTGGCGGGGATAAAATGTTTTGTTTTTGATTTAATTTTAAACCGTCGATTAAAAATTGCGAGGTTCTGAACGGTGCACACCCTCTGTAAGAATATCTACTGAACAATAGAAAAAAAGTGTGCGAAAACGTCTTGAGGAAAGTGTGCAGTTTCGGACGACGCCCTCTCGTCGCAATGGTACGTACAATAATAGGTACATGCTTGTGATAAATATATACAATATATAATATAGATCAGATTACCTCTGCATCATTTAAACAGTGTAACATTAACCGAACGTATCCTTTTTTTCTCAGCCGACATTACATAACTTTATCGTGTTATTACAGGCCCCACTTTTAAAGTCGATCAATCAATAAATCTACGACACGGGTCGTGTGTGTGTGTGTGTGTGTGTGTGTGTGTGTGTAGAAAGTACACAGTATCTACGTGCGTTTTCGTCCGCGGTCAGAACGATTTTCGGTACCTAACAAAACAATACGCCGTGCGGGCTTTTCGTGACCGCGGAACTTTCCCATCATCGGACAACGTTATTATAATATCGTACGTTTCATGACGTATAATATTTTATACATCCATCGGTGTTACGGCCGGACGCCCGTGTGTATTGTTATTTGTGTATAATATTGGCGGCGACTCTGTACACGTATGCGCATGCATGATAGTCATGATGAAGACGATGGAAATTATGATGATACGACGACGGTGCGTATAAATATACGTATACACATACATAGTGCACATAAACGTATACACACGACGGGCGAGGAGGACGAATAATATAATGAAAAAATAAAACAACATATTATAAATCTTTCTATGATGATCATTGTCGGCGAACACACACACGCTCACACGGTCACACGTACACACACACACACACACTTACACACATAACTGGCAGATACGTAAAAAAAAAAAAAATAATAATAATAAATAAAAACGTGCAAGCCCTTAATCGAAACTGGTCTAGTTATGTTTGCCGGCGGTTTGGGTCTCGTGTTCTTCGCATAACATACGTTATATACATATACACGCACGCACACACAGTGCATTCGTCCACATGAGATGTACTGCACGCAGAAAGACAGACGGCGGCAGTAATAGTAATGATAATAATAATAATAATATAGGCGCGCACACACAATATGAGAGCACTCGTCGTGACTCGGTCTGCACTAAACATCGATTAGACGCAATTATTTACAATTATGATGTCCCGCAATCACGAGATCGTGTGTGATTGTTTGATGTGTATGTATATATATATGTATATAAAGCTGTTGTGCAGCATTATGTATGTTGATCTACCGCCATGATCAATTTCGTTTTAAAATCCTACAGACCGCTATCTATATCGCGGGGCAGGCACACAATCCTTTTTCCACATTATCATCTATAGCCGGTACGTATATACACACACACACACACACACACACACACACCCGCAGTATATATTTCTCTATTGCCGCCGCCGCCGCAACGGTTATTTGCCAATCCGATGATTATTAGACGACTTCGACGGCGGCGGCGGCGGAGGAGATTCCATTTCCCACGATGTGTGTCCGTTAGCGCAATGCCAATCTAAAGAGAAATACACTGTAATAATGATATAGGTACATAAAATAATAATCTTATCGTTTTGCCCGCTGTTGTTCTATTTCGGATGGTTTTTCCTTTTGTGCCAAAGTGAAAGCAACGAAACCGTATGGTTCGCAGTTTTATTTTTTATTTGTTCGCTATATCATCATTACCTGTACATATTCATTTATTTTTTACCCGTTCGGTTTTTAATCCGTCTCACACGCTTGCCCGCGCGCCCACGCGATACGCACTATCAGTGTTGCTGCAGTGTTTGACGACTCCGAGGCCAGGTATCGAAACGCCATCGTTTTTTCTCTTTCGTCTTTTTCGTCTTTTACCGCGTTGCATCGCGTTTCTAGGTAATAGTCGATAGCATCGTACTGTTTTGTAGGTCGCGATGTCCACTCAATTGCGCGTATTGTCTTATTACATTGATATCTATTCGCGATACCAAGATGATAGAACGTAATCGTATATGGTTCTGCCCCTGTAATTAATTTTTCTGGAAAATAAAAATACACGACCCTGAAAAATATATCACTTGTAACACAAGACTAATCTTAAGACTGTTTATGATTCGTTTGTACTTTCTATTTTCTCACATTTTTTTTTCGATAACACTGGTTAAGTAACAACGTATTACTCGTGTTCCACTAAGCAATCGATCATAGGTAAAATAATCAAAAAAATAAACGTCGCGCACACCACAATGGTTAAACTGTTAATTGAAAATCTGATATAATTATGTTTGATTTGATTTTAAAATAACGATAGTTTTACAATGCTAACCGCTCGTTAAAATAATATATTTGACATTGTGCAGACGTGGAGTGACGTGTTAATTATTATTTAATTATTTTTACATAGGAAAATTTCGTTTAATTGAACGATTTGCAGTTTGTTAGTTTTTTTTTTTTTTTTTTTGTAAACACGCTTAATGTTTTTTGATTAACTGTTTACTTATTCTGTATACAACAATATTCTATTAAAATGTTGAAAAACGGGTGAAACTTACTGATGTCATACTATATATCTCACCTCCATTTTATCGTAATTTTAGACTGGCCATAGTGTTAATTTAAACACATCCATCGAAATCAACAGTGTAATGGGAAGTTCGTAAAAAGCGTCGTCGGTTTTAATAATATTCATTTTTGGTGTAATCCAATAGAAAAACACGCATTCGAGGCAGCCAAATTTTCAATATAGATACTTTTATTAGCTAGTCTTGGTGTTGTGTTATTCAAAAAATAATAAATAATAATAATAGTCAAATAAAAATAAAACGTTCTCGTCGTCGGTTTGTACCAACGTACGAACACGGCGAAGGTGTCGAAAAAGTGGTGAACGTACGCGTGCATTATGCTCAGGCCCGTCGTAAGATATCATCCGCCCTAAAGCGAAAATTTGAATGCTGCTCTTAAATACTAAATTAAATAGGTAAATGAATAATATTGAAATTAACACATGTGTGTTAATGTGTTGATTAATACATTTGAATTTGACAAAACCATAAATAAATATACAACTCAAAAAAAAAATTAGAATAAAACACGAGTATACATCATGCATAGATACTATTTGTTTGAATAAAAATTTAAAACGAGAAAAATATTAAAAATATATAATGACATTTTGAAATAATAGCGTGTTAATTATAAATTAACTTTTCTTGCCTTTTTTGTTGCAAAATGTCGTACTAAATTTTCCAAGTTTAGCATTTGTGCCAAATCTGCTTCAATGGATAAAATTAATAATCCATTTAAACGCAAATGACTCGTTGTAAATCTTCAACGACTTTTCGTAAGTTTCAGTTGGAAAAAACTTCTTCCATCAGACGCTACAGCCACCGGAATCATAAGAACGAGTCTTAAACTGGTTGCAATATCAAGATAGATTTTCTGAAGTTAATGATTGTAAGTATACTTAAGATTTTTTTACCTTGAGAAGTATTTTTTGAACATACAATAATTTAATTTTGCCGCCCCAAAGCAACTCACGGCTTGCTTGTACCCTAGCGACGCGACGGGCCTAACTATGCTCCGTGGTCCGCACACAACGCGAGGGGGGCCCGGGCAAGTGTACGCGTAAATACGAATAATACAAATAATCGTCGTTTTTCCTTCACCGTATAGACAATTGCACACGACACGTTTGTTCGTGCGATCGCGTACCGAAGACGTTATTGGACAGCAATCGAAATTCGATTAGACTCGTCACGACCGTCGGAAGCTGTGCCGGCGCTGCGACCCGTCGAGGCACCACCGGCCTCGTCTCGCTTAGGAACCATATCGGCGCGGTGGTAATACTGCACGTATAACAATATTATTATTATTATTATTATTATACGCTGTACGCTCTCACTCGACGGGGCCGACACTTCGTTTTTGCGGGACGGAGATTTTAATTCATAAATAAAACATTTGGGCGAAAGAGAAATAAGAATGACGCCGCGCCGCGCCGGTAAGAAAACACAACGAGCGGCGGCAGCGAGTGTATAATATGTAAACCTTTAAAAACCCGGCGGCGGGGTCGTCGCGCCGAAGCCATTAATTGAACTTTTAAAAAATGCAAAAATCAATAGTTCTTAAAGCCGATGAGGTTGTTTTTTCCTCTCACCCCTGCCTCCACGCCGCCGGTTTTTGTTTTAGCGCTCCTCCGAACGACGACGGCGACGGTATTCGTTCTGCTTCCTTCTTTTCTCCGTTACCCCTCACCCCCACCGCCTCCGACCCTTGGCTGCCGCCGCCGCCACTCTCTGCCCGGCGACGCTCTCGCTCATATACGCCCGCGTATGTAAATATTCGCCGAGCGCCTTGTAATAAAGTTCAAGGAAAGAGAGCGCGCGGACGAGCCGCGGCAGTGTGGGCAGCTGGGAGTGCGTGTGTGCGCGCGCGCGTGCGCGTGTGTGAATGTATATGAACGAACGTGGATGGGACGGAGTGTAAAAAAAAAAAAAAAAAAATATAGGGAGAGAGATGGAATGGAAAAAAAAGAAATAGAAGCGCCATGGCAACCAAGACGTGTTTTTTGTACAGCATAAAAGAACCCAAGGGGTTGCCTTTAATTTCGCTTTAATCAGACGGTTTGCAATTAGCATCAAGAAGGAAGAGGCACGCATGATAAGGAAGGGCAGAAAAAAAAGAGAACGACGGTGGCGTGCGCGTCGGCAGCGCGACGGGGTGGAGGGACCCCAGTTTTTTACACATTCGCTCGTTCCTCGCCCGCCCGCCCGCCCGCTTCCGTTCATTCTTCTCTCGCTTTCTCTCATTTATACCCTCCTTCATTTCGGTCGGCCAGATTTTAACGATTTTAAAGAAGAAGCGGTGGCAGTAAGAAGTAAAAAAAAAAAAAAAAAAACTACGAGAGACACGCGCGCGCATACACGTTCTCTCTCCCACACACACACACACACGCACCCGCGTGCGCTCGTACACAACACACACACACACACATTCACACTCACAAACCAACACACCAACACACACGTACTAAAAGAATGAGGTAAGGGTTAGTTTTTAAACCCTTCTTTTAGCGTTGGCAACTGAGAAAAAGGAAAGATAAAGACACGGATATTAGTGCAAAAGAGATAGACAGACGGAGAAAATATAGAAGAGTAAAAGAAAGAGGGGTTGATGAGAGTGTATGTGTGTGCGCGTGTGTGCGCGGGGAGAAGGAAACAAGGATGAAAAAACCACCCGTCCGTCGGCCCTCGCTACTGCTATACGCGCTATCTCATCACCACCGTCCACTTTCTCGGGAATTTCTTTATTCATTTTCTTAGCTTGCATAATATCTCTCATGTATGCAAAACAGCGGCCCGAGGCACGGGCGTGGGGAGGACGAGGAGAACTGTGCAGGGAGTGAAGAATTTCTTTTGAAAAACCGACGCGCGCGCGCGTGAAGGGGTGGAAAGCGTGAGGACCTGCGACGAGGGGGTTGCAACTTTTGCGTCCGTTTTTTAATGGCAAAGTCGTGTTAATGAATAAAAGTTTATTTCCATATACATATACATACATATATACATATATATATAATATATACACAAGAAAAAGAGGCGAATGAGCAATTGTGCTGCACGCCTTCACCTCCTTCCGCCGGCCGTCACTCGTTCCACCGCACCCTCCGATCTCGCGTTTGCTCTTTCTGTTTACGTTGGCGACTTATTAGATTGCCCGACTGGGTTGACAGTGAAAAATAAGAGTAGCTCATTAATTATTGCGAGAGCAAAGAATTGGTAGACAGCAGCCGCGCGCGCGTAGCGTGTAGTGGAGAGACGACGACGACGACGACTACGGTACGGCGGCAGAGAAGTGAGAGAAAGAAAGAGAGAACGAGAATGAGACGGTAGTATTGCCATTTTTAAGATTTAATTAAAACGTGCGATTTTTGGCATTCGTTATGACACATAAATAAGGAAACTTTTAGCCGAGAAGGGGAAACTGATTCCTGTTAATTTTTCATTTGCCGATACACAGAGAAAAACTTCTACCCACCGCTCCGCCGTGGTCCGAGCACAGACATCAAATGTACGCTGCTGCCGCTGCAGCGTCCTATAGAAATTCGCCCGCACCATTGTCAATGTCCCCATTATAATAATCCCAGTTGAATATCTCTGTCTTTCTGTAGTAACGCACCACCGCCACCGTCGCTGATGGTTATTGCGAGACATTATCATTTCGCGAAAGAAACTACTCCAACTCGAGAAGTCAAAAGTGCATTTTGAATAATTATTACTGTCAAAATCAATGGTTACGTGATGTAAATTTTTTGAACTCTCAATACCGTAACGCCAAAAAAGTTATGGTTATTTGCAATCGTTATGAATTAAAAACAAGTAATTTTAGTCTTGTACTTTGTCATATATATCACTTTGAAAGACAATATGCGTCTGTTCGTCGAACGAAGAAGTTATAAAATATTGAAATATTTCTTAGACGAAATTAATATCGAATGTACTATTGTCTATTATATATTACGTTTCCTCCTTTTAGGGTACTATATTTCTACACCGATAGATACATTAAAAAATTCATTTTTAGTGAAACATTTTTTTTTTTTTTTTTTTGTTAAAAGGTATTGTTGCAAAGTTGTGTATTCATATTATAAATATATAAATAATACGTGTTTTTTGTTAATGTACTAATGTCGTCAATATGTGTTTATTAAAACTCAGGTTTGTCGTTTATTTTTTAAATCCGTCGTCACATAATGATTATATCAACAGTATATTTTAAACGCTATTAGTAAATGATATTCAGATGCGATTTTTCTACTTCAGAGTTAATTATGCATACCTGTGTGTTGTTACTAACATAAACCACGTTCAGAATCATTACACTGTTGGAACTCACGATAGCCGCATTGAGAGTGTTAACGATAAAAGCGCCGCGTAAATAGTTCGGAAACTGATCGTTTCATCAGAGCGAAAATCTCGATTGGCCGTTTACTATTCGAGCGAGCACCGACCAGTAGCAGCTATCTCGTGCACAAATGAACAATAAAATATGTACGCTTGTGTCCCGTGTCGAACACTAAGTGTAACGTGCACGATAAAAGCGTACGGTGAGCTTAGAAAAAAAAAAAGAGTAAGCGAACGAGATTAAATTTGGAAAACAAGAAATGAATCCAGTATTATCTTAAGAGCGTGCACTACTACAGTATAACCACTATCCACATTGACCTAGATTAAAAATGTAATCTGCACACCTACAACTATGCGAGTCACTTTGTTCTGTATCTTTGTTCGTATTAAAAAAAAACCTAATTATCTGCATGTAAACGCACGCGCGCGAGTACACACACACACACACACACACACACACACACACACACACACACACACACACACACACACACACACACCGACGCTCACGTCGTATTACAATCGTAGTGGGCTATACCGCCGATCGATCAGAGATGTTCTGAAACACTTAACACGAGGTTATCTATTTCGAATCTTGGTCTGTGGGTATGTTTGATTTTAAAATTGGAACAATGGAGTTTTCCCATTAGCAAATAGATACCTAATGGTTCTCGTATGCCATTGTGAAATTCGTTTTTGTACGAGTTTAGTGTAGTATTATACAGCATTATATGGTGAACTCTCTCAGAATGATACCGATGTTGCAGCATAAAAACATGTTTCACGTGAGAAATTATTTATTTTTTATTGTGAGCAGTGAATCGGTACGATTTGTTATTTGATTTAAGAGACCAGATACGAAAAAATCTAGTTTCACGACGCTAATAAATCAATACATCACTTTACAATTCGTCGATGCCATTAATTATTATATTCAATGCAGATCCCCGTAAATCCGATTCACTCGTAGATTATGTTGTCACTATTATAGCTCTGTTAATGTTCGTTAGTCGTAGAAATGTAATGTACATCAAATTATCCATTAACGGACAGTGTAATTTTTTTTCATAAAATTTATGATTTGTTAACACAATTATTGTTCGTTACAAGCCTTGTTTTCAGCACTTTAATTTAGTACGTTTTTAATAACACGGGCAAAACCTTTTTTATATAACAAATGGTTTTCGTACATTATTATTATTATTGCATTTAATATTTTGATGATTTTTTTCACTTATAATATACTTAAATGAATCTTTTAGATTTTATTAACATAGTTTAAACGTATTGTTTGAAACAACCTTACTGGGAAGTCATAAAAGTAGTTAAAGTTTAAATTACTATCCTATGTTATAACGTCAACTTAGACAATTTATTTATTTATACATTTTCTAATTCAGATATCAAAAAATTATGTTAAATGTTATTCAAATTAAGTATTGCCGTAAAAGTCGATTCAGTGATTTAAATTTCAATGGTCAAACATTTAATTTTAACACAGCACAACTAAAAAAGTGCCTCCATATGATAATGATTTTTTACTTTGAGTTTTAAATAGATAATTATAATCATCTTATTTATTTGAAAACAAATTGTATTTAAGTAAGCACTGAAGTTTTTATCCGGAGGAAATGTATCTTTGACAGTATGAAAATATATGAAATTAAACTTTATATTTATGTAAAATATAATATTTTCAAATATATAAACTAGAGTCTATTGAGAAAATTCCGCTTAAATTACATATCCTTTTGGTTAAATATCACTCGTATTTTCAATTTTGAGTGAAAATTTAATAAAAAAGAAAACTTTTTCTATAAATTAATGTGGTAAATACCTAAATTATTTTTTTAACTACGATGGTTGCTTATATTCACAATTTATTTACTCTATGATCAATGATAGTTATACCAAAAAATTATTTTAATGTAATTTGTAGTCTGTAGAATTTAATAGTTATATAAATTAGAGACAAGATTTATTCGAAATGATCCTAATGAAACGTATTTTTTTTTCACATGTTATTTAATAATATACGTTTTGAAAATAAAACAATTAACCGACATACTTATACTTTTTTGTGTATGCTCGTACCTATTTAATGTAAAATGAAAATAAATATTCAATATTTTATCGACATTATAATCTTTGTAACTTTTTTAATTTTTGTATAAATCTGCTAAATGTATGTTACGAGTTACTAATTACTGAATTCTGTAGATGCTTAACATTTTACAACAAATATATTATCCGAATATCTTTTATTTAAACATATTATATTAAAAAGGTTTCCTCATTTAAAAAAAAAAAAAAACGATTTCAATCATACCCACTTGAATCAAAGGAAACGAATTCCGACTTTTCTCTCGAGGGGAAGAAGGGGTTGATAAAAATTGCCACCACCCTCGGCAGAGAAATTATTGGAATCAGTAGAAGGTTCTTTTGTTCCGTTTTTTTTTTCATAATTAATTCGAATTGGTTCAATTCAATGTTTAATTAGTCAAATTTACAATTATTTTGAATTTAAATTTAATTTTGATTTTACTAAAATGTTATTTTTGTTTTGTAAACTTGTCGGTAAATATTGCACAAATCGTTTTTATTTTATAATAATATATAATCCACTTGACCGTACAAAACGATTGCAACTATTTCACACACTTGCTATACAACACTAGTGGAAAACACGTTAGAAACGACTGGATTGGCTTGAGATGATGATTGCAATTTTGTGGAAAAAAATATGCACACCCTTGAGTGATGGCGATACAAACGAATTTTTTTTTTATATTTAGAAAACGTATCATTTTCTTGAGTTGGAAATTTATTTTACAGTTTCCCAAAGACACCATGCTGGACATGTACACAGGTACAATATCAATTATGATAGCTGTAATCTCCTCCTTCCCGCCTCCATACCATCTCGCAAGATGGCAAAAAATGCATAGTTTCCCGCATCGCTGACCACTGACATACACTAGTGCTATAATACTTTGTGGTTTCTTCATTCATTACATTGTTTTACCATGCCTCTGCCCCTCAATAATGACAACAACAACATCCTCATCATCATCATCATCTCACAATCCATACGGATAACTATTTTCTAGATTGTTCATTTCCGTCTTCGCCATCGACAGCGTATTTTGAGCGAAAACGGTATTATGATATTATTATGTTACGCTGTACTCGAGTATTGTGTATAATACAACCACCGACACTACGGCGAATAATTAAAATTAAAAAATTGAACACGGTGGTAATTCGTACGTCCGGTTTAATTCGTATTTTTCACGAACCTGATTATCACAGTACATCACAGTTCATTTGATGTGTACAAGTAATGTAAAAATACGAGTTGATAATAACTAGGGCTCGGATTTATATGTACTAAAAAAACCAAAATATGTAAATATATAATATGTAATAAAAAATTGCTTTATACGTGATAAAAAAATGAAAATATGGAATATAAAAAAATTACAGAACGTTACTGAAAAAAACATTAAAAATTACATATGTATGATAAATAGCATATTATTATCTAATTTACTTATTTTACTTCGACATCATTCATCTTGATCTTGATTTTGAAAGCAATGAGATACCATATATATGCTCAAATTTTCAAAGTTGAATGATCTAACCGCGGTTTGGTCGCAACACAGATTTGTACCGACTAAAACGGAGTGCTCGACTTCCACCGAGGTAATAAGTGCCAATGTCATATTATTTGCAATGTCCAAAGGAGTGCGTTCAGCTGGCGATATTACCCCGTTCATTTCGCAATGTTTATCTCTAATTCATTTTAGGCAGCCTAAACCGGGATTTTGTGTGATACATTGTGAATTTTTTCTTTTACTGCAACTCCCAAGGGTCCTTGTACTTGTTCTATGCATTTTTCAGCTTCTTCTATATTTCTTAAACTTTGAATTGGAGTCATTTAACTTGTTTCTAGTTGTTTTATTTTATTCTCTAAAAATTCAAAATTAACAGATATATAAATTAAATTATTTTTAGTATCATCTTTATATTTTATCGAACATAATATAATATCGACCGTAGATTACGGTCGATTAGTTCAATAATTGGTTATTGTTTTGTTTACGTACTTTTGGAAACATGGGAAATTATCTGTATTGAAAAATACAATTGTATATAATTATTAATAAACAGTAAATGAACAAATCGTCGAAATATGTACGGAAAAATGGAATTATTGAGAAATATGAAAAAAATATGTACTTATGGCAAAATATGTAAAAATATGTAAAATACAATATAGTTCATTACATTGGGAATCGCTTGAAACGAATTTATCACTAACCCAAATTAATTTATCAAGTAACAGTAAAAATATGTATTTACATATAAATCCGAGTCCTAATAATAACACACCGTAGTCATACAATCATACCGTAGTCATACAATCATATCTAAGGCGATACAATTTAAACGATTAAAAAGTATCGGTATATATATATATATGTACATAGACGTTATTGTTAGTGATTTGTGCAGTTCATGTTACGACTGATAATTCGACGAAAGAAGGTTTCGCGAGTGAAAATTCAATATCAAAGAATTAATAAAGGGGTCAACTTTTAAAGTAGAAACAATAGTCAATAAACGTTTTTGGAAATTTCTTCGTAATACCGTTTTCGTTTATACTTTTTATACTTTTTATATTATACTTTTCGCGAATAAACGAGTACATAAAATCGTTAACGTGTAATTGTTAAACTTATTGGGTATGGGCATTTAAACTTTTATTATTACATTTTTTTCCCCGTCAAATATTTAATTAATATTTTGTAATACGACGGGTGAAAGGCATCAAACTTACATTTTGAAGGTTTTAAAAACAAAGTTTTGCCGAATTGTCTTTTCTCGTTATTTTGTTTTAACTATTAGTAAAATAAGCTTTGAACTTTGGTGTTAAAAATAATGTAACTGTATATAATTTATTTAAACAGTGTTACCAAGTATTCATAGTCGATTAAAAAAGTTCGTATTTAAAGAAAATACAATCCAGTTGATATGGAATATTCGATTTAATAAAAATATAAAATGATAGGATTGTTTAATGCAATATGATAACTAGACATTAAAATTAGTTTATTAAAAATAAATAAGCATAGCTGGAAGCAATTTCATTCATCAAATAGACTTTTTTTTATTAAAATGTCGATGTAAATACTAAGAATGAACTTAATTTTAAAATTGACGATTGCCTTTTCAATTTTAATTTTTATAACACTACTAAATTGTATACAAGAAACGAAACCGTTGATAATTTTACAATAATTTTTTTTTTTTAACTGTTTCGTCACTTCAAGTACTATTTATGTAATACTGAAATGATAAAAAAAGTTTCTTAGAATAAATGTTTCCATTTTTATTCAAAAGTTTTGTGAAAATAGTGTCATTATAATATTTTAAACTTATAATTGATCGATTGCAATTTGAAAAATTCATGCAGCTGTGAATTCATAATTTATTAAATTAAAAACGTTTCATGTTTAACCCGTTAAATAATGTTAGTACAACAGGTTTTAGATTGTTTACATAAATAAATAAAAAAAGAACTAGTTAAAAGACCTACTTTTATAATTATTCCGAAGTAAGCATTACATTAAGATTATGTATTTTTGTTTAATCGTCCGTTTATTATCCGAAAGGCCGAAAGAGATTAATTTTATTTAAACCATTATTATTCATAATTGCAATTGAGAAAATTTCTGCGCATCGGGTAATAAATAGTAAAATATATTAATGTTTGTTATTTAATTTTCAAAGTCGTATTATTAACTTATACATTGTATCATTTGAAATTTTCTCAATATTAATATGTAGCTATGAAACGATTTTGATACACTAGCTTATTTATATAATTATTTAGTATATACAATAATTGTTTAAATCTATTTTGGTATACAGTTATATCAGTAAAAAAAAAATATATATATATATTATATAATACAATAATTGTGTTTACTTGATAGAGAATAAACTCTAAATGTATTTTCTTATGTTTAATTTTGGTGTTGAAAATATTGACGCAAAATGTACAGTGTTCAAGTAACTACGATTCCTGCAATTTTTATCGTATCTAATTTTTCAGAAAAAAATTAAAAATGTGTTTTTCTCACACGGTAAACTCACAAAAATGTCGCACTAGCGGTTTGTGAATATAAACCTATGTGTATGTAGACACACATAAATAATATAAACATCATTTGAATGTAGAGTTTAGCATTAGCGGTTGACTGTCACAGCACTAAGTAATATATTCCTCCGCTCATTGTAAAACGCAATGGTAAATACCATCGGGATTCGTCGCGGAAAGTAACGGGCCAATCTAATTTTCAAAAAAAAAAAAAAATTATTTTTTGTTACTGTAAGTTTTTGTTCCTTACACGACCAATATTTTTTGGTCCTCTTTCGTATATATTACCTATGTGGTTTTCAGCCGGAAAAAAGTATATTATTAATAATTTATTTTATCATTTAAACCGTACACGTTTGCGCAGTGGCGTATTTAGGCCGTGGCCATCAGGGTCCAGGTCCTGAGGCCCCCCGGTTATGTACAAGTTGGTTGGCTAAAGGAACTTTATCATTAGGTGTATAATACTGGCCAAGTCAAAAACAATAAAAGAAATTTGTAGAAATATTATTCATTGAACATTTTTTTTCTAACTACACCTTGATGCTCTGCTTTAATTGTATACTCGAC
Source organism: Therioaphis trifolii (assembly GCA_027580255.1). Classification (NCBI taxonomy): domain Eukaryota; kingdom Metazoa; phylum Arthropoda; class Insecta; order Hemiptera; family Aphididae; genus Therioaphis; species Therioaphis trifolii. The sequence continues at coordinate 23,999,271 of CM050404.1, forward strand.
GTTTACTATAACAGGAGCATCAGTATAGGACCATCATTCTTCAAACTAAAAGTAATGAAAAATTATTTACAGAGTTTAATAACGAGAGAACAGCTGAGTAATTCATCAATTATTTTCATTGAAAATAGGCAGGCCCAGAAATTAAATTTGGAAGAAATCATACGGGAAGTTGACTCGAACGAAGGCTCCAAAAGTAAACTTAACATATAAAAAGGTCATTGTACGTTTTTAAGTAGTGAAAAAATTAATAATTTTAATCATTTTTAATTTTGTTATCATCAACTTTTAATATAACTATTAATAATTAATATGTTTATTATAATTTGCATTAAAGAGGGCCTCGGTCTTTTATATAGAGGCCCTAGGGCCACCAAGTTTCACGCTACGCCACTGCGTGTGCGATGTGCGCACAGTGTATTTTTAACAATACGTATAGAATTGTCTGTCGACAGATTCTTATGTAAAACGATTGTACCACGAGTGGCCCGCGGGGCGGCGAAACTGGGAGTCGCTCGTAACAATGATAGTTATATAATTTTATAATAACAATAACAATACCTTATAAGGTTTAAAAACAAATAACGTCCACGTTTCGAACGCGCCGGTTGCGTATGGTCGTAAGTTAAAGTACGATGTATAATATAATATTATGCATATAATATAGATAGGTACATTTTTTTTTTTTTTTTTTAATTTACCTATTATATTTTATATGTTTCAGTAAATAAATACTCTTATAAATTTGATAACATTTTGTGTAATATAGTGTAATATATGACATTCGAGCAGATTGTATTATTTAGTTTTTAAGAGCATTCACTTGCTGAAACATTTCAAATATAATAAATAATATTTAAGCACACGTATAATAATAATAATAATAATAATATGTAATATACGCAAATGGTTTTTTTACTCGTGACGTAGTACGGGAAATCGGATTTGAATAAACAGTATTGAGCCATCGCCGTCGTGTACGTGTATAGACGACGCAAAGATTAAGTGGGCGTAATTTACGTTTTTTTTTTTTTTTTTTTACCAACGTACACTTATTGGGTGTACCGCAAATACATGACGATCTCACGTGTGCTTTCGATTAGAAATCGTCATGATGTATCTATGTGTCAGACACACTGTACACGGTAGGTATAACGATGTCAAGACGGTATCGGTACGGCCGTGCCGAAAACCGAGTGGAGACAAATACGCGACAAGAACGACGTGAAGTCCGAGCTCGATTCATTGCGATATGTAATCATTCATTGCCCGAGAACACGTTCAATAAATCGAATTCAACAAACGGTGTGTGTGTGTGTGTGTGTGTGTGTGTGTGTGTGTGTGTGTGTGTGTGTGTGTGTGTGTGTGTGTGTGTGTGTGTGTGTGTGTGTGTGTGTGTGTGTGTGTGTGTGTGTGTGTGTATGTGTGTATGTGTGTGTGTGTGTGTGTGTGTGTGTGTGTGTGTGTGTGTGTGTGTGTGTGTGTGTATGAGTGTGTGTGTGTGTGTGTGTGTGTGTGTGTAATAGTACATAATAATATTGTATTATTGCGCAATCGTAATCACAACGTGGTGCGCTTTTAAAAGAATACGTCGATGATGGACAGGTCTAGCTAGCCGCAGTCTGATGCATATATATATATATATATATATATGATTTTCGAACCTGCCGGATCTCGAGTAGCTGCGAAAATGTCTGTGTAGTGGAAGGCCCTGGGGCGCGAATAATAATAATAATAATAATAAATAAACAGAAAACACCACTAACACACCTCTCGACTTGCGCAGTATACAATAATATATAATATTATGTATATTGATGCGTTTTAATAATAATAATAATAATAATAACTATTAAGTTTATTGCACTTAAAGAGAAACACATAACATATACAAACGAGTTTCGAATAAAATAGTATTATAAATTATTGTCTCCGAGTGGCTATAAGCTTGTAGAGGAGATAAACCGTTTTTACATGGTAGGCAATATTATTCAAGATGTGAGACATCTATATTAGCACAACCTTGTTTTATCAAATAACTGTAGTAGTAATGATAATAATAATAATAATAATAATAATGATAATAATAAAAGCTGCTAAGATAATAGAGTTAATCTTTATGAAACTTGGATCGTGTAAATGTGGTGAGCTTATGCTAACCAAAAATAAACTACTGACCAAAAATAAAAATTTTACCGGATGGGTAATTTTAAATTTTATATGGTTTTATTGAAAAATATCGTTTATTTACGTATAAATAACGATTTTTGTCAAATCTTTAGCTTTAAAAGCGTATAAAAAAATAACCTGGCTTACGATTTTCGAATTTTTTCCAGTACATATTCTTAGTTAAGCATATAATTAAGATGATATTAAATTTGCAGGTTTTTATTTCAAGTATTTGACATTTTATTAGTTGATAATTTACAAAGAACGACATATTTTTAATAATCAAAAAGTTATGTATATATATACGAGTATATATATAGTCCGTAAATAATAAAATATTTTTGAAACTTTTTTCAAGTCAGTATTACTGTATTGTTACTGTTTAGTAATCATTTCTAGTGTCGAGCATAATTATTTCTTGTTGACACAAATTTTACCGTTTTCATTCATTTTTTTCATTCACTTGGAAAATTAATGAAAATAGAGAAATACGAGAAATATCGTATGTCCGATTTAAAGAGTACCTACCAATTATATGGAACTCCTGATCTGTTGTGATGCTGGAGGTTATAGTCCGATATCACTATCCAAAAGATAATTAAACGGATAAAAAATAATAATAAAAAAGCTGGTAAGTGAGATGATGGTGGTACAAGTTCGTCCTTCGTCCCTTCGGTTCTCGGACAAGATATTGGTGATGAATGTATTAAGTTTTAAAGAAATGATGACTCATTTCTTTAGTATAAACGATTCTGAGCAAAGCGTCAGTGTCATATAATATATTATTATTTAAATACTGTTTACGTATTTTACGGTTATTTGTTATTATTTGTATTTTTATTTTGTAATTTTTGGTGAGTTATAATAATTTATTAAAGTGTGTGTAAAAAAAAATTCTGACTCACGATTTTTGAATTTTTGTTAGGATAATTAGGTAGGTGTATGAGTAAGGTCATATTAAATTTTCAGAACTTTTTGTCAAATATTTAAAATTAAATTACATAAAAACTTTCAAACAATTTGGTAAATTAAAAGTTCTATATTTAAGTCAAAAGTGCTATAGTTGTTCTGGAAATGTTGTCCAATATAAAAAAGTATGTATTTGATATTGGATAAAATTTTCAAGTTTCTAGCTTCAATACTTTTCTATTTATGACTAAATACCTAAAATCTGAACAGTGAAAATCTCGTTTACGGCGGATTTTTACCGATTTTACCGTTTTTTCTCAGTTTTTCGATCGTTATTCTTGATTACTGAAAAAACTATGGAGATTTTTGAAAAAAGACCTCTTTAAAGTACCATATCAGTTCAATTTCGAATCTAAAAAGTTGCTGGACGAAAGTTTTGGACAAGGATTTCTATACGAAAAAGTATTTACAGAAAAAAAAAAAAACAATTATTGTTAAACCAATACGTTCTTTGTTTTATTCTGAATCTGACACGTCGTCGAGCCGTACAAAATGTATTACTACGTAGGATAAGGATACAAAATATAATATGATATACGTACATAAAGCGCGAAGGTAGGAAACAACGTAAAATATCATACGTTAAATATATATACACATACATACATACATTTATTTGCTCGAATATACCCGCGTTTCGGCGACCGCCAGCCCTTTTTCAACATATACACGTGTATGTGCGTTTATTTTCTCTTCTCTCTTCTCTTTCGCGTTTGCCGCCGCCACCGCCACCGCCGCCGTCGTCGCTTTTCCCTGCCACACACTTACACACGTACACGTACACGTATAAACGCCAAACGTGCATGCGTGCCCGCCCATCAGCGGAATTCGATAATACACCCAATCGACGGCGTGCGCATGTATGTTCGCGAATGTATGAAAAGTACGAATACAAAAATGTATTTCGCACACCACACGGGTGTGTAAGCATGTGTATGCGTGCGTGCGTTCGCATGTATGTATGCGTTTGTGTGTGTACGTGTGTGTGCGTGTGTGTGTGTGTGTGTGTGTGTGTGTGTGTGTGTGTGTGTGTGTGTGTGTGTGTGTGTGTGTGTGTGTGTGTGTGTGTGTGTGTGTGTGTGTGTGTGTGTGTGTGTGTGTGTGTGTTTGTGTGTTCACGCGTGCGTGAGATAAATTGCCCCGGCAGTCTTCCCTTCGAAACGGAGAAAGTTTCAAAGGGCACGCAGTTACAAAATATCGTGTAAGAACGACACGGAGTTTCTCTGCAGCTTACGCCGTTTACGCGTTCCGCACTCTCGTAAAAATAATATATTACAAGTACTATTCGCAGTTCTTTTACGCGGTATATTCCCCCATACCCCGGCGCGCAGACTTTGAAAATCGTTTTCGTGCGTGAAAACCGTTCCGGTATGTCGGGAGTGCGGCGGCGTCGGTCGTGTACGATCCGAAAATCCCATTCGAAATTTTAAACGAAAAAAATAAAAATTACGCGCCCGAGAAAATAAAAATAAATTCCACCGTGACACCACGTACGTGATCGCAGGCGTACCGATATTTTACGCGCTAAGACGTGTTTTCCGTCGTAGTCGGAGATATTTGTGAGCACATAAATATACAGTGAAACCTCCCTTAACGGACACTTCTGAGTAGCGGACACCTCCAATTAGTGGACGTTTTTATGAGGACAGGAACATATTCTCCTCTTTTATTTTTCCTTCTGAATAGCGGACACCTCTAAATAACGGACAATATTTCAGCTACTGAGAGTGTCCGGTATTCAGAGGTTTCACTGTATATATATATATTATATTATAGCATGCAGTATATAAATAATCGACACCGAGACGACGCGAGTAAGCGTTCGTCCAGATTAAAAGTCGATTGACCTAAATTCATTTGAATCGTTTCAAATCTGCGAATAAGGGCGTTACACGCCAGGGGAGTCGTTTTACGACGACGTCGTTTAATGTTAGGATTAAACACTAATTATCAACGCGTAAAAAACAATAAGCGTCCACCCGGCTCTCGGCCAGCGAACATGTTTTGTATTTTATCTGAGTGTATTATCTTTGTAGTTGTTTCACTTGTTTCGATAAAAATTGATAAACGTGCATTAGAATCATTAGATATTCTTTCGGCGTACGTGATTTTTCGTATTTTTTCGTCTTAGACTAGTGATCTCAAACTCAAATTACCTACGGGCCATATATATTTTTTCAAAAAAAATTCGCGGGCCAAATTTGAAGTGCCATTTTTAAACTTATACACTAAAAACTAAAGACGAAATGAAGGCAAAGATACATACGAAATCCGTGTATCTGAATTTGACTTAATATATTATGAAATTACTTTTATTGTAATTACTATTACCAAAAATATTTATAAAAATGTAAACAAAGTAGTTGTTTATATTTGACTTATTATTACTACAAAATTAAGATTGAAAAAATATGATGAGCATTAACTTTAAAAAAATATATAATTAAAATTTAAAAATTATATATAATCTTTGAATAAACAAACAACAACAACAACAACAACAATATTTGATAATTTTTATTTTTGAGCTGCACTTGAAACTTGACATCTTTTCTTTAGTACCAAGCCGCGTCTATATTTTACCAAGAGTTTCTTGATGCCAAATGTAAAACAGATTATAGTTTGACATTTGAAATTTGATTCCGACTTTTTAATTTATTTAATTTCGTGAGAGAAAAAAATTGTTCGCATACATAAGAGCTACGAAACACGGATAAAACGTTAGAAAAGTGTTTCTTTAGTTTTGGATAGCTGTTTCCAGGATATTTAAAAATTTCTGGAACTCCAACAGTTTCAAATTTTGATTTTAAAACAGAATTACATTGTAAATCAATTGACTCGAGTTGTAAATATTTCTTCAAATGTTCTACATTTATAGAAAATGGATCACTAAAAAGTAGAAAATCATCTTTATACTTTTGCAAATCTGTTATATTTTTGTTCAAAATGTATTTTTACTGCGGGCCGTACGTTTGAGACCATTGTCTTAGACGTTCCCGATAATGGAGGTAATTCATCTAGCTCGGACACAGAATTTTTTTATCGACATATGTCCAGCCGATAAGCCCAACGCCGTGCAAAATACGGTACGCACAATAGCAGACGACCAGAATGCGACGGGGAAAATCGTACGTTGTCTGCGCGTTATATCTATGAATGTTTGTTTTCCGTGAATTACAGCTGTGTTATTAATTAACGGCAAGCATTAATCAACGTCACCCCCGGAGACGTCCCTATCGTACGCGAGCACCGGACAACGAGGAGGCGGCGGTGGCTCATAAACGCATGTGCAACAATATAATAATTTACAACTGCGCGTGTATGCATGCGAAAACACTATATACGCATGCGAGAGGCGGTGCTGCGTGTTCGCGGTCGGAGCCGGTGAAAACCGCCTGTGAACGCATCGCGCGATAACCGAATGATAATATGTGTACACACTATGCACAAGCCTGAGTACGCGATACACACGCGGTAGGTACTATTGATGCGAAATGAATCCGGGTTGTCCGAAATTCAGAAAAATCCGGATTTCAAAAACCGAATCAGGGTTTTGCGTTGCTAATTCCTGTATTCTAAACGAAAAAAATTCAATTTTTTAGTATTAAACAAAACTATTTATGAACTACTTACTTAACGAATTTTTCCGTTTTAAATATAGGAAATGGTTCTAATTTTAAAATTTGTATAAAATAATTTTTACGTGTCCTATAATATAAAAATGTAATGAATAATGTTACTTATTATTTTTTAATACTTATACTATTATAATTTATAAATTTAGTTTAAATTGTTAAATTATTATTCTATTTTTCGAATTATATCAATACATAAAATGCATTACAAAATATGTGATAAATTGTAATTCATTACAAAATATGTGTACCTAGTAATAAAAACATGAATATTGTTGGTAATTTATAAAACAATACTAGTTCAATGTTCTAAATTTCTAAGTTCGGATTTCGGACTTCGAATTCCGATAATTTGGATTTTCGAACTTCGGTGAATTCTTATTTTCCCCAACACTAATTGCGGTACAGTGATACTTCCCTTGGGCCTTGACGGACACCTCTAAACAGCGGACACCTGTCAATCGCAGGATTGTTTTTATATTGGAACGAAGACACTCCGCTCTACAAATGGACCGTTTACCGAATGGAGGACAACCTTAAATGGCGACCCATAAATTTCGTATTTCGACCGTTTCGTTATACCTATATAGGTATATACGTGGATTGCAGAGTAGACGGTAAGACTTGTGGAGGGGACAAACAGCGCCTACGTCGCCTCGGGTGTGAGTTCGATAATAAAGTTTCTCAAAGTTTCTTCAAAATTCTTAAGAAATTATCGAATGGAAAAAGCCGAAGGAAATTGAAAAAACATGTAAAAATCGAAGAAATAAAAAAGGTATTAATAGGTACTGAAAATCGATCGTGTATAAACATACACGTTTGTTGCGTATATTATTATATTATATTATTACCATTACAGTCATCTCATTTTATATTTACTGATGAAAAAAGAAAAGAAAAGTTTTTTTATGGTCTTATAACTAGATATATATATATATATATATATATATTATAACTAAAGAGCTTGGTATTTCATCCAACATGCTTTTTTTATTTCAAACAGTGTCGTCGAAGTTATTGAAAACGAAGTCACTGTTTGAAATGTTCGCCCCGGGTCGTGTAATAGGTACATATTGGGCGATCACGTTCCTACGGGACTTGCAGTCTACTACACTATATCACGGATCCTTCAAGATGGCGCATCGTTGGGTGTTTTACATTTTCCTTGATAGACAAACATACTGGTTGAACCTGTCACCAGGTCAAAAAGCCACGGAATACGGCGTCAGCCAGGACCGTTGGTGATAACTAACTAGGGCCTGGATTTATATGCTCTAAAAACCTCAAAAATATGCACTATAAAATATGCATTTATGGTCTTATTTTATAGATGTATACCCCATAAAATAAAAAATATGCGAAAAAATCGATTAAAAAAAAGTATTTTAATTTCATTGTTTTTATTACATTTACATAATATTATACTATATTTTATTTACTTTTTTTTTTGTACTTTCAACATATTGTAATTTCAAACTGAAAAATTAATATGAAAACAATTTGTATTAAATAAATTATGTGACAAAACGAAAATTAATACATACCAAAAGCATTCACAAAGCATTGCATCACGAATGTTTTTTTCAGGTTTTCAAATGTGAAAGTTCGTCGATTATCTGCCAATACATTTTTGAACCTCGAAAAACTTCTCTCTACGTCGACGGATGTAACGGGAGCGTATTTAAAAAGAGATACGTCGCTGGCATTGAAATTTTGTTCTATATTTTCCAAAGTTTCATTTGTTCCATCCATACAATCACAGATTTTTTTCAAGGTTTCATAGTCATTATTTTTCTTAATAACGGCTTGACATTTTTCTTGAATTGCTTTTCCGACGTTTCCGTTTGGTATTTTGGAAATATTATTTTCAAAAATTTTCATCAAATTAATTGAATCGTTTAAGGGTGTATTATTTTTTTCTTATAAAGTTAATATGGTAATGGGCAAAAAACTGAAGAGTGCGATTTTGTATAAGCAAGATTACTAGGTAAATTTGGATCTTGAATTAAATTTTGCGTAATTTGTATGGAAACCGCCTCGTTTTCGTCAAACGTTTTTGTCATTTACTATACGCGACTAAAATCTTTAAAATGATCAGAATAGTAAATAGCAGCCTCTTGCCAAGTACCCCACCTAGTAATTATTGGTTAAGGTGGTAACGGAATATTGGGTAACTCAGTTTTAAAAAATACTACTAGTCCCGATAGGTCTCAGATTAGATGAGAAAACGACTTCGTCAAATTACATGGACTATACATATAACTATAAATACGTTGTTTTAATTGAAATAAGCAAAACATTACATATTACTATGCATTCAAAAACCGTATTTATGCAGTACGAAAATCGTAAAATACAGGAATATTATGCAGTACATGTCAAAAATGACAAAATATGCAAAATAAAACTTTATATTTCGGATCTATTGACAACTGTAAATCAATCTTGTAGCTTACCAAGCTATTTTTTGGACTGTTCAGAAAAAACACGCAAATGCATATAAATCCGGGCCCTAGTTTCCTATACACGTTACCAATGTAACGGACAAAAACTGCACTGCCAAGAGTCTGGTCCGTTATACGCGTTCGTGCGACGGATACCACGGCGGATTTCCCGCGATTAGGCGCGGGTACGCGTGGACGTGTCGGGGGGGAGGGTGCGCAGGCCTTTTGGTATAATTCATTACAAAAGTCGACTCTTTCGTCGGGTATTCGATTCGAAATAATGCATGTTTCCAAGTTTTGTTACGTAATAACGTTCGTCGGTACAGTATATATATTATTATTATTACTATTATTGTTATTATTATTATTATTTGTAAGTCGTGTATACATAAATATCGGCGGTACGCACAATGCGCGCAACAATAAGGGAAAAATGGCGCGAGCACGTTGTTTTTAAGCGCAGTATAATTAAAAACGTCACCTCGCGAAACGAAAATCCAATTACCGTACTATTACGTAGCCGAAAAACGCTGTAAGAGAAATTGTAATTCAATTAAAAAACGAATAACTTCGAGTAGAGTAAATAAAACAATGTTTTCGGAAATGTTCGAATAAACAACACTCGGTTGAAATAATACAAAAATTACGGGGAGAAAAAACTTTTACAGCAGCAGCAGCAGCAGCGGCGGCAGCTTTTCTTGGCACACAACGTTGACGACTGAAAGCAAAAATCACAAACGTCGACGAAAACCGCGGCGGTCCGCGTCTATTGTGTTTGTCTATAATTTAAAACATGATAAACATTCATTGTACGGAATGAGTAATATTGTTCGCCCGCCTAATTATGGCTTCTGCAAACGTAATAAAAAATGTACATGTATACACCTAACGAGCAAACATGAAAATTCCATTGTCGAAAATAAAAAATCAAAATCAAAAACGTATAAATAAAAAAAAAATATAAATATGTATTACTTAGTATCATCAAGACCAACTTGTTGAACACACTGCAGACAATGAGAGCGATGATATTTTACTCTCGTCGCGGTATCCCTAAATCCAAAGTTGTTTTATATTTCATGAGTAATTATTCCTAATTATCGCGTTAAATATCACACCGGCAAACGTGACCGTTTCGTGCAGTAGGTACACCGTTTAAATTGTACGCCCGAGACAATGTATCAATGACAGACCTGGACCGCGGCCGTTAAGATCCCGGGAAATATTTCCATTTCCCATTTAACAAACCATTAAGTTTAAAGTTAAGCACACGGGGTCTTGTAGTGTTGTTGCTCTTTTCTCCTTTCGAAAACTTTGTGTGACGGTTAAGAAAGAATTTATTAGTTTTACGGAACGTGAATAAAAAAAAGAAAATAAAATGAAATAATGTTGCCGACCAGAATTTGTACTAATTACATTTTTTTTCCTAAGACTTTTCACGTCATCTAATTTATTCATCGACACTACTATCCGAGCACATTTCGAGTACACACATATATTATAGGCTGTGCATAGGCATGCGGTTTGGAGGTGTTCGTAAACAAAAGGTATTAGGTTTTCATTAAACGCGTATTATGAAATCGCGTGACACAAAACAGCACTTCACTGCGAATTAAAAATAAAATTGCATTGCTATGTAATTACCCGTGTCATTAATGTTATTTTTTTATTTTACACATATTTTATGTTAACGAATGGCTTAAAACAGATTCAAAAAGATTTAATTATAAATAAAATAGCTTTGCAACAAAATTTTAATTTAAATTGTTTGAAATCTTATTAACTTTTAAAATTAATATTTTAATTAGTACACGGTTGAATTAAAAACCATAATAGTTTAAAATAATATTATTATGACGTTTCCGCACATGAATAGTATTATTTTATTTTTGATGTAAAAATCTAATGAAAACCCTATGACGACGATTTCGTAAAAATTTTAATTAACTAAAAAAATAATTAAATATAGTAATTATAAAAATAATAATAAATATTAATGCAATATCAATCGTTTTTATATTTTATTTAAGTCAAGATGTCGGACGAAAAAAAATCAAAGTATTATGATTTAAAAAAATCGTAATAATGTTTTCATTTTCATTTTTTTTTTTTTGTTTTTTTTTTATTGGGCTTTTATATTTACTCACCCCATTAAATATAAAGTTTATATCGAGAAGAGGAAGATACGGTACGATTATAAAATTTTCAAGTGGTCATTCATACTAAAATTAACAAAGTTTAACTTAACAGCACTTAACCGGAACAAAGTGACCATTAAGTTATGACTGAAAAATTAAGAGCAAATAATTACGATATTTAAATTAATAAAACAAAATATCAATGAAAAAAATTCGTACATTTTGTGTACAGTAAGTAACGTGATTTCGAATTATGAATTCATTACTCATTTTAAAATTACTAATACCGGTTGTTCGTGCATTTCGATCCATTAGCTCGATAGTTAAGTGTTTACATTATAATATTTAAAACACGATTATTCTCGCGTACAAAAAAAGTGCTAGAAACAATTAAGTTTAAATATAAACGATTCGTTTTCGAATTACACGGTCTGGCGTTTTTATTTTATTCATTAATGTATTATCACTAAATTATCGTCAGAAGAGTTTACACTGCGTACCGTGTACGATATAAACAGGCGTTTATGTGTGCTCCGGTATGCGGCCGTATTCTTCGAATTGTTCGAACTGATGTACTATGAATCACAATAACATATTGACATGATATTGTATAATGGACGCGTGTAGACCGCCGTATGGGCGGGTGACCGTAAGAAAAATGTAATGAGACGATGGCACATGTTTGTGTCTCTCGTGACGACCGCGTGGTCCACATCGACATCTGCCTACGTCGAAAGAAGGAAATCACCGTCAATACCGTACTAGACGTATACGGACAACACGTCCGATCTATCGTCGTACCTACTCGTGACAAATAGATCGAATGCGACGGGCGAGTGGGAAACGGGAAAGAACGTCCGCATACCGCAAAGGTACAGACGGTTTTTTACAGTTACGTATAACCGCTACTGCTGCTCACACACGCGTATACGTACGCACACGTGCGTAAACACACACACACACACACACACTCACACACACACACACATATATGTATACACACACACATATTGGGGTATTACGGGGAGGGGGCGGGTCTCGACCCCCCCTCCCCCCAGAAGAAAACAAAATTAAATTTACGTCTGAAATGAAATGTACTATATAGTAACATAATAATTATATTTACAAGATTCCAGACTCAAATACAAAATATTTTATAAAATTGTATTTAGAAGTCATGCATGAATTATTAGGTGAGAATAGAGGAAGAGAATGTTCTTTTACTACCTATATTATTATGTATTTATATATATATATACATATTTGTTTATTTATTTATTTATATTTATACATACATATTTATATTATGTTATAATTTGTAATTCAGCGATAATGGTGAAGAGGGTTACTCAGAATATAAAAAATATTTTTTGGACCCCCCCAGAAAAAATTTGAAAATACGCCACTGCACACACACACACACGCGCACACACACACACACACACACACACACACACACACACACACACACACACACACACACACACACACACACACATACACGCGTGCACTCTCAGGTATATTATATGACAAAGGTAGTGTATAATAATAATAATATTATGTACTTAGACTATACAGGACGGGATCTAAAGCCGCCCTCTTATATGTCTCCTACGCTTGAAAGTTCGCGGCGATGGCCGCAGTGGTGGGTGATGCTGCGCGCTTGTTATGCATGACGTACTCGCGTGTCAAATTTCCGACCGGTAGTGTGACCCCCGCCCCCTCCCCCGTAGAAACGCCGACGTGCTTCGAGCTGCGCCAGTGTTGGTGTTGGTCAAACGAAACGAACCGGGCGCGAGATTAATGGCCCTTGTTATTCCCGCGACGGCTAGAAACTGCCGCGTACCAATACCTAAGTAATGTATATATACAGGGTGTTTCACGAAGATCTGACATTTTGAATGACTTTTGTTCTATTCAATATGTTTAACTTTTTTTTTTTTTTTGAATGAATACTGTAACCTAGCGCTACAATAAAATTACATTAAATTTTTATTTTCATTTTTTAAACTCAAATTTCAAAATTTCAAATTTTTTCAAGTTTATTCACTATTAACCGTTAATTTTCTATGATTTTTTAAAGCTTACGAAAAATCGAATTAAATTGATTAATAGTTCAACTATTACTATGTGATATTATCTGATGACAGATAAACGATACATATTATTACATTTTTCGTAAACTTTAAAAAATCATAGAAAATTAACGGATCAACCTTTATAAGAATTTCAAACACCAAAATTTTTCTAAAAATCATGTTTACAAAATGGCTATTTTGATTTTTTTTTCAAACTCTAAAATTAAATTTTAAATTTTGAAATTTGAGTTTTAAAAATGAAAAAAAAAAATGTAATGTAATTTTATTGTAGTATTCATTAAAAAAAAAAAAAAGTAAAAAATATTGAATAGAACTAAAGTTACTCAACATGTCAGATCTTCGTGAAACATCCTGTATATATATATTTATTCATTTATTTACAAGTAATACTATTGTATTATCGGTAGATCTAACAAATCGGTCGTCAAACCAAAAAGACGTCTCTCGTTCCACATACACACACGAAATAGTTATATATCCGCACGTTATTGTTTCAATGTGTACGATCGCTCGACGACAATCGATTACAACGAATCTTGTCTGCGTACGTATTAATAATATCCCGTAAATGCGAGCGTATTATAATATACCCGTGAGATATTATATTATTTTTGACGCGGGCACGCGTCCGTCGTGGCCCATTCATAACGACGCACCGGGCCGGCGGCCGGTTTCCTGCAGCGTCGTACGCTCATAACACGTCATACAGCGTGTATACACCCAGTATGCGTTCGTGTATCATTCCATCGGTATGATAATAAATCGTCGAGGGTGTGTATTTGAGATATTTTTTTCGAATCGGGCTGAGGCGTTTTCCTCGTGCGCGATTTCACTTTTTCTCGTGATATTAAGTCTTTGATCACCGACAACATTTACAGCTATTCGATGATGCAGGTACAAACTACCACTGCACGGTTAATCGCCAAGACCAAATGCTTCGGACTTGGAAACAGGTCGATAGTATCAACTTGATACGTATCGTGAAATACTTGACACTAATAATATCTCGAAACAATCATATTAAACTTCTTTGATGTTCATCATCAGGCCCGTCGCTAGGGTACAAGCAAGCCATGCGTTGCTTTAGGGCGGCAAAATATTTTAAGGAAATCGAGGCGGCAAAATTAAATTATTGAATCTTCAAAAAATACTTCTCAAGGTAAAAAAATCTCGAGTATATTTACAGTTATCAACTTTAGAAAATCTATCTTAATATTGCGACCAGTTTAAGAATCGTTCTGATGACTCCAGTGACTGTAGCGTCTGCTGGAAGAAGTTTCTTTAAACTGAAACTTACGAAAAATCATTAAATTTTATCCACCGAAGCAAAGTCGGCACAAACTTGAAAAATTTAGTACGAGATTCAGCAACAAAAAAGGCAAGAAAAATTAATTTATAATGCCGCGCTACAATTTCAAAAAGCTATTATAATTATTATAAATATTTTTCTCATTTTGATTTTTATTCAAACAAATAGTACCTATGTGTATGATGTATACTCGTGTTTTATTCTAATTTTTTTTAACTTGTATATTTATTTATGGTTTTTTCAAATTCAAATTTATGAACCAACAAATTGACACATATTTGTTAATTTCAATATTATTCATGTACCTGTTTAATTTAGTATTTAAGAGCAGCATTCAAATTTTCGCTTTAGGGCGGATGATATCTTACAACGGGCCTGTTCATCATATAGAACTTAGAAATACTGAAATTTCGAGTTAGGTACAGATGAAGCCCACTCGTCTCTTTCTATAAATACGCCCCGGTTACAAAATATAGTATTATGCGATTCAACAAAAAACTACGAGGTTTCAGTTTTTACTAACATGTATATTGTTCGCCGATTTAGAAGGATGGACGCCACCTACTTCAAACTGCAGTCCTCTATAATATATTATAATATCCCGTCGCCACTGGCGGTGATATCAACGAACCCTGCATCTCCCGCCGGCGGACACGGTCACCCATATCGTCGGGCTTACTTGGTCGTCGGTCGGACGAACAGGGGGTGTAAGGCAGACGCTGCCGGTCGGCCTGTCAGTTGCAGTCCGAGTGTTACGCTAGTTATTTGACGAAGCCACGCGCACATCCCGGTCGGTCGTACGACTTTGCACCGAACCCACGATCGCGATGATAATTGGCCTCGTATATGTATATATATATATTCAAATTTACTAACGATCATCGGTCATTTCAATAAACACGCTCGCGTGATTTCATCGTTTGTGAATGTACACACGGGTGTGAAGGTTTATAGATTTTTTTTTCTGTAGGTTCCAAAATTGGCTCCTTGAAAGTCGCCACACGATCTCTGCAATAACGAGACACCTCTATAATAATTGTATATCAAAAGAAATATAAAACTACAGTCTTAGTTGTGAATGATTTTTTTTTTGTAGAGCTTGAATTTATTTCGAAAACAAATTCAAGTCGTATTATGTTCGTGGAAACGCTTTTCCACGTGTTAGCGCAATTAAATAAATAATCAAAAATAGTAGAAAAGTAATATTGTTTCCAACTTTAAAATCCAACTCGTAAATGTTTTATTTTATAAAAATAAACAAACGATTTCTCGACTAATTTCTTTTCCGATTCACGGACAACAAAGTACCTATTACCATCGATTATAAAATAGATTCTATAATCAATGCTACCAACATTAAAATTCGCTCTTTTCTTCAACTTTCTTTAACCAGAAATTCGTAAGTTATAATGGCTAGTACATATATTTCGGTCGTAAGTTTAAGTTCTTATCTAACTTAAAATTTAACATGTGAATTTATATTTCATTTAATATTTTTATCTTTTTATATAAATAAGTGATTTTAATGTAATAAACTCGAGTCGACTTTTTACAACTGGTGAGTTGATAATTTAACCCTTTTCATTTTATAATAGGATTATCGTTTTAGTCAAACGAAAGGACCTACTCATGTGAGTATGTACCTGCACACATTTGAGACCACTATTTGAATTATTATAGTTTATCTATATTATTATGAATCATATTTTGTATACATTTATAAAATATATTATGTACCTACTATTCGATTGAAATAATGTACTATACTGTTGTATTCAATTACAGTATTTTATTTTTCATGTACCCGAGTAAATTTTATAATAGCTGACGTCTAAAAAAATATGCATTAAAGCAAATAATTTAATTACGAGCTGATCCATACATTTACCAACGTACAAGAACAAAATAACTATTAGAGTTTATTTTCGGTAATTAGTAGGTACCAACAGTGCCAGTAAATTAAGTAAAATATTCATCTGACTAATTTTAACATATTGTATAAAATGTTTATATCTATCGTTCTTATTACATATCACTCATATATCATACTTAAACTTAACATCGTAATACAGTATAACATATAATTGTTATAACAATAAAATGCAAGGGCAACGAGTGTGATTATCTGCGTAACTCTTACTCGAGTGAACTTTTTGTTGCAATACAAAAAAAAAACGAAAAAGAAAATTATCCGATACACTTTGAAAATATTTTCGCGTGTTTACGCGTTTAAAAATGTGTCAACACACGTTACATGTGTTATATTATTCTCATCGGCGTCCGAAAATGTGTGAAGCACGATCGTAGTACCTACGGTTGCAGTGCGCACAAAACACATTCGTAGTTTTCGCCGACGACGTGCTGCAAACATCCGCGTACCCTGTACACGACGGTCGGCCGTAATAATTGAAAACGTACACATAATCCAGTTCCCGGGTTATAAGTGTATTTAATAACACGCGGGCGACGTATACTGATTTAACTATATAATTACGATTTATACGAACTATACACGAGTCGTGCAGAATTCCGATACACGCGTGGAATGAAGTGATTGTTATTGCCGTACGGACTCGGCATAACGGAGCCGTGCACGGACGAAAACAACATATTATTCCGCGCTACAATTACCGTGAGAACCCGTGTTTATTATTTAACTCTTAATTCGCTTCATTTCGTATTCTCGTTCAGACGCTTTTTTTCTCTCTCTCACTCTATCCCTCCGCTCTCACTCTGCCCCCGCTCTCTCTCTCTCTCTCTCTCTCTCTCTCTGCCGGTTAAACTCTCGATTTTTCCGACGCGGTTTCACGTTTATATACCTGGTATACTGCACAGCAGTGTTGGAGGTACAATACGCGTTTCGTATCGACGCGCCTCCGTCATCGGCATAAGCGTGCGCAGACTTTATTGGCAGGGGGGGGGGCAAATTTTTTTTCACCGTTATGTGGAAATATTTTTTAGGAGAAGATATAAATAGGTTTACTTCATTATTATAACATATTGTATTCATCAATATCATCTGTATTACGTAATGTATTATTTATTACATGTTTATGTACAAATATATGTTAATATTATAAAAACAAAAAGTTATGATAACTATAAAATACAAATTGTTGAGTAGTATGATTATTTAGAATTTTAATTTTATAGCACCATTCTGTGATGGAGGAGTTTCATTCTCGGAGGGAGTTAATATTTTAAATTGTCGAATCACATCAGTATAAGCTTTTGGTTTGAAAAATGCAAACAATGTAATCTGCTTGTTTTGAGCCATTTTATAAAAACTAATACTAATACGATTTCACAATAAAAACAAAAAAAAAAAAAATAAAAACTCAATAGTCGCCAATCGCCAATATTAATATTTTCGTTTGCGCTTATCGGCTATCGACATAATATTATTCTGTTTTATAATTATTGTAATCACCAGATACGAATATTGTCACTATACGAAACACAAATAGGCGGTTATAAAGAACTCTTTAAAATCGTGGTTTATAACCGATAACTTGTTTGTCTCGGTATCATTGGTAACTATAATTCTGAACTGATAATTTTCCCATATCACAGGTTCGTGGTAAATTGTTACCCTATTTATAATTTATATCAGTCACAAACTCTCGAACACGATTATCCAAGTGGCAAGTAATATTGATTTGCAAAAAAGTTCGGCCCGCAAGGGGGGCAGTCCCCCCCGGTGCGCACGCCTATGGTCATCGGTATAGTCCGCCGCCGCGTTTACACCGCATCCACGTCGAAACACGACGGGCCGACGACGACGACGCGACGTTCCGATTTTCAGCGCAACACCGTGAAAGTGTACGGAGTATAACGGGTTTTTTTTTTTTTTTTTTTTTTTTTTTTAAGATTTGTGTTCGGCGGTAAAGTTATACCGGCGGAGATAAAAACCGTCGGGCGGACAGATTATAATAATTATTACACGTCCACAAGACGTAATATAATATGGCATCTACAACCGGAGAGCTGCAGCAGTGCAGTGTACCTACTGATGATAATATAATATTTTGCGCTCGACGAGCTTGAAAAACTTTCGTACTTGAACTTTGTAAAATCAAAACGTTCGTATGCACAACGCGTGTGTACAAACACTGTCGGGCGATATTCGAAGAAACGTCGTATCGATTGCGTTGTAGGAAATTTGGTAATCACGTTTAACGTACGTCTTTCCCGTTACTTTGTAGAGTTTCACAATGAATAACGATAATAGTAACGTTTATTCTTATGTTTTCGTATACATACATTGAGAAGAAGTATGGAAAAAATCAATATTCGGTGCACATCACGGCCGAGACGCGAAGAAAAGTAATAATACTACCTATACGTTAATACACGCCAGCCGCGACTTTCGCGTTTCCGACGATAAAGTTCCGAGGTCGTAACTACAGGGTGTACCTGTACACGGGATGTATAGATATAAACTA
This sequence comes from Therioaphis trifolii, assembly GCA_027580255.1. Lineage (NCBI taxonomy): Eukaryota > Metazoa > Arthropoda > Insecta > Hemiptera > Aphididae > Therioaphis > Therioaphis trifolii. The sequence goes on from CM050404.1 coordinate 24,018,476, forward strand.
GCTGCAGTATGTATTGAAAATAATATTTACGGTGTGCATTATTATACATAAGTCGGGTTACGATATCGTTACACGTAGGTACCTACAGGTACTGCCTCCCTCCTTACACGAGAAGACGGTATGGAAAAAAAAAATAAGATAAAAAAAAAAAGAGAAAATCGCGCGATAATTTAATAATCGCACGGTGCGATGCTGCGTTTTCCTTTCCCCACCTCGCGCATTATTATTATTATTCTCTTCTCCAGACGGCGCGGCGGCGGCGTCGAAGAAAAACGCGTAAGAGAGAAGGACGGGGGAGGGAAAAAAACAAGAGAGGAATATATGTATATATATATTTATATACATGCATACATTTGACACGAGAAGAAGAAGAAGATGAAGAAGAAGAGGAATAATATTATAAGAACGCCGTCGCGGGCCGCCGCGGCGCGTCAAGACGGATGGGCGGCTGTGCGAGTCGCGCGCGGATGTGACGGGCGTCGTCGTCGGACGCGGTAGAGAGGGTTGCCGAGGGGGGCTGCCGGAGGGGGGACACGAGACGTACGAGAATATATGCGGTCAGCGTGTGCGCGCCGATATACGAGTGTGCGCGCGTATTTTCCCCCCACCGTTGTCGACACCGCCCCTCTCACACGCACACACACTCATGTAAACACACACACACACACACACGTTCACACACACACACACACACATATGTATTATATACATTCGCGCGCGCGCATATACACTTCACACGCACACACACACACACACACGCACACAACAATACACTCGTCTTCGTCTTACCTACGTGTGTCGACGGTGATAATAACAATAATAATAATAATAATAATATATTATTTTACACACACACACACGTACGTTATTATTACATTGTGTGTGTGCGTTTGAGCGCGCGCGCGCGCGACCGCCCGCCCGTGAGTTCGCGAGAGCGCGTGCGAGTGCGTGCGTGCGTGTGTGGGTATGTGTGCGTATTTTTTCCGGCGCGTCACGCAATACTATCCCCGGACCGAGGCGTATCGCCGTTCGCGCCGTCGCCGCCCACGCCGGGCCCGCCGGCCAACTACAGCGGCGGAGACTCCGGACGAGCCGCGCCCGCCCAGCCCGAGCGTCACGGCCGGGTCCCCCGCCGAAAGCTCGTCGCAGCAGCCGCCGCGCCGCCGCCGCCACCGCCGCCGAGCGTTTCGACCTGCAACGCCGGCGGCGGCAGCCGCCGACGATCGCGCGCGCGTTTGACTTCGACGAGACGCCGTGCCGCCGCCTCCGGTTTTGTTCTTTCCCGTAAATTATTATTATTATCATCATTATCATTTTTATTATTATTATTATTATTATTATTGTTATACACCTGATGCTGATACTGCGTACTCATTGTCGCGCTCTCAAATTACATAAAATAACGGCGGACGTCGTAAATGTATACTTACGTATAAATATGTACTTATATGACTATGAACTGTGGCGGCGGATGTTTTAAAATTCTCAATACTTATAGATTGATAATGAAATTTCATACGGTTCGTAATAACTAGGGCTGGGATTTTAATGCCCTAAAAAATCCCTAAAATGCCCTAAAAAAATGCTATGATGATCTAAAAATTGTTTTATTTTTGATAATTTTAGTGCAAATTACAATAAAAAGTTTTAAAAAATGCATTATAAAAATATATTACAAGTGTAAACTGTACATACATAGTTTTAGAATAAATCTTAAAATAAGTTTTTTACGAATTACGAGTACCTACTTATAATCTGTTATATTTATTTAGAAACCATGTTGGTGTAAAAATCTTAAAATAAAATTTCAAATTCATACACTTGGTTTCCAAAAACTCAAAAAATGCTCCGAAAACTCTAAAATTCCCTAAAAAATTAAGAAAATGACCTATAAACTAAAAAATGCAAAAAAATGCAAAATAAACTTTCTTATTCTCATTCAAATGTACATAAAACAAATTTGTGACAAGACGAGCATTGCTCAGTAAGCTCTGGAAAACAATGCAAAGTGCGTCTAAATCCCAGCCCTAGTAATAACCAATAGACGGATGTAAAAAAATTTAAACTTGGAACGCGTTGTGTGAAAAACATTATCCTAACATATACAGTCGCTGTGTACATGAAACTTTGAAAATGTTTCGAAAAATATTATACACGTGGCGAAATTGACGAAATATTCCTTGAGAAAACAATACAAAAAATTGTATCGATTAGGATTGATCTATTCGCTTTTGAACGTTTCAAAGACAAGGGCGATTCACGTTTTTCGATCGTTTTATACCGTCTTCCGGCCCGTTTTATAAAGAATCCGGTTCCTCCCTTTGTACGACTTCATACGTACACTTCAGAACACTGCGTATACACTGAGCTCGCGCGAAACGCTGCCGGTACTCCTGTATACTTTACAGGCGATATGTACACAAAGATGCCCCGGTGATTCGACCTCTCGTGAGATTGGTAATCGATGGTTTTTTACATTGTTCTTTCTCGTTTGAAAATAATTTCAGTTTACTACTTTTACGTTCTACAAAACATCAACATAATTTTAAAACCGAATAATTGCGACAGATAATCATTTACGTCGATCTAGAAATAAAGCAATCGTTGAATGTTATGCAAAAAAACAACTAAATAGTTGCTAAATAAAAATAAAAAACTTAAAAAGCGAACATTTTACATTTTATTTACTTTTTTTTTTTGTGAGATTTTTCACAAAACTAATATCGTTAAAAACAATAAATAAGACAATAAAATAAAAACGTGTTCGAGTAAATTTTGGTAATTACCACGGACGCTTTCAAGGGACGCGAACACCATGGCCTCGTGACGTCATATCATATTCTGGCGCCTGTGCGTGCAAATATATCACAATGCGTAATTATGTGCAGCGTGTGAAAGCACACGATATTATCACGCATACACACCGGTCAGTGGCGGATCCAAGGGGAGGCGAAGGAGTATTTGCCCTCCCCCCCAAGCTACCCATCGTAATACACTAACACCAAAAATACCTAATTTTATCAATGGAATATTGAAAAATATTTTTACTTATACTAGGTATGCCTATCGTTGGAGCTTGATCGTTTTCGTAAACATTGGCACTCATAGCTTTTTCTCACATATATACGTACATTCAGTCAAATTATATCGCACTTTTGCTCTCCTCCCCCAAATTAATTTCTGGATTCACCGCTGACACAGGGTGTACGTCGATGGTGTGACTGCAGCGATGTTACGACGTTGCAAGCGAATCCTTAACGAATTCGTATATTCGCCGTGTATTGCGTTTATGTGAGCCACTCGGTATTTGTAACGTACGACATTTCACGCGCGGTGTTCTCGTCACGAATCCCGTCGTCGGATACTTTCCACTTTTAGTTTTTAAAATCTTGTCGAGTCCTGAGGTGGCTCGCAAAGTTCTACGGTGTTGTCCGTGCGATTCCTATGCACATACAACTGAATAACAAAATATCACGTGTGTTATCATGAAAATAATTATAATAATCATAATAATTATAATAATAACTAGGGCTAGGATAGTATAGGATTTTGCATTTTTTTTTAGGATTTACAGGACATAGCTTTTCAAGCACAAAATGTGATTTGGTCATATACGAGTCCAAATATATAGTTTTTATTTTGCTTTTTTTTGCATTTTTTGTACTTTTATGGATTTAGGGTCATTTTGTAGCATTTTTAGGTCATTTTTTCAATTTTACGGGAATTTTTTATACTTTTTTGAAATCTAGGTTATATTTTTATACATTTTCATTTACACTAGATTCTCGATAAAAGTTTTGAATTTGTAACAGAAATAATATCATATTCAATATTTCAATAATAGAGCTAGTACGAGTATAGAGAATAATCCTCGATACCACGAGTTATTTTAATCGTTGAATTAAATGCCAGTGATGTGGAGAGTACAGTGTGTAGTAGTCACGTCATAATAGTGCATGATAAGTCCAAACTTCAAACTTTATTATTCATATCAAGAAAATCCTAAATTAACATATTTTTTGCTATTTTTTTTATAATATTATAATTTAAATAATTTTGACCAAAATATTAATTAATAACCCAGATAGCACAAAAATATTTTTTTGATGATATATTAAGATTCTTTTTGTAATAATATGATTTAATGAATGTTTTATTTTCCTACTTTTTTGATTAAAATAATGTTTTTTTAATGTTTTTATATTGTTAGTTGGCCAACAAAGTATTATTTTATTAACTGTATAATTAAAATGTTTATATGATATTTTTTCATATATTATAATAACATTTTGAATAAAATGTTTTTTAAGTATTATTCAATCATTGATGATACAACATTTCTTCTTTTGTTTCATAAATAAGCATGATAAAACATTTTAATTTTGATCCTAAATTGATTATTAGTTATTACTTATTACAAATATATACTGGATTATAGAAATTCCTTGAGATTTTGCATCAAAGGTTCATATGTTATAATAAATACTAGTTGAGTGTAGTATAATATATTTATTAATAGATTGATTTTTATACATTTTAAAATAAAAGACATATACTTTATTCATTAATTAAATCACATTACATATTAATTGTTTTAAAATAAAAAAACACATCGTAAGTAACTATTCTTTTTAGCACATTCAAAATATTTAAAAAATAAAAAAAATCGAAAAAAAATACATCAAAATCATTGATAATATCCTTTTTTAGTATGTAAAATAGAAAAAAGTATATAATATAAATTATTAAACAAAATAAAATGTATTTAAAAAATTTTAAATAAAAAACCTATTTGTAGTTAATATCCTCCTTTTACCATGTTTAATATGAAGACAAAAAAATATATTATAATTATATGTATATATGTAAGTAATAATTATTTAAAATGTAGTATATATTATTGAATGTATAATATAAGATAATTAATTACATACAGAAAATCTATACACAACAGTGATCTCGGATTGATATGGGGTTTTTGGGAAGAGTTAGAGAATAAATTTTATGATCTTTCAGTGTGGGCATGCGCAATACAACTTGCATTTAAAAATGTGTATTTATGTTTTTCCTAACTCCTCCCAAAAACTTCATATCCATCTGAGGTCCCTGGACTGAAATAGTTATTGTGTTGCCTTTAAAAGGAAAACTACTGTATATAATTATATTAAATGTAACATTTTTAAAATAAAAAAATAAAGACATTGTAATTAGTAGCTATTATCCTATTTAGCATGTTCAACATTTGAATAGTTAAAAAAGAATTAAAATTGAAATAAATATAAATCATAATCAATTATCATCAAAGAAATTATTTGTTTTCGCAATGTTTTTCTTTTCAGTAATTCTTCGAAATTTTGCACCAGCAATAAATATACGTATTGATTGTTCAACATCTACTTGTTCAAATTTTGAAAATCTTTTTATTTTCTTTATTGCATCTAAAAAAATCACATTACACTTTACAAGTTTATTGTAATTAGGTATACAAGATACATGACAAATGTTGAATAACTAGTATTTTACTATCTTGAACTATTTCGATAACTGTCTACTATAAAAGTATAATAACATTCTTACCAAAAATTATTGAACAAGACTTCAACGTACAAAACACCTTTTTTTGTTTCTGACCTTTGTAACTGTATTGTTCTAGTAAAATATCACAAAACAGATAACGCATTATTGTTCTTACTGTACTAGGTAATGTATTTCTCCCAAATCGACTCAATTCAACAACCTGTTTTAAAAATAAAATATATACCTACTTAATACAATAATATACAATTCGAAATATAATGTATTAAAAAGTGGTGATAGATATTATACCATTTTATTTTGAAAAACAATTTCTTTCAGTTTGTCTTCAAAAAGAAGTAGCCCATCTTCATCTTTTAGTGGAAGTTGATTATTAATAGATATTTGGAAATCATCCTCATCGTTAGTCATAGATATTTGTTGTTCTTTATTGCCAAAATTATTTGAATACAAATCTTCATGCATTTTATCCAGTTTTTCAAATAATGACTTTATATCATACTTAATGTTAAGAATATTTCTGTCAATTTTATTTAATGTATCTATATCGAACATAAAACAATTTATGATTTACAAATAATATCAACTTATTTTACAGTTTATAACAAATGAAAAAAAATATTTCATATTTATAGGTACACTAACATAATTATTTGTGTATTTAAATTAAATCTCTACTTATTTATTTAAATTAAAATTAATACTTATATTTAGACTATGTAAAAATTACTTTTAAAATAGGAAATTTACCGAAATACAAATTATATTTTATGTATATGAAATACTCTTAAAAAATATTCAGCTTTATTATATATACAAAAATGAATTAGTCGTGGTGTTTTGACCTTGAAGCTTTTGCCTAGCAGCAAAAAGGAATAAAACATATGATTTACAATATGCAATTCATAACATTTATGTGCTTTTGTAATCTACTAACGTTTTGTACCTTGTAATTAAAAAATTGGTAATTGGTTTATTTATAATTATAAATCCAAGTTCGTATAACTATACTAGAAACACACATTTATGGAATCTCTTAAGATAACTTTTTATAGGTATTATAATCTTAATAAGTGAAAATATATTTAATGTATATTTATATACATTTATTGTATTAGGTATTAATATATCATAGTGTCACACAAAATATGTCAAGTGTATCGGTAAATCATTGCCCCTTATATTAGTGGTCTAAATTAGATTATAAAAACTTGAAAAAAAAAAAAAGAAATATAAATTATAATATTATACATCTATAAAACCTCATTAGTACAAAAATTATTAATAAATACAAAAATATAGCTTTAGGATACTTTAATGGATTAAAATAAGTGAAAAGTCAAATTTAACTTACGACTGATTGCATCAGATGGCAATTGTGTATTCATAGGAGACATACTATAGTTTTTAGTTGCATTTGATGCGACTTTTTCAATATTATGAACCTTAAATGGTGATGATAAAGTATAAATTATTGTTTCTGATTGACCAGATTTGTTTGAATCTAAAAGGGCATTTCAGTCAATATAATAATTGGGAAATACATACAATAATCAATAATGTACATTAATACATAATTATGCAATAATATTCGGTACAGTAAAACATTTATAATAATATATTACAGCATCAGCATGGGCAACAAAAAAAATGTGTATTACAGCCAAAGAACTTTGCCCAATAGAAAGTTTTATAACTTGATAATGGTTCTCAAAAATATTTTATTAAACAGGAAATCTTGTAATGGATGTTGTAATTGTTATTCACATAAATAATTAATTTACAATATTTACCAATAGATTTTTCTATAGATGTTGAAGGATTTGGGTTAACCAGCTCATTTGTTTTATCATCAAAGATAAGTTGTTTCCTAGCACTTACAGTTTCAGGTCCACTATTATTGCCATAATTTCTTTTTGTTGATCTATGGTCTAGAAATATTAATGAATATAATACTTTCAGTTTAATAAATTGAATAAAGATAAAAAATATTAATAGTTATAAAATTTTAACTTATACTTCTATTACAAAATAAAATTTAGGTATATACCTACCTATTAGATATAGTATGTAACTGAGATCGAGTAAATTATCAATTTACCATAATACTCATAACAATTTCATTACAAAAATGTAGTTAACAATTAATAATAAATTATAAGTCAGTATAAATCAATTAGTCTAATATTATAATATATTTTTCATTTTAATTATTATTTTCAATATTAAATAGGTAAATAATCGTAAATATTCTTTGGCCAGTGCAAAATAAATTTTTTTAATAAGTAATTTAAATTAATTATAATCTTTAAAATAAAGCAAATGAAACAGCACAGATATTTCACAGTTATTTTGGTCATAATAATATCATAAAAATCTATAAGTTTTTATCAAGTATTAAATATAATAACCTATTCAACATGGGTTTTATTAGGTTACATACATTTTTGTCCCATCATCTTTTGTCAATTAATGAACCATCAATAACCAATATAAAGAGTGATCTGCACACTTGTGCCATATGGATCACTTATATTGAATATAGTATAGTAGAGGTAGAGTGAAGAAAATGTTAGCGAAATTATATAATAGGTATATTTTAGAAAATATTAATTGAAAAAAAAATGTAAATAATTATTTACCTATGTAATGAATACTTAAAATTGTATATAAAATAATCTGTAAAAATATAAATATCATCATTATTTATTCAAACCTATTACCTGAGAAGTTAATCGGGTAAAAATTTGGATCTTTGTCAGAGTCGTCTGCTTCTTCATCAACGTGATTAGTTACTCCATCTTAAAGTTTATTTTAATTAATCAACATGTATTACTATTTATGTATAAATATTGGGTATTACATTTTAATTTTCATTAACATCTACTATAGAATAGTTCACTTACTTCTACTACCACAAGAATCAGGACTCCAAGGACTAAATTTATCTTCTTGAATCATTTTTTTTTTTTTCAATTTGTTGCTACTCTTTTTTTCCAACTTCAATTCATTTGCAGAAGATAAGTTAGATGTATCCTGAGCTGCTGAAACTTTTTTTCTAGCAGCAAGATAGTTATCTATAAAAGTAAAAATTTAGTTAAGTTATTGATATAAATGCATTTGAACTTACTTTTTAATATTGTACAATTAAACATACTTTATGGTTTATTTTAGGTACCTAATAGATTATTCTAAAAAATGTGAAAATAAATATTTTATACCTACCAACATCTTTACATAATTTTCGAGCAGGCAAATAGGTAAAATCATGTTTATTTGGCAAAACCCTGTGTTTAATATATTTACTAACATTTGTAGTGTTAGGCCAAGCACAAGTATGGTTTTTAAACCATGTTGATGGAACTACTTCTACAGCATTTTCCTCTTCAAAGACAACGATTGACCATAACTTGTTCATTATATAGTACGTATATATTTCTATAACGTAAACATTAAAAAAAAGAAGAAATTATTGCAATTTGTATTTCATATATTTTTATTATCTATAAACATAAAAGAAATACATTTTGTATCTTTAATAATATATAATATTAATCATCACGGTTTCTCCAATAAAATTACACAGATATTGATATAATGGTATATACACAGATTTATACAAATATTCTTATATTAAAAAGACAAATATTTTAAAGTTGATGAGCCTAAACACAAAATAATTCCATGAAAAATAATTTAACAAAAAACATAAAATAAAATAATAATATCTTTTATACATAATAAATAGGTAAAACATACAATTTGTTTAAGGAATATTAGTAATTGTATGGATGAGTGGAATAGCTATTAATACATTATTGAAAGGTATAAGAAACATTTTATTTTTTATTTCACTTAAATGGTATTGAAAATATAATGGGGATAATTTATTGTTAAATGTATAGATATTTAAAATAGTAGAACTGATCGGTTTATTATACAAGGGATTTACATTTAAAAATTGTTTACAAATTAATATTATATCATCATGATCTTTATTATCAATTTTAATTATATTAAACACTTTAATAATACAATTGTCTTTAGTCAACAAATAAGAATCTGCATCAATATTAATTTTAATGATAAATTTACTTAATTTTAATGTTGTAAATTGATGTGAATTTACATGAATATTGTCTAAAAGCGGACCTTTACTATGAGAACCAGTACAAAAATTTTTTTTTTTTTTCAAATCATTATTTGAATTCAATGAATTTACTTCATTTATTCTTTTAATAACCTGCTCTAGTGGCTTATGTGGTTTTCTTAGTGTTCTTTTAATGGTGGACATATAATTTTCAAAAGGATATGCAGAACATTTATCCAATGCACCAAATGACTTATAGTCATCATGTATATGTAATAAACCATGAATATTGTGAGACATAAAATGACAGCCGTACAAAATCTCAAATTGTTTTACAAAATTGTCCAATAATTTTTGTGTGATGCCAATCAAATGAAAACTATTAGGACTCAATAATATTAAAAATGATATACTTAAATTTAAAAAATGTTTCCATTGTTCATTGGACAAAATTGGTTTAAGGACTATAGGTCCAACATATAAGAGAAATGTTCGAAACTCTGTAGCTTTCCATCTACTAATTTGATCAAATCCTCTTGGCTTTCTCGCTATTTCACTAGGAGTATTAACTTTCAGTCTTTCCAATAAAACAGATATTTCTTTAACTTTCCATGAAGGATATCTTACTCTAATAGGACCTTTTATCCATAGTAATATTAATTTTTTTACTACGCCTAGGCACACCAAATGCATATAGTCTAAAGGAAATGATGTAATAATATTTAAATTAGGTATAGTATATAGCATTGAAATATTACCTACATGATGTTCTTCATTAGAGCGATTAACATAATTGTCATGTGTTCTATTAGGTGGACGGTTGGTTGGAATTATATATGGAAAACAAACACGATTTAACCTATATTCCCCATCTTGTTCACACCTTGTACAAGAATAAAATCCGGAATGACCCTTAATGTTAAGTACAAAGGACTTGGCCGGAGCATCACACACAAATGTATTAAAAGAAACGTTATATAGTTTATTGTTAATATTTAAACCATTTTCAACCAATGCCTTAGCTTCTTCAATAAATTTATTTAAAAATATATTACTATTAGCAGGTTTTTCTTGGCCACAATAAATTCCTATAGGAAATACATTCTCACTATTAGGGCGTAAATAAGCCAATATTGGCCAAAATTGTGTAGGACTACTTTTAAATAATGGCAACCCATCAATACCTATCACAATATTAATACAGTTACCATCACTAAGAGATTTTGGAATATTTTGTAATATACCATTGGTAATCCCAAAGTGATAATATGTGCCAGGTTCAACAATATGTACACGAGAATGATCTATAGCTGGTATAGTATGCATTAAAGTTCTTGAATCTTTTGGTAATGAATTGAAGCATTTGTGACTTTTAAGTATACATAATAAACCATTAAGTGCAATTAAAGGGACGTTAAACTTAACTGCCCATTTCCTAATTAGTAATTTAAAGTTAAATAATTCATCAAAATCCATACAATATTCATCCGATGAAGAACTACAATTTGACTCAAAAATGCTGGATGAATTAAAATTAAAATCTAAGGGTATATTAGAATTATTACAATTTATTGGATCTACAAAATTTGCATTTAAGTTATCAGGTGATAATTCAGGCAAAGAATGATCGATTTGAGAAGTTTTTAAATTGGAACTAAATTCTGGAATTATATCAAACAATGAAGACCTATTAGAACTAATAATAAAATTATTTTGAACTTGTTCCTGAATACGCCTTCTTGTAGTTCTGCTACTCAAATTTGATTTTTTTTCGAATGACATTCTTCTGAAATTTAAATACACAAATTAGGTAGGTATAGTCAACCATTGAATAGGTATCTATTTTTAAAATCGGATTTAAAAGAGACATTATAGTATACAGGGCGATTCTTTAAGCATGTTTATGTTTGAATTATACATATTATATTCAAATTCTGAGTTTTAGAATTTTTAAGTGTAATTTATCACTATATTTTCGAGTACATATATTTTTCACAACATTTATAAGGTGTACACTATAAAGATATCAATTTGATTTTTCAAAGAGAACTTCCAGAGTTATTAAACTTTCAATACTAAGGATAAAAAAAAATTATACCAAGGTACATAGATGTCAACATTAAAATATACTTAATTTATTAGGTACTTATATGAATAAATGAACTCTAAAAATAATATATAAAATTTCCTAAAATATATAAATAATGTACCTCGATGTACCTATAAGAAGAATGTCATTTGAAAATTGGAATCTTGCCTAACATTAATATAAAATAAACAGGTACCTACATATTATAATATCAACATTATTATATCACTTACCAAATATAAAGTAATTCCACGAAAATAATATAAAATATAATATTTTATAATCCGACAAGTAGATAATAGTTGAACAATAAAATTATTCACTTTATGGTTCTGCAGTCACCATAGGAACACCGAGCACAACTGGCCAAATAATCAAAATTTTGAACAAACGATCCTAATAAAAAAAACACTTATTATTAGTAATTGTAAAAGTGTAATTAGTAATTGTAAAACTTAAATTATAATATTATGAAAAATCTATTTTATTGAACATGCAATTTAGTTATTCCTGACATTTGACATTAAAAAAACTAAAAAGTGAAAAATTATATTTTTAGGTATATAGGTATGTAATAATATTAATTTACTTACCAAACAAAATTATTTCACCACGGAATATAACAAGTACCTCCTATTTGTATTTTACTATTATAGCAAAGAATATAATAATGAATTCAACAGTCAACACAGACACTGAGACAGTGAGACTAGAGAGAAGAGACACAGTCCACAGACGTCGTCTAAAAAGAGATTGTGACATGAGAATTGACAAATGACAAATGACAATCGCCAAAAAATAAACAATAAGTCAATGTAACAACACGGATTTAGGGAATTTCAAATTATAAAATTTCCACCGGACAAACTGATAACAGCGATAGAAATTATATTTAGAAACGACGCGCGGCGCGACGTACTATTACATAATCAATATCATAATATTATCGTTGATTCTTGGCTATTTTTATCGAACGCCCGACGCAACGAAACGGCGAAACATATATAATATTTATCATTATATATATATATATATATATATATATATATATATATATATATATATATATATATATATATATATATAGTGCCGGGAAGCCGATAAGCTGATAGCTTCGGCCTACGATCTAATAAATATTAAATACTGTGTATTGTATTTACATTTTACGTACACTTCTTAAAATCTTAATACTTATTTTCTTTGATTATTCAATTTTTACTATTATTTATTAGGTAAATATTCTTACTTTTTATTTGTAAATGTAATACTTAGAAAACATAAACTGATCACTATATTCACTATAATTATATTGCTTTAAATAGTTTTATGAAAACTATTTTAAGCGTAATTTTAATTATTTCATAACATGTACCTATATACCTATAATGTTTATTCGTAGTAGTATTAAATATGAATGGAATTAATAATATTATTATGAGCTACCGCAACATAGTTTCACATACATATTATATTATGTCTGTTTGGCAACGGCCGGTAACCAATATATTATATAATATTATTCTCCATATTCTCCTTTAAAACTAATACGAGTTTCCCGAAAATTGTTACCAAGTCCATTTGATTTGTCAGCTTCAAAAACCCATACATACCGGCCAACTCTCGAAAAAATCGTTAGAGTCGTTTTCGAAATAAGATGACTGAAAAAACATACATACCTACCTTCAATTTTTACTCGTTTATAATAGAATAAATATACATATTCATATAGAAATCGGGGCAAGTTTTATATTAAAACTTTAAATAGCTGCATAATAATTTGCCTTTTGGTTATATTTTTGAAATGTTGTATAATTGTTTAGATTATAAAAATATAATGATCATATTTTTTTAATATTCTTTTATTATTCTATTAATGATCTCATACTATTAACATATGCAAAATATTATTCAAACAATTCATATTTTATAACATAATGATTATACATTCTGAATATTCTTTTATTATTTCATCAATAATGTCATATTATTAACTTATTCAGAATATCATTCAAACAATTCATATTTAATAACATAATGACAATATATATTGAATATTATTTTATTATTTCATTAATGATGTCATAATATTAATAATTTCATAATATTATTTTGAAAAATAACTATTTGACATTATATTGATATTTATTTTAAAACATTATTTTTATAATGAAAATATGATATAAATAAAATATTATCATTACGAAAATGCTATCTGGGAAGTAATAATTTAATAATTATAATGCATTTTTATAACATTTTAAAATCATTTTTTATCTTTTGGGCATTTTTAAGGTCATTTTTAGGTTATTTTAACGTAATTTTTTTAGGTTTTTCGGGTCATTAAAATCCTAGCCCTAATAATAACAATAATATAAGGCATCACTACCGGCGTCGTCGTCGGGCTTATCGAGCGTGGCTACCTGTGCGATTTACATCATAAACGATCGCATGCCTCCTTCCCCTCGACCCGCGGCGTTCTTCGCCGTTCTTCGCCGTCGGCTGTGGTATAGAGGTGACCGTCGGGTGGCGACGGTGCAGTCTGCGAAATATGATTTATATTTTTTTTCTTTTTTTTTTCTTGTATATAAAAATTTATATGACAATACCATTATTATATCATATACATCCGAGTTTCCGCAAGCGATCTTCGCGATTTCCTCAGGCCGTCGTAACTCGCCCTGTATTCACGTTTAGAATAGTGTGAGATTTTCCGCGACGTTTTCCATATTACACTTTTTGTTCTCCGCTATATAGTGTTCGTCGTTCGTTATAATGGGTTTTTCATTTCTCAACGGAATAATCGACGTCATTAACTCGGAAACGAACCGACGTTAATTTTTAAATCACTGCTCGAAACGAAAGTGTTTTTCCGGGAAAATTTTCTTCGAGTACCCACGGCAAAATTAACCGATAACAATTGCGATTGATGAGTGTATCTATACTGTGCCGCCTATACCTACACGGCTATCGTTTTCCGTAGGTATACGCAATTTAGGCGTATTTAGTTCGAGAAATAATTATTATGAATGCGTTACGTTGTACTTGATAATAATGATAGACGGTTAGCGATTGCTTCTCGGATAAAAAAAACTCTTTCAGTTTTGTGCATAGGCGCCGATATGATATTTAATGTGACGGTCCGTCCGGCGTCCCAATCATCGCATCAACCGGTTATTGATACTAGAGCATATTTGAAGTTGTATTATTGTTTTTGCTTTTGTGTGTATAAGAAAATCATAAAACATATATATATATATATATATTAGGGTGGCACTCAAATTTTTTTTTTTTTTAGTTTTCTCATGTTTTTAACTTGATCTATTTATAATAAAAGTGATATTGTGAAAGTAAAAAAAATTTAAAAAAATTTTAAGAGGTCGCTCAATGCACTTAAAAATACCAAATACAAAATAATAATATACCTAAGATAATTTTATTTTTGTTATGTTAAATTTAATTATAAATGTAGTTTAAAATTATATTAGGAACAATAAAAAGTAAATACAAATTGGGTTATTACATTACATAACTATTGTGTTGATAAAGTGTATACAAATCATAAGGTTTACAATCAATCACATGTGTAACAAAGTTGTCTTTTTGGAATCAGGAAAATCTTTTCTGTGTTTTTCGATTACTGGCGGAATGTATTGCTGTTCTTCTTCTTGATTTGTAAGAGTTCCATTAAATTATGTCATAACTTCTTTATAGTCATCACGTGGTTGAAACTCAGTTAATTGATCAAAAATAAATTTTACCATATCAGTTTTTATCACATTTAAGTTTGGTGATAGAAATGTACTCATTAAGCCATTTTCAAATGCCTCTTTATTTATGTTGGGCCAAGATTTTGAAAATTGTTTGAATAATGCAATATCTGGTCCATTTGGTGGACCCATTAAACAATCAAACACTTTACTTACGACAGTTTCAAAAATATGATGCCGACCGGCCAAATTTTAACAATACTCGTTATAATTTTTTTTCTAATAACACACATGCACCACTTTTAAGTCCTGTATTGCTAGCAGTTGTGTCAAAACACATAAATTGAACACGATTTGATAAATTCCAGTCGTTAAGAAGATCATAAATTGCCTCAGCTATTATTTTTCTAGTACCTTTTAACAATTGTGGAACACCTAAAACTTTCAAATTACCATTTCCGAAAACTAAAACGGCTTGGCGATCTACGTGTTCTGTTTTTGTCAATGTTGGTAGGATTTTTCCATCAAAGTGAATTACTAGCGAGTCAGATGGATCAAAGGCAGATTTTATATCTGCTGCAATTTTTTCTCTTTGTTTACGACGAGCTCTTCGTATTGATTCTCTATTTAAAGCAATGCTAGTTAAATCTTGCCCAACTGATTGAGCCACAGTTACTAATACAAATGTCGCATTTGTGTTACTTACATTAGCTCTTTCCAACACTGATGTTAGGGTACTGTTAACTACATTTTTTACTCTTTTCTTTGGACATTTTGAATGTTCAGTGGACTTATCTACTTCAAATTCAATATCATCCAAGTCACTTTGCTCGTCACAAGAAGAATCGCTTATTAATTGTACTTGATATGATGATTCAAATTGTCTTTGACTTTCCTTACATTTTCTACTATCCAAAATTTCATTTTTTTGTATACGGTTTTCTTCAATTTTATCAAAATTTATATCTCTTTTTGCCATATATCCTCGACGTCCTTTTTCTCTCTGAGCTAATAAAAACAACTTGTCTTCTTCGATATCAATTAAATTTAATGCATTGCTATGTGTTATATCAAATAGATCGTCAAGTGTATTTATAAATTCATTTTCTTTTATTATTTGGCTATCTGACCGTCTTAATGAATTTTATTTTAAGTTTATCCATTTTGTGTGTAAATCTTTAAGTTTTTTAGATACGTGGTATTCTTGTTTAGTTGGTATATTAGCGCTGACCCAAAATGTAATGATTTCACGTGCAGTTAAAGTAGAACTTTGTTGAATAGAATAATTTTTATTAATTTTTATAGTAAATTTATAGATGTAATAGCCTTATAGATGTAATTGCCTTGAGCGACCATCAAATATTATTTGATTTTCACCAAACTTTCAACAAAGCATTTTTACACCAAATGGAACAATATTAAACCATGAGACATGATTAAAAAAAAAAAAAAAATCACATACAAATGAGTGCCACCCTAATATATATATATATATATATATATATATATATATATATATATATATATATATATATATTAGAGGGGGTCCTTATTTTTAAACTTTCAAATTTTTTATCGAGCACCCGTCCATTTTGTTCATTACTATAAGAAAATAGTTTAGGTTAAATTTTGTGATGATATCTCACCCTCTTCACGTGCCGCAAAATGGTTGAAAAATGACTAATGAGGGTTGATTTTCTGTTTTTCAAATTTTAACCAAAAACTTTAAGTCCCACATAAAAATGTATACAACTTTAATTATAGAAAATCATATTACCTACAAGAAATGTTTTTACAAAATTTCTTGTAAATCCTTTATTTTCCGAGAATTTGTTAAATAACTCGATTTCATATTTATTTGGAAAATTTGATTTTTCTATGGTTATTCTAATATATTTGACGTATGGTTGAAATTACGATAAAGTCTTTTATATAAAAAATGTTTAAAATATAATTTTATAGAAATAAATTTATAAGTATTATTTGCATTAGACCAATAACTTTATTTTTACAGTAGGATTTATGAAATATTTTATTAAATAACTCTTTTTTACCACTACGAAGAACCAAATACAACGTAATTATTATTTTATTTTATTGATACAAATAATATTACTTCATAATAAGGTTATAAATAAGGTTTGATGAATCAAACAGATTATTTTATACCTAAATGTTTATTGTATAATCATTTCTTAAAACTATTTTTAAGTTGAGATTAGACAGCACATATCTTTTCGATTATACAAAATCCTATTGTTGATATGATGTATATATATTATATATATAATTTCATTTTTTTTTTCTAAGGCATTCCTAGATAGAGTAACTATCTAAGCCTATTTATAATAAATAAATACAATTTTCTTACAAATAAGGGCGATATAAAAATATAAGTATTAATTATTAATAATTAAGAACTGGAATTTTTTCTGGCTTGAATATAAGATGTTTCAGTTAGTGGTAGGACATTTGATTCGGTCGTGGGGTTCTTCCTCTCTTGAGACGGCGAATTTTCGGTCGGTTTTCCATTAGGTTGTAGTGGATTGCGTCATTTGAGTTCGTAAGAGAATGAAAGACACTGTTTGATAGATGGCTTATGTGCTCGTCAATAGTAGGGATTTTCAAGTCCTTATGTAGGCTTTGTTGCGTACGAACCAGGGAGCATCATCAGCTATTATGCGGAGTATTTTATTTTGATACATTTGAATCTTATTTAAGTGACTATTAGCGCAACTGCCCCATATAGGACTTGCGTACAATAATAAAGGTCTGAATACTTGCTTGTATATAATAATCGAGCATTTTTTGCTAATTGTCGATTTTCTATTTAATATTGGAAAGAGAACCTATTATTATCATTATAGGCACCTATTGTCATCCGTCGAGCAAATTAACTCAATAAATCTCCGGAATTAGATACCATACGAGACTAGTGAAATTGTCGAAATATGTTAAACGTCGACTTATAATAAACGTATAAACAGCTATAAGGATACTTTACTTCCATTTATCTTTGCGACAAAACGAATTGAATAATTTTTTATCCGTAAATACTATAATAGTTTACTTACCAACATGAGTTATGTGATAATTGATAATGTGTCTTTTATACCTACCAAATAGTACCGAATCCATAAATTATGTTATAATGGGTATTAACTATTACTCACGATAATAGTGCCATTGATTATAATAGATGCCGCATGTAATCAATCATTTTGCAAATAATAAAGTAATATGCATAAAAAAAAATAAACATATAATACTAACGGGCAATTATTAAATTTTCATTTTTGTAATAATCGAAATTATTATTATTATATAATATATACCTACTTGCATTTCCAATAATACGCAGAATAGTTGAAAAAATGCATTTTATGTCTTGGAAACTATTTTTGTAAATGCTAATAACGTTACGGTTATCACTCCTGCAAACTACAATATAACGTGAATTTCTTATCAAAAGAAAATGCCCTCTGCAGATTGATACTGGATCGCATAATTCGCTTTTGTAGGTAGGTATTTTGCTTTTTCTGAGAAATTAAAAATTCAAACGTTATTCGCCTGGTGGAATATAAAATGAATACAAGGCCGCAACGTCTCTCAACCCTCTCTTAATTCAATTTGGAGAAAAGAAAATACACTTTGACTTATGAAATAAATTAAAGGTGAGCAAACTCCGTTTTCCTACGATTCTTTTCAGCTCAAGCATAATTTGCTAAACGAGAACAATTTATAACACATACACAGTTCAACGGGAAACACAGGTCATAGATGTTTGCCCGTCATCACAGTTGTATAACATAACATAATATAGCAGTGGTTCCCAAACTATTTTGATTCACGCATCCCTAAAAATAAAAATAATCAATTGCGCCTCCCGCGAATAAATAAATCCAGCAACGCAATAGATCGGAAATTCGATGTTGATGGAACTTTGTGGGCTCATCAAGCTCTTGTCTCAATAGTTTTTCCAGGCGAGCGGAAAAACAGTCTTAAATGGAAAAAAAAAACTGCTGCATTTGACGTAAACGACACTCATTAAATCGACGTTAGTAATTTCGTCATTACTCTAAAAGTAATGTTGCTAGGAACTTGAAATTTCCATCATATGTGATTGTCGTATTACTACTTACTATAAAAAATTCAAACAAATTTGACAATTTTTGGGCTAAACTTACCTTGTTCTTTTAAATCGTAACCTTTATGGATCCTTCGCGTCTCCCCTGCTAAATGCTTGCGGCTCCCAAGGGAGGCGCGCCTCACAGTTTGGGAACCGCTGTAATATAGTATACTTCACGAGTGTACTCCAATAAATAGGAATATCGCCGCGCGATCGAGACCAATTTTCAGACAGGCATTTCCGAGCAATTAAGTAAGAGCAAATTAGATTTTACGTGCCTGCACTTTAAATAACGGTGGAATAATTAATACATTCAACTGTTAAATTTGTCCTGTGGAATACTGTTTTCATGTCTACCGTGATGTAATGTATGCATTAATTCGTTGATATTCGTCATAAATGCGTTGAGAAATAATATCAAATAGATAGTCAGCCATAGATTTTAGAATACCCCACGCAATATAGGGGTTTATTCAAAGGTAAACCCTAAATCTGTTTAAAATATCATTATTGTCAACTGAATTTGAGCTCAATTATGTGGCGAAAGTGACATAGAACGTATACGATCGTCTTAAGCGAAAATAAAATTCAGAAATGCGTAAAATTAAATTGAGTACCATGAGTTTACGTTACGTGAGAACTAAATATAACAATTTAAAAGCACATCGGAGAGTTTTGATGACGACAAGTCAGTAAAAATTAAAAATTAATAGAAAAAAAAAAACATTTATAAGTTACATTGTTCTTGTCAGACCGGAGGCGTATTTATTTTGCACAAACATATAAATATCGTGTATAATTTATGGATAGATAACGCAATATATAGTTATATGATTAATGTAATAACACGTTTCGAAAAACCAAAAAAATAGATTTTAAACACGTTCACGACCTATATATGGATTGTACTAATTATTCCCGAGAGCATATTCCATGTTATTACTACGATATAAAAACAATGTTTCGTCGTGTAAAATATATTTATTACTTGACCATTATTTTTTTTTTATTTATTTACTAAGTTTATTATTGCTATCAGGGATTTCTGCTATATACAGTTCGTTTTATAGTAGGTCGTAGGTACTATTTTGATTAATATTCGTTCATTCAATTATGTTATAGCCGGATATTGTGTTTGCAGTTATCACTCATTATTATTGCAGCAGTTAGGTTCTGCTACAGTCGTAATATCATTTTTTAAAGATATTTCGATTCCTCTGAAAAACGAGATCGGAGAAAATTAATTTTACGAGTGTTTACGTATATATACCGTATGACGTTTGCCAGAGTATTTTTTAAAAGTTCAATTGTTTCCATTAATTGCAAAGTGGTATACATAGTACGATTATTACCAGGGCTCGTGAATTCATGCTCTAAAAAATGCCTGAATAAGTATGCACTTATGCACTAAAAGCTGGAAAAATATGCATTGAAATATGCCTTTAAAAGTTCAGAAATATGCATTTATATGCATTAAAAATCTAAAAATATGTAGATTAAAAAATGAAAATACCCTAGGTAAATTTTGAAATAACAAAAAATGTCCATTCATATCATTAAAAGTTTATTAAAAGTGATATTTTATTATATTAATAAATGTACTCAATTTCAAAAAATACGTTTGTATACGTACGTTTGTACTCGCTTTATCTGTTATATACGTTTTATTTTTAATAATTTGATGTTGCGAAAACTCATATATTTCATACTGTGTAAAAATATAAATTATTGCGTTTTGATCAAATTTTGGTAAAAATATGCACAATAAAACAGAAAAACACATAAATATGCCAAATAGTTCAAAAACCTCTAAATATGCAAAAATATGCAACATAAAATTTCACATACTTAACCACAGTACCTTGAAATGGATTTCTATGTCGCCTAGCATTAAATACGACTTAGCAAAATTGATATGCAAATGCATAAACTCACGAGCCCTGATTATTACTATGCCACGTTATTATTGTGTACAGTTAGGGAATGTTAAAAATTGTTTTTAAAATCGGAAATTCGATAAAGGCATAACGTTATGATTTAGTAAGTTTATTTAACCGTTGGTATATAGTTACGAATGGGAGGCAACTACGTCGTTATTATTCGATATAAGTGTGTGTTTCGAAAAATGATGACGATTACGTATCGACATTTTTTAAAGGGATCTTATAAGGATGACAGGTAGAGAGAAACTTTGCCGTTGGCTGTCACTAGTGTTATATTATTTTCGACACACCAACCAGCATCGATCTAGTCACGGCACTATACAGTACAGATAAGGCGCGCTACAAATTTAATTATCGTTTCCGTCTTCCGCGCGAACAGTGTGTTCCCCCTACCCCCCTACGGTTCTTCACGTCTATCTTTCCACGTCGTTCGAAACCGTCCGGAAAGATTTTTCGCGACGACGGAGATCCTGCACCGTAGACTTTTTTGCCGATATGTCGGATCGATTCGGACGATTAAAATTTCAACCGCGTCTGTCTGTGGCTACGGTTTCGGTATACAAGGTGACTCGGGGTGCAGATTTGACAAATTGCAATAACTATTGTTTTGTTCATTACGTTTAACTTTTTTTTTCTTTCAATTAATGTTATGGTTTTGTGTTACAAAAAAAAAAAAACGTTTGAATGTTATTTTATATTTTCAGAACCTTTGAATTTTAAAATGTCGTTTTGCACTAAAAAAAAAAAAACCAAAATAGCCATTCTGTGAACTTGATTTTTGGAAACAAATTTTGGCGGCAAAATATCATTTTAAAGTTAAGTTATTTATTTTTTACAACTTTTTAAATTTTTCGATAATGTGTAGGGATTCAATAAAATGGCGTGTTTGATAATCAAGATTAAATTTTTTATGAAATATTAAATTTGAAATTATTCATTGGCAGTACCTATATTATTATTAACATATTCCGGAAATTGTAAAATGTAGAAAATTAACAAACGCATCTTTATCATAAAAATTTGAATCGGAAATATTGTCAAAAAATCAGGTACATGAAATAAATTGTTTTGATTTGTTGTCTATAACGCTTTAAAACAAAATTTAAAATTTAAAATTTTGAGGTACAAAATTAATTTTTTTTTTCTGTTTTAAATATCATAGTCGTAGCTCGGAGATAAAAACAAAATAAAACTCGTCGAACGGAACAAAAGTTTTCGGATTCGTCAAATCATCCTGGGACAGTTTACCTCGCGTGGTGCGGATCGTCGCGGCCGGCCGGTGGGTGTGCTCCGGCGGCGGCGGCAGCGTTGCGTTACCGCGCGCGCGGCACAAACGAATATAATACAATACACGCGTTGCTCGAGCGGTACGCGTTCGGACGGTATCGCAACGGCGGCGGCGTGTATACGTAAAGTACAGTTATTATTATTTTTACGTCGAAATAATATTATGTCCATTGTGCGAGATCTCGGATCCGTATACGCGGCGAGACAGCCCCGCGTGTATACGCGTATATAATGTAGTATGTATGATATAAAGCCGTAATAATAAAATTACACACCGCGCGGCCATTGTACGCGGGCGCGCGCGTAAAAATCGCCGAACGAATAATATTGTAATTACGTTGGAAATAATTTATGTCACGCGCGAATGCACGACGACGGCACCGCCGCGCCGCTGCAACCGTAGATCGCATTATAATAATCATGTACGTTATATATAAAAAAAAAAATATATATATATATATATATAAATTATATATATATAAGTATATAATATACTATCCGGCACTGTGACCGCGGCAGACAAAGATCATACCGTTCAACCCCGCGCGCCGCCGACTCCGCGGTCACGTGGTCATACGTATTATACTCACCTTTATAATACAAACTGTATGTGTACAATATTACATACTTATTATTATTATTATTATTATTATTATTGTGTGTTCGTGTACACGGATAGAAAAAGTCCAGAATGTGTAGAGTTCGTACAGTACAGTAGGTATCAGATCTGTTTGACAAACGTAATAACTGTTTTTTCTGTTCATTGTTTTTGACTCTTTTTTTTTTTTTTTTTTTTTTTTTTTTATAAATACTTTAGTACTGAGCTACGACAAAACGGTACAACAATTTTTTTTTTGTGATTTTTGGAACTGAGATTTCAAAATTTTAAACTTTGTTAAAATATTTTTAAAAAAAGCATCAAAACTGCAGTCGTTTGTAATTCGGATTTCTAGAAAAATTATGGTTTTGAAATATCTTTTAAAGTTTCGTCATTAATTTATTATGATTTTTAAACTTTTTTAAAATGCGACTGTAATAATTAAATCATAGTACAATTTATTGTATGGTCTATCAAGTTTAAGTCAGTGATTTCGATTAATCTTTCCATGATTGATAACACCAAATATCAACTTTAACTAACTACACTAGGATTATAATTACGAGCGTTAAAAAAAAAAACCTTGGAATAAACTGAATTTCGATCAGCCATTTAATTAGATGTGGTATACAGTAATGTGTAATAAAATCATGTGAAACGTAATAATATTGCTAACTTTTTCACAAACTTTTAATAGACTTGTCCGAAATGTTCGGCTGATAACTCATCACGACGGTAGCATGGCGCTTTTTCGTTATTTTTACGTTAATTACAATATAATATAGGGTGATTTATTTTTTTTTTAAACATTATGGCTATCGCTTATAACGAACATTTTTCACTAGTTAGTCCCTCGAATATCATAATATATTATAGCCTATTTCAATTGTATTTAAGTTTTTTTTTGGGGGGGGGGGTTAAATACCACGCGATTCGGACTGGTTCTTATAATAGATGGTATTGCAAATCAGGTAGATTAGTAACAGAGGTGAAAAGTGATTGGGATATTTTTTTTTTTTTTTTTGTCACATCCCATTCGAATGCACAGATCTTAAGCAGTTTGTTCAATGATACAAATTTAGGTATCACCGTTTTCAAAAAAAGTGTTTTGTTTGATGATATCGTAGTTAAGATTATGAAAAAAAAAAAATTAAACGCTTAAAAAAATAAAAAAATCAAATGGATAAATTAGACTTTAAAAGTTTTTTTTTTCATAAAAATGTAATTCTATTAGTATTTTAAAATTTAAATCATATAAGTAAATGTATTTAAATCTATTCATTATTCAGGGTTGAATCTCATTCACATTAGTTAAATCTCCGTATGATTAGCGTTCTATAAGGTATAAACAATCCAAAATTGAGTTACGTTAAATCCTTTAAATTTAAAGCTCAAAAAAAAAAAAAAAATCCTTTTGCTATTCGATTTCAAATATGTCTAGATGACATTTAATTTTTCTAATAATAATAATAGTAATAATAACAATCGTGACATCTTATACCTACGCATGTATCGGTATACGAATATTTCGTTGGTTTCATATTGAATGCTTTAACGGAAATCATCGCTAAATGTCACTGGAGACAAAAAACAATAATGTGAATACCCACGTTTCAATGTACAGGCATTACATGATATGAGTAACACATAAAAAAAAAAAAAACCATGATACGCGTTTCAATTTTATAAATCGTTAAATAATTTCCGAATATGCTTTGAATCACTATAAAAATAAATTACCGAATACACTTGGACACGTGTACCTACACGTCGTATAATATGTGAAAAAAACGGTTGTGTAATAATCGGTTGTCAGTGCACGGTGTGAGCGTCGTCAGTTTCTACCCGTCGGCAGCTATGTAGTCAGCAAGTGTCGATTTCAGAATATTATTATACACGTCCCCGGGCCATCTTGTGCTGGACATAAATCCGATACTATTTTATACTGATATCGTGTTTCCCCGGGACTTCACGCCCAAATAATATTGTCACGACAAAGGATGACCAGAAATAATAATAATAAATATGATCACCGTCTACCGTGCAGCGTATACACACCTATACCGTCGTCATATCGATACCTGTGAATACTGGACCAGATATCCTTCGGAAAAACATAATCTCCAGACTGGACCCGGGGGCTTTTAATCTATTGTTATTTTTCTGTCATATTTTGAAAAATAAAAAAAAAAACATTCTCTCCGTAGTTCGTGTAATTCGAGAACGTCATTTTACGCGAAATAATCAGATTGATCAGTGAGTACAAACCTGCAGTGATACAATTACGTACTACCTATATTTAATTAGTGTAATGTCTTAAACCATACAGGTGTATAGATAATACGAGATTTTTTTTTTTTTAATTAAGTTATCGTTCGAAGTTTATAAAAATACATAATACATAATATTTAGAATCAAAATATATTTTATGAATTAATTATACATTTAAGTAGTGATATTCTTTTACGTAAAGTTTTCTTTTTCTGGAGATTTTCTTGTAGGAATGAACACGTAATATACTAAAAGTAATAAAAGATTTAATATATACATATTATATATTTTTTTAAATTGATTGCAACTACAAATGAATAAATTATTTTTTTTTTTTTACATTTTTAAGTATTGAAACAATGATAAACATTCATACTAATATTTTAAAAACACATAAAATGTTCTACACTTTATAATATTGTTGATATGTCATGAATAATTTGATTTTTGTGTTAAACAAGTTTTCGTAATTTTCGTTTATGTTTAAATCCTTTTGAAAAGTAAGTATATTCAGTGTGTGTAATTTATTAAACGATTAAACTATTTATGTGTACACGCCTAACGTATGCGTACATAAAAAAAAAATAAAAAATTGTATATATATATATTAGGGTGGTCCTTATTTTTTTTTTTTTAATTTTGATCGGGCTACCCATGGAATTTGTTCAAAACTGTAAAAAAGTGAATTGTGTAAAGTTTCGTGGTAATTGTTCAACCCTAAGGCGTGCCTCAAAAGGGTTGAAGTTCAATGAAGGGTGATTTTCCGATTTTTTTAATTCTCGTCTTAAATATTTAAGATAGACCAAAAAGTATAAGAATCAAATTTTTTTAAAATTAAATATACTATAATAAATGTTATTTGTACTTTTTTCATGTAACAACTCATTCACCCTCAAAATAATAAAGACTCATTTTTAAATATTTTATATGTTCGGTTTGTATATAATAATATACTTTTTACTAAGAAAATTAAAAAAATAACTACATTTTTCTAGCAGCTAGTAAATATTCCTCTCTTAACATGATATAACATCTTATACATATGTAATTCAAATTAAACACAAATAATACTATACATAAATTGCATGATTAAATATCATTTGTTAGTGTATGTTTTTTAGCGATGGGATATTTCTTCCTGTAATCATAAATGGTCTGTACTAAAAATTGCTTCTGGTCTTCGTTCTTAGTGATTAAACTATTGTAATCACTAATTAATTTACTCCACGTTCTGCTGCGTCATCAAAAACTTTTAAATTTGTAAATTTATCAAGTCCTTGTAAGTATTGCTGATTGTTTTTCCATAATACAGGATCTTCATTTAAAAAATCTGTTTTAATATTAAACCTATATAATAGTTTAATCAATGTGCTGTTGATAAAATCACTTATACATTTACATTTGAATAGGTTCAAGTTTTTAATATCAATGGTGAAACGATTAACAGTATATTCACCGATGTCAATTATATTTAGTGCTTCTACCATTTTTTTCATTTCTGGTAATGGAACGTTAATATCAAAAAAAGCAAGTGCTGCTGTTTCAGGACTTAGGTACCAAAGATGTCCACAAAATTTTTTTAATGATACTAATGCAACTTTTTGATCTATATTTTCATACTCTAGTAATTTTTGAACAAACATAAGATTACGAAAAATAAATATTTCACGTAAACTTAACTTAACTTCTCGAATGTAAAAAATAAAACCGATAAAACTTGTTTATTTGATGGTAACTTGCATCCAACAAGTTGATGAGAAGTAGTACCTATTAAATAAATACTTCTACGTAAGTTGGTTTTACTTTGCATTTTTAAAATTAAAATCAAAATGCGTGTTTGTCATAAGTATGTTGACAATTACAAACTGAGCCCTGACGAAAATGGTCGGATCTTATAAGTTAATAATAAGTTAAAAATAAACCTGTAAAGACAAGCATAACATTTGAAGACTACGTATAGTCACAGCACTCAGCGTGTTAACTATACATATTACAAAGAACGTGTGGTCAACGTCGCGATAATGCAAGTAGGTATCGTGTCTGCGCAAGTTTAGGCATGCCAAAACATGTATAATTAATACTGCACACTGCACAGCTTTGCATTTGTGTGTAATTTGCAATGTGCGTTTTAACAATGTCAACAGTGGAGAATTTCATACCTACTAAAAAATTGCTTATGTAGTTTTGTTGTTAATTTTCTTAGTATAAACTATAAAGTATATTATTATATACAAACTGAACATATAAAATATGCTAAAAATGAGTTTTTATTATTTTGAGGGTGAATGATTAGTTATATGAAAAAAGTACAAGTATCATTTATTATAGTATATTTAATTTTGAAAAAAATTTACTCTTATACTTTTTGGCCTATCTTAAATATTTAAGGCTAAAATCACAAAAATTGGAAAATCCACCCTTCTTTGAACTTTAACCCTCTTGAGGCACGCCTTAGGGTTGAGCAATTACGACGAAACTTTACAAAATACATTTTTTTGGAGTTTTGAACAATTTTCAATAGTAGCCCAATCAAAAATTGAAAAAAAATTTTCTTCATCTATAAGATAAGGACCACCCTAATATATATATATATATATATATGTATGTATTAAATTATTAATTACTGGTTTTTAAATGAAAATATCATCCTCAAATGCAGTTATTCAACTCAACAATAAATTGCAGTATCAAAACACTGTTAAGAAGCTGTGGCATTAAAGCAAATTGGCTGAAAAACCAAACAGACTTTAAATAAATATTTGTAAATAAATATTTCAAGAAAATATTTCACAATACAACACATATTTGATTAAAAGTAGGGGTAAAATACATCAAAGTAAACCCCGATTTTAATATAATACATAAGCAAAAAGGAATTTCGAACTCACTAAATTTCTAAGAAGCTGAAATGCATATTTTACCATTATATAGGAACAAATACATGCTGTAAATTGAATAGTGCGTATATTTTATTTTTAGATAGAATTTGTATTATTTACGTATAATTTAGAAGCGCCTTGTGATAGGTAAAATAATTTATAATATTGCATAGTTTGCAATAAAGACAAAAAAAATAAATAAATAAAAAAAATACTGTACTGTATATTTTACGTTTAAATTAAAAAGATTTTGCACAAAATGTATAGTGAACAAAGACTATATAAATGCATAATTGGACTTCTGAAAACTCAAAAGTATTTAATTGAATAAAATAAAACTAAAATAACTTTGACTGAACATAATTTCATATGATCAGCATACAAATTCGCTGGGTACTCGTTAGTGTTGCTTAACGACAAAATGATGTGTCAAGAACGTAATTAAACTATTTTCATCACATATTTTGAATTAATTATTATTTATTTCGTACGACATGGTTTTATAATTAATGCTACTTTAATATTGTTAGTTCGTTTATGCGCCTTAATTATCCAACAGAATCTTTAGTAAGTTAGCTTACATATGTGTACATAAATTAAAACGTTGCGGGTAAATGACTATTCAAAAAGTTATAACATGATAATATAATGAAACGCTTATGTTGAGTTTCGTTGGTTTTAAGTGTATCATGCGAATTTCAAACGTTTCTACTTTTCGAATAGGCTTTTTTTTAATAGTGTTTTGCAAAAGTTCAAAGATAAAATGAATTACTCACCGTAATGACGTTTACGGAGGGGAGAACTCATTCAGTTTGAATTTCGCAGACCCACAGGCAATGAAACTATGTACACATGTATTATACACTGTATCATGTTATACTTTTTATTTTTTTTTCGAAAAGTAATGCAATTCCATTGAACACGGCTGTTAATGTTTATTTATTCGTTTATTTTTCGGTCATTTCAAAATGGATAAGTTTGTACAAGTGGTCAAGTACGAAATATATACGAACTAAGCGCAATATTATGTATAGGTAATAATATTGTGGGGTTCGTTACATTTTTAAATAAAAAAAAAACTAAAATAAGTATTCATTTCAAAATCAACTGGTAGTTAAAATGTTTACTGAATTGATATGCGCATGATACCCGTGTGTGTATAACACTGATAGTTCGGAGGTCGATTTTGCTGGTGTATTGCAATGGTGACGTTAAGTAAACATTTGTCACTTTTTAAGAGAGCAAACAACCCGCAAACAAGGCGTGATGTTTACAAACGACGAGTTATGTTTATCCCTTAATTTCTATTTTTTTTTTCATAATTTTCATTTTTTATTTGAAAATGTTTCTTCCTCTCTGAAATCGTAAACGAAAAAAAAATCATTTTTAGGTGTTTATATATTTTATCTCCTACCAAATTAATGCACAATGAAATACACATTAACACGTTATAAATGTAAATAAGCTATTCATATGTGCAGATTTTGTGGTGGAGAATAATTTGTTTACGAATTTTAAGATATTAAAATTTAATTACGTATCGAGGTTGTCGAGTGTTATTTTAATTTAACACATATAACTTATGGCGTTAGTCATTTTCGACTATACGCCACGATAATAGCTCTAGTAGTTACAAATGTGTTCAATAGTAACTTATACTCACCAGTATGGAAATAAAAGTTAACTATAATAAAAGTTTTTTAGTTAATGAAATCATCATTCATTGGCATTTCATTGTCCACCATGGTTATGAATTCAGATCCCTGAACTTGAACATGGCCTTTAATTCATATTGTTTTACATTATTATATCATAAATAATGTAAAATTCTCCCTAGACGGCGGTTTACCTTTATGAAAAGTGAAACTTTCCAAAGTTCTTCTCGGTAATAAATGCCAACTGAAAATACATATAAAAGTGTCGAGAATTTTAATAAACATAAAATAAGAATAAGTAGTATACATCGAGTATTTTATTACAAACGTCCAATTTTTTTTGTTTCTGTTGCGCCGTGAGTTTTTATTACCATACCTCAAAATTGCCGGCATACACACACAGACATACACGCATTTATACGTACATTTCAAAAAGGAGTACTTATTGTGTAATACATTCGAAAGCAACTGATTACAGAAATTATTTTTTATTTTTTTCAATTTTAATAATTCAGTTAATTGACACGGACAAATCAGAATTAAAACAACTGCAGTATTCATCTTTATAGCCTAAAGTGTTTCAAACTTTAAACACCTTGTTTTTGATAACGATCCGATTTATTTTTTATCTTTTGAATTAATTTCACCCGTCCACCCACGACTGACTATGTAACGGTGGTAGACCCGTACCGACCTTAAACGGTCGTTTCGATTGTTATCAGACAGGGAATAAAATCACCAACGGACCAGAACTTTTTTGTTCTAATATTTTTATATTATGACCGACCGCCAGTATTGGTGTTGACCCGGGGGTGCGCGCGCGTGTCATTAGCGCGAAATGATAATAGAAATAATAAATTTACCCGTCGTTTGGACGCGGCCAGTGCTTGTTCGGTGTGGCGCAGGTGATACTCATGTTTGCATATTATGAATGTGTAATTTGTACCCTATTAATTGATTATGTTGTGAACTATGTATACGTGTACGATATTTACTGTCGTATATAACACACACACACACACACACACACACACACACACACACACACACACACACACACACACACACACACACACACACACACACAAATATTGTAGTGAAAAGGACGGATTTATAGATTTGTCGCCAAAAATAATTAATTTCTTCCGCCTTCAAGAGACTTTAAATCTCGATTAAAATACAAAAACGTTGCAAAATAATATTTCAACTCGTCCTCATCACATAAAACAATAAAACCCGACGATTTTATAAATGAAAATCTTAATTTACGACGTGTAAAAACGAAATATTTCGGCACCGAATACGCCGTGTCCGTCCGCGGTCCAATAACTGGGACGGTCAGAGGCGCCGTTTGGAGGGGCGCAGGGTGTCTTTTGGCCACCCTATTTTTTCGTGTATCATATTATGTATTATGTACTATTACCATTGATTATAGAACAGACTATTCTATAGTCAATGCTATTACTATAATATTATAACACAATGAAAGGAAAAATTATAATGTCTATGGGAAAAATAGGAATAAAGTAAGAATGATGAGAATGATAAAATAATTGATAATAAATTGTTTTAAACCACGGTTTAAGTTTAAGATATTCTTACGCCATGATTAAATATGAATATGATTTTAAACTTTTGACTCTATAAATATATAATATATGATAATATATATATAATATATGATATTAATACACATAAATTACAACAAAACCATAAACCTGATTATATTTTCTTAGGTTATAAACTGTTAGGTATATCATATATGGTGAAAACAAAATTATGTAGTTCATAAAATGATATCAGATCATTTTACTAATGTAAAGTATTTATATTATTATAATATATATATATATTAGATTATTCTATATTTTATCTATTCTATGTTAAGTTAAGCGTTTGAAGTTCAGTTTTTCAATAAATTTGGGATTACGACGTGTTAACGTGGTAACAGAACAGGAGATTTATTTAAATTGCTATTGGCATTGATTTTATTTTTAGCTTTATTAATATAATAAGATTATTATAATCAGTTATTGTATTACTTAGTAATTACTATACAAATACACGCGACTAGTTATTACTGTTATAGTTGTTCATACTAAACATATTTAAAAATTTCACATAAAATATTTAATTATAATTTTATTCTTCAATTAGCTAGGTAAAACATTATTTGGCCTGCCTTAAATCTTGGCTCCCCCAGATGAAAACCTGAAATGGTGCCCCTGCTGGACCGGTCGACACGTCTGTACGTGGTGCAAAGTCAGTCCATTGAGTTAGTTCGGTTGTTTCCGAACAACGACGATCCGAACAACGACGATCGCCACATATGAAACAAACCCTGTGCACAACCGTAGGTCACAATCGAGACGAACGATTGAACAGTAATTATGTTGCGCGCCCCGCGAACGTCATATCGGGCGGAATGCAATTACCGTGTGATGCGCTACAGTTGCAGTGGGGTCTCGAAACAAATAGACGTCGTAGTAAACGCACAACGTCGTTCTGTTATGGCCCGGGGGTCTTCAACACGCGGCCCGCGGGCCGCATGTGGCCCGTTTCGTCATTATTTTCGGCCCGCGATCACATTTGAAATATAGCATGCATCTTTTCTATTTCGATAAAATTAAAACGGCCATGAGCCGTCGATAGGTTAGAAAAAATTGTGAAAAGTACGACGAAGCAAATTAAATTACCTTCTTACGTGTTATAAATGTTGGCTGTTTTAATGATATTAGGTTTGTTCCAGCATAGTGTTGCAAGTGGTTGCAAACGTTCAACGCATGCGCAATGTCAAAAACGTGTTCCAGCAGAGCAAATTTAAAACATCCAACAAAATGTTTTCTGTTCCATCAGTGCTGCAACATGTTATCGACTTGTTGGAAACAATAATTTTCTGTTGCGAGTTATACGTTAAGTCAAATGTTTTGCGCATGCGTACAATGCAAAATATTAATTATTGTGATAATGTTATCTTGTTTTGACAGTTGGCTTAAAAGTTAAAATACTTTTTTATATTTTTATTTTATTTATTGATTGACATTTTGAGATGGATTTGGAATTTTTCGCCTCCTCGTCGTCTTCATCATCGTCCGACTATGAATTTCTATTTGATAGCGTCGACGAAGTTTGTTTTGAAGACAGAACAAGACCGAAAAATCAGCATTTTTTTGAGACTGTAGCAAGGTAAGTAAGCTTTTTATAATTACATTTAAGTTAATATTTTTTTAAATTTTGGCGGCAAGTGATAAGAAATACCGTATAATTTATATACAACCTACGTTAACACAGTAATATACCTTGGTAAATGGTAATAACCACAATCGATAACTTTTTCAGCAAAAAACTGTTCCAGCAGATCACTAGTCACAAACTTGTTGTGTAAGACGCACGCTCGTTGATTTTATGTTGCTAACAATTATAACTAGTTACCGACACTATGCTGGAACAAACCTAATAGGTTACCAGTAGTTTGTAATTTAAAATTTAATCGTGAAAATTGTCATAAAAAAACCGAATTTTAGTATAAAACACACGTTTTCACTACGGACGCGGCCAGCGAGATTCGTAGAAAATAACGTGTGACGACCCTCTCCGTAAAAAGGTCGAAGACCCTCCGCCCCCTGTGTTATGCCCTTCGTCGCGTACAGTCGGGCACACGACGAGCTATAATAATAAAAGTCAATCGTCATCGTTGCGGCGGCGTACGTTATGTTTACGGTGGTCGCGTTCGTGTGTTACGGCCGGGCTTGTACTCGTACGATATTATATCGACGAGAAAACGATTTTCTATCCCGGCGTCATGGTCCGTGCTCCAGCCCCGACGCGAGAAATTTGCTATCTATACTTCGTACGCGTCGCTTACACACACACACTCACGCCCACACGTGCATGCATGTATGATTGTATGAGTACACACACACACACACACGCCTACGTACCTATGTCGAGGGAGTCGACGGCGCATTCCCGGCGTACACTGCAGGGGCCGTTTCCTTATGGGAATTTCCGCGGCGGCGGCGGCCAAATTACAATCGAACCGTACACGTTATTAATACGACGCGGACACCGAATGGCGTCACGTACGGATGCGTCTCGTCGGCTGTAAGACGGCGTGCACCACACACCTACCTACACCTCGCACCGGTCTATATTATATTATCGTTCTCGCCGTCCCCTCGTCCGGTCCGGCGGCGGCGGCGGTGAGAATACTTTGCCTTCGACGGGGTGGCGGCGGGGTCTCTACGTCCTCGTAACGTGCGTGCGTGCGTGTGTAGATATTATATTATAGTACGTACCTGCTCGGCGGCGATAGCGTCGGAGTGCCGAGTACGTATAGTAAGCCGCCCCCCACACGTATACCATACGTATATATCACACAACAATCGTAATAATAATAATAATAATAATAATAATAATAATAATAACAATAATAATAATACGCAATTACTGATACGCACGGAATAATGATCAACGCCGCTACGCCACGCGTTGCCAATACGTATATCACGCGGCGGCGGCGGCGGCGGCGGGGGGAGGGATACATGTGCGAGAGCGCATAACAAACGTACCGTCCGTGTCCCGTGGAAATGTATATTAAAAATTACCGTTGTACCTATAATGATAGAGATCGAACGCGGAGTTTCGTTTTGGTGTTTTATTTTCGTGCTCGTGCGTGTGTATAATACGTATTCGCGGGGCGCGTGTGTGCGCTGTGTATATTATACGACGTGGCCACGGACGACGAGCCCGCGTGTTTTTAATTAAATCAAAACACGTTAAGACCTAATGGGTGGATAACACTTCCGTGGCGGCTGAGGTGTGTGCAGTGTGTGCGCGCGTGCGCCCGCGCCGCGGTGCACGTAATTAACCACCGTAACCGGTAATCACAGTGAGAGAGAGTGAGAAAGAAATGCTTCGCCGCTCTCAATACACGTTCACACACGTACACACGTACACACGTACACACACACACACACACACACACAAACACACACATGCACACACACACACGAATAACAGGCATTATTATGACGACGTGCGCCTGAAAGCCACGAACAATTGACTCGGTGGGGGTCGCGGCGGCGGAACGCATGAAAAGACCGCGTAAACCGTTCGAAATGTATACATATTACATACGAACGTATACATTATGCGTGTACCTACTTTAACGTTACCGTGCGCATTATTACTCGTCTGTACTCGTTTTTTCGGAATATTTTTTTTCTTTTTTGAATACAAATACGAATATCACGAAATGAGATTATCGGAAAAAGACCTCGCCGACGGAGGCGCGTGGAGGGGTCGGGCGTGGAAATACGTTTCGAACGTCGACACTCTCAATGGAAATTGAACTGGAAAGAGATCGCGGGCCGTTGACGAGGAGCTATTGTCGGAAACGTTCGAAAGGTCTTGACGGCCCGTCTGATGACTGTCGAAGAAACGCATTGTACGAACGAACGAATATTTTTATGCGCGATAATATTGAATTAAATTTAATAAAATCTTAAATTTTTTTTAATTTCTTTTCTAAAAACGAGTTTGCGCGGGGAGTTCTCGACTCGGTTTCTCCTCCTCTCGTCGTAATGCGACGCTGCGGTACACCGTGCGAACAATGTGCCGACATCCGCGCACACTCACATCCGTCGTCCACGGGCGTCACAGCGAAATGACCGGGGGGGGGGGCGAAGAGGGTCGGTCGTAATTATCAATTTCAAAACCGAATCACATTCAATCCTGTGACGAAGAACGCACGTCGTTTATGGTATGCGTGCGACTACAGACGTTGGCAGACCTTGATGGCAATGAGAAGGGGGGGGCAACCATTTTGGTGTGTCGTTTACTGAGGTCAGTGAGTCCTGCGGAAATGTTTTCTGGGAAACAATGAAAAACTCTATGAAACAAAAAAGACCAGTGTCGACGTAACAAGAAGTACATATTTCCCGCGAAACTTGGAATTTCAAAAGCTCCTTTCCCATCTCATTATCCTCCCTTCCGAGAATCGATGTCCATTGCGATCTTATTTATTAGGTTGATAATCATCGTCTATTTGTAACAGTGTTTATCATTCGATCAAAGTTATTTCGTGTTTCGTTCGAGTTTTGTAAATAACAGTTGTGATTTCACGAATTCGTTTTAATTTCGATTAAATAATAATCGACACTCATCGTGTTTCAAATTAATAATAGAGACGAAGGTAATTTTTATTTTATATAACATGAAGATAAATCTAAGATCTGGTGTTGCCTATAATTAATTGCTGATTTATGTGTTCAATATCTGTTATATGTGTTTATATAATTAAATTTAGATAATAATTCGACCCGCAGTAGGGATCACTGTCCACCATGCCCCTCCTGTGTGCACGCCTATCGTTATAGATCTGCAGTGTTTATCAACATAGGGGTTTTATCGACCTATTAACCTAACGCGAAAAAACGGTTTGTTTCTGAAATATTTAATAAATTATGAAAAATAAACTTTACTGACGTTTTACAGCTTTGTAGTATTAGTGGACATAAAAAAAAAGTGCTGAAATTGTCTTTAGAATTTGAGGCTTTGTTTATCTACTGTTGATAGAGACATAAAAAAATCGAATGATGCCATACGACTTTAAGTTCATTATATTTTTAACGATAATCGTTTTATCTCACCAGTAAAAAGTGAAAAGAAAAAAAGTGACAATGTTTTAAAATTTGTAAGGGTACGTGAAACACCTGTGACTTTTTCGAGGAGTATGCGAATGAAAAATGTTGAGAAAGGCTGCTGTAGATCACATCATGCAAGTGAAATTTGTACGTGTCGAGCACGCGCTTATCGCGATACACGTGATGGATGCATAAGGTGACCATACGTCCCGTTTTGAACGGGACAGTCCCGTTTTTTGAATCTCTGTCCCGTTGTCCCCTGGGAAATCTCCGGGACGCTAAAATGTCCCGTTTTCAAAAAGTAGACAAAAAAAATAATGAAAATAAATGTTCTTTGACGAAATATCGTTTTTAGAAAAATATACAAGTATTTAATTTTGTAATTATTACTCGAAAACATGTTGTTTATAATAAGTTAATTACCTAGTAAGTGTAATAAGTTAATTTAATTTTTTTGTCCTTTATAACATTATAAGTACCACAGAAATTTGCTAGTAATATTATTAAATTAAAAATATTTGTTGCTAACAAATAATTATGATTTTTTTTTTTTTTTTTTTTTGTCCCGTTTTGATTAAAAAAATATATGGTCACTTTATGGATGCACTACGTGTTAACGACTAAATCCGAACGAGTTGAAGAAAACGAACAATTATTAAAAGGTTTTCATCTGCACGTGTGCCCGTCAGTGACATATCAAGAGCGAATTTTTTTTTATTGCGCGGCGTTACGTGTGACGACGATTTCGTTCCACCTAAACAAAATTCCCGGGGGGAGGTGGTGAAAGTACCCTCCCTTTCTCGTCCGTCACAGGGGCGGAAAACGATATCGTACACCGCTCTCCGCCTCACGACGGGTATACGTCCACGGCGGTGGTCGCGAACGGGCACCACGTCAAACGGGATTTAATGTCGGACGGTCTCGTTTAAGTCTTCGCGCCGACCGACCGCCGCCCGGTCTGCCCCGCGGGCTCTCCGGAGCCACGTCGTAACGTCGTTTTGATTGCGCGCCGCGGCACCGTGCATTATTCACGCGGGGTCGGTCCGAGGCGAATCGCCAGCCGTTTGTAATCCGCGTGCATCATCACGAGTCGGTAAATATTTTATCCAGACGGACGCGTAGTACACCCGGCGCGGCGTCGGAATATTATGCGCGTTTGGCGCAGAGGCGTATTTAGGCACAGGCCCTGTAGGCCCGGGCCCAGGGCGGCGACATTTGGAGGGCAGCAAATTTCAATTTTTTTTTTTTTTTCTACAGAATTACAAAAAGTATTTTTCATTCGACAACATCGAATTCGAGGTATTTTTCGACTAGAGAGAAATTCGTTTACGAATCATAAGTTTCATGATTTAGACTCTAAATTTTAGAGTTACGATTCGAACCGTAAACGTGTGCGTCCGATCGCTCAAAATCAAAGCGAAAACGGGCGCGCGTTCGACGTGGGTTCGAATTCTCAAACTGTATTTTCGAATGTGTTTGTGACAAATGTTAGGAGAGGCGGAGGGCAGGAAGAGGCGGCGAACCGGAAAGTGTCTACGGGTGGAAAATCTCTAACTACGCCACTGGTTCGGCGATATCAACGTACGATAATATCCTATGTACGTACACGCGTCCGAATTCGGTCACGAGTTCTGGTTACGAGAAACCGGCGGCGTGTACCGGCCCACACCCGTCGGTCGGACGTAGTGATGGGCTGTGGGTAAATACCCAACGGGTAAGAAATATATTTTGGCCCACGTCATTTGTTCCTTTGAAAAATTAGGTATTTTTTTTTTTTTAATATGGCTATTCTGTTTTATCTAAAATCGTGGTTGTAACCAAGGTGGATATAATATCTCCACATTGGTTGTAACATAAATATTAAAGTCTATTAAAATTTCACATGACTACAATACACACACACACGGTAGAAATATAGAATATAGATATACCGTTACGCTTACGGCTAGGTTAGGTTAGTTAATGCGTTGGTAACGCGGCATTAGTCTTGCTTTTGCGTTTTTTTCGTTTTTGCTTTGTTAATGAAATACAAATTATTTATTTTTATTGTTGCTTAAATTTGTGAACTATAAAATAAAATTATGGGAAGAAAAAAAGACATAGTGCGTAAATACTTTGAACAAGTCATATCTAACGATAAACGTCAGTTATTCTTGATTATTGGAAAAACTATGGAGATTTTGGAAAAATGACCTCTTTAAAGTACCATCTCAGTTTAATTTCAAATCTAAAAAGTTGCTGGACGAAAATTTTGGACAAGGATTTCTATACGAAAAAGTGTTTACAGAAAAAAAAAATAAACATCATTGTAAAACCATAAGATCCTTCGCTTCACTCAGAATCTAAAATAACGCTCAAAAGCGTACACATTCCTCCCGATTTTTCGCTTTAAAATACGTTCGGCAATAGTCTGATATAGGGACTGGCTTCATACGTGACTCGTCTGCAGAATATTTGTATCAATATTTGAGCCGTTGTTGAATTTGATCAGGCTACCTCAAAATCAGCCGTGTATCGCTTTGGTAATTTAATTACGTTACTGAAATGATGACATGCCTGTTGATATTGACATGTATAATAGGTCGTGTTATATTCTGGATTGGCATAGAACATATTAAAGTGAAACCTCTGAATACCGGGCACTCTCGGTAGCCGAAATATTGTCCGTTATTTAGAGGTGTCCGCTATTCAGAGGTAAAAATAAAAGAGGAGAATATGTTCCTGTCTCCATAAAAAGGTCCGTTAATCGGAGGTGTCCGCTATTCAGAGGTGTCCGGTAAGGGAGGGTTCACTGTATTTAGAAAGATAGGACGACAAAAATAATAGCTGTACAAGTCCTAAGTCATTCAAAATTGTAAAACTCCCAAAAAATGTTTTGATGTTATTTATCGAATTATAACATTTTAGGGTAACGGTGTAAGACTGAATATTGTGCTATACAGAGGCGGGTCCAGAAATTATCGATGTGGCGGTGGGGTGTTATTATAATTTTTCCAATACCAAATTAAGTTATATTTAATCGAATAGTACATTACTACCTATCAGGCGCGTATCCAGAGTTTTTTTTCAGGGGGGGCTGTAGAAAATTAAAAAATATAGTTAATGTATATACCTCACTCAAATCATGTATATTGATTTAAAAATTAATACAGTTTACAAATCAGTCCGTATTCTATAAAAATTATTGTTATTATTAAATGTACACACTACACTATGTAGAATACTGTACAAATACTGTAATTTTCTACGTTAAACAAAAATTTCAGGGAGGGCTGCAGCCCCATCAGCCCCCCCCCCATAAATACGCCCCTGATACCTATACAAAAATGATAAAATAACTCAAGGTGTGGTATTTACTCCATTACCATATAAATATATATTTTGTACATCATAACATTTTATATTATCAATTAAATAATTTGAAACGCATTTGGGTAAAACATGTAGAGCACTGATGTACGTCAAATTCAAACACGCTCTGGAGTCTGATGTAAAAATATTGGTTCTGCTTATGATTCTATCAAATCGTTGCATTGTTACGTACCAACCCGCGTACGATATTAATTTATGTACCTACCATTTGATTCGCGCGCGCACCCAAATTTTTTGTTAAAGGTAAGAATTCATGAAATGTTGTAAGTATAACCTACCTGTATTTATATGAAATAATAATACTCCGTGTTTAGTCTATAGAATTATTATAATTTCACGTTATATTACTCATATGTAGAGACCGGATTTTTATGTTATTACATCTTTTTACTGAGAGTATGCAGCTCCAATTGGATAAGCTTTCTGGACGATTCGTTTACCTATGATCTGATATAAACAAGTTTTTAGAGCATAAAAAAGAATATTTCAAGGTTAGAGAATATTTTGTGCAAAAAACATGTTTTAGGAATATATTGGTATATTGGGGTTTAATTTGAATATTTTATGAACAATCTAATAGGTAGTTTATAAAAAAAATCCAAAACAATTTTTATTGTAGTATCATATTATTTATCTTGACGAAAGGAATATTGAAAAGAACATAAATTATTTGTGTTATATACTGTTATTTTATATTTAACTATTCTATGCAATATTATTTAATTATTTAAATTCAAAAGACTGAATTATTTAAGTTTAAATTGTTCTGATACATATGTGTAATATTATTTTGTTATTTAACTATATTATGAAATACATTTTTGTTTTTATTATTTAAAACATGTTATT
This sequence comes from Therioaphis trifolii, assembly GCA_027580255.1. Taxonomy (NCBI): domain Eukaryota; kingdom Metazoa; phylum Arthropoda; class Insecta; order Hemiptera; family Aphididae; genus Therioaphis; species Therioaphis trifolii. Next base: position 24,059,527 of record CM050404.1, read on the forward strand.
ATTATTATTGGTTGTACACTCACACATCTAAAATACAATTAAACAATATATATAGGTACACAAGTATATCATCATATTATTACTGTTATTTATTTTTTCAGTATTCAATATATTTTTACGAAAAAGAATATTTTTTCATAAAAGAATATTTTTGAATATTATAGAATATTTTGATGAAATTATAGAGCATAGAAACATCTTATTTCTATGGTTTTAAGTGCATATAAATCCGGTCTCTACTCATATGGATACTCTAAATATATATACATCTTAACTTCACTTATACAGTAATATATTGTTTTTATACTAATTTTACCGATCAATACATTTTCTACTATTCTTATACCAATGACTGATAACAAAAACAGTTGATAACAAAATTCCACTCAAAAATATGTATTATTGTTTCAAACATTAACACAGACAGTGTCATCGAATTCGAAGTTTTTCCACTCTCAAAAAAAAAAAAAAACGTTCAATTCCGAATTCGTACAGAACTTTCAAAGACTTTTCGTGAGGGGGAGGGTAGTAACTCGATAACCCCCCTCGGCCACGGCCCTGGCCCCCCACACCCGATTTACGCGTGCCGTTGATTTCTCGTCATCGGTTTGTGAACCGACAACGTTCTGCACATGATTAAAATTATTATCGTTATCGTCGCATTATGATTATAGGTAGATATACGACATAATAGTCGCGACGGCGGCGGCCGCCGACACAACCGCGCACAGCAGAATATACGTCGTGCCGGCGGCGGTGAAAGACACGAAGAGCGTGAATAATCCGCGACGTTTCAATATAGTGCGCGTTCGACATTATTCACGCGTTTTTAGACGTAGTCGACGGACGGAAACGCGGAAGCCGCGAGGGCGGCGCGCGCGAACCGATTGACGTCGGCTATAAAATATTATCATCACCGTAATGAGCCCGGCTGGCCGTCGAGTATCGCCGCGGTACAGCTTTCGCGCGATTATACCGTATAGGAGGTAGGTTTTCGTTTTTTTTTTTTTTGTTTTTTTTTTTTCGTTTTTCTTTTCTGTTCTCTTCACTCCCCGCGAGCCATTTATTTTGTCATGCGGCCAGATGCGTTAACAAGGCTGATCACATTACCGGTACGCGAGTTCTACTACACTCGAGCGCGCGGTTGTGACGTGATCGAAAAGCAATTTCGCGTGCAGTCTTTAATAGAGCGGACGATATTATTATTATTATTATTATTATTATTATATTATAATACGCTCTTTCGATAAGAATTAAGTAACGATCGCTAACTGACGCCCGATTAGGAACTGACCCGGAAAGGTCAGTCATCTCGCGGACCCACATCCGAGTATCCGACACACACACACACACACACACACACACACACACACACACACACACACACACACACACACACACACACATCGGGCGCGCGCACGATGTGATTGCTTTATAAATCATGAGCATGCGCGAAAACGTATAAATCTTGTTGTAATAACGTTTTCGAATTCCGTCGTGCACACGCTTCTCGTTACTGCGCCAGTTATTAAACCGTACGTATTATTATTATTATTACACACGTTTGGACGACCGGACCGGACCAACGTGTTGTATTGCGATACACACGGTCATGTGTACGTATACTCGCTCATATACGTATATCACACACACACACACACACACACACACACACACACACACACACACACACACACACACACACACACACACACACACACACACACACACACACGAATACGTTTGCGTTTACGCCGCTGAGGTGTATATTATTTCCACAGAGTAACACGTTAACAATGACATTACTGTCGTCGGTGTTTAATGTTCGAATAACACTTATTCCACTTGATGTACTAATAATTGCTTTGTGCAACAAATGTGCAGTAGCGTCTCTGATGTATGAGTGATGATGCAGCTAAATATGTTTTGGAGTGCGGCACGTCCGAATGAATAGGATATACACAGTTTGACGTGAGAGATTAATGGTTCGGACGTTATATTATTGTAGTAATCGGCGTGCGTGTGTGTGCGCGCGCGTGTATTATAATACACGCGTTTGATTATCGTATTATTGTACACACACACGCGTTTATGTATATTATTATACGTACGAGTTGGACTTAACGTGTGCGTGGTACGTTTTATCGCATAAAAATATTATTATCGTACGACACTGCAGTGGATTGCACGGCGGATACGTTGTGCCGTGAACGTTCCACAGAGATCGACCGAGTGTGGTGGACACGACGGCCAGGTGTCCGGAAAAAAAGTACCCGAAAAAAAAGTACCCGGAAAAAAAGTACTAGTAAAAAAGTACCATAGAAAAAAAGTACCAAAAAAAAGTACCGGTTAAAAAGTACCTAAAAAAAAGTATCCACGAAAAAAAATGTAGAAAGAATTTTTATTTTCAGTGTATGCTCACAAGTATACCTCATGAGAGGTATTTCCATTATAGATATTATTGTGATATCTTTATTTATGATATTTTATCTATAATGACATTAAGATAATACCCAGGACTCATTTAGAACACATAAAAGTAGCATAGTATCAATTCAATGTTATCCACGCCAGACGCCAGTGAAGGTTTTGACTTCGTTGAAAAGTTCTACAATTCCGAGTATATAAAGTCCGTTTACATAGTATTTATACGCTGGTGAATATTTTGTTTAGTGGTATTTATAACAAGTCAATATGGAAATCATAAAAAATAATAAAAACAATGAAAAAATATTGTTAGATGGTTTTACGTATACTAAACTTAAAACGTGTAAATTTCATATTCGTTGGAAATGTTCAAAGTATAGTTCACTTAAATCCAACTATATGGAAACTAATAAATAAAATGAGGCAGGAAATTGGATCGGATAGAGCAAGGTTAGCGATAAGTGAAATTGGCGTGCATACAAGTAAAAAAAAAAAAAATTATGAAAATATACATTATCGATTAAAAACGTTGTGTGAACGTTTTTCTCAAAATTTAATTACATTGGACGAGTTTTTAGTTAATATTGGACATAACATAAGAAAAAGATCATTTTAAACTGTCAAAAATGTCATAAATCATTTATATCTTATTTTAATTTTTTAATTTTCTAGTAACTCGATATAATATTATAACTTAATATAATTTTTTAATTTTATTTTCAATAATTCATTATAAATAAAACTATGTGTACCTACATTTAAATTTGTTGGATACTTTTTTCCCGGGTACTTTTTTCTAGGGTACTTTTTTCCCGGGTACCTTTTTCTAGGGTACTTTTTTTCTGTGGTACTTTTTTACTAGTACTTTTTTTCCGGGTACTTTTTTCCCGGGTACTTTTTTTCCTAATATCCGACGGCCAAACGTCGGTACGCTGTGCAATATCGTCTATCGTAATTTGTTGCTCGTACCTACATGATGATAACTAGGGACGAGAAGTTATAGGATTTGTATATTTTTTTCTGTATCTTCTATTTACAGCTAGGTGAGCTAAAAATCTGTTCTATAACCTAATGAATTGAAATTTGGTATTTTTTAAATTTTGCTATTTTTGCATATATATTGGTAGTTTTCTTAAAAGTTGTATATTCATGTTTTTTTTGTGCATAAAAATGCATATTTAGTAAAATTGTGTGGATTTTAATACAATTTACTTGAAAAATGTATTACTTTAAGGAATTTGATATGTTTGTAGTCAATAAACAATAAAATAAAAATACAGATATCAAATTTGACAATTGTAGAATTGTCAATGTAAAATACAATATGTAAAATAATTATTAAATATATTACAAAACTTATAAAATTGTCAATTTATCACTCAGTTAAAATGTATTTATATTAATTTATTGTAAACAAGTTTTTTATTTATAAAAAAAATTGCATATCATAATATATTTTTTGCATATTTTCAATTTTTTGATGCATATATCATAATTTTTCCTTGTATATTTGCATGCATATTTTATCTATTTTAGCTCCTATAACTTCTCATCCCTAATAATAACGTTACGTGTCGGGGGGGGGGACGAGGTACGCGCGACGGCACGTATTACCTATACACTTTGTCACGGGGTTTCGTTAGTTTCAAATGTTTTCGCGGTAATTAGGCGTTGCCGTTTAGTCATGCGGACGACACCGGTTCGAGGCGTTTTTTTCATTATTATTATTATTATTATTTGTTCGACGTGTAACGAATAACGCGTTGTTTGCGCGCACCGTGAAGTGATTTTGTTTCCGACGCTATACGGTCGTCTGCTGTATATTATGTAATTATTATCAGTTCTCTTGCGTGTTGGTTCGAAAGTTCCGAAAAACCGATTTCGCGCTTTTTATGCACGTAGGCAATTATCACGCGGTCATAGTGTTTGTATTTAGTTCGAAAATCTTAACGATTTTACTTGTGCGCGAGTCATACCTATGGTTTATCCGCTTTAGTATCACGGCCAAAACGGTTGGGATAGGTCACTTAAGGAAAATCAAAATACTTCTGCGACTTGGGTGCCCTGCAGTTACGGGGAGCATGACGTTAGATGACGATTTATTTTTCGATAACATTTTCAAACAAGTCAAAATCATCTGGTGGTCGTGACCGACTGTGAAAATAAAAACGTATTAGAAATTATAATTATTTTTGAAAACCTTATTATTTTTTTATCCTGATATAGAACATTAAAAAAATGGGTGGCTTTTAAAGGTTTTTATTTTGCAACGTTTACTATAATTTATGTTTTTAGATCTGATGGTTCAGTATGAGTTTATTATTCATATGTTATTCTAACCGTATACTTAAGAACCATGATAAATTCTTATTCGGTTTTTTTTTTTTTTTTTTAGGAAGCGTTTAATATTTGAATTATGGAAAATCTGATAATTTGCGTGAACAATGATGAATAATTTTTAAATAAAAATTTCCATAATTGGTAATTTCAGTTACGAAGACCTGCAATTTAATGCATGTTTAAAAATACGTCATTCGACATAATTATATTAAAAATAGAAAATTTTGCTTACACCATTTCATTATTTTTTTAATTATTTTAAATCGTTAAATATTTTGGAAAATATGAAGCTCTCATGATCAATTATGTAATTTTTGGTTCCACGATTTCTGATTTCACAAATACGTTTATTCAATATAGAGTTTTGAGTACTCATTACAAAATATTTTCAATGTGATAAACTTAAAATTCAGATTGCTTTACATTTTTTTCAATTTTTAATCGTTGTTATTTTTATTTATTGCATACATTTTTAATACAATATACTGATTGTCACGGTTTGAAATTTGCTGATTAATCTTTTTTTTTTTTTAACGGCGTGTCCTACGTAAACGCGACGAACGCGAAAATCGCGTCGCGACGCGATCAATGCGATTCGCGTCGTCGTCCGTCAATGCGATGGTCGCGGTAGTGTCCAATGTAAACGCGATGAACGCGAATTTACGAGAATACGTATGTTATGTTTTATTCCAATGCACACCCACTCTGTATTTGTCCTCAATCGTCCTAACGTTATTAGTATGTTAGTATTCTTAGTACCGATATCATTATTATATTTTATTCTGTGTTAAATAAGATTATTAAATTATGTTTCTGCGTATGTACTATTTTATTAAATTAATATACTTACTATCCATATTTGTTCTTTTTGCAACTATATTCCACTCTTTGTCAACGATAATTCTGTCCCTATACTTCTTATCAAACTTGTTCCAAAGCACACTTTTTTTTTGAACTTCGGATATAAGAAGTTCCATGTTGTATTCCGTTGAATATTTAAAATAAATTACAATATAATGTGCAGGGCACAAAATTCTGAACATATGATCGCAATATCGCGCGCGATTAAAAACAAACCAATTTGATTATTAAACGCGGCGACCAACGCGAATGAATTCGTTCAGCCGCGCTAACTGTATTTTCGCTCTACGTTGGACATTTCCATCTATTATTATAGATTTGATTATTTCAGTCACCGCGATGATCGCGCCGCGACGCGATTTTCGCGTTCGTCGCGTTTACGTAGGACACGCCGTAACTCAAAATATTCAAAATAACCATAATTTTTCTCCAAGTGCGAATGTGTCATCACCGTTTTTGAAATAGTATTATCATTTAGAACTTGTAGGATTATAACAATATTCAAATAAATAAATCACGTTTATAAAATGATCTAATTTTTTGTATATGATCCAAATATGGATGAGTGGTTTTATAAATTTACCTCGGATAAAATTGTTATCAACAAATTATGCCTTGAGAAAAACTTTAAGAACTTAACGTATTATATTAATTAATAGGTAATTGTTTTTTTTCCAAATTTTTTATTCACTCTGATTTTGTATTTGATTTGGAATGAAAGATGATATTTCATAACTCAAATGTATGTCACGTGTTTAAATCAAACATACTATAGTTATGTTTATTAACATATATTTGTATTCGTATATTTATGATAGTTCAGTTCACTTTAAATGTTGATAAATATTTTATATTTTCTCTCTCTCTCTCTCTTTCTCTATATAAATTCTAAATTTTTTTCAATGGACGAATGTTATTTAGAAAAATGATTATAGAACATCTGTTGTTCAATTTTGTTAAATTTAAGCACTCAGCCTAATTTGAATGTAAATTAGTAAGTTGATCGTATTAAATACAATAATACCTCGTATTGTATAGGTATTATAGGTATATATATAAATATATATTAGTATATTGGTATATAGGTATTATAATGAATGGTATATAATGCAACAATTTTCTAAGATGTGCGGTAAAACTTTGAGTAAAAGAAGTATGTTTAAATACACTTGTTCGTAGTCTGTCATGAATAATATACTTGGTTAATTATCAAATTACTTGAACTTTAAGTTCTCACTTTCTTAGAAAAACCGTAGTTCTCAAAGTATTTATTTTTTTAACTTAAATTGTGTCATATATTTTTAATAAAAAATTGTTTGTGAAAATTATATTTGTGTGTACAGGTATTATGTTTTAATACAGTGTAAGAGGTATAGAATTAATTTATAAACTGTGTTTTATAAAAAAAAAAATTCCAACTTTTAATAGAATTAGTAATTTTGCTTAATATTTGTTTTGTATTAATCAGGTACTAATTTTGTAGTTCCAATATAAATTAAACAATAAAGGTATATCTAATTTAAAGAAATTAAAAAAAGTTCTATGAAGAAGAACAATATTAATTTTCTTAATGTCTTTTATTGTTTTAAAGAACACCATAGGTATATATACAAGTATTTATATACATATACAAGTAGCAATATTTTTCCTTGTGAATATTTTGAATCTTTGTTCACTTAATATTCGTGAAAATGCAGTAATCGCCTTTCATACAATTAATTTGATATAATAATGCAATTTCTGGTTTTAATCTCAAACTATACATTATACGTGAGTAATGATTGTGAGCAGTGTATTTTATTACTCACAATTTCGAACAAAGACTTAATAATTTATCATTCGAAAAAAATATGTTTATTGTTTTGAGAAATAACTTTTTACATATGTTTGTACTACTTTTGAAATAATAGAATATTATAAATTAAGTATACACTTTAATGATATGCATTATTATAAATTACATTTTTCAAAATCATTTATTTTTGTTTTTATATTTAAACTTGATAAAGGACTAAATAATAATTTTGCTGTTAACGTAATCGCGTTTTAAAGAAATTGTAAGTAAAAACAATAGAAAAACTTTATACATTTAAAAATAATAGCTTAAACTAATAACAAGTGTAATTTTAATTTTAATATTGATCATTATGTATTGAAAGCCCTTAACCAGTGACCAGTAGACCAGTGCCCTGTTGACGACGGCTGTCAAATTGTGGATGACTTAATATTCATCATCCTTCTATAAGATTTGTTGAGTTGTATCAATATTTATTATGAAATAAGTTGAAAAAATAATTTTCGCGAGTACGGTATAAGTTTATTGTTATCGACTACGATCTGGACATTCGTCCTTGATGTTGGTATATTATTCATAAAATGTATTTTTTTAATACATTTTAGATGGGTACCTAGGTACATACATTTTATCTAAGCGTGCAATTTTCGATTTTGTTCAACACTATGCGTTCTGATAAACATTTAACTATAAATATCGGCGTAAAACGGAGTTTCATACATCCTAAAATTGAAATAAATTATTTTAAGTTTTAATATAATATAATAATCTTTATTAATAATACATAATATAATGTTATATTATTAAAAATTTGTTGTGTATATAATGTGATAACACATAATTTTATTTTACATTATGTATGTATTTTAAGTGACTGGTGTAAGGAGTTGATTCGGTTTCGTGATGTATTAATAATGTAAGTAATGATTTTATATGATATATGTACATCGTAAATGACTGGTACAGAAGAAATTTAGCATGGGTTGTTGACTTATTTTGTCTATATTATAATACACTCGAAGGTCGTTATTTTTTTTTATTATAGAAATTCGGGGTGGAACAAACTAATTTATTCACTAGAAGTAAATAAATAAAAAAAATATACATTTTTAATTTAAATATTCTATACAAGACTTAGTAAAATAAAAATAATTTGCGATTTGTATTCAACCGATTTAGTATAAAATGAATTTAACTATATGTATTAATTTGATGCATGTTATATAGTAAAACAATTAAAAAAACTTTTCTAAAAAAAAAAAAAAAATTAGGCAGTATAATGGCTTATAAAAACATGTATGTCTTTTTAATTTTTAATAAAACAAAATCAATGGGAAGTTTGTATTTAATAGTATAAATAAAATTTAATTTAAGAATAACAAAAGAATATATATATATATATATATATATATATATATATATATATATATATATATATATATATATATATATATATATATATATATATTTGTTTATAAAATGTGCAAAAATCATTTCAAGGTATAGTACATACAATGGCGTATTTTCAAATTTTTTCTAGGGGAAGGGTTCGAAAAATCTTTTTTACATTTTGAGTGAAGTGAAGGATTTATTTATCATAGTGTATATCAAAATAAGTAATTTTTTATTATTTTATAAAATTTTTATATTAATAATTTATATCAATGCGTTATAAATTAATAAATGTACTATTCAAATTAAAAAAAAGAGTTTATAGTATATACATTTCAATTAAGACGTACATATATCTGGGAGGGATCGATACCCGCCCCTCCGTAATTATGCCAATGAGTACATAGGTAAAAAAAAAAAAAAAATGGAAAAAATATTGACAACGGACGCTGGTTTTAGTGTCGCATAGTGCGTTCTTTGGTGGATAAATATTTAAAAAACTCACTATTGGTTTTTTCCACCGCACGCCGTACTCTCAACGTGAATGACAAACTAATATCACCTTATAAATACTGTAAGCAATTATGTGTAAACCAACTACCATAAGTATAATCACTTTTCGAAAAACAACTTGAAAAGTGTTTTATTTAATTTAAAACCTACCTATTTACACTGGAAATAGTATGAATATCGACTCGTTAATTTGTTTGTTGTTAAACTGCATTAAAATGCTTCAAGTTAAATTATGATTGAATAACGTAGGCTATCATTACGAAAAAAGATTAATTTTTTGTTTTTGTTTCATTAAATTTGTGATATCTATATCCCTTTTGGAGGTTTAATTATTTTCAACAGATTAAAACACTGAAAATATTCTAAGGTTTTTACAATTTTTCTAAAATGTATTTTTTATTATTATTATTATTATTATTTTTTTTTTTTTTACTAAAGTTTGTGATGTAAGCCACGAGTTTAATATAGCAGAATCGATTATTTTCATGAATAAATTGAACTCCATATAACATAATTTAGGTTAAATTGTGTTGACGCCGTATATGTGAAAAATTGCATGGCGTTTTTCACCAACGTTTCTTATCGAAAAAAATAAAGACTTACCTGACGGTACACTGAAATGTGTACGTAACTTTTACGATACTTACGTCTTACGAAATACACCGTAAAGAGTGGTTTCGCTCCCTCTGCGTGCAAAGATGTCTAGGTGAACTACTAACACATGTTATATACCTAATACAATACTCATTTCTCTGTCTTTCGGATTCCGATCGACTTATTGTTTGTTTTTATGAAAACGTCCCCATCGACAACCCCATTTGTGCGGCAGGGTTTTCCTATCAATTCCCGTCGATGTTCTACGCCCAGGTAAATGACTGCAGTATACTTTGTCGTATGGCCGATCGCGCAATGATAACGAGTACGCTCGAGTTCGGACACGTAGGCGCTTTGAGCCTACAAAATCATAAGGGAAGGACCGCGTGTGCGCGGGGAACAAAACAATAAACTCCGGGGCGGTCACCTTTGACGCAATAACCCAAGGAGTCGGTAATAATAATGATATTTAACGCTTAATGTGGCCATTTATACAAGTTTGAATCACCTTTTCTTTTCTTTTTCTTTTTTTACTTTTTTTCTCTCTTGTTAAACTAAAGTTGAGAAAAACTTTTTAACAAGTATATATACCGAAACCGCCGAGGTCGAACCAGACGGTATTTTTTTTTTAAATTTATTTATTTTTTTGTTTTCCGCGATAGCCATCTGCAAATTTGTTTCCAGACGTTATCTCACGGTTTACACACAAGTATTCGATGTATTTTCTTTTTTTTTCCACACAAAAGTCACTCGTGTCCTTCCCCTCTCTCGTCGCCTACCGCCGTCGTTCGCGGGTCGTTTCCCCGCGTAAATAACGAGGGTGGGGTAGGGTTGAAAAAGGCGAATCGCCGGCGACCACAGCGGTGGTGGTGGTGGTGCAGTGGCGTAAACGTCGTACCACCGCGTGTTTAGTATAATTACCTCTACCTGACGTGACGTATAGCGTATACACAGCACGAGTGTGTGTGTGTGTGTGTGTGTGTGTGTGTGTGTGTGTGTGTGTGTGTGTGCGTGTGTGTGTATGTAACGTGTACACTGCACACATATAATAACATAACATGTAGAAAGGGCAGCGGCGGTGGCACTGCACACAGCCCAGACACATGCGTGTAGTGAAAATACCATTTATTTCATTATATTGTCTTTTTTTTTTTTTACATGGTCGTTGTCGTAATTTTTTGTTCCCCTTTCGTTTGATATACCCGTGTGTACACGTATTATACACACGTGCACAAAAGTCGACGTACGTAATAATACTTAAATGTATACCTACTCGTGTACTATACAGGATGCCTCGCCAACGCGCATACCCGTCGCGATATCTCCGGAGAAAACGAAGAAAATCAAAACGTTTTTTTTTTTTTGTTTTTTTATTTTTTTTTACGACGCACAGCGTATGAGGATTAGAGACGATCGCGTTTTAATCATTTTGTTTGTGTGATTAGGTAAAAATTTTTGTTTTTAAATGTTTGAAAAAATTAGAGATAGTTTTTTAGTAGTTTTTTTTTTCTGAAAATTCTCATGTCGCAACTTTATGATTATTGAATCAATGATTTTTTTTGCTATTTTTATAGTTAAAATTGTCTATAAAAAAAATTAAGTTGATAAAAATAAAAATGCGAAAAGTAAAAATATTTAGAAAAAAATTAACCCAGTAGAATGGCAATCTAAAAGTTTGATAAAAAAATAAAGTGAAATAAATTAATTTAAAGTAATTTGAAAAAAAGTTGAATAAACGCGCGTATGGTTAAATAATTAAAAACTGTACTCTCGTGAGTCTTAAAAGAGATTAAAAAAAAAAAATCAGAATTTCAAAAAACTTCAACACGGGAGATATTACGTCAGTAGAAATACAGGAGATATTGCCGATGTTTGCGGGACACCCTGTATACCACACAACACCGCGCGTATCGTATATCGCGCACACACACGCACACGCGAGCACATACGTACACACGCGAGTACATTATTTAATATCGTGTGTAATAGGTATATAATACCGTATACGTTACCTACTCGTGTGTGCGTGCGTGCATGTGTGTGTGCGTGTGCGTGTGCGTGTGTGTGTGTGTATGTGTGTGTGTGTGTGTGTGTGTGTGTTTGTGTGTGTGTGTGTGTGTGTGTGTGTGTGTGTGTGTGTGTGTGTGTGTGTGTGTGTGTGTGTGTGTGTGTTTGTGTGTGTTTGTGCTCACTGGCCGTGTATAATATTAAAATACGTGTGTACACTTGTACTGTGGAGGTACGATAATAAAATCCCGAGCGGTATATGACGTCGATATATTATTATGAAAAAAAAAATCAAATATTATATACATACTCGTATATATATATATATTATTGTGATCATACGATATTATGATGTATAATAACGTACGGTCGGGACGCGCGCACACGGAGCAGACGACGACGACTACTACTACGACGACGACGACGACGACGTTGACATGTCGTGACGCTCGCCGCGGCAGACCACCCAGCGTATATTAATTAAGGCCCGGCAAAAGACGCCCGTCGGCCGGCCGTGCAGTGTGTGTGTGTGTGTGTGTGTGTGTGTGTGTGTGTGTGTGTGTGTGTACGACCTATATATTACAATATTCGCGCCGTACACATTGTTCGCAGAGTCGCATTACGTAAACGCGGTCATTTCGTTTTTATTTTCTTTCTTTTCACGATATTATTATTTATTATCATTATTATATTCATATCGTACGCACAACCATCGTATCGCCACGCCGTAAAGTCGTCGTTATATTTTTCCGTCCGACGTCCACGGTTGTGCGCGCGCTGTCGTGGCGATATGCTTTAGAGATCGTTTTTTTTTTCACTTTTTGTTTCGTTTCTCGAGCACGTCCCGACGCCCGTAAGGGCTGGTAGACGCGCGGTGGCAGGTCTCCCGGTGATTCGTACTCGCGTCTCGGTGTTCGTGAAACGCGAGACGATTCGACTACGTCTCGAGCTCCAAGTTTTTGTTTTTGACGACTCGTCGGCGAGACTCCCGTGCAATTTTTCGCATCACACCCTAATTTACGTCTGTGTTGTGGTGTCGAGACGAAAATGTCGCCCTCTCGAGTCTTACCGTATTTCATGCTTATCGATTAAAACAGTGGTCTTCAACCGGTGGGTCGCGTAAGCTTTAAAATTGGGTCGCAACATGTCTTTTTAAAATTAAAATTAAATTTATAAAATTATATCAGGTGAAAAAATATTTATTTTTAAAAAAATATTCCAACTACTACAGTGTAATTTTTATTTATTCAGTTTTAATAGTACTACCTACTGAAAAGTATTAAGAAATTTTAGATTTTTTATAAAGCTTACGTGGGTCGCGAAAAATGTAGGCCTAAAAATGGGTCGCGAGTCCAAAATGGTTGAAGACCACTGGATTAAAATATAACGATGCGACGGTACGCGAAATCAAGAACGACTTGGGCACGAGGGCGGGACGATGCGATGACGGCGGGCCACTCCGTCAGTGGTTTCGATGTATTTTCACGTGTACATTCATATCGTTATTGTTTTTTCTTATTTTAAATTAAATCGACACGTTCGATTCAACACGAGAAAAACGTTGTACGATATCATAATATTTTCCACCGTGTTATCGTACGACCAATGATCTAGTTTTCGGTTTTTCTCTTCGAATTTTCGTGAACGTTTTTCAACGGGTGTTTATTTCGACTCAGGGGGTGCTGAGAACCCACAGCAACCCCCTAGTCGCGCCTACGATTTCGACGCGACGCCACGTCATGTGTAACACTGCAGTCGTGTCGACGCTCACAGAAGGTTCCGAAATTACGTTTCAACCCTTTGTTTTACGCGGGCGGGGGCGGCCACGCATTACCATGACGGTAATATTATAATATACGTTGCCGTGTGTGTGCGTGTGTTGTACATATACGGTTGTTCTTAATGTTTATTATTATCCAGTCGCGTGTTACGGAGCTTATACATACGCATATACATATTAAATAGGTGTACGTGCGATTACGACATTGATGTTTATTTACGATTATTATTATTGTTATTATATTATATAGTGTGTTTCACGCCACCACGCCGAAAGGAACGGAACGATATTTTCACCACGCGAAATCATATATTTCTCTCTCTCTCTCTCTCTCTCTCTCTCTCTTCCTCTGGCTGTAGCGAAGAGCGTTTCGAGTGTTCGCGGCGTCTCTTCCGTTCACACGTGCGGCGGCGAATCGATCGTCACCTGACGCGAAAACTCATTTATTTCCCGGCAAACACTTTCCTTAATTGGCACCGACGACCCCTTATGTGTCATTCACGTAACTCGTGCTTTCGATGGTTTAAGTACCCCTAATTACGTCCACGACACACGCGTATCGTGTACGACTGACGGTTCTCTCCGAATGCAGATGCGTGTGCTCGGAAATCGATGATTATCGGTTAGCAGAAGTCTAGTTAGGTTTTCATCGTTTTTTTTTTCTTTCTATTCCGGTTAAAAAACACGCGCGCGATATCTTATAAAATGTACGTATTATTACTTATGGATTCACAATTCGAAAGACGAAACAAAACCGATCTCGACCGATAACGATATTGATTTAATTAAAAACGTTCCCGGTCGGTTCGTCGTCGTCGGCGGCGTCGGCGGCGGCGCGGCGGCCGCGATGTCGTGTTGTTTCGTTTTGATTTCGTGTGTACACGATTTCATCGGCGTAAAAACAGTACGATTTTATTTCACCTCGTCCAATGATATTGAGACGTTTAAGCGAGTGTTGCGGCACACTATGATATCCTGAGGCGTATTCAGGCACAGGCCCTATAGACCCGGGCCTAGAGCGGTGACATTTGGATGGCGGCAAATTTCAACATTTTTTTTTTTTTTTACAGAATTACTAAAAGTATTTTTCATTCAACAACATCGAAAGAAATTCAAGTTTACAAATCATAAGTTTTATGATTTAGAGTTACGATTCGGACCGTAAACGCGTGCGTCCGTTCGCTCAAAATCAAACAGCTACTTACAGTATGTAACGCACACTCTATACGGCGCGAACCAGCACACGTGTGGGTAGCGAAAAAATGCACGCGTTCAACTCAAATTGTGGATTCGAATGCGTTTTGTAAAAATTTTAGAAGCGGTGGAAGGGAGGGAGAGGTGGCGCATCGAAAGAGTCTACAGGCGGAAAATATCGAAATACGCTACTGCAGGTGGTATCACACGCACGTGTGTGTATACCAGCGGTTCCCAACATGGGGTACGCGCACCCCCAGGGGTACTTTAGATGATCTCATAGGGTAAGTACGCGAAAAAAAATTGAGTAACGGCGGAAAAATTTAATTTTGTTTATTTAAAACTATTCGTTTCGGAAATATGCGATATACGTTATTTTTATTACAAATGAAAACTTGTGTCACACAAATAACAATTTTTTCTTATTTTATAGATAATCGATTATAGAATAAATAAAAAAAGTTAGTCCAAATACTTTTCCAAGCCTGAAAAAGAAAACAATTAGATTTCAAATCCTTTTAATGAAAAATTCCTTCAAAAAGCTACATCTCTATCAATCGTAGTAAAAGAAGCCTTGATAAAACTCTCATGTGACACAACTTTAAAAAGTGAGTTTAAGAGAAAACTACTTATTAATTTTTGGGTAGATATTAGAAACGAATATGAGCGACTCTCTGACAAGGGAATTTTAGTTCCTATTGCCATTTACTAGTACGGAGTGGGTCTAAAGAGCGTTTTCTTCATATATCTATATTAAAAATGAGTATGGAAATAAACTAAACGCAGCTCCAGATTTCAGATTTTATCTCGCATCATTTGAACCCGATTTAAAAAAACTATGCTATTTGAAACAAGGTCAAGGATCTCACTAATTATTTACGTTTAAATTTTTCTTTTATCGAATTATATTAATAAATAAGTAAAATAATTAATTTTTTATGTGTCTTATTACTCAATATAAAAATACATACATTATTTCATTATATTATATTATTGTTATTTTTAATTAAATTTTTTTAAGAGTGGTTATATGAACAATTTAAAAAAAAAATATAAAGAGGGGTAAAATCTAGAAAAATATTAAGCTTAGGGGTACAGCAGGAAAAAAAAAGGTTGGGAACCGCTGGTGCAGTATACGATCGGTATTCGCCCGTTTGTCTCGGGTACGCGGCGAAAAGGAAAGAAAAATATTGCGCGGCGGCGCAGAAAATAATTGCCGACCCGATCGGGTTGGCGTATATGAACGTAAAACATACCTACACATACGTGCATACGAACTGTTGTTGTGCCGAGCGATTCGCGTACATCGTAAATGCCGTCGACGACGGGCCTATTAAAGTTTACTGACTCAAGTCACCTGCACGTAATGCATATACCGTCGTTACCGAACCATGTCCCAACGGTCGAAGCGCACGCACGACGCACGTACGTTTTCGAAGCAATAAAAATTTATGAATGTACTGATGATTTTAGATTCTGAGTGAAGCGAAGGATCTTATGGTTTTACAATGATGTTTATTTTTTTCTTTTTTTTTTCTTCTGTAAACTCTTGTTCGTATAGAAATCCTTGTCCAAAAGTTTCGTCCAGCAACTTTTTAGATTCGAAATTGAACTGAGATGGTACTTTAAAGAGGTCGTTTTTCCAATATATCCATAGTTTTTCCAGTTATCAAGAATAACGATCGAAAAACTGAGTAAAAACGGTAAAATCGGTAAAAATCCGCCGTAAACGAGATTTTCACTGTTCAGATTTTAGGTCATAAATCTAAAAGTATTGAAGCTAAAAACTTGAAAATTTTATCCAATATCAAATACATACTTTTTTATATTGGACAACATTTTCAGAACAATTATAGCACTTTTGACTTAAATATAGAACTTTTAATTTACCAAATTGTTTGAAAGTTTTTATGTAATATAATTTTAAATATTTGACAAAAAGTTCTGAAAATTTAATATGACCTTACTCATATACCTACCTAATTATCCTAATAAAAATTCAAATATCGTGAGTCAGGATTTTTTTTTATACACAAATAACCGTAAAATACGTAAACAGTATTTAAATAATAATATATTATAATACTACACTGAAGCTTTGCTCAGAATCGTTTTAGTAAATGAGTCATCATTTCTTTAAAACTTAATACATTCATCACCAATATCTTGTCCGAGGACCGAAGGGACGAAGGACGAACTTGTACCACCATCATCTCACTTACCAGCTTTTTTCTTCGTGATTCCAACGCCATCGTAAAAATGTTATTGGACACATATACGTGTAAATATTATTGGACGCTGCGGCATTTGAAAGGATCGTATGCGAACGGTCGCCGTTCGCCCCGCGAAAAGGCCACTCGGTGGCCGTTAACGTTTTTTTTTCCTCTGATTTCAAAATATCGGTCTACACATTTTACACTTCGATAACATTACCCGCGGAGTGATGATCGTTTTTTAAGGTCACGGGTCGGGCCCGAATTATGACCACGCGCACACGTCTATTTTATATCCGGTTTATTGTTTTGTTTTATTTTCTATCGCCGGTATTAATTAATTTTAATATAGATAATTGAATATCATAAAAAATGTATAATATCTTGTACAGAGTAACATTGTAAAAAAGAAACTTAATATGCAAATGAACAACGAAAGTAACACCGTTCGTTTGTTTTAAATTAAGTTAAAAGAAAAAAAAATAGAATAAAATAAAAATAATTTGAATACCTACTCGAAAAAGCTCATAAAACAGAGAAATAATAAAATATTAGAGAGAGAAAAATAATTACTCTGCGTCAGCTGCTAAACGTCATGTGGTGCAAGAGGTATTTGTATACACCCCACAAATAATTGTATTCATTGATACCTGTACACGAAAGGGCATAAATGGATTTCGTGGAAATAGGTTTGACGCAGCGTAATACTGAATATAATTTTACACTTTAATGAAATAGTTTAAAAAGTACCCGGAGAAATTATTCTAGGAATCGTAATGGTTGATTTTAATATAAATTGTTTCGTGTAATCGTTTTGTTTCACCTCACATTAAATTCATTTTAAAGTTCGCAAGTATTTCTCTCTGTTGAATATTGTTGCTTTTTATTTTTTTTGTTTAATACCTGTTGTTACGCGATCTGTGAATTCTTTACTATTATTACGCAATAAGTTCTCTTAAAGTATGTTCGGTCGGTAAGACACGTTGTCGATATGCAGCATGACCCTTTTTCGGAATGTAGAGTATTATCGAGCCTGTCAACTATATGTCTGTGAAAGCGCGCGCTTCGAATTCTAAACACAAATTTCAAACATAACAATAATTCAAACCGCGAGCTTTTACAGACAAATATTAAAATCAAAATTTTTTATCTTTCGAGCTCAACCGATACGAAATCGTTCAGTTAAATTTCAAGCTCAGTTACCGGAACGACTGTGGTATTTGATAGAATTTCACTCGTGACGTTATCACTGCAGTGTATTCCGTCTGTCGACGTGAGATGAATGGTAACGATATGATATCGTATATTGACGACGATGAGGCACGGTATTTTTGAGCTTGTGTAAGACGAGGGTGGTGAAAACGTATCGTGAGTCGCGGGGTGTGCATTAGCAACAAATCGTACAGTGGACGAGACGATTGCAATTAAAATGAGCAGTTCTCATAGTCGGTTTATTAGCATGGTCTTGACAATGTGCTAGTGCGACACCCTCGGTAATCTGGTGTGGTATTTCACCACATCTAGTCATAATATTGTTTTTAGATTAATCCTTCGTTGTACATAAAAATTATAAATTTTGATATGAAGAAACCGAAAACTATCGCAAATTATTTCAAACCGATTTACTAGATTGTATTTGCTAAATTGATAAGTACGGAAATAATTTAAACATAACTACATATTATATGCAATACAACATAGGCGTACGCACGGGTGTGGCTTACGGGGCTATGGCCACACCTGAGACTCTTTTTTTTTTTTTTAGGTAGGTTCTAACTACTAGGCACTCAGGTAAAAATGCCAGTAACTCATTTTTTCGGAAAATCAGAATTTTTTTTTACCGATTGTGTACCACTCGTGATTGGCATGCCGTGGTGTTATCGTACTCCGGATGGTAGGCTATACCAGAACATATATGTTCTTAATTGTTATAGAAATATATTGTCTCAAAATTTTAAACTGGCTTTCCTTCAAATATTTTCTTGTCCATTAAATAAACACATTTTCATAATATCTACTAAGAAATATGTTATCAATGATTATAGAAAAATTTTATGAAAATATTTTTTTATGACGTTTCTTACAATATTTTCGTCAACATAAAAAAAAAATATGTTTGCAATATGTTTATTAAATTACATTTTAAATATTTTGTGGATCATTATTAAAAAATATTGTGAAAATATGTTTAACTAAAATATTTCCAAGAACATAAAGAAAACACACGTCTACAATATTAATATTTTCCAATTGCTGTCTGGGTATCGGTCAGTTGTAGCATAGAATTTATTAATAGGATTGACACTCAGCGGAGTTAGTTACCTATTTTCTGAAATTTATATAGACCTTGGGCATAAATTTGTTTTGTGGTATTTATTCCATTGTTTGCTTGATATGATGATTATGAATTTTTATTTATTTTTATTCGATTATGACAATTTAAGACCATTACTATTAAACGTGTATAGATTATACATCTCAACTTATTTGTTTAAAGTTTTATTTATACATATGTGCCATTTTTAATATTATTTTTTTTTTTTTGATCGGAGAGGGGGTATTTGAAGGGATGGGTGGTAAAAAAAAAAGGAAAGCCATCCCTGAAACTGGTGTCTGCGCACGCTCATACAATACAATTAGCATGTATAGTAAAAATAAATAAATTAAAATTTCTACCCGATGTCTGCAGTTTGAATGTACAGTTATTTCGACAGTCCGACGGTACAACGATCATTCGTGTGTACCAATATTCGATATAACATTGCAATCCGTCATGACTGTTGAACTCGATTATTGCGAACGAATCCACGAACACAATCGTTCATCTCTGCGAATACGTTTTCGTTTTATTCCATAAAGCGTCCGCAACGGTTTCGTAATATTCCTCGAGCTCCGCTCGTATACGTTTTTGATGTATCGGAAATATCCTGCCCGCGCCACGTCCTTGCGTAATACCGTGCGCCGTACATCATAATAATAATATAGTACATTACATAACGTTCACGAAACGACGATCGTACGACGGTCGACGCGAAGTCGTGTTTAAAATAATATAAATATATGTATAAATACGAGCGTATAAGCGTACCGTTAGAAAAATATCATTAACGTCCGGAGACATTTGTCCCGAGATCGTGTACGGTTTCGGGTAGAGATATTTCAATTTTAGACCAGGGAAATATAATATTATTTCATCAGTATTAAAAAGCAACCCATTAGAGCGAACGACGGCGGCGGCGGCGGCGCGGGAATGTAATTTTACAATCGCCGTTGCTGCGTGCGCGAAAACTCGCCCCCGATGAAACATCACCATGTACATATATATACACGTACACAAGTGACGTCTTAATGCTAGCCCGTTCGGGACTTACACTGGAGTGGCCCGATTTAATTTCGTTTTTTTTCCCTTTTTCGGACGGGATATAAACGTGAGATATGACGGCGCGAGTGAGTGGAACGTGAGGGGAGGTTGTTAAAAAAATGAATTTCATGCCAAACGACGTCTTTTGATTAATTAACGGGCTGCCAGGGTCTCCTTTTTGAGCTCAAGGGAACATTTTTATATATATTATAAGACTCGACTAACGCCTTTAGTTTGCTTATTCAGCGGAATTAAACGCTTAAATTAGATGTCGTGTCCCGAAGAAAGAAAAAAAGATTAAAGAATAATTGAATGCGTACGAGCATAAAACTTTCTGTTTTATTCCGTTCGAAAATCTAATAACTCAAAAACAATCCTTTCTCGGTCGCCGCCGACGGCGTTCAGGAATGGTCTCCAAATAAAATTATTCCTTAACTACGCGTATACATCCGTGCGGTTTACAATGGATACACTAAGTGCGGTAAACGATGTCCTGCGCCGGCCGTTAAATTTATATGAAATCATTTTGAAAAAATAATAATAATAATAATTGTTTTCCTGAAATGTATTATTATATTTTCAAAGTCTATTCCTCCTTGCCACACGAGACTGTCATTTACAACTTTATTAATTACATGATAAATATCGTTAACATAGATAGACTGTAAATATTCAGTGTGAAATTAATCGTTTTGGTTATGAGGTCATTTCGATATTATGTAATCAACGATTTTTTGAATTTTGCAGTTTATTGGAACATTTTTTATGGAAAAATCTTGTGCCCAAAATGTATCCCATCGTGTTTAACGTGATATGTTACATGATATATTATTATGGTACAGGTACGTGTGTAAATCTGTCACATTATAGCGTTTAAACGACGTTTATGAGTTTTCTGATCAAAGTGAAAAAATAATGAAATCAGTTAAAAATATAAATTATACGTCTATTTGCTTTATAAGCAGACGGAGTATTAAAATATAATATATCTAATAAAGTATTGAAATTTCCATCAAAAATTCCGAAATCACACAAATTAGCCAACAATTATTGTTTTATGTTAAAACGCAAAAAAATTATTTTAACACGTATTATGAATATGTTAAATACTTAATAAAACAAAAAGATCAAATTAAATTTAATCAAAAAAAGAGCAAAGTTTCAGTGTAATATAATATATTATTATTTAAATACTGTTTACGTATTTTACAGTTATTTGCATAATTTTTGGTGAGTTTTTTTGTAATTAAACCCTCATAAAATATTCAATTAGATATAACTCATTTAAACTTCAATTGTTATAACAATTATAACTCATTAGAAATAAACTTAAAAGAAATCAGACAATATCGAAAAAAATCGTATAATAATTTATTAAAGTGTGTATAAAAAAAAATCCTGACTAACGATTTTTGAACTTTTGTTAGGATAATTAGGTAGGTATATGAGTAAGGTCATATTAAATTTTCAGAACTTTTTGTCAAATATTTAAAATTATATTACATAAAAACTTTCAAACAATTTGGTAAATTAAAAGTTCTATATTTAAGTCAAAAGTGCTATAATTGCTCTGAAAATGTTGTCCAATATAAAAAAGTATGTATTTGATATTGGATAAAATTTTCAAGTTTTTAGTTTCAATACTTTTCGATTTATGACTAAATACCTAAAATCTGAACAGTGAAAATCTCGTTTACGGCGGATTTTTACCGATTTTACCGTTTTTACTCAGTTTTTCGATCGTTATTCTTGATTACTGGAAAAACTATGGAGATTTTGGAAAAATAAAGTTTTTCTAGGTATTAGTAATGCAGAGTGTAAAATTTAGAGTGTTATTATAATATGAGCTATCTAGCTTTTACTGTCTAATAAACTTTTTTGTTGGTCTAATATTGAAATTGCTCGTACGTATACAATTACTGAAACTTGAGTATTTATCTATGTATAAACTGTACGTTATAATTAAAATGCTACAGCTTTTTATTTCACAGACGAATAATGATCGTAAGTGATGAAAAATAATCAAGCTTATCGGGTTTGACTGTCGAGCGTATAACGAATATTTAACAATATTTTTGAAACGATTAGACATTAGTGAAAATAAATGATTCAGTCGAATTAAAACAATAAACGATTATCGTGATTGAAACAGATGTATGCAACTTCGATTCGGCGTTAACGTATGAGTTTTAAGACTTTTGAATTATGTTGATTTGGAAATTCGTATTTAAATTCCGTCTTTTTTGTAACCTGAACGCGAATAGCTTATTAACTTGACGAATGAAAAACACCGGTTTGATGTTACTGCTCGTGCGTACTGTTGGATACGGTCAGTAGGTGTAGGACATATTTTATGATACGATTTCACTGAGGCTTAAGTGACCGAAGGTCCCCGAGCAACCATAATCCCTACCCCCTCCCCCGATTACGAGCGCCTGTACACAAGTGATCAGTGGTAACTGATGCGTGTGCTTTAAGTTTTGTATGAAATACGAATTTTTTACACAAATTAAGAGTCATAAAAATTGTTTAAAAAAAAAAAATGTATATATATTCACACAACGTTATGGAAATTTTTCGGAAAATTCGGATTAATTTCAAGAGAAAAAAAAATGAACTCTTCCCTCCGAGAAATAGTTCCGGGTCTGATTTAAATTCGAAAATCTGGTGAACAGGCGTTATCACTCCGAAAGGCGGTCACGACTCGCGTAGGAAAATTGCACGAACTGATAACGGGAATCGTTATCGGTAGCCGGGGAGAGAAAACGACTGGGGACGGCATTCGACGGTAAATAAAAAACGACGAGAAATATACGATTATTGTCAAAGCAAATATCGTCGGAGAACGACGGAGAATCATTGATTTTGCACAGTTCATTATCACGCGACGTCGTCACCGCGGTTTCTCAGCGCCCGAAAATCGGACGGACATAATACAACATCATTGTAATAATTGCGTTCAAACAGTCGTCGTCGCGGCCTAGTAATAATACTAAAAACGACTAGCAAACACACACACACACACACACCCGTGTGTCGGGTATAATCACGGGAGCGTTCGACTTCTATGGCCGTTTTTCGCACCTCTCGCGCCACAACCCTCGGCGAGGAGACGACGAGACGAGTGTATGCGCGTCGTCGCGCCTATTAATTATTTTTCCGTTCACCGAGCACGCCCCCGCCCCCCTCGGGTACGTCGCTTTTTTTTCGTCGTCTGCACTACCCGCAGGCCCCCCCTCACTCACTCCCCTCGTCGCCGTTATGCCGTCTTGGTCCACGTCCACTACTGTTCTCGAATTGAATTGATCGTCGATCGTCGGACGACAATACGTACGTTAAAATTGTGTAGTACTGCTGACGAGGGTGGGCGGGAATCGTCGTCGTCGTCGTTGTGGGACCTCCGTTTTCCCGAAACCGTGAGAGCTCGCCCGCTCGCGAACAACAATAATTATACCGTTCGCGAGCGCGAACCTAACCGCCACTCGGGACGGAACACAAAAAGAAAATATACACGACGACGTGTATAATGTTTTCGTAGGTATAACGATAAAACGACGAATAATAATGAACGGCGTCATGCAGAAAGCAACCATCCCACAATTAATGTTCTATTTGGAGACAATTCAAGTTTTAGAAAAATATATATATATTTTTTTTAATTGGTTAGTACCTACCTCACATGACTTGAAAACCAACGTACCTTATTGATTAGATGTATGTATTTCCAGACTTACCTCTAAAATCCCGATACAAATTGATATTCACTATTATTTTAAGACTATTATGTTGGTTGGTTGTTTTATGATTATTGTTGAAATGTGGTATGGTTGCTTTTAAAAATGCAAACTTTAATAATATTATTAGGTAAATACACTTAGTTAATGATATGTGACTAACTTTGATAAATATAACAACTTTATTAATAAAACATCATTTACAAACTCAAATAGTTAAATATTCCGTCTCTTAGTTATATTATTATAAAACCAATATGTGCAATAACAAAATGCATAAAAACCAAAGTCCATTAAAACAAAAACAAATTACTAAACAACTTGTTTGGTAAAACATTTATAAACTTAATTAACTATAAACATTAAAATATTTATCTCGGTCTTTGAGTTACATTAATTTATTATTTAAAATGTGTAAGAATAAAATGTTATATTTCATAATTCTATTAAAACAAAAACAAATTCAACAACCTTTTTTTAGTATAACATAATATTTATAAACCTAACTAACAACATTAAACATTTTTGAAAAATAAAATTTTATTATTAATCATTGTTAAAAGTTTCAATATCAAAATCCAAAGTCTCATTGTGTACCCATTAACATCTTCCTCAATGACAGAATTCCCTGTCGTTACTTTATTAGTTATGAAATCGTCATAACAAAGAATAATAAATAAAAATGTTACTATTTTCAAACACTCCATTGATAATAAAATAATGTTTATCAAATTTGCAAAAAACGACCAAGCCGCATGGATTGATCTTATCTCATTATTGTTATCAGTTATACCTAGATTACAGAACCAAGCATCATGGATGTATTTTACAATAACTTTTATCGATATAATCATTTCAGTTGGTTTTCGGCACATTGATAGATATCGCTACACTTCAATGTAGGTTTGGTTGTTTTTTGTAGAATACGTAAAATGAAATTCTCTATCTCGTTCTATGTACCTACTAACATCCAGGCCCTGATTTATAAAAATAGGGGCCCTGTGCGCTATTTTTTTGGGGGTCCTTCTTAACTAAATATTTCAGTAAACATGAAAAAAAAAATACTAACAGTTATCACATCCACAAGTCAGTAAATAGAAATCACAGAGTATTATATTAATATTTTCTCTGATTTTCTCATAGACCTTATAGCACAGTTATATAAATTGAATGTTGTCTACTTAGTATAGAACACGATTAAATACGTATATATCTTTAATCGTGATATAGACCTATGGCCAGAGCCGGATTAAGGGTCAATGCTGCCCTGGAGCGATATATTTTCGATAGGAAATTTCTTATGAAGAAGTCGTCAAAAACAATATAATATTATGTATTTCATGTGATATTGTATGAATATATTAAACAATTTAATAAAAATACATTCGGTACATTAAATTATTGCGCAAATAATTACTACAAGTTGAAAACGTCAAATTTTATTTATTTTATGCATACATATTATTATAATAGACGCAGGTATATATATTTTAACACAGAGAAGAAGATAAAAATCATAGTCAACGATACGGGAAATCGATTAGACAAAACTAGAGAAGTCGTTTATTTATAACAGAATTTTAAAAAATTGCATGTAAACTGTGATTAATGCCACTATAATCATGGTTATACTGTGCGCTAGTCCATCCTTATAATATTATTCATTGGTATAGCTAATAATTTTATATTTTAAAAATAAGATCATATATTATTTTAATGAAAATATGTCATTTTTTAACAGCTAACCCTGTATTACTCGATTTAGTTTTGCATAAAATGAAATAGTTTAACACATGCACGATATTTATTATCTGTATCACAAAAGTTATAATATGTCGCCCCTGAAAATTTGCCGCCCTGGAGCAAAAGCTCCTTTTGCACCTATGTTAATCCGGCTCTGCCTATGGCACAAATTAATAATAGATATCTTGATATGGTGGTTTGTCGTCTATGGATATTCTAGTTATCATTTATCACGCTATTATCGCAGCTTTTATAAAACCATTTTATGTTATCTGTGCTATTACACCATAACTCTATGTATTATATACTAATCACACCGAGATGAATTAAAATATTGTGTTAAGTATATTCAATTCACGTATTACATAATAATTTTACATCCATTTTCATAATATTATTATTGCTCATTTAGTACTCAAAATCCTCAATACTGCCATATATATTTTTTTTTTTTTTGTAAAATATAGAATGATAATGGGGCCCCTAAAAATTGGGGGGCCCAGTGCTTGTGCACCGCATCATGCACATGCGTAAATCAGCTAGGGCCTGCTAACATCTCGTTTTTCAATAGTTTCAGGGACGGTTGCTTTCTGCATGACGCTGTTCAAATTGTCACGACAATGACGCCGACTACAATAATAATAATAATAATAATAATAATAATAATAATAATAGTGATAGAAAAAAACACACAGAAATCGTCTATTATTTATGTGCACGACGCGCGCGCGCGCTCGCGTATATAACGTAATGACAAACAATTGGCTCAGAACGAACGCGACGGCGACGACGATCGTTATGACGATGACTAATCGTGTTTTGGTCTGCGAACCGAATAACTGTCAAAGTTGACCCGGTTCAATACGCAATTTTCGAATTATATTATTTTTATCACACGCGTTTCACGAGCCCGCGGCTTCGGTTTTTACCATCATTCCGTTTGGCTCGGTTGACCCGACCCCGCGGGCCGCCGCCACGGCCGTAAGTCATACACGGTGTGCGCGGCGAACGTCCGTGCGATCGCACCTGTCGTCACAGCATCTCTACCGCATCCGCGCGGGTACACCGTCTTCGCGGGATCGATGACATCCGACCGTGCACGCCGTGAATCGCTCAAACGGGACGAGATCGCGCGGCACTGTTGTGCGCACAGTATAATACCTATATAACGACTAAAAACTCGCACGTACGTACGCGTCGATCCCTACTTGAGTTTTTTTTTTTTTTTTTGTTTTTCCGTATCACACGGTTTTTTCTTTGTTCGTCGAGTTGTGTTCTCAATAGAAACCGCTTTCGTTAATTCTATTGCGAATGAAAAAAAAAATCATCGTCTACGTACGCTTTTTATAGTACTTAATCGAATTGTTTGTTTTTTTTTTTTCAAAAACTTCTACTCTTGTATTTGGAATATGACTGAAGTGAGATTTAATGCAAATCGCATTTGACACGATCTTAGTTTGACAAACTTCGAAATACATACTCGTGCAATTATGTCTAAAAAACGATTTATAAATGAGATTCGATTAACGTGGGAAATTTAATTCAAAAATAAATTTATCCAAGACTTGAATCTTCGGTATTTCGTTATCACTCGGACTTCCTTTAAAAAAAAAAAAAAACACCTTTGTTGTTTTTACGCTCAAAACAAAGGAGAGAACAAAATGTATTACTTATGTATTTTATTTTGCTACTTGATGAAGATTGAAAATATTACATATCAATAAATGAATGTTTTATAGTTTATGGTACCTAGTAAAGACTACAGCTCCACTAGTTTTCAAAATATAATATAAACCTGCATCTATTAAGCCTAACTTAGGAAAATCAATTTGGTTTTTTTTTTGCGAGGATAGTATAACTTTTTTTGTTTAAAAATTCAAAAATATTAAGAACGACACTTTGTTATTTTTCGAACAATCATTACGAACAACCGCTTTTTAATATACTTGTTCTTACTTGTTTACTAGAACAGACTTCTGAAATCCGTACTGCACACCACCGATTTTGGAATACACGCGATAATGCCGACGTTCGTTGTAATGTGCGTACAGCGAGGACGGTGGTGGCGTGTGACTCCGGACAAAGTCGAATAAAAAAAATAATAAATAAATAAAAAAAAATGAAACAATAATATTGTACACCACCCTTTATAGCGGGGTCACGGTTTTTCTCCCGAGGCGATTCAGAAACCGCGTTCGTACATAAAGGATAGGTATTGACAGGGGTTAAAGTTGAGAGGGACATCGAAATGCATCTCCTTTATACAATGTCTCTAAGAGATAAAGTGTTGTATGTTTTTTATTTGAGTATTTATTTATTGACGTTGTTTTGTTTCAAAACGTCTCTTTACCAAGAGGCATAAAATCGAGTTTGACGTGTTGTATACATTCAAAAATACACGCTTTAGGTCCAATACGATTTAATGTATAAATTGATATTGCATTGAACCCATCGAGACCGCAGAGGGCGAAATGCGAGAGGAGTTCCCCCGACGAAAAAAAAAGGCACACGCGGTTTAAAAAACGACGACGACGACGACGACGTGGAATTAGGCTAAGTATTCGATTCCCATACGTGCGCCGATGGAAAACGGTACACACGCACGTACACACGATACACGACGTTCATTCGATTATAACGTGCAATATTCTTCGATTTATGGCCGTATTTATTATAATACCGCGTCGTAAAGTTGTTATTTTCATTCGAACGCACGACATTATGTGATATTATTATGTCTCGTATATATACGCATAAAAAAAAAAAAAATCAGCATCGAGTTCTCAACCCTCTTGTCGAAATGTCATGGTATTTTCGAGATATTATTTGTATTTGTTGTTTCGTATGTTTCACGTCGAGTTTTCAAAATGTATTAAACATCGGGTTATTTTATAGTTTTCGATATCGATCATTATAATCACGTATACTCAAATATTTTCAAATCCGTTTCAATTTTTATTCACGTGCCTTTAATCGAAATTTCAATAGTGAACGACAATCAGATTGGTCAAGTTGAATGCCCGTGAAATCACGCGGTTACATATTTGCAATCATTGTCTATATTTTTATTTTGTTCGTTTCTATGTTAAATTAGAAAAAAAGTAAATAAAATGATAAAAAAAAAAAATAAATAAATACTTTCGACAGTTAATTGCTCGTAAAATAAGTATGATGCGCATGATGTTGATAATATAATACGAGTTCAAAATCGTGTTCTGATATTTGGGCACCTCGTAGAACTATTAACAATAGGCAGTAATAATAATAACCGAATAATAAGGTACTTAAAAAGTTCACGTTTCACGTATCTAATTAATTCCGAACGATCAGGATAAATAACGGAACAAAAAAGTAAGTACGTTCTTACGCACTCACAATAATTCAATTAAATAATTCGGTAGCCAAAAGTGATTAACGAAACATCACGTTAATTATTTAAAACATGTACACAAGTGTAATGCTACATTATAAGTTAATATAACTGATATCAATTTAATAACGTTTAGATAATATTATCCATAGTTGATGGAGCAGAATAAAATATGTTCTCCACATTTATGAAATTAAATAATTTAGACGCTTTCCGAGTCAGAGATTCGTCTAATTAGTTTGATAATATGTCGGCGAAACTTTTGGCACTCCCATGTACGAAGCTTCGTTCCGCGAGAGTACGTATAGTGCAGTTGAAATCCCGTCATCGCGACGTTGACACGTTGTCGGAATATTATTTCCGTAGAAAAATAAATTATTAACAATATTATATGTGTATATATACGTCTATGGTACACGGTTTTCCTTAAATCCAAAACAAGCCTCGACGATTTTTGTCGGTACACACGTCCGTGTCCGTGACGTGCAAGCTGTACGCGTAGTTTCGGGGGGGCGTTGCGTGGATACGGTATTCAGAACAATTTGTCCGTGGACAAATTCCATTACCCGTGGAATATGTTTCAGATAGAAATGCGCGCAAAGTGCGAGAAACCGAGTGGGCGAGAACGGGCCGGAGGGGGGTGTCGGGACAGGGGGATGGCAGTGAGAGACGGACAAAGGGGCAGAGCTGTTAAACATTGTAATTAACGTAGCGTTTACCTTTTGTGCTCGGAGATAATGGTAAAGGGAATTAAACCGGAGGGTTATCGGTGAAGTCGTGCCCGGGACCGGCGGCGGGCGGGCGGGCGGACGGACGGGCGAGCACGCGCGCGCGGGGTCTCGTGGTGCCAAGAAAGGGTTGAAGTAGCGGTCTAGGGAATCGGCTAACGTTGATGAAACAGTCTTGGAGTCCGAATTTCGCCAAAGGACGACGAGAGCGTGGTGGCGACGGTGGTGGGCATTCCAGGTTCTGTTATATCGATTGTCCGGTCCCGGTGTTGTTGTATATGACGGTAGGTAGGCAGAGAAGCAGAGAGATAGCCGTGTGGCCCCCTCCCTTCGTCGCGTCGCCGTCCGAACCGTATTAATTGGGGCGTCCCTGGACGTCTTGAGAAATGCCCAGGCAATCGGACCCGAGCAATTTTGCTCTCCGTCCCCTCACCCCACTGCCCGTCCCCTCACCCGCTCCCCACGACCCGATTTACCCGCTCGCTATATCGTTCCATCTCTCTCTCCTTTGCGGCTTTAACCCGTCACACGTCCAAGACATTGTTATGTATGCAATAATTCCGGAGGGTTGGTTGACCGGAGAAAGACGGAGAGACAACGAGACGACGACGACGACGACGACGTAGAGAGAGAGTGAGAGAGAGAAAGAGAGACGGGTGAGAGAGAACGGAGACGGTTTATAGGGATGGAAATGACAACGGGCCGAACTTAACCCACTCCTCCACCTCGCGGCCACGACTACCCTTCCAGAAAACCATTGTCTTGGAGAAACCTACCCTGTCCTGCCCTTTACAGTCGGTTTTGAATATATTATTAGGATAGAGATGGACGCACACCCTTCGTTGCTTCCTGTTGTCCGTTTAAACACACGCACACATTTGCGCTCTCACTCACTCTCACCCTCTCTTACTCTGCCGTCATCTCTCTCTCACGTGCCACTCTCTTTTGCCCTTTCTCCGTCTTACTCTCATTTGCTTATCTATACAACAGCCAGCGAGGCCTGGACGAAATGTCGATCCCTAGGCACGTCTAACAACGTTACGTTATAAGATACGTTGCACCGACAGTCGTTCTCCCTTCGCCGTCGCCATTACTGGTGACAAACATTTTGATGTGCTGTATCGTCGCTATTGCTGTCCAGACGTTCGTAGCGCCAGTTTTATGACCACAATGGTCATCAATTATGTCGAGTTAACTAACATCGTATATAATTCAGTTTTGGTTTACGAGAATATCGGAAACTTAGAATAAGACGTTCGCGATTCTGAAAAAAAAAAAAAAATTACAGACATATAATTTTCATTTATTTTAATAACTGTAGTGCTATGAGTAGAAAATAGAAACAAATTTTTTCATTTGAATTTAGGAATGAAATTTTTAAACGGAAGTGAATAAATAACGGGTTATGCCCATTTATATAAAAAAAAAATGAAATAAAATAATAATAAAATAAAAAACAATGAAAACATGATAAAAGATTGTTTAAATTTTGTTATTGGTATCAATTGTTATAATCTAATACTCGTAATACTAAAATTTGAAGTCTTCAAAAGAATAAGTTTATTTTTTATTCTGATGTATACATGCATCAAGTGTGTAGCATCTTCATTATTGTTATTTGAATTTATCAAAATTATTTCATTTACGTACAATCATTAGATAATTTTTTAAATTTCCCATACAACTTCACCTAAATATCATGCAAGTTGTTAAAAACTAATTACACATATCATGTTACTCGTATTTCTAAAATGTAAAGAAACTAAATACTTTTTGCGTTCTTAAATAATCATATTTGAAAGTATAATCGTTATATATTAATCCTAGCAACAAGTGTCGATTAATATCCTAATAGTGTGGTATAATTACTTGAATTCTATATCATGTACATTACGCTGTAATTATTAATTTCATACATTTTTCATTATATTTTTGGTGATTTTCATACCATTTTTGTTAAATATGCTTAATTTATTTTCAGTTCGTCAATAATGTTATTTTTTTAAATTTTACAAACATTTTAATTAGCTAATTTATAATATTCATTTAAATATAGTTTGAAAATATAAAATATAATATATTATCCTTTAAATAATGATAATGAGAATAAAAGCATAATAATATAAACTTATTAAAAAATAAATAAAAAACTTGAATCCAATAAATATAATGTCAAGTTACTAAAAATACTTAAGTTAATTAAAGCACCTACATTTTTTTCTCCAAAAAATGTCGAGTCATATCATATTTGTAAAAATGCCAAATATTCAAAATTCCAAGAGTGAAATGAGTGTTTTCTTTTTTTCAAGAGTGTGATCACAATCTTTCTTAAAGTGTTCTTGGGGTTTGTAAGTATTAGTATGTTTCGTAAAACATGAAGTGGTTTCAAGAAACCAAAAAAAAAAGAAACAAAAATGTTTGAAATTTCATCTTAAATTGTCTGAGTATTTTACTCGTATATAGTTGTCATACATATATATGGTTGATATTCAATAACACAGTGAATTATAAGAAAAAACAATGCCGTTGCAAATAATAGAATATCACAAAGTTTATTTTTGTCTATAAAATATCGCGTAAAAGACTTTTGAAAAGGTGTCTTTATTTCATGTATATGAATAAATCGCTGTGTATTATTTTTTTGAAACAACGTTACTAATAATATTTTCAATTGTAGCGTATAGTTTGTTTACCTCAGCTGATGTAAATTTAAAACACGCTATTGTATTTTTTTACGCGGGAAAGCTGAGAAAAATTCAATAATTAATATTTTAAACATCAAATTATTACAATCCGTTAGGGTGTAAATGTATTATTTTCCGAAGGAAATATTTCGCTGGCAGACAAAACTTATTGCATAGTAGAATATAATACACTACTAAACATAACACTGATCATCAACAATATTATTATAACAGTATTATTCACCCGTCGACCATTGGTTCATCTGTTGGCGTTTATTTCAAATGGAATTTTAGATTTTTGGCACTACTATCAACGACCGAATTAAAAAATACTTTACGTTTCGAATGAAAACTCGTAAGCAAATAAAATTTTGACTACCTACACGTTTTGGATCGGATTTCTCGACATTAAAGTCATTCTCATTTAAGTAGCTGCTAGGTACGTATTTGAATAATTATGCGTCGCTGCAGTGAAACGACACATTTTTCGTGTAAATGTATTTCGTTTTATTGTACTTCGTCATCGTGTGACCAAGACTCAAAGAGTAACTATATTGTTATTGATTTTATTCGAGTGCACTGTCATAATAAAACAAATAACAGTAATTTAAATTACCACGGCAATTGGTAATTAATAGGTTAGTTCATATCAACTCAACTGTGACCCACGAAACCTAACCTTCATGTAGATTTCTTCAAAGTGTACCTAATTTAAGGTAAATGTTATAATACAATTATAATTGCCTGTTTTCTAATTTGAAGAAAATCCGAATGTCAAAGTTAGATTGTGTGTGTACTTGTCGCTTTTGTCAGTTATCGTATTACAACATCGACGATAATAAACGCACGCTCATGTTGGAATTTTAATCGTTTAATTTTTAAAACAATACACGGTTAACGGCGTCGAACGGCACGACGCGATTGAAATGACCCACCGTAATGTCCATTCGACGGTATTGACGGACGTGTGATGTGTACGATTAGTAGTAGGTAGGTGTGGACGCAACACACAAACCGATCGATCCGACGGTTCGACTACCGATATTATTACAACGGCTGTGTTGCTGCAAACGCGCTAAAACTTCTAAAACAGCAAAATATCAGCCCGGTATACGTTTGATAAAGTTTTATGTCGGAAACACAGAATAAAATACGAGTGTTCCGTACGATTTGTCGGTTTTCAGCGGACTCCGTGATGAAACGGTCGGTTCTCGTGCGCCCGTGATTTTGACGTACTGCGGAACAGGGGCGTACCCAAGAGGGTGGTTTTGGAGTCTGGGCCCCCCTTTATTGATCGATAGTAACTAAAAATTATCGTGGTTTCAATCGTTCGTTGTTCGTCACCAACATTTAATAGGCATATAGGTTCGATAGTTATTGGATGACATTTAAAATATATGTTTATATATCGAGCCTTAATATAAGTAAAAGAACGTAAGTGGAATTCGGAAAAATGTTCAGGAACACAAAAATACGTTTTGAAAATGTTGTATTTCATATACTATAGTGAACACTATTATAGCTCCTATGACCCGTTTTTGATAAAGTTGTGGCTAACAATTTTTAATCATCGATAAAACGGATTTTTCTTGATTTTTTTATGTGAAAATGTCGTTGTGGCCAAAAATGTCACTTACGCTCTTTCACCTATTACGTTGTGTTAAGTATAAATGCTACGATACAATATCGATTTAATCATCGGAGCTATACATTTATCAGAGCATTTGACGAAAGAAGTAAAAAAATCAATAAACACATTGATGTCATTAATCTATAATTTTTATGAAAA
The DNA here is from genome assembly GCA_027580255.1 of Therioaphis trifolii. NCBI lineage: Eukaryota > Metazoa > Arthropoda > Insecta > Hemiptera > Aphididae > Therioaphis > Therioaphis trifolii. The sequence goes on from CM050404.1 coordinate 24,094,052, forward strand.
TTGAAGAAAAATCTCAACTTCAGAGTATTAACATTCGCATTTTGAGAATGTCACTATAAATAGTTGTAAAATTACTACATCCTTAATCGTACCTATTCATGGTTAAGAAAGAGGGAGGGATTGTCACATTCTCTCCTCCATTGAAAACGTGCCTGTCTACTACCGACGAATGTTTTAGTTTTAAAGTTTTTTTGAATATTTTTTAATATTTTCTAGCCATTTATAAATATTTCAGATACTTCCTCGACAATAATATTCCGGGTTCGACTATGCCACGGAATAAACACGTATACAGTTACTCTACGCACATCTCCTCGGCGATAATAATAATAATTATTATTATTATCATTACCATCGTTGAAAACGTCGTCGTCGTGGGCCCGTATAAAACGATATGTACACGGTCCGGCACTCGGCGGTCCGTCGACACGGAGCGATGCGATTGTCAGTCGCGGAAAAGCTCGACTAATCTCGAGACGGATCGCATACACACAAACACACACACACACACACACACACACACACACACACACACACACACACACACACACACTCAAAAGCACACGCACACGCACACACAAAACGTGTACGTGGCAGTTACACGCGTAGTTTCGCAAACAAGTCCGAAACACCGGTCTTCGGCGGGTAGGAGGCTGGGCGTCGGCGGACGACCGTCTCGAAGTCGCCGGGGGGAAGTTGGGACGAGACGAGGTTCGACTGTACACACACACACACACACACACACACACATATATATATATACGTATATACGAGGGATATCCGAAAATCAACGTTTCAACCGCGCGGTAAGACGCACGGGATATAACAATACGCCGTCGTGACCCTCGTCACCGCAATAACAGGCACCGATCGATAGGTTTTCGATAACAAGTACGCGGCCAGGTACGTGACGTGACGTACGAGAGCTCGTGTGTATATAAGTACGTCCTAACGAGACATGTGTGTGTGTGTGCGTGTGTGTGTGTGTGTGTGTGTGTGTGTGTGTGTGTGTGTGTGTGTGTGTGTGTGTGTGTGTGTGTGTGTGTGTGTGTGTGTGTGTGTGTGTGTGTGTGTGTGTGTGTGTGAGTGTGACGATGATCACACCGAATCGCACGAGATCTCTCGCGCGGACGGCGGCGGCGAGTCGCGACGCGGGAACGCGCTGAAAAAAACTCGGCTTGACCTTTTTTTTGGCGGGCGAACCGAGTCCGCAGGAAATCCTTTTCTCCGCGGCAGCACGAACGTATTATATACGAACATAATCACGTCCCCTGGTTTGCGCCGAACGGACTGTATAATGAAGACGGTCACACCCCGCATCCCCGGTCCGACCGAGGTTTGTGCCCGACGCTCTGATACACGACGTACGTCGTTCCTCCACACTCGTTTTCCTGACGATACACGTTTTCCCGACGTCACATTCACGCGGCCAAAAGCTTACCGAGTTTTTCGAAACGACAGAAATTCTAAACGTTTTCCCACATTCGTTGTTAAATTGTATTCAGACGTCTTCTGAACGCATGCTCCGACGCACAGTGGGAGGAATTGAGGTTTTACCGCGACAAAAATATTTTTCGTAATAAAATCAAATTATATTTTTTAAATATGTTATAATTTACAGGTTTATATTTACAAAAGAAAATTAATAAAATAGCTAAGTTCTATTAGTTGTGTGAAAACACGATAGGTTATAAATTGATACAGTATTTATTTAATAAAAAATGTTATTCTAAATCAGAACATATGTCTGAATCTTCTGTTTCTTCATCATTATCAGTTCTGTAATTATTAATTGTTTTACTGAGGATGGTAATTCTGTAAATGGTATTGTCAAAATTTTTCGCTTAGAAGATATTATCACTGTTCATCAATATCAATGTTATGGACGAAGTTTTGATCTATATTTTGATATATATATATTTTTTTTTGTCACGGTAAAACGTCAATTCCTCCCACTGTGCGACGTGTACACGCGTATTGTGTAGGTTACAATTATTATTATCAAAGCTCGAAAATATATTATGCGCATATATAGTCGCATATATTATATCCTAAATAAACCGGTAGGTACTGACAATACAATTTATTAATTATTTTATTAATAATTTTTATTAATTTATTAATTACTATTTAATAGTGTAACGACAATACAGGACCGTAACGCAACTTTTGGTTTAATAATTTAGTAAGTAGTACGTACGTAATTAGTGCTCACTATGTATACCTGTATATACGTATATATTTTATCACATAAATGTTCAAAATGGAATAAAAAGTATGTTATAAAAGTTTATTTAATCAGAAAAATCTAAAACGATTAGGAATTTAAAATTGTCTTAACTGCACTTAGTAGATTATTTTGGGGGTTAACTAGTTTAAAGTCAAATGAGAAACTATTATTTTTTTTCCAACACAATGTGATGGTATTTTTTTTAGTAAATCTCAGTGATCAGGCTATATTATTATGAAATAAAAATATAATATATGGTCGTGTCAGTGTCGCGACCGCGTCATGCTCGTATGATTCGAATAAATCACAAAATAAAATTGGACGACGTGATAAATACTTCTTTCGCGTTGATCTAATAGTCGTGTACTCGAAAATTCAAGCGGACGACGATTTTATTGTGACACAACACACCTATCCGAAATGCCGTTACCTCGACCATTTGATCTGGGAAAATTCGACTAGCGTCATTTGACCGATAATAGCCGTGCCCCTACCCGCCGGTTAGCGGGTTCGGTATTAAATGGTGTTATTATTACACGGGTTTTTTTTCTATACATACATTTTACATGTTTAAGAATCGAGAAAATTACACTGAACGCGCACGGAAATCAACAATCGAATTCATTAAAATAATAATCGACGGTACGATTTGTTCGACGCGGCCGAATAAATTGCATCGCGCCGATCTACGTGTCGTCCGCAGATTTCCCGCCGCCGTCGAACAGTATTATTATAATACGTGTCTATATTATACAGAAGAAAGTCCGCCGCCGAGAAATCAACGTCTGTCTACGACGATTTACGATTTTCCATGCGTTTAGACAGGTCGAAACGAGAAAATAATACGCGCCGGCGTTAAACCGTCGTCACGCGGCATCTGAACCGACTTGTAACCGTATCAGAACCCTTTCGACTACCCTCTACCCCCGTATTTGATCAGACAACAATGGTCGTGAGGAGTGTAAACAATTCGTCGACAGTTTCGATTCTTTGATATTCGTACACTCAGGGACCGGCCGGTAACGAGGGGGCAATCGGAACGGCGGCGGCGCGTACTGCCCGGAAACAAATTTCGGAGGGGTGCAAAACTTGAGATGTACAAGGTATAATTCACGAGTACATAGTCTGACCCGGGTTAAGAGTTAATTGCGTTTGGAGTCCGGTCGTGTAAAAGACCCCACATTTTTTATTGTTGAATTAAAAAATAATAATAAATAAAAATTCAGAACGACTTTGGAGAACGTTTAATGCTACGAACAGTTATAATAAAATTCCAAAATACTGTTAAATTTTCAATACAAATAACATTGAGAATAATTAATGCCTATAGTTTAAAAATATTTTATGATGCTATAATTTTATAAATGAAATCGGTAATCGTGGACGTCATATTTATGAAAGAAGAAATGCGTATATATGATACATGTCTATCGAATAAATTATTAGTCAAAACAAAATGTTACTATAAAAGTATACACATGTACGTATGTATGTATCACTTTTGTACATGGTCAAACCGTAATAATAATTATTTAATCCACGAAAGACGCTAGGTTATTCGATTTAGTACTAAATCAGATTGACCGTCACTGATTAAAAAATCGATTGAATTAATATTTTATATTGTCTGATTTTAACTAAATTTTTACAAAATTGTACGTGTTATATAAAAAATAGTTATAACTTATTTTTAAATTTAGTTATAGATCGATACGCGTATTGTACGCCAATAACCGATTTGGCACTGTCAAATTCTAAAATGAATGATAAATCAGTAGTTACGAATGGAAATCAAATTTATCAACCTCCTCCTCTCCCGAGAAAATGTCGAAACATGCACGGTTCACTGTGAAATAATGATGCTGGAATCCCGTAGTTTGATCCAGGGCCGAAAGGAGTAATATTGAAAGTCGCGTGTTATCAGTTATCACGCGTATACAATAATAACACATGATGATTTCGGTCTAGTAGATTCGATTCGTTTTAGTAATGTTTGAAAACTAAAAAAAAAACACTATCCAAGTTTAATATGTGAAAATTCTTCGATTCGTACACACTTTTTTTCAAACAAAACCAATGAGACGTACGTATCTCCTTGCGAGGTGCAGTCCTTCGGAGTCGCTGAAAAAACGATCGCGTTTCGATATTTTCCCTCCGGGCCCGGCATTCACGTGGTCCTCCGCGTATACCGTTTGTTTATTATTATTAGGGCTAGGGACTTCATGCCCTTAAAAACCTTAAGATATGCATGCATTTAAGCCCTTAAAAATTATCATATATTAAAATATGCTAGAACGGTGAAATATTCTCTTAAATATGCTCTAAAAAAATTTGTATTTTCTGTTAAAACCGCAAAAAAAAATACAAATTTATGTAAATACACTATTATTTTCATTTCTTCTAACACAGTAACACAGTAAAATGTTTTTGAGCACTAACTTTAGCTTCACAAAGTTTACAAAATAGCACTGATTGATCAATTAAAAACATAGAATTTTTACTTTAGACATTTTTGATTTAATTAAAAAAAAAAAAAAAAAAAAAAAAAACTACCAAGTCTAGAATATTATACTTATTACTAGACCAAAACACATATAATACGTACACACGAACTAAATTGACGCAAGACAAAAACACATACGATACGAATAGACGAATTGACATCAACTTTTTTATATTAGCGTATTCCTTATCGACCGATTTCGTTTTTTACAACACACGAATAATTGGGAAAACACCAGATATAGATTATTTATTAATTTAAATTTAATCGTATTTATTTATTTTTTTCTGATTTCTAGAACATTCATATAAAATTGTGTACAGAAATTTATGTATAAAACATTATTCTCTGCCATGTATTGTTTTAATTTTAATAAAATATATGAAATATGCTCTTACAATACCTACTAATATAACAAAATATGTGGTTCCTTAAACTACCTTTGGCTAGATCTCATATTGTTCGGTTTTCCAGACTCAGATTAGGATATAATCTTCTTCCCGCACATGCCTTCCACCTCGACCTAAACGACTCTCCCATGTGCACTCGCCACGGCGAAGAAGTCATTTGTGACTTGACTCATATCCTCGTCAATTGTCCATCACTCCATAACTCCCGGTTAGAATTACTTAGTTTATTGCGCAAGAATAATATCATGTCAGTAGATCTACAGATAATGCTAAACTCCTTCACAAGAGCCATTATTATTATCATTTTGAATTTTATACAAAATGCTGGATTCTTAATCTGAGCTTCATTTAGCTAACTCAACCAATGTTTTTATTTGTTTATTTTTGTTTTTTTTCCAGATCTATTTTATGTAAAAATTTATTTTTATTTTCTTTTATTCTTTTATTTTTGTTTTTTTCTTTTTATTTTTCTTTGTTTAATTCTTGTTTCCTGATTTGCTATTGTTGATCCCAAGGATGTGTAATTGTTGAGCTGTAGTAATTTTTATAATTAGAAGCTAAATAAAAAAAAAAAAAAAAACAAAAAACAAAATATGCTCTTATATGGAAAAAATAGCTGAATATGCAAAATAAAAACGATTGCTTTAAACTCCTAGTACAAGGAAACTAATTTCTATGTCACTTAGATATTTTTCAAATGATTATTCAAAAACATGCAAACTCCTATAAGTCCCTAGTCCTAATTATTATTATTATTAATATTATTTTGTTTTTTTTTTCTATTATTATGTTTTATTCGCTAGCGCCCGCGCGCATACTATAACCGTCCCCGCAGCGCGTTTCGATACCATTATGACGCACGTGTACGCGCGTTATATTACGTTATGATATTATTATGTGTATACACGTCACGGGTGGTGTTGCAACGTTATTATAGCCGCGCGCGTCCTCGTCGTCGTCGTCGTCGTCGTCGTCGCCGTCGCCGTGGCCGTCGTCCGCAAAACGTTTAGAACCGGATCGTGGGAATGCGCGCAGGGTAAACAATATAATAATACGCACCACACACACACACACGTAACGCGTCGGTAATAATAGTGATAATAACAATATTGACCGGTCGTGATGCCACAAATCAAACGGTTGTGCACACCGGGTTAATTGTTCTCCGTGCTGTTTACGTACAGGTATTATATTATGGTACGTGTATAACATTAATACGCGAGCGTTGCACACTCGCCGCCGCCGCGCCGTACGTGTCCTTTCTTTTTTACGCGTTCCCCCCTTTTTTTTTTTTTCGCCGTTTTATTACGTTCACTCGACGTTGTGGTGGTCATTATTACAAAGGCGTGTTAAATATATTATCATATTATTATGTCATAAACACGTGATAATATACCGGAGAGTCGTCGTACACATAAATATGCGTAGGTACTCACACACACACACACACACACACACACACACACACACACACACACACACACACACACACACACACACACACACACACACACACACACACACACACACACACACACACACACACGCACACACACACACACACACACGCACACACACGTCTCGGACGCGGGCGTTTGCACGTCCGATATAAAACGTCTGCGGCGTATATCGTGTGGTGTATTATAATAATATTATAATAATATCGTAGCAGGACGAGGAGAGTACAATATCGAAACCTTGTCGGTCGTGATCCGTCGAGGGGGGGCAGCTGCGTATAGCAATATTATACGAATACCGAACTAAACGACGTTGCGGAACACGGAGCGGCTTGGATTTCACGTGCGGTTTTTGACATTACAACAAGACGACGACGGTGTGCTGTGTATAATATCAGCGGTTCCCGACCCATGGGCCGCGAGCCATTGGTATAATATTAAGTATTATAATACATTTTTTGGTTCTCATTTTTGAAAATAAATTAAATTAAATTAATTGGAAATATCAGCTAGTGAATAAGATTCGTTGATTGTTATGTCATGTGATGAGACTTTATAATCGTCTTTTAAAAGTACACAATCAGTGCCATTCTGGTAAAATGTTCGGAAAGACCATCCAGCAATCGCTAAAATTACGATCAGAAACTTGATTGACTCTTCGACGACTCATTTATGAGAACGTGCTTTTTCTACTTTAATTTATTGAAAAAATAAATGTATAATAAACTGAATGTTGAAAGTGATTAAAGACTAAAACTAACAAGTTATAATCCAGATATTGACTTTCTAGTGAAGAACAAGCAATGTCAAAAATCAAATTAAATTGTTTATCTTGTGATAAAGTTGGATTAAGGTTTTTTTAAACAATTGTTTTTTTTTTTTTTTTAATTTCCTTAATTTTTTATTCCTAATAACTATACATACATACATATATATATATAATATTTATTATAATTTTATGAAAACGTTTATAGGTATACTATGGACGGGGCTAAAATATTTTTTTACAAAATTAGTGGTCCGCGAAACTTAAAAGGTTGGAAACCGCTGGCGTATATTACCGAGTGTGTGTGTGTGTGTGTGTGTGTGTGTGTGTGTGTGTGTGTGTGTGTGCGCGCTGAGCGCACGGTTCGCAACGAATATCGTCTGTGAACCAACACTGGCACGGCCCCGAAGAATGCAATAAATCGATAACGAATCATCCGCTCGGAGTCGATTGAACCGGCGCATACGAATCGCGTCCCTAAATGAAGGTGTCCGTGCAAAAAAGCAGGCAGCTCCATTTTTCGTAATTGTTCAGGAGACATAAAAAACCATTTTCAAAAAGTATTGAGATTAAGGTAAATCTAATCTTGTTATCAATTTAGATATGTTAGACCACGATAAAAAATATGCCGTTGTACGTGATTTGATTTGATTTTCGTTTTTGATTTGAGATGAGGGCTAATATTAACCTAAAATGTTACGAGTTAACTGGTTTTTTCCCAGTAATGTTCGTTGAAATTTATATATAGTTATATATGTATTTTTTTTTTTAATTATATATTTTCAATTATTAACTCTAATTAAAATCAAATTTAGTTTCATTTCCTCAAACATAATGAAATGTATAATTTAAGAAACAAATAGAATAATTCGCATCAGTACAATATTGGACAACGTGACAAAAATTTGTGGCAAAAACCGGATAGCTCCGGAGCTACCCTGTTCTTCAACGGAAAAAAAAACAAGACAACTCCAAATACGTTATATTTCCCATACTGGTTGTTCGATTTGTCTCGTTCTTGTACAGATAAACTCGTAATTTTTTCCTTTATCAAATTCAATTAAAACCTGATTTTGAAAAAAAGTGGAGCTGCCAGCTTTTTGCACGGAACCCTTCAAATGATGTTTTGTCCGAGTTGCGTCCGTGGTTTTATCACGACACATCCGAGTTGCGTCGGCGGTTTTGTCACGACATATCCGAGTCGCGTCTGCGGTTTTCTCGGGATAGGTATATATTCTCGGGCCATGGGGTTTTCAGCAACTGCGAATATTGTTTGGTGATAAACTCGTAGATAATCTCGATTATCGATATCTTATTTGTAAATACCATCTTACAATATTTATTGTTGGAAATTAATTTTGTTTACGTTAGCATTATAATAGTCTTTATTACTTCGAAATTCTATTTGTTCGACAAATCATCAGCATTCCGTATATTTTTATTAATATTTATTTAACTTTGCAATGTAAAATCTTGAAGTACCTAATTAAAATGAATGGTGAAAAAAATAAACTATTATATTGCATTAATGGATGCAAATTCGCTTTCCAAAAAATTGTTAAATGATTTTGTTCAGAGGTGATCGTTTTCTAAACGTTTGTGAAAGTGCTATTTTAAAATGATCGAAATAATGAAATCATTTTTAGTGCTTTAAATCATGAACACGACGAAAACGTCTTAAATCGTCAAAAAATTGGTAATAAATTAAAGCGTAAAGCTTTAAATGACCCATGTGAAAAGCCATGGAAAATTTTACATCGGGAGTTGTGGTAAAGGAGATGTAAGGTTCAGGCGCGGTTCCATAGGATGAGCCGGGTGGGCCTGGGCCCACCCAAAATTTTCTACAATCACGATTTTGATTTTTAAAATCGTCATCCAATGTTTGAAAATACTTAGTACTTTATCTAATATAGTAATAATCGCGTAGAAGAGTAAAAAAACAACAGTTTATCTACCTCCTAAAATAGGTATCATGTAATTTTTCCACGTGACAAATCTATTTTTATTTATAAATATCGATTTTCTTTTGTTACCGAATCAAATTCTATGGAAGTGTACATCTCTCTCAGAGGCTTGGGAACATTGGTTTTAGAGTTGGAAGAAATATACAGACGAATGTAAGTTATTCCAATTTCAAGTGCTACAGCTCAAAGAAGTTTTTCGACCACGTAAAGAATAAAAACCTTCAACAGGTCGACTATGACCATCAAACGCTTACATAACCAGCTAGCTCTGCTATCTGTTGAACGAAATAGTGAAGATTTAACGAAAAACCCCCAGGAAAATCTAAATGAGTTTGCACGTGACAAGATAAGAAGATTGCATTTTTCATTTTTCGTTTTTGATTTTATTTCGATACTGAAATCTGAATAAAAATTACTCTGTAGTTGATTCGATAATCATAACGATTTTTAATTTTACTGCATTGACTTTTGTGATTCAACGAATGGGCCCACTCAAAAAAATATCCCTAGATCCACGCGCCTGGTAAGGTTGATGATCAGGCCCGATGAGAGGGGGGCAGCCGGGGCTGTAGCCCTGGGGCCCGGGCTTCAAAAAAAGCTCGTGGTTTGCCCAAGTCCCCTACGTCTTGGTCGCGGTGTTGAGCCATTTATGGACCACCGGCATGAATCGTGCTAATAACCCACCCATTTGATAGTAGCGTATGCTGTATAGTTATAACAAGACTACAATAAAGTGAATGAAATAAAAGATCGTTCAGCACACTAGCAAGAGTAAATAACTTTCACCGATCAACCATAGCTCAAAATCGACTCTCAAGCTTAGGTACACTAAGTATGGAACCTATTCTTGCTAGACAACTGGATTTCAATAGTGTTATTGATTCTTTCGCAAACAAAAAAGCTATAAATGCTATTTTTTTAAACTATAAAAATAAAACTTTTTAATAATTACTTTGTACCATATTATGCTACATGACTTGCAAAACCAATATAACAATAAAATAACACATTTTTGTATCAAATAATAAAAGCATCGTATATTTTTATGTCTCAACATTTGTGTATCGATTCTTGCATAATATTTTAATTCATAATTTTATAATATTTGTTCATCACCTCTTCGGTATACACATTGCAGGGACGACACTGAATGTTAATGGTAAGTTTGATACCTCGTGCAAGAGGGGCCCGGATAAGTTTGTCCCTGGGGCCCTTGATTTCTCTCCACGGCCCTGTTGATGATTAACCAGAACGCAACTCATACATGTCGATAGAAAATCGCGGACGCGACTCGGATGTGTTATGCAAACATCGTGGTGGACGCAACTCGGATATCGCGATATATATTTTTTTTGTATTTCGGGACGCGATTCGTATGCAGCCGATAGAATACTTCTTCGGCACGAGTTTTCGTGGGCGTCGGGCGACTTTCCGTCGAAACTTCCGCCTCTACAATAAGGGGGCGGGTGCAAGCGACGGGAGGTGAGGGAGGCGTACGAACCGCGGCGTCGCGTAAAACGTCGTCATAAATAATACACTCGATCGCGGTGTGAAGTTTACGCGCCGAGTGTGTGAGTTCGTGAACTCGGTGCCGCCGGTCCGGACGTATAAAATCTTCAGGCATCTCTTTACGACGACGCGCGGGCCGAAACTTTGTCGGCGGACGCTTTTATCTCGTTCGAAAAATCAAACGGCGTTTCGCGGTCCAAACGTTGAGAAACCCTCCCGACGACGGTGTACGCCGAGTCGAAAGACGTCCGAGTACCGGCAGGAACGACGTTATCGGTTTAATTACGACTTGAAATCTACAGCGAGATGACGATATTGTTACGCGTTTATCGGCCCACGTAAATCCACTGCCGCAGTGTCCGCCGGACATCAGAGCACGTCGACGTTACGATAAACGGCCGACGATGCACACAGTGGGATGAAACTGATTTCTAGCTTGCAAAAATTTATAACTCTTAAAATGTATGCTACAAAAAAATGAGAAAAATCAAAACTTACACTTATAAAGATGCCGAATTCGAATTTAGTATCAGTTTTGTAAATGTACCCTTAATTAAGGGGTTGGTAAGGGGGTGTTTTTTTTAAATTTCACATTCTTATATTTTACATCAATTCATATGTTTAAAAAACTTCTGAAGTTAAATTTCGTAACATTTTTTAATTCAACAATCAATTATCAATATAATAAATCAAGTATCAGATCCATCACTTTCAATTTATAACTATAAATCTATATTACATAATACTTTGCGATAAATTGAACCAAATTTTGCATTTATTTGGCCTATTTTTAAGTAGGAAGTAGGGAGAGGGGGAGGGGGTACTATTTGTATATTTGAAAACAATTATATTTTACATCAGTTGATATCTTTTTAAGACTGACGGTGTATATTGTGCGACGCGAGCTCGCTTCACTAATCTCTTATTACAATCCTACAATTGAGAGGGGCAGATAAAGGCAAATGGATTATTGTTATTTTTAAACGTGAGAAAATTATTTTGTGATTGATATAGGTCAGATAGTGGTAAAATGAAGTAAATTTAATTCACAGCCTATTGAAATTGGATTGTTTATAATGGTCATATCTTTTAATTATTTGACTCTCGGCACAAAAAAATACAAATAAAATTTTTAGACAAATATATGTTCAAATCGAGTGAATATATGTCTAAATTAAAATATAGTAGCATTACACTGATTTCAGTTGGATAAACCCTTTAAATACACATCAAAGTTGTTCACTATAAAATTAAAATATTAAATAAATTTATGTAATATTACGTAGTCAAAGTCGTGTTATTCGTGTACGGGTTACTTAAAATTATTATTAACACTATAAATGTAACACAAATTTAGTAGAGAAAAATAATTTATAATAATTGATCAATTATGAAACGCTTCAAAAATTGACTTTTGGCAAATTAGAAATGGGTTTCATCCCACTGTGCGATGTGCGGACATGCAGGGCCCGGAAAGCGATATACCTACACGTATATACCTATTACCTACGTGTATTGTGTACGTTAATGACGAGTTGGTCGTTCGCCAGGGGCGCAATACCGCTATGTTATATATAGTCACGACTCCATTAGGACAGGGTTCGAATCCGGGGACGACGACGCACAGTGTTTCCAAATGAAAATATGCTGGTCAAAATATTTTAGATGCACATATCGATATAATATATATAGTAAAGCTTTACGTGTTTTAGGATTTAACCGAACGAAATTGCTCCGATTTTGAAAATATTATTTGTTTAAAGGTTTTATACTGCTCCTTAGTCAGATCGATACTAGAATTCTCATCAGTCATCAAAAAAAAAAAATAACTTAATCGATAAACTCGATAAAATACAGCGGCGTTTTTTGAGAACAATAGCTTTTAAACTATAGGAATGACTGATGAGGGTTTGGATGTTATTGCTAAAGAAATTGGTCTAGAACCATTAACTTCTAGACGTTTATACAACGATGTAGCTTGTATTTATAAATCAATTTCTGGACTATTAATATGTCCTGAATTTTTACAAAAAATCAATTTTAGAGTACCAGCTTTTCATTCTAGAAACAATCCTCCTTTTCTGGTTCCTCAGTACTCTAGTAACTGAATCGCAAATAGTCCGGAGTACCGTCTTTTGATGCATTGTAATGATATATCTAATTTTGATTTTTGTTTTGACTCTTTAGTTAAATTAAAAAGCATTGTTATGTATAGTTTTTAATCTACCTATTGTATTTTCTTACTATGTAACTATCTTGTTATTAATATTTTACTAGATATAAGTTTATATGGTATTAACTGTACTATTTTACTCTTTTTGGGGTGTTAAATTTAAATAAATAAATAAAAAAATAAATAAATAACATTTGAACTGCTGAACCAATTTATTTAGTCAGTACCTCTATAAATGAGAATTTATCATAATCATTGTACGAATTCTTCTAATACGCTGATAAATCCTTAAAAACTAAGGAATCATAATAAACCGTTTTAAAAAATAAGAGAAAAATCTTAAATTTTGGATACATTTTTTTTATTTATTGAAAAATTACAAAAAAAATTATGGTAAATGGTATGGTAAGTGACGTATTATGTAACTTAATGTTTTTTTTTTAATTATTGTCATCATCCGTGTCACTTGAATGTTCACTATTATTAGATTCCTCTAAAATAATTAAATTTTTTATTCCTTCTGATAAATTGTTTTTTTTTTTTAAATTATAAACAGTATTTTCTTCAGTATTTTTAGAAATTATTGTCAATAGTCTAGATGACGTTTTATCGAATAAAGATTGGAGTGGTGTACTGCACTTATTTTCAGTTACATAAATTATAGACCGATATGTTTATTCTTTTGCTACGAGAATCTTTTTATACGACGGGAAAAGGTTATGACCATGTTCCAATGCTTTTTCACGAGTTGTATTATATATGTATCTACAGACATGTTACATTCCATGATATACGCTAAAGCTTCTTCGGGTGACATTTCGGTTTGATTCTGCTCAGTGTCTTTCCATTTTTTAAATTTTCTTTTTTGCTCTGGTGGGTGTACTTATCATTTCGTTAATAATATTAATCATTATTAACTTATTAAGAAAAAAGATATTAATTTAGGTTCTTTCAAAGTTCGTGAATCATTGCGCGAGTAATAGTTACTTTTGAAGCCATATTGAATAAGAAATTGTAAAATCCGTTAACGTAAAGTCCGTGGAACACAAAGTTTAACCGCACAGCAACGAAAACTGTGCAACTATGTGCAGCTAATGTAATCGAAATATTTATCATTTGGTCATTTAATAATAGAATATTATCGATACAACGTGAAACTTGATGAATAAACATGTTTAAACGATAAGTTAATCTTTTTTAGTTACCGATTAAATTATAATAGTTGTCATTGTAATAATAATGATATTTTATCAGGCATCATTAAAATACATATCACAATAACATCATTACAGATGTTTTAAATTATGATATAACGCGTCGTAGTACAAAAATAAATTATATAAACTAAGTTTTGAAAAAAAAAACAAAAATTATGATAATGCGATTTATTAAACAAAAAATGATTATATCAATTTAATTGCATATTTTGTAAGAGTAAAATCAATATTTAGGTTTCAAAAATACACATAATATGTCCTCAAACCACTCATGGATAAAATTACATGATTAGAAAAACTAAAGTTTGAAATTTTAAATTGACCCTTTTGACCGCCATATTTTTATTTGGAAACACTGTGCGACGGTTATTGTCGAAGAATAGAATGTAATATATAAATCGTAATACGAAAGTAAAAAACGTTCCGCGTGCTCGCGAGAACGCGCGTATTCACTTAAAGATCCTGAGCACGATATTTCACGAAACACTGACGAGTGTCCGTGATATCGTTTCCGAATATAGATATTTTTTTTACGTTTTTAACACATAGACATCCGATATAGCATTATTATTACTTGCTACATTTTCAATCATATTGATTTGAAATATTTGATTATAATTTGATAATTACTACGGTATTATTAATGATGTATTGAGGGCCATTTTATCAATCTCCAGTTAAGACGATTTAAACTCCAGTTAATGTTAATCCCCAGATTAGTCATATTAATATGTAAGGTTTGTTTAGACTGAGGAAAAAATGAAACAATCATTAAGTAACACGGAAAAACAAAATAATTCATAACGGATTTGTGGTCTTTGAAAAACACGAATCGAATTCGATTTTTTTTCACGTACATACCATCAGATAATATTTTCATGTTATCGAGTATAAATATTTATCGAGTCAGCGTGGTTCGATTTAAGTATGTTACTTTGTCAAATGACAGTAACGTAGGTACTTTAGGATGACCATACGTCATGTTTTTTACAGGATTGTCCTTTCTTTTACAGTTGTGTCCCGACGAACGTTTCTCAGAACGCTTTTTGTCTTGTTTTTTATTCAATCTTATAAGCTATAAATATGTTTATATTTTATTAGTACAATCAACACAAAATACCCCAAATTATTAGATTTGAGAAGTTTTTCAGAAAATGATGACAAATTATGCGAATTTAGATTATGTGATTCGAAAAATTATCATCAATATGAATAAAAAAGTTTTCAGAAAAGTGAGTATAGGAATAAAGTATTCGAGAACATTTTTAAAAGATTTGATTTTTTAAGTAACTAATATTTATTATTATTTTTTTATGTATTTATTAAAAATGATGTATTAGTTTTCTAACTGCTTTAAAAGAATAGAAATAATATTAAATACATATAAGATACTATTTTAGGTATATTGAATAATGATTTTTATTATGATTAAAAATTGTTGTAAAAAATGTGATGTAATTATTTAAAAAAACTAAGAAAATTATTTTTGTCTTGTTTATTATTTTTCTAAATATGGTCACTCTAACGTACTATAAAGTTCGATACTCGCTGTTGAAAAATAATACGAAAACCAGTCCGATATTGTCTCGACGGGTTTTAAGTAGATGTAAAAAGAAAACAATTCTGCTAAAGAGGAGGTCTAGAGGTTAAACAAATTAATTTCACTAAGGTGACCTATACGACTAAAGGGCAAATCGTGTTGTAACAGCGTGTGAGATACTTAGATAGAATTACTATTTAAACGGTGTCGTACAATATTAGAGCGGCGATGAAAACAATTGTGAGAATATGAACACTTTTTTTTCTTTTCCATCCACACAGTATTTAGAGAAAAAAAAATCGTACCGGCGTTTTACGAACATATTGATACGTTTTTTTTTTTTTTATGAAATTACGAACGGTTTGAAAATTAAAAAATACGATCTCGTGTTCGTGGCTTTCAATTAATTCGTGTTTGCATTATTATACGGTTTACTTTTTTAACGTTGTACAAAATGTCTATACGTACACGTGTTTGATATATTTCTTTATTTTGTCGTATCATACTTTCGTACTCGAAACTATTCCGTGTTTAATTACTACGTCAGGATAATAATTCCTACTCCTCGTGAACGTTTGTCAACGGTCGATATCGAGATACCGACCGACGTCGTATACCTAATAAAATTCGACGACAAGAGAAAAAGAAGATGATTTCAATACCCATTCAGAGAAAACGGTTTTCATAGCCGCTGCTCCATCTGACAAAGATAACCATCTAATGTGTATTTTAATGGGTGTGTTCAGTGTTTATACGCAACACTCCGTATCAGTATGTACTGCCGTATAATTCAAAATTGACAAACAAACGTGTAATTATTATCGGCGAGTAATATTAATAAAAACGTACTTACACGTGCAGAAATAGGTGTTTTCTCGTTACGTATGCTCCGCTATTATTTATGTCGATTAAAATACTCTGAAAAACATTAGGTTTACAATTAATGAACGACTACGATAAGTGATTGCTTAAATCAAATGGATAAACTAAATTTTACATTATATAACAATAGTTGAAAATTATAATTTTTTTTTTTTTTTTTTTTTTTTGATAAGGTAAGTGATACCTTTTGTAAAAAAAAAAAATATGTATATAAATGAATTTGTAAACGCAAACTAATAAAAACTTTTAGAAATATTTAACCCCTATAAACTTTTAATGGTTAACTTTATTATAAAATACACGGAAAAATACACTGAATTTATGACACTTAAATTTAACAGCCGTTTTATTAGAGAAATAATACTTTGTAGAAAATACTTTTACTTTTTATAAATACATCAAGTCTATAGAGGTTGTTGATTTTTGTAAAATTGTTTATTTTTAATTATTGTCGTCAGCCTAAACACGATCAGGTACCATATTTTTTTTACTCTCTTAAATAGATTGTCTTCACGATTTGATGCATAAATGAGTGAGTCACAGCAATTACTAATTTTATTTTATTTTTTTTCAAATATTTTTATAATAATTCGAGAATAACTCGATACTGATGAACGTGACAAAGTATCGCGAAAGTCCAGTTTTAATACGTGGTTTAGTGAGTGATTTACTCTAGTCAGGTATTTCTGTGTGGACGATAAATGATTTCTTACTCTTTTTCCTTCTTACCTACCTATTGAGTTTTTTTAGTAGTCACATAAATCGATGTACTCCATTATGTTATATTTTAATCGTAAGTAATACAATTTATTTAGTATTAAAATACGAAGTAAATTATTGGAACCAATGTCGTAATTATTTTTTGAATAGTTACTTAAATTAACGATTGACTTAGATTGGATTTAACGTTTATAAATCTATTCGAATACATGATTGATTTATAATATTCCTCTCATATTTGCTTATAAAATAATAATAATGTAGACGTTGATATAATTCATAAATTATAAGTAGTGTGTGTGTGTGTGTGTGTGTGTGTGTGTGTGTGTGTGTGTGTGTGTGTGTGTGTGTGTGTGTGTGTGTGTGTGTGTGTGTGTGTGTGTGAGTCTTTAAAATATGTCAGTTGATTTTAAATTCATATTATTTTTTTGTTAAATTAAAAACTAATCAATACTATACTGTTTTAATTGTCCATAAGTATAATTAATTTTTGTACTTACATTTCACAAATTTAAGTTGGGCTACGAAGAGGAAGAGGCTTTGTAAAACTTTATAAGCTTTTTAACGCTAACCAACGACGTTTTTTTTTTTAACTGAAACGGAAGGATGGCCATCGTTCCATTTACGCCGGAACTAAAGAATTTAGTTATAAAAATATAATTATCTCGTAAAATAAGTTAACCAACCCCGTTTTCATTCAGACTAATTTCAATTGTTGCGAAATTGGTCGCGTGGTTAGTTGTTTTAACGATTGAACATTTCGAGCAATTCTACACTTTTTAATAGTAGTTATTCATACAAGTAATTACGATAAAGTTGTTAAATATTGTTTATTTTTGTTGAATTTTAAATTTTAAGTACTTTCTTTACAACAACAATTAACTAAAACATTCCTTGTATTTAATTTAAATATTTATGAAAAATGTTACTCCGAAACTTTTTTAAAATTTATTTGAATATGCGTTATTATCATACGTATTTTTATTAAACTTCAAATTTGCAGTAATTTCTTTCAGCAACTATATTAATTAACTGTTTGAAAAAACCACTAAGTTAATGTATAAGAGGGTTCTTGAATACATTTTTCATTTCGTTTAACGGTTACAGTGTAATAACATAATGTGTAAATTTTTATATACATATTTTTTTTTTTTAGGAGTTTATTGTAGAAGGAGGAAACGCATTGCCTTCTGGTATGAAGACGTGATTCGTTTCAACGTTATTTTTCCATATTCAACTGCATCTCCTTAATGTAGTATATCCAATTCAAAACATACTGCTTATTATGTGGATTTCATAACGAGTCAAGTTAAATAACGAAGGTTTTATTAAAATTAAAATTTAACGTATTTAAAAATTTAAAAAAAAAAGAAAACGAAAAATTAAAATCACATGTAGGTAATGCAAATTGAATTACTGTCGACTCTGTTCTAAAGATCTATAACTACTCGATAACAAATTACAATTTCTTATTTGACACATTTGGAACTGTTTCATGGCACGAGAAAAAGTTAATAAAATTCCACCAACTCATCGGACTATTATCACTACCTATTATATTGATAATAATTATCTATAAACCAGCTATAGAAATTATTGTTATTATTATTATTATTATTATTTAATTTGAAGGTCTGTATTTATGATTGTATGTCTATAAACGATACTATATAGTCTTTTGATACGTAACAAATGACTATAATATAAATCTCGAAGTCCGAGAACTAATCGTAAAGTGTTTGTATACTTTGACTTGATAATTTATTAATTAGTCGCACTCGAGCGAAAAAATAACGTTTAGCAGCCCGAGCCCATAATTATTTTTTACACGACCTGCAGATACGTTGGCCTTGATTATACCTCCACGGGCCGATCACAATATACGTAGGTACATTTTGCGGATTAAATAGCTTAAAAGACGTCCGCGGAATCGTCTTTCAAAATGTTTACTCGAAGAACGATTTTTTTCCACGTCCACAGGTCTGTTTTTTTTCTTCTTTTTACTAATTATTTTTCGTCGCGACGGATTTACACGGGGGACGTTTCTTTTGTGCGTCGTCGTCACATAATGACAGTGTATCGAACGTATATTCGAACGATTCGGGCAATTTGCGTTCTTCCACGCCGCCGCCGTCCAATCGCACCGGGTCTGGTCGGACCTCGGTTCGTCGCCGGCTCGTCCGTCGGCGCGCCCGCGTTCTCGGTGCTGCCGTCGACACAGAGCTCCGGCCGTTTCGCATATAAGCAAACCATACATTGCTAGAGACCCGTGAGAAATCGTGAGCTCTCATTGGCTGTTTTTCGTTTGTGATAACATTTTCAGGCGCTGATAAACATTTGAATTTACTATACTATATACTATTATGTAATAGTATTCTTACAATTTTACCTATATAAAATATTATGATAGGTATATTATGTGAAGTAAAAATAATATATATTGAATAAAATATATGTAATGAATATAATGAAGTAAAAAGTTTATTATTCATTTGTGTTATTCGTTTCCTTTTTTACTAAAGACTTGGTGGAATAGTTCACAACTATTACAATCTATTCCTTGAGGCGTACTACGCTTAGGAAATCTATGGTTCATCAACAAAACTACCATCATGTTGAACCTTTTTAAATGAAAAATTGGAAGAACTAGCCAAAAGGGTCAGTAAAGTTTCAGATTGATCGACAACGAACAATAAAACATTCTGTGTGTGTGTGAAAATAAAATTGAGATTCTATATTATGATTGGAATGAAGATGTAAAATAAAATCGTCAAAAGGTAATATGATGATTCCTTTCTACCTAAGTATATTTTTAATTTTTAGATTAAAAATCTAAAAATTCCCTGTAGATCTCATTAATAGGATAAAAGTGTCCAGTTCTTGATGTATCAAGTCTGAGGTATCACAACTCACAAGTATTGGAAGAATATAGGTAGTACAGTAATCGGGTACTAATTATTATAGTTTAAGTTTTAATTATAATGAATTTGTTATTAGCTAGTATTTCAAAATAATTCATAACACAATAATATTTATCATTATACGTCATAACACAATTAAAATTGCAATGATTTTAATTTTTTTTTGTTTTTACTATATTGTTAATTAATTTATGTTACACCTAAGTGTAATATTAATCTCGTCACTGTTAGTTATTTCGTATAAAAATGCCGTTGGAAAAATCATTATAATAAATAATAAAAAAAAATATAATATAAATCATTATGAAATAAACCCGTTAATAATATTTAATAACCCGTAGGTATTCGAAATATTAAAGTGTTTATCACTTGTCAGTACGAAATATTACTATCAGCATCAAAATTTAAATGTTTATCACAAACGAAATACAGCCAACGAGAGCTCGTTATTTCTCATGGGTCCCTAGCAATGTATGGCTTGCTTATACGCGGCCGTTTCGCATACTCTCTGACCCCCCCCTCCTCCCCCGGTCAGTAAATACACCGCAGTTTTCTCCGGGGCCTCGCGTCCGGCGCGCCGTTATAAACGAACACCGGTCAATCACTGGCGGGTGGGGGAGGAGGCGAGGTGACGTGTGCGTTTATCGGTTTACACGACGACTTCACGTGCGTACGGCATACGTGGCTGACTGGACGTCATTATCGGCTTATTACCATTATCGTCGTTATTACTGTTATTTGTTTTAATATTTTCGAGACGTGCACGCACACCACCACCACCACCACCTCCACCTCCACCACCACCGGCCGTCCGTCGTCGCGGCTGCAATCATCGGTGGCGACCGCAAGGCGTTGTTATTTAATAATACGCTGTTTACGTGTACACACACACACACACACACACACACACACGAAAACGTATAGGTGGACCCGCGGAGATAGGTAGTGCTGACGGTGAACATATTATTATTATTATTATTTTTATTATTATATACCTGTACGACGAGCGTGGTATTTTAAAATCAATATTAGAATATCGGTTACGTGGGCGTGTGTCTTTGTGCGCGCGGATACCGCGCGCGATTATGTTTATTATTATTATTATTATTTTCTTTTCTTTTCTTTTCTTTTTTCTGTTTACAATAACACACATACACACGCGCGCGCAAGCTCGTGTGCGTGCGTAAGTACACTAGCGCACTCGTCCGCGTTTAGACGTAATTTGGATAAGGTGTTGACGGGGAGTCGTCTGTGTGAAAAATACTGACAACGCCCTGCAGCGCACCGGGATTATTAATAATTATTACTCGTGATTACCTCTCGGTCAGACGTCGCCCCGCTGCTGTAGTTCCGTTTCACGCCATCACATATAAATGTATATATAACATATATATATACGTACATACGTGCGTGTGCCAGTGCGTGTGTGTACGGGTGTGCGTGTGTGTGTGTGCGTGCGTTGGTCGCGAGGGAGGTATACAGTGTCTGTCCCCTCCCCCACCCACACAACAAATGGATACGATCCGACAACAATGGGAAAAACGCACGAGAAACATAATTAATAAAAATGCAAATCGATATGCCACTGACGGCGTTCGGTTCGTTTGTTTTGTTTCGTTTCGTTTTTTTTTTCGTTTTGTTTTTTACTTTTACTTCGGACGTGTTGTGCCGTCGTAGCCGACGAAACGCACGCAGAGACAAATAGCCAACCATTTTCGAACGGGGCTTTACTTCCTTAACCCCCCCCCCCCGGCCCGTACACGCGCACTCGCGCCCTACAGTACAGCGGTCCCCCCCCGAAACCCCTCGTCCCTGCAACCGACATCGACGACCCCCGAGAGATATATTTATATTCGTCGGCTTAAAAACAACGTCTTGCGGGTTTTTCTTTTTCACACCTACTATATAACGTATACGGGGCCGCAGTAGTGATATTAATTATTTTTTAGAAAGTACCGTCGATGGGCAACGAGGGTGGGTGTGTACGTGTGTACGGGCATGTAGGGGGGGGGGTTCTCCAAAATCAATACCTTCGCCGTGTCGTTGACGAGGCACATCGAACGCGGGTAGAATCTTCTCTTATTGTTGTTGTGTATTCGTGTCATTCCTTTCCGTTCGACGACGCATTGTATCGAATCGTGTGACGAGAACAATAATAATAATAATAATTATTATTATTATTATCATTATTATTATTTGTCTTTTCGTCTCCGTCGCTGTCGACGGTTCTGATTTCGAACATTATTTCTCCGTGTTTAGAAAACCGCATTCGCACTAATGTGAACGTCTCGTAAGACGTTTCGTAGACAATTATTAGTGACCGGACCAAACGATATTCAATCACGACCGAAAACTGTAATTTTAATCGGATTTTCATATAGCTCGATATTGTGTTCAACAATTAACGATGTTATGACAATTAATCAGCAATATAATTATTATTACTCGTAAAAAATGTCTCTTAATTCTCGAGTGTTCAAGACGAACATCAGTGAAACGAAACAAATATTACCAACACATTATTTCGTATTAATTTTTGATTTTCTGCTTCATAAAAAAGTATTTCGAACATTTCACATTTAAGTTCTAGCGTCCGACGAATGTATAGATACGTAAATACTAATGATTTCCAGGTGAATTCGTAGCCGTGTTGTGATTTTTCGGCATAAAATAATAAACAGTCGACTCAACTTACGATCGGTAGTTTACGACGATGATTGATGAGGCACCTGCGCACATATAAATGTCATTCATGTGACTAATGTGTAAGCGATTGAACGTAGTTGGTATTTGATTGCGCCATAACGTAATAAGTCATTTATTTTTTCGTGATGTTACTCAATTCGTTTTATCGTGAGACAATTCACTTTCTATCGGCTCGAAACAAAGCACGATATATCTGTTACGGTTATTCCGCCGGGTCGAATAAATCAATCCGCCTATTTTTCGCCGACGAAATTCAAAACGTTACATCGATCGTCATCGTTTTTGGGAAGAGTTTTTTTTGTCTCTTCGATTCACCTTCGTCCGCGCGGCCGTCTCACGGCGGTAAATAATTATTTATCGTAAAAACGATCGGTTATGTGATGCACCAGTGTGCCGTGAAATTTGAACGGTGTGCCGCGACAACTTGAACTCTTTTCGTAAAAAAACATAAAATGATTTTTTTCAAAATATTAAAATACAAAATAAAAATAACCGTTATCAGAAGAAAAGTCACCGTGAACTAGTGATGAGAAAAATCCGGATTTCGGATTTTGAAACATTAAATTAGTATTGTTTTATTTATAACTTATAATGACGAAATTACCAATGTTGATTTAACGAAAATGTCGTTTACGGGGAATTTCACCATTTTAGGGTGTTTTTCTCTTGCCTGGAAAAACCATTGAGATGAGAACTTAAGAAACTCTCAAAGTATCATCTGCATAAAATTTCCGATCTATGGAGTTGCTCAATTAAACTTTCGGATAAATTTAAGTTGAGCAAAAAGTGTCTCCAGGTAAAAAAAAAATACAAAAAATTACAAAATATAATCATCATTGTAAAACCATTTTGCTCAAATGGAAAATTTGATTTTCTGATTTAGAATACCAATATCCACGATGTGAAACGCGACTATTCGGATTTTGATATCGGAAAATCCGAAATCCGGATTTTGTAACATGAAATCCGGATTTTTCGGATTTTCGGAGAATCCGGATCTATATCACATCACTACCGCGAACACATGTCTCCGCCGTACGGCTTGTCGAAGCCAAACGATCGCTGAGTAACAATCGATCGCTGAGTAAACAATCAGAGTGTGAACGACACGAGAACAGTATACGACGGTACCGTTGGAACGATTCGCGGTGTTGAAAAATCGTGTGACGCATATTATTGTGTATAGTTTTTATTCTGTCGTTTCGTCGGCGCGGAGTTGTTTCGAACGAGTTTTTTCGTCGTACACGTGCGAACCGGGCGTATAAAACGGAATCACTATAAAATAATTTTACGGGCGAAGAAAATGTCAAACGAATCGAACGCGGAGGAAGTGCTACAAGTACCACCTATATAATATGACCGGCTGCCACGTGGACAAAGTCGTTATGTGTTTTCGTCGAATTAATTGAAAATTAGTCAATTAGCATTCATAGACGTGTCGACCGATTTTATCGTTACCTTTGATAATATTTATGTGTGGTCAAAAAAAAAAAAAAAAGAAAGTATACAACATGATATTCGTTCATTATTTAATTTTTTTTTTTTTAACTCTCGGCTTTACAATTTTACTCGTTAGTCATGCGATCCCGGCCGCGTATACCATTTAATCGTTATTAGGTACTTATTACACTACGACGACACGGCTTGTCGCGGATCGTCCGGTCGCGTTTCCCAATAGCATTTACTACGAACGTTCGGTTTTGCAGTCGCCCTTTATCGCCGTGGCCCGACGCAAATCTCGAATCGACGTCGGGTCGTTCGGCATTAAAGGAATTATAATCGCGTTTCAGAAATTATCGCCGATATTCCGGGTTCATCAAACGAAATTCCGTAAAATTATCGCCGTCCGCGATTCGTATCGAATTATTATTTCGTTGCCTTTCGGAGAACAGGCCGCCGGCCATTCGACCGTGTGAAATGTGCGAAACAGCAAAATCAACAGTCGAAACGGGCCTTTTGTCTTACGCGAATTTCACGATGCCCCGTCGCCCGTGTGTTTATGAATAGCTGCAAAAAACAATAATTGTTCGAAAAACAACTTCCCGAGTACACCCGCGCCCGCCGTTCGCATCGGTCACGCGACGAAAATCCATCAATGCACTATAATTATTATTACGTGTATTAATATTCGTTTTCGTAAAATATTATACACTCGCAGGGATACGCGTTCGGTTAGGCGCACCACTTCACGCGGCGGTATAAATCGAAATTAGGGTTTCGGGATGAAAGTGTGTTCATCGCAGATATTCGCACGCTATCGGGCTATAAAAAAAAAAAAAACCCGTTTTCGTAAACGCGTCAACGAAATTCGAGTGTATCGCCTCCGATGTTCTTTTACTTTTAATCGTTTCAAACCTACCATTATTATCGTAAAATGTCATTGTAATTCGATACCGCGCAAAAGTAAAGCTATTAAGCCGCCCCGCAGTAGTCGTATCGAGAACCGGCCGAGGCGTCGTCGTCGTCGAACAGTACGCGTTGTAAACGGTCATTGGCAACTTTCCTAATTTGTAATTGGTTTTGTTTTACTTTTTGCCGTTCAAATTGCCGAGAACACGTTTGTAAAACATTTTATATCCGCCCTCGTGAACGATCCGTCGTGTATTATGTATTTTTAATATTATTATACTGCAGCAAACGTTATCGTGTTCGGTCGGCGGCGGCGGTGAGATATAAATCTTTTATCGAAACGAAACAAAAACAAAGTGCACCCGGTACGGTGTTCTTTGATTATTTTGTTTCATTATTTCATTCGAGTATAACAATAATAATTATAATAATAATAATAATAATAATAATAATAATAACAGGACACCGCGCACGTCTGAGTGTCTGCTACTGTTTGTACGACGAAACGACCGCGGTTACTCGATAAACAATATTTTGGGTTCGAGAATATTCGGGCGCCGCGGCGATATCGGTCGGGTTAGGTTACCCGGTATCGTGTGAAATCGTAAACGCCATAAAATTCGCGAACAAATAACAACGCGCAAAAACAGTTCGCATTTTTTGTGCATGATGTCGGGAACGCGCACTTGGCGAACGAACGACTTTTACGCGCGAAAAACTCGCGTAGTTTTAATAGGAAAAAAACAAAAAACGAAAAATACGCGCGCGCGAGGTGCGCTATCAAGGTATGGGGGAGGGGAGGGGGGAACGTCAAACTGAATAACGTCAGTGACGTTTCCCATTTGATTTCAACTCGTTTGACGAAATGTATTATCAACTATAATTTTTTTTTTCGATCTCTTTCAATACGTAAATAGAACGTCGTGTACATATTCCCTCGTTCATTACTGCCACTGCCACTCCCTCGAACACCAGAAGCAGCGCGAGTCGGTCGCGTATTAAAAAATGTACGAACAAGACAGAACGAAAGAACGCGAAAAAGTAAAAAAAAAAAAAATAAATAAAAAAATAAATATTAAAAAAATATATAATAATAATAAGGTAAATAAATAATAATGAAAACGAAGGAAATAAAAACAGCGCGAGGACCCGAAAACGGAGGAAAATCAATGAACGAGAATCACAGTGGGAAACGAGAGTTTAATTAATGTGAATTCATCCTTGGAGGAGCAACCCGGTGACGACGGCGCTGCCGATTTTTAACAGACGTCAACACAGTTCACTAAACTCGGCCCATTCATGCGTGCCCGCGTACCTAAATACTGACAACACATAACCTCGTTTTTCCACACTCACAGGGTCGCTGGTAGACACTTGACGACGGGGCACACTCGTGTTGTTGTTCGTTGCCGAACGTCTATAATAATGTAATACGCATATAACCTTTACGTCGTGTAACCTTCGTGCGCGGCGACGACTGCGGCAGAAACCAACCAAAACCAATCGCGACGGATCGTCGTCAAAGAACCAATCCGAACTCACACGCACACACACACGCGCATTTACACACGCTAACACTCTCACACTCTCTTGTACTCACGTGTGTTTTATATTATAATTTTAAGTTGACGTCAATATGGGTATGTTGGGATTTGTGTGTGTGTGTGTGTGTGTGTGTGTGTGTGTGTGTGTGTGTGTGTGTGTGTGTGTGTGTGTGTGTGTGTGTGTGCGTGTGTGTGTATGTGTGTGTGCTAGCGCTCAAACTTAATATACCTGAGAGGTGGTAAAGAGTGAAGTAAAAAAAATTACCTTCATCAACCACCGTATGAATTATGTGGCACCTGATATCTTTGTACTTATGACACGAAATAATGAAAAGATAATAATTGTAAATATACTCATAACGTATACAATATTTTATTAACATGTGTTTGTATTCAGATTACATTTTATTAAAACAATGAAAATGTCCACTGTCTTAGTAATACCCTCCGATGACTAGACTATTTACAAAATGCGCGTAGATCGTGTTCTCTCGATTCATGCCGACGCATTATTTTTCCAATTCACCGATTCATTATACTTCAATCTTCGATATATAGAAAAACGCATTAAACTATTTACACGTTATTTTAGCGGCTTACGATTTTCTTAAGCGATTGCCTTTACAAATTTAAACGAACAATATTTTTAAAAGAAATTAAAAAATATATTTACCTATTTTTTTTCGTATTATAATTTTAAAGTTTTGACTTATATTCATAGTTAATTTTGTAATTTAGAGTAAGGTGTGGACCCCTGGGCCCTTTCCACAGATACGACCTTGGTTTATACGTACTATAGAGCAATTTCATTCATACGTTTTTTTCATTAAATTAAAGTCTCACGAAATATCAATTATAAATCAATCATATCGATTGTTCCTATTTAAACAATTATTTTAGATTCTGAGTGCAGCGAAGGATCTACTGGTTATACAATGGTGTTTATGTATTTTTTTCTGGAGACACTTTTTGGTACACTTAACTTTGTTCGAAAATTTCATCTAGAAACTCTATAGATCGGATATCACAAGAAGGTGGTACTTTGACGTTGTTTTTTCTCTCGTCACAAAAGTTTATCTAGGCGCGAGGAAAAACTTCCGAGAAACCGAGTAAAAGAGGTAAACGACACTCTGACTAAATCGACTTTAGTTATTTAGTCATGACTTGGAAAGTAATACTGACGAAGGCTTGAAATTTTCAGCATAACATATTAAAGACGTATTTCTAAATACTTTACGAAAGTTTCAAAAAAAAAAAAAACAAAATTGACAACTTCTGGGCAGAAAATAGAACTTTGAAAATATCTCGCTTTTCTTAAGTTTATCGCTAATGTAACATTTTTAATACATGACAAAAAGTTCTAAAAATATAATATGATTTTTATTAAAATACTAAACTAATTTTATCAGTATTATTATTATTGATAATATTGAAAAAAAATCGTGACTGAGGATTTTTTTTTTCGAAATTGTTTAAGTAAATTGTTAAACAATTTTTACGGAATAGACTGTTTTTACAACAATTTTCAACTTTAAATGTATACAAAATGTTTTGAATCTTTCGGTTGAACAACATTTCTCCCTTGTCAAAAAAGAAAATTTTAAACAGGTTTGAAAAAAATACCTACCGACAATTAGACAAAATATGATAAAATATACAAACGGCATATTTATTTTGTGTACTGAAACTATGCTCAGAATCGTTTAGTTAAAGAAATAATCTACTGGCTCTACTCAATTTATCACACCCATCCCGAATATCGACGACCCGCGACCCATTATGTCGTCCACGGAACGAAGAATAGGTGTCAAGAATGTTGGGCATTTTTCGTAGACGAATCGGTGGACTACAAACTGGACTGTCGACGAATAGGGTAGAACCACGTGTGTGTGTACGTATTAAATTGTACGTAAGACAAAAGGAAAAAAAGAAATTTTCATTTCGTTGAGAAGTAGTTTCGATTACTTTGTCAGAGTTTACTTACGTCATATAAGAACACATTTTTATTATTTATCGTTCACATTAGTATCTGAGCATACTTGTTTTGCAATAATTGTTTTATTGAAATTATTTAAAATAATAACACAGTTTGGAATATGAAATTTGTTTAAAACGAAATTCGTGTATTCTGGTTGATTTTCATCGGAAATACGAATAATAATTGCATGAAAACTTTCCTACTAATTATTGAAGGAAATAAATAAATCAATACAACATTTTCTTTTGGTAATTTATCCGTTCTAATATTTTTTACCAGTAGACATTTTTCGTTTGGTCTTCATGATTCTTCAACAACATCTCCAAGACAATGTCACGTAATCTCTTTACAATACTACATATTTTATTCCTTTGAAAGGTTAAGTATTTATTTCTAAACATTTTCTTCACAGACATTTTTGACAATGCTTTATTTATTTTATTTTTGCCCGTTGTTTTTAAACCTCTCTTTTTGTTTCACCTCTTTCTCTGAACGTTATTAAACTATTTAGTATATTTTTTCAATTTTCCGTATAATTAATTACCTTAATATGTTAAGGTATTTGTGATTTAACTGCACTGTGTACAATATACATGATTGATATAATGTATGTTAGCATACAAATAAGTCGATTATTATTATAACTAAATGTATCAATATTGGTTGATGATTTCTCATTTTGTATTATTCTTATTATTATTACTGTTTTTTTGTCTAGCTTCGCTTAAGAATGATTCACCTGTTCATTGTTCTATTTAATCTTTAAGTAAAACAGGTGGTCTACCGTGCGATCACACCGTTATAATTTTTCCATATCACAAACTTTTCACTCAAATGATTTCTTCAATAATGAATATTATTACTAGGTATGTATTTTCCGAATCCATGAAAACAAGCCAAAATAATGATGTGTTGTAAAATGATTTAATTTCTACTGAAATAATCATAAAATCAAAAGTTTATTTAAATTTAAAATTGTGTTTCTTATTTTGTGAATAGAAATATTCATCTACAGTAGATTTTAATCATGAATTCTTACAAAAATTAATTATTTACATTCTGTTACAAATTTACTAAGCTATTATACTAACATAATGTATTACAACTATATATAAATATATGATTGAGTAAATCGGATATTAAAGATATAAATTTGAATATATAATGCCTTTTTTTTTCTGATATAACATTCTCATAAAACGAAACCCTAACTAACTATTTTTGAAAAAATAATGTTCACACAGAAACGTTTTTAATGCGAAATAATTGATAAAGTATTTATTTAGGATAACATACAACACGATTTGTTACTAAAACTTCAAGAGCAAGTCAAAATAACGGATTATTTTAAGCACCACACTAATTATGATGTATTATGATACATAAATACGAATAAAATAAATAAATAAGTAACCGAATTGATTTAAATTATTTGGATTTTATAGTAATTCAAAAACTAGGCTGAGGTAGGAATTTACATCAGAGAATACAATAAAACATACTAAAAAAAAACTCGAGAGAATCGTTTGATTTCTGAAAGATTAATTTCTTATTTAATTCTACCACAAAAAACACAGTGTGTTCTATGCAGTGTTGTGCTCAGATAAAAAAAAGTATCTAGATAAAGATTAGATATTTGAAATAATCTAGATAAAGATATATTATAGTACAAAAATTTGATTTATCTAGTTAAAAATGAGATAAAATGTCTATAGTAAATATAAAATGATAAAAATAAAAATTTTAAACAAAAACTTATGTTTTTTCTCTGAAAAAACTATGGAATCTCTAGTTTACATATTTTTAATTAAATAGTAATAGCACCTTGTATAAATATAAAATGATACAAATGAAATATATCTAACTAATACTACACATATTTATTTTTTCTAGGAGTTGAAATAAATACAAACTTTTCCGAAGTATTTTTTTCTTATAATTAGAATAAAGTAATTTAATATTCGGTAAATATTAAAATGTAATAATCAATAGTACTTTACCTAGTGTCAGGTCAAGCTAATGACCAACCTGTTATAATACAATATTAAATACTTTACTGTTCAGATGAATTCCAAGACTAAAAAAATGTTCATATTTATGGATTATATCTCATAAATATAAGCGGGAATTTCATATCCAAATTTAATTTTTATTTTATTGCTATTATAATCGCGAACGGATTACATTGAATGTAGACTACGCTCTTTATTAAATATTTATCTAGATAAGTTTATACAGATAACTATTATTTTCATCCAGATGAAAATTAGATGACAATTTTTGTTTTTATCTAGATAAGATAATTATATAATGTTTTAATCTAGATGATGCATCTAGATAAAATAATGTATGGCACAACACTGGTTCTATGACGTGGCGACGAAAATTATTATTGTCGTAAATTTTCGCTAAATATCGAATTTTTTCCTTACTACACGTCCGCAAAAAAAAAAAAAAAAATGGACGTTTTTACGAATTCGATAGCATTTAAACACACGATCCGCATCGTGTTCGAATTAGTGGTGTGTACACCGTTGATACCACGACGTACAGCACAAAAGTGCACGGTTTGGCCGCAGTGTGTCGTACTTTCACCATTCGGTCTCGTGCATAAACGTTGCGGTCCCATTATGTTACGTACACCGTATAGCAATACCCCCCCCCCCACATGTATACAACAGTCTGGGTGCTCCGTGACCGATGCCGTCATTAACTACTCTAATTTAAATTCGCACGGAGTTCTAAATACTGTTATCTTTTGGGTGTTTTTATTATTATTATTATTTTTATTCAGTTAAGAACTTTTAGCGAAAAGGAAAATTAAAGAAATTAAAAAAAACCTCCCCACAAAGACATAAAAAACCGCGTAATTTTTCTACAAACGAGTTTTTCATTTCCTTAAGCTATTTTTCTCTTTAATTTTCACGAGTAATGTTCTCTTGCAACCCTTTCAATTACATACTACAGAGCTTCAAAACAAGCACAATCATTATACACCTTGACTTTTGTTTAATAAATTAAGTAGACACATGCGATGGCATAGATTTTACTCAACGTTCATGTCCATAAACAGAAACTCACACACCCACACACACACACACACTCACATAATCATACTTCTGAAATAATAAAAACCATTCATGTAAAATTAAAATGATTAGGCTTGCACAATAATAAATATAACTGTCCGAGTTCGTGAGATTACGTCTGACGGTGCGATTAAACGTCGTATAAAATATAAATGATATGATATAGGTGGCGTCCAATGTGTGCGTGTAAATGGACGAGCGAAGGCCGTGGTCAGCAGGGCGGTAACTCGAAGTGGTCAAAGACGAATCGAGGGTTATGCGTTTATGGTAATCGCCGGGATGAAGTAAAATATTGTCGCCGATAGGACACCAAGTTTGAGATGGCTAATCTTAAGTAATCTGCCGGTGGCACAGCAAATAATTCAAGCGAAATTAGAGTTTCATTAACCCGGCAAAGCTGTATGAAAATTTTATGCGGTGCATTCGTGTAATTCGGATTAATTTAACGTTTTATCTTCGGTCTGCGCAGTACGCATAATAGGTGGGTACTCGTTAATATATTTCAGTTAATGATTATTGAATGTGATCCGAATAGTTCATAAGTTTGTTGCAAACGATATGCACGCTTCACTCGTGACGAGCGCTTGCGAGAGCACACACGCACACACGTGTAAGTAACGAGTAATTATTACAATATTCGGTTTGAACTAAAATTACTCGTAGCCAAATTTTTTGCATAAAATTATAATTAAAATGTAAGATATCGATAAGTTAGTCGAGCAAATCCCAACCGATGCCTACGTTATACACTAGGGTGACCAGACGTCCCGTTAAAAATGGGATTGTCCTTTTTTTGACCATCATGTTCCGTTATCCCGATAAACTTCGAACGGGACGCTTTTTATCCCGTTTTTATAAGATGGTCCCGTTTTAATCCCGTTATTTCCATATAATTATGTTAATTTGATGAAAAAATATTGATGCACGAAAAGATACCTATAAAACAGTTATTAATAAATTAACATCATTATTGATCAATAAAGGAAAATCTGGGCTATCGGAAGAGAGAAAACCTATTACGGCCGAAGAAGGTATGTTTGCTTTTCATACCATCAAGCATATTCATTCGTTTCGATCTATGGATTGAACGTCCTCACTTATGAAGATAATTCATAATAAAAATATTGTCTTGCGCTCGAACGAAATGTGAATTGATTATATCAAAAGTGATTGCCACTTTTGCAACGGAGTAAGTTTTAGAAGTGTTAAAAAATACTAAATTTGCAACCCTTATGAAAGATACATCAAATCACAAAAATCTGAAATTTGGTTTTTTTTTGGGGGGGGGAGGGAGTAACGACTGTCCCGTTTTTTGATTTTTTTAATACGGTCACCCTATTATACACCGAAAAACCTCTGTGAACGGCTCTTTTCAGTTGTCATAGAGTACTAAAAAATGTCATGAAGATAATATGGTCACCTGAGTTTCAGGTGACCTAATTCGCACTGAATTATGTATGAAATATATTTTTTTTTTCACACAGACTATTGTCTCGGCTTAATCATAATATCGTCGATTCTAAAAATATTCTGGTAAGAAAACGACTTTTTCATTGCGAACGAGGGTTTTTTTCCGAAATAGATTTTAGTCGTGAAATCGTAACTCGGAACTTTCTTCGACGTGACAATAACAACAGGAGCGTGTACGGTCGCCGTGTGTTGAAAAACGTACTCGTCGGTTTACGTGTCGTCGTACATTAGAGTGAGTAGTGTAAAATTTTTACATCTCAAAATTAATAATAATTATAATTAGCGTCTAGGGGTTACAAACGGACACCGGACCGTCGGTAAATACGTGTATTTTTTGTTTTTTGTTTTTTTTTTTTTTTTTATGAGTGCCAAACGTTAATGATAAATAATGCGTACTTAAAATTGTACGCGTTTTTGACAGCATTTTCTCGGGCGTGTCTGTGTGCGTATCGCATCGAGAGAGTTAATCATTGGACTCCGTTCTCGCGTGTTTACGACAAAGAGAGCGCACGGAAACGCAACAACACTGACAACAACGGCGGCGGAGCATTTACATATTTCATACACGTAATGATATTTCGGAGAGGGTCGAACTCAAGAAAAAAAGAGAGAGAGAGCGAGAGGGTGAGAGAAATAGTAAGAGAGAGACACACACAGACGATTGTCTTACGACGAGCATTATAGTCGTGTCGCAGTATAATATTCTATAATATATATATATACACACCGCAATTTTTATCCGCGACAGTGATTATACACGGCACGATGGAGGGGACGGCGGGGGTCGAGGAGGATTTATCTTTCGATACACTTCGGCTGGTACTAATGTGAATTAATATTTTTTTGCACCTCCCCGCGCGCCCTCTGCTGACACGGTCGTAATAATTGCGATTTAGAAGACAACTCCCCGTGGGCGGGCGCGGCGTATGCGTGTGTGACGTGTGTACGTGTGTGTTCACAGAACGTGTGTACAATACGCGTGCGTGTGTACGTGTGTGTGTGTGTGTGTGTGTGTGTGTGATTCCGTTTCGAGTTGCATATATTATTATTAGGTATAGCGTGCTCAGGGTGATTAGTTACGTTTTGATTATTAGCGGGCACGAGCGTGTGAGGTGCAAGGCACAACCTTGCTCTGCCCGCCGCCCGTACACACACACACACACACACACACACACACACACACACACACACACGTATAAACACACACACACACACACACATATAAACGCGCACGCACGCACACACGTACGTACGTATAATCATAATGTATGCATGCACAAAAGTTATTACCCGTTTTTCGTTGCTGCCGAATAGTCCGGACACGATAATTCTGAGGTTTGTTTTTCGCATTACGGTGTGCTTAACACGCATCGTATACCTCCTCCACGCCCGTACGGTCGTTATATGCGTGTGTGTTTTGTGTGAGTGTGTGAGTATGCACGCGTGTGTGTGTGTGTGTGTGTGTGTGTGTATGCGTGTGTTCCGTGCGTGTGTGCCGCGTAGCGCGTGTATTATGGGAAGTTAAAAATAAAACGTCGTACATACACACACGCGCGCACACACACACACACACATACACTTATCTCCGCCGCCGAATCTGCCCTAATGATTTTCGCCAAAAGTCGCCCGCGCGCTATCTTTTCGTACGTGACAATATCCAAAGTCGAGTTTATTTTTCACACGGATCGTGCGTGTGTGTGTGTGTGTGTGTGTGTGTGTGTGTGTGTGTGTGTGTGTGTGTGTGTGTGTGTGTGTGTGTGTGTGTGTATGTAAACACGTTTCGGATCTAGACTAGAATTTCAATGTTTGTGAGTAGCACTCGCTCGCTTCAGCAGATGTAATCTCTGTGCTTCTACACGTTCCGCCGTACTCTGGTGCGGGTACACGTTTTTCTTCGGTCGTTCACGATCGTTCACATCAGAAAACTGAATTCAGACGAGTTTTTGAGACATTAGAAAATCGTACGTGAATACGAGACACGTCTGGTCGATCCGAAGAGTGTACGAAATATAAAAACAGGCATAATACGTTAATTCGAACATGTTTTACCGGATTTAAAAATAAGAAAAAAAATACGTACCTACAATGTAATTATCTGAGTCTTGATTATTGTGTTTTTAATCCTAATATTTAATTGAACGTAGCACAGATATATACAAATCACCTGTTTAATATTTAAATAGTAATTACTGTTTTCCGTCTTAAATGTTTTAAGACCCGATTTTTAATGCGAACGCTTAGGTAACGGAGACGTAGAGGTATATTAATACCTAATGGATTGAATACAATAATGTGCCGTCACTCGCTATTCAATTCGTCGATTTCATTGATGAGATACGTCGGATCGTTTTTATAGTGTCGATCGTACGATTTTCGACCGGAATTTCCATAGTTTACAAGTAGTTTAAAATATAATATAATATATTTCGTACGTACGAGTTTAAGTAATAATAACACTGTAAAAGTCTGAACGAAAAAAATTCCTTATAAATATTTTTCTTTTTTTATTACCCAGTAAAACTTTTGCATTAGACCCTCCGAGTTTGTACGTTTAGATTGATAATGTATGAAAACGTTTAAGTTCACGTCATCAAATACGATTTGAATTAAGGGCATCGCGTGCAACGGTTTTAACTGTGTGTGTGTGTATAACAGTCGATGGTGTCTGAAACGAGGATGAGAGTTCAAAACTAATAACGAACGACGAGAACGATCTTGACGTTTTAATTATTATTATTTATTTCAATTCGTCAAACAACATGTAACTCTGAGCCATCGGTGTCGCATGTGTGTAATAGCCGATCCCATATTCGGTTCCCGGTAAGGAAAGAATCAATTTCGAAAATTTAATTAGCGAGCCCGGGTCTCCGGAGTGGGTATATTATGATCGTTGCTTTTTTTTCAAGGTAAATGAAAAATGGTTCACGCACAAGCCGTAGACCATGAAACGTTTATTCGTGTAAACGATTTCGTGGTTTCTTTTTTCGTTTTTTTTTTTTTTTTTTTTTTGCTCTTTTCTTTTTCTTTTCGAGTATCGGGTAAATTTACGACCAAGGTTAGTAGTTATGACAGCGACTCGTGTGTCGGACGAATATGACGTATGAATCGTTCGAAATTAATAAATCACGTAATCGCGGTGACGCCGTGAATTGAAATCAGACAAAACGAACGTTTTAATGAAAACCCGCGTTTCGTTTCTTTGCGCGGGCACCTACTCGAGATAATTATGTCTCGTACTCCACCTCGGAGAATACGACGACAAAAAAAAAACGGTTTTTTGAAAAACCTACTCCGGCGCGCTTCGAAATTAATCGCCATTATACTTCGCTGCTGGTTTTTGTCTGTGTGTCTATATATAAAGTGACCATATATTTTTTTAATCAAAACGGGACAGACAAAAAAATCATTATTATTTGTTACAAACAAATATTTTTAATTTAATAATATTACTAGCAAATTTCTGTGGTACTTATAATGTTTTTAAAAGACAAAAAAAAAAATGAAATTAACTTATTACACTTACTAGGTAATTAACTTATTATAAACAAAATGTTTTCGTGTAATAATTACAAAACTAAATACTTGTATATTTTTCTAAAAACGGTATTTCGTCAACGAACATTTATTTTCATTATTTTTTTTGTCTACATTTTGAAAACGGGACATTTTAGCGTCACGAAGATTTCCTAGGGGACAACGGGACATAGATTCAAAAAACGGGACTGTCCCGTTCAAAACGGGACGTATGGTCACCTTATCTATATAGCCTTATGATAATAATTATTACCGTACGTTAAAAATATGATAATATCACTATAATTCGTGAAAAACGGCCCGGCTGTGCTTGAATCCTCGATTGTATATTCAAAACGGTCGATCACTGGAAAACGAATCGCCGTTTTTTTTTTTTTTTTATAAGAACACACGTCATGCGATGTCTCGAATGTAGTAAATGAATAAAACATAAAAAAGTGCTACCTACTACTTAACAGGCACGCCGATTGAATAAAGCGATTCGCGTTCTAAAAATCTTATATAAAACGACAATATGCGACTTTATTAGTTTTATTCGATTTGGCTTTTTACGTTGTTTCGTGGTCCGACATCGTGTCAAAATAAAGTGACATTAGCGCGAGTAACGACCCCAAATGAAAAATAATTATACATTTATTGTTACAATAAACGACATTAACCTCAATGTGTTTTCTCATTTAAATATCAACGACGCAACGATGACGTTACAACAACAGTACAATATTTACATATTTTATTCAATTATATCTACGAATCGTAAATTTTGCACTTTAATTGCCGTCCAGAAGGGGTTCTTCTCCAGAGTTTCCATTTGATCTATTTGGAAAATTTACTATTCTCATTTTTATCACACTACAGCCGTTGAAAGTTCGAACGATATTCCAATCGGGTTTCTCGGCGTACAATAGAAAATGGTGTACTGCGGTGAAGTGAAATCGAATATAATAATTCATCGTGTTTTACTTTTTTCGACCCGAAAGCTCACCGTTTTCGATAGCTGTTCATTTCGGAACACCCCGACGTCCTAACTGACCGTCTTGACTGTGCACGTGACATTTATTCTTACAAGGCTGCAGTATATAAAAAAACGTCACTTTGTCGGGCACTTTCACGGTGTTTCCCGCATAAACTTCCGAATTAAACATTTTTTTAATCAATTTTTTTCTTTTTGTCTCGCATAAAATTAAGCGTTAAATCAGACTTGATGGATTTAAAAACGTCCTCGCTGATTACGCTGTTCACTAAAACAATCGGTGACCGGAACGCGGTACTTTTTAACTTTACGCAAAACAGATCGCTGAATTCTTTGTGCGTTATTAATCCGCTTACGGGTGTTATTGTTGCGCGCGATTCAAAACGTTTTCGTCTTGACCTTTTGAACGAAAGCCCTCGGTCCGCGAGCGTATAAAACGTGCGATATTAACACGTAGGCTGTTTTAAAGCTTTACGTATTCGCTCGTATAATCGGGCGCACGCGATGGAAAATGCCGAAAATCATTGCGACCCGACGTACACGCGACGACAATGACGGAACGACGCGAGACAGATCGACGACGACGTCACGACACGGCTCCAAATGGTTCAGAGGAAAAAAAAATCCAAAGAAATCCGTGTGACATTTAACAGGACCGTGATGTCGTTTTAATTCACTTCCCGTAAATGCTCGGGAAATACGTTCATATACACACGATACACATTTCACTAATGAAAGTCACTTCCGGCTAAAAACGAGCCTGTGTACATGTGGTTCTTCTTCTTGTACAGCAATTTTTACCGCATTACCTGTAGCCACAGTAGTGTGAACTACAGCAATCAAACAGACTTGTGTGTGTGTGTGTGTGTGTGTGTGTGTGTGTGTGTGTGTGTGTGTGTGTGTGTGTACAATGTACATACATATGTTCATGTTACAATCGTGTACTTGTGTATGTGTGTGTGTGTGTGGGTGGGTGTCAACATTTCCTTCCAACTCGTGTCATTATACATTTTCGAATTTTTCTCTTCTCTTTCCGTTCATTTTTTTCCCTCGATTTTCGTACATAAGAATATTATCATTAGAATCGTGTTGTACGCGTACGGCGTCTAGTGTATATAAACTGTACCTACACGACCGACACCGGTAATCACTGCGGCGGCGGCGGTGGCGGTGACGGTGGCAATGAAAATATTATATTTTACTGTTTGGCCTACCCCATTCATAATGGGCCATTATACTGTGTGTGTGTGTGTGTGTGTGTGTGTGTGTGTGTGTGTGTGTGTGTGTGTGTGTGTGTGTGTGTGTGTGCCTATGTGTCAGTAAAACATGATGTCGGTATGTGTGTAAGGATATAATGATTTTAGTCCAGTAACCACGAATGTGGTCTTAAATATAGGTTGTATTTATGGTATTATACTTATTTAGTCATCTCGCGTGTTCAAAACGATCAATGAGCTCCGAAACACACACACACACACACACACACACATTCATATACACATTGGATGACTCGGTTTACTTGTCTTTGATTCCGTGATCTAATTCACTGGGGCACTTCATCGAAAACAATATGCAAATACAATTATAAATTATTTTATTTTGTATTCGATTTTTATGAACACTATAAGGCATAAGTTTTATACTACACTAAAAATTAGTGAAATATTACTCTATAACACACACAGATATTCCTTTTGCATTATATTATTCTGATAAATATATAATGGCGATATCGAGACCAACGAATAAATAGTTTGCAAATTATATACAGTCGTGTGCAAGTTAAAAGGTATACGAGTAAATATAGCGAGTACATAATTTCAAAACGTTTCATTTATAATCGGTTCAATAATATTTTTGAATTTTAGATCCATGCATTTTGATTGTATAGACACTTTTAGTTACGTTTATTTAATTCAGTTAAATTAATTTAATATTTAATAGGTTATGGTACCTAATCAAATCTTTTCATTTCTATTTTAAAAATCTTAGTAATGTTATGTATAATACATGTTACGCTAACTACTGAGTATATAACTAGTGTGGCATAGTGTTTGAATACAATCGATGTTTGTGCAGATAGCTCCAAGGAATAAAATTGAATTTTATTTTATAATAAAAACGAGTAATACAAAACTGAGCACGGGATATTTTTCTAGAACAATTTTATGAGATAACAAAAACTATCCTATTAATATTTCTGTTAAATGTCTGAATTATAAGTTTATGTTGATCATTAAAATGGATTTAATTGATTGATAAATAGCTGAAAAGAGTATACGTTCATTATCGGTGAATTTTTAAGTGATTCAAATGAGTAATTAAAAAAAGGATTAACTTTAACGCTAAAAATACCTTGAGCTATAACATCAATACCACATTGGAAATCGGAATTCAAGACGCAAGGTCTTCTTGGTGTTAGGTCAGTAGGTATGCTACTAATTGATTTTGCGTTCTAATAATTACATATAACAAAATGAATACTGTTATACGAGTACACAATAATGTAGCGTTCATAAATTTTGTTTTGTTTTTTTTTTTTTTTTTTTAAATAGAAATAAAAGAAATAAAATGTCATTTCCGTTTTAGTTTTCGTACATATTCAATAAACATTAAAAAGTTTCTTTACAAAATCGTAAGTAAAACGCAATTCAATACGACTCTAATGTTTATTTTGAGGAAAATCAACGTGATCTCTTTATGTCGTCATCGTTTCATGAAATTCGTAATCTTTTGGTTAAGTCTAATCAATTTTGTTCAAGCATAATATCGGGTATCTTAAGCGTCCGGCTTATTTTTTTAATTACGCGTTTTTAGATCAAACGTTTGTAATTAACTAATCCTAATGATTGTACACCTGCGAACAGATTATAATATTTATTTGTTTCGTCTGTTGAACGCGTGGTTAATCATCACGCGACCGAATTCGTACAATCAAACGCTACGAGGCTGTGCATTTATTCGACCCAATCAAAACGTCATAACTATGTGGACTCGGTGGGATCGAAATCAAAAATAAAATTTTACATTTTAAATTCCTGATTCCGATTCAACGATTATTCACCATCATTGTTTTTGAATAGATGTATTTTAATTTTTAATCATAGCTCTAGTCCTATTATTTTATGTGCGGTACAAACTGGTTCTGTAGAGACCGGAATGAGTATTTTACAAGGGGTCTCTGTAAATTTCAAATTTTTTATGTAAATTGCGGCCCGGGTATATTTTATACATACCTAAATTGCGGCCCAGGTATATTTTATACATACGTAAATTGCGGCCCGGATATATTTTATATATACGTAAATTGCGGCCCGGGTATATTTTTGTACATACGCCTATCTAACTATTTCTTATTAATATGTAAATTACGCCTAAGCCTTTTTTCCACAAAACCAATTTTTTCCTTCCCATTTTTCAGACTTAGGACTATAACTATAACAGACTTAAAACTATCTATACAAATATTATTATCATCAAATTTCAAAAAAATACTTACACGTTTTAACTGTGCAACGCCAACGTTGCAAATCATTGTTTAGACATTTATGAAAACGAACTTTGAAACCATCAACTATTTTCAACGTTTTATTCCTTTCACTTTTCATAACGTCCATTTTTATTAGATTGAAAAAAAATACTGTAAACTGTAGAGCAACCACAGATATATAAAACAACTAGATAGCCGACTCAACGAATAAAATTGAAGTCTAGAATCCATATGCGAACAGAGTAAAATATGATTGATTAATCCATGACATTTTATATTATTCCATGAAATATAATTTTTCTGTGATTGAAACCAAAGATATATTATAAAAATGTTGTTTTATATTATATCAGTTATCTTTTTATATGGATTCGGATTGAAACACAATTTTTCCATTATAATTTATAAACTATAAACTATAAAGTGCAATTCAAGTAATTCAACATCATGGTGGTTTCTTGTTCTGTGTCTGGTTGTGTCAATAGGAGACTGAAAGGAAGCAAAGTTCATTTTTTTCGTAAGTTTATACGCAATTTACGTATGTTTTAAAAATACTCGGGCCGCAATTCACATAGTATATGACCATGACCGTACTTATAGGGACGCAATTTACCGACTCCGTTTACAAGAGCAGAACGTTTTATTAGACATATTATTTATGTGCGAGTGTGATTCTTTTTCTTAATGTGTTTTTAATTGTTTTCTTTAAAGATCGCTATCCGCGATTAATTGATTTGTATGTAACCGGTAATCTATTAGATGTGCGCCGCGTTTAAAGTTGCTTCCTAATTAACAGTGACATTTATGGCGAGTACAATAAAATAAACCTACTAATATGCATGTTGATGTCGGTGTAAAAACACGTTTACTCTTAGTCAAGTTACCAAACGAACGAACGGAGTTTGTCTTTCGTCTTTTCGGTCCTCGGTAGTCGGTCAAGACAACGGGCGCATTGCATTTTAAATAAATGATATTTTCAATAGTCATATTTTTTTAATCGAAATCTTATAAAATTCCGAATTCTAAATTCGGAAATAAATGTGTTTTTTACCAAAATATTTAAAGTACATTTTTTTTCATGTCCCAAGTCCCATAAAGATTATATCGATTAATTATTTTTATACATATTTTGAGTTGAAATTTTCTGTGAAATTAGTAGATTCCGTCTAAATTTAAACCTGACTATTAAAAAAAATCTAGACTAAACTTTTAAAAATTTTCATTTATCTTTTAGTCTCAGATCATTACACGCTCTTGAAATTAAATGTATTCTGTTCATCGTTAAATATCATTTTCATCACTGTATTACGTATAATTTTGGCGTAGTCATTAATTATGAAGAATTCATATTTATATGATTATTACAAATTCTCGGTACCGTCCAAATTTATGTAAATATGATTACTTATTACCTTTAACCAATTTCATCAAACTAAGTTAAAATTAATTATCAACTATGACTGAATAGTTGATTGACTTTACCTAATTAGAAAACTTTCTTTGAAATTATTCCCTTTCGAACAAACAAAGGTCGATGGATGAAAAATCGAACAAATTATGCATCGAGAGGACGATGAAGATGATAAAACGTAAACGGTTTGCCCGCGAAAGAATAGAAATTAAATTCTGATCGTCCGTACGCCGTGATACTCGTAAAATTCCGCAATCTCATAATGATTATTCGTAGTTTCTCGGAAAGCAACTAGTACGTTAAATATGGCCTTCTAAAAAGCATGTTATCTTTATTTCACTTTCAAAGTTTTAACCAAGTGAAACGCTGCGGAAAAAGTGATTAAATGATAAACCATCCCTTATCGTCGTGAACGGTGTTTGTGTGTTGTAAGTTTATAACCGACCGACCTAAATCGATGGTTTAAAATGTATGACCCCGCAAAACAACTAGGACCCTGCGACGTAACAACGTTGAACGTACGCCATGGCAGATAACTGGCCGAACATGCTAAAACCGTGATGAACAATATTGACCATTTCCGCGTGTTGAATAATAGATTTATTTGAAATAATCGAACGGCAGCTTTGTCCCCGTGTGTTTGTTCCTCG
This sequence comes from Therioaphis trifolii, assembly GCA_027580255.1. Classification (NCBI taxonomy): domain Eukaryota; kingdom Metazoa; phylum Arthropoda; class Insecta; order Hemiptera; family Aphididae; genus Therioaphis; species Therioaphis trifolii. The sequence continues at coordinate 24,137,538 of CM050404.1, forward strand.
TCTAGTCATTCAACTTGGCAAGTGATTCGAAATGACTGAGGTACTTACATAAAGCCCTAGGGCTCCACGAAGGTAGTCTAGGGGCTCCGTGAATCCCTAGGCATATCTGTATTTATTAAATTCAAGTTATTAAATTATTATATTTCTTAGTTACATTTTTATATTTATGTATATTCAATATCGTTTGGATCGTATCAATCAGTATTATTTTAAATATTTAAAACATTAAAACTTTAAACTATTTATAGTTCCACATGTTTTGTATCATAGTCAAAATGACGGGTATTTCGTTCAAATTTGACATGTAGGATAATTTAGTTTACTTATTTACAATCTACATTCTACAAGGTACAAAAAAAAAATTCATAAAAAGCAAATCATTTACTACTGACATCATTTTTGATGAAATATTGTTGTATCAAATAGAGATTTTTGATTTTTGGGGCTTCGTATATTATTTTATGAAAACAAGGGCTCCGCGAACAAAAAAGTTTAAGAATCGCTGCCGTAGATCATACGCAAAATTCGTTTTTTGCTACGAAAAAACTAAGTACGCTCTTTGCGACGAGGTCGCCCATTTATAATTTATGTTTGTTTTTATTCAGACATTTGATGGTTTTTTTTTTTAGGCTTATTGCATTTATAGACTGTCAGCAGTTTAGTTTTTCACAAAATATCTATTATTTATCCAAACAACCGATTAATTTTCAGGCTTGTTGCATACGAAGTTTCGTTGTTGTTTTCATGTAAATCAAAAATAATACAACGAAAAATCGGAAACTAACGACAATTTGTATAATTTATTATTCTATTACGATTTACGTGAAGGTAGCTGTTGTGCACATTTGTTGAAATAATAAAATTAACACTAAAATAATTATACGTGAACTGTAGAAATATTATATTTATTTTTTTAAGGCAGGTAAATCAAATATTTGCATTAAGTATGCATATTATCATATGACTAGGCAATTAAAACAAAATAAAAGAAGTATGGCACCTATTTACTTATTTTTTTAATGTGGAAATTATATTTTACGTACAAGTTATTAAATTATTATTGGAAAAAAAAAATATATGTATGTATATATTTTTATTTACTTATTTGCAGTTTGCACACACAGTTTTTTTTTTATGGAATTTTGAACTGCAGAGTCATTACACTTCCGGCTAGCACATCTATTTGTTTTGTGAGAACATTTTTGATAACTACCCTCTAAATTGTGAATATATGTTCGCTGTTCCACTTAATGTTAGTATTTCATTCGGTACTTACTGGTCGATATGAAAATGATTACGAAATTCTGTTGGTCTGTATGTACTAACCAATAAGCCTAAAAATTAACTGGGTGTTCGGAATAATAATAATAATTTGTAAAAGGCTTAACTGCTGCCAGTCTGTGTGCAACAGCCAACAAGCCTAAAAAACTGTCGGCTGTTTGGGTAAAAAAAAAAAACGTTAATTATAAACGGGCTGCCTAGTCGCTAAGAGAATTGGTTTTTTTCTTCACAAAAATACTGATTTTTTTTATAGCCCACGACACGTTTACTATGTACATATACGTATGAAGTTTTATAGAATTAAAGTTGTTCGGCAGGTTCATCCATTATGAACACTCGATTTCGGCCGATCGTGGGGTCATTATTACACACGAGTAGCTTTTGATCGCTGTGATCGAAGTACGAATATTAAATAACATAGAGAAAATGCCTAACTGAGATGCGATAATGTATAATGATAAACGTTTATAGTTTATCCGAGCCTTAAAATAAACATTGGTACGATTTCCGAGTTTCAAGTAAAAGAAATTCAGGAAGTATATAGCGAGAATAATCCATGTCGATTTAATAACATATTTGATTTAGCACTTTACGGCTTTTTCTCCCTATTAATAGAGCACTAGTTTCTTGTAACAATCTACAAAATAATTTCGATATTTTTCATTCCTCTCAAAGTATGATACAAACTAGTATATTATCTTTTTAAATATGTTTTTGTTTGTTTTTTTTTCTCTCTTCTTATTTATATATATTAACACATTAACCTATATTTTTTATGCATTATCTTTTCTATTGTTGTATTAACTACTTCTTAATGTTATTGTAAAAAAGCATATAAACATTGGACTCATTCACTGTACTTAATTGCCTCCGGGCGTGTATTTCAAATAAATAAATAAATGAAAATAACGTATGGGTTAATCGTAAAAATACTTAATTTCGCCGTACTTTGACACTATATCTAGTTTATATAAAAAATTGTTCGAGACCAGTTAATACTAAAATGTTAATATAAATAATGCAATTATAAAGAAGTGCAGTTTATTAAAAGCGCAGGTCATTAATACCAAAAATAACAAATTTCATAAAATAAAAACAAACTTGGCATTTTACACGAAACGGCGGGTTATTCGAGCCGTAATTCCAACTTGGAACGCGTGCGAAAAAAGTGTATGATCGAGTTAATCTTTACGAAACTTCAACTGTGGATAGGAGTTGCATGTGGTAAATCCGTTGGTCAAAGGAAATTTTCGCCGGACGAATAATCCCAAATTGTATTTGGTTTTCACTGAGATCTCCTGAAAACGTGATAGCATATTATTAATAACATTATTATGACGTAAACATAAAGAAAAAAACACATCGTCGTGAAACCAATTCGTTGTTCGTTTTGCCCACAGAATCTAAAAGAATTTACCTTAAACGACTTGTAAATGCTAATAATAATTTAAAGACAGGTAAACAAACGCTTCGTTCGAATATCGCTCGAGCGCCGAGTCACCGAATAAAGTTTGACGTACAGCCTCGGCAAAGGTCTCGCGATCTCGTGAATTTCCACACGGCGTTTCGCTTGTCGTGCGGTTCCCGCCGGTTCGCCGTGTCCCGTAGTTTTCATGCCGGTCCATATATTACACATATTACATATATATTTTTTTTTTTAATATTGGGGAATTAAAAACACCATATATTAGCAAAATTTCAGATTTTTACAAATTTTTATTCGAGTGATTTTTCAAGTTTTATACTTTTTTTTTTTAAATAGCGACCTAAAATTATTTTGACGGAGTCATATAAATAATAATAATAATAATCAAAAAAAAAAAAATAATGACGTTGAAAATTTCAATTTTTGATAATTCGTTTCTATGAAACATACGTTAAAATATTGAACTTTTATGAACTTTTGAGGCACTTTTATTACGGCGGCGGTCCACACGTAATGTGCATTAAATAATAACATTGGCGATATTTTTATTTTTACTCGTAGGAAAATTATAAACATCATAAAATATAAGACTTATTAGTTTTTGCCGTAATGATAATAATAACAATAACGAATACGTGGATAATTCGTTTTATTGCAATAAACGGCAAATGACGATGGGCGTGTATATAAAATATAATTTATAAATTAACATGCAGCGTCTCGGTAAAAGATTACGTACATTACGAATCAACACGTTATTTTAGTGTTTTACTGAAGTAGCTGTAACCTATTTGAAAACGGACCGATTAAAAGAGCGTTAAGAATATTAATTTTTCCACTGTTTTCTTTTTACATTTTATTCTGTAAAAATAAATAGGAGTCGTCATTTGAGAAATGTATAAAACTAGTTAAATCACCCAGGTTAAAAATAAAAAAATAAATAAAAGAAATTTTCTCAACGTTAAGTACTCTGTATTCAAATCGAGTTCAAAACAAAAAAAAAAAAGCAAAAAAGCAAAAACAAAAAAAAACTATCAACACCCTCAATTGACTTAGAAAAACGAGCGGTAAACGATATAATAGTCACTCTGTATACATCATACACACACACACCTGTGATATGATATACAATTAGGGTTGTAAATTTGAAATATTTCAATGAAATTATGAAAAATATTTTTTTTCTTTTAAACGTGATTATCAAGGGCGTATTTCTGGGGGGGGGGGCGACTAGGCGACGATGTGATCGCCCTCCCATCGGCCTTTTCAATTTTTTTTTTTTTACTTTTTTTACATTATCTGTATTATATTATAATAATTCATTAGAAAAAAAATGACGAAATTATTTAAAGTCATAGCTATAAGTCATAATCTAGATCATAGATTCCCAAAATGGTCTATATCGACCTCCTGGGGTCGATTCTGACTTGTAAGGGGTCTATGTCAACGAAAATTAAAATTGGGGGTGCATCATGTGTAAATAGGAATTCTAGATTCTAGATTATGATATAGGTGTGTAATGTATTGATAGAAGCGCTCGGAATTTACCCAGCTCGTATCGTATCGATTTTATAACGATAGACACTTTTAGATACACGTTATCTAATACTGAACGTATTTTCTTTATTTCATACTATAAACCAACTTTTAAAAATGTTCACTTGGAAATAAAAAAAAAATATATTTTTCATGGAAATGAAATATTTCAAGAAAATAAATTTCATGAAATTTTACAACTCTATATTACAATACGCACTCGCATGCGATTACCGTATTGTAATAGGCGTGCAATCGGCCGATAATTGCGCGTTTTCGGGGCCGGAAGTTTTTCACGACGACCCGTTTATCAGGCCGGTCGCGTCCCGTTGTACACGAAAACCGCGTGCGCCCACACAAATATAGTGTATAATAATTTTTAAACGGACGCCGGACATTATACGGGAATCGGACGCGACCGGCCCGTGTCCGCCGTGCGCTCTTTTTCGAATCATTTGTAATAATTACAAAAAAAAAATTATTAAATTATTTCGATCGTTCTCTCATTGTTCTTTTTCTGCTCCCCGTGCCGGGTACTCGATTAAGAACCCGTCGACCGTGTACACGCATCACCGCCAACGGTGTCCGCGCGGACAACAGATATCGACGGCTGTGCGGCTGCTGCGGCGGCGGCGGCGGCGGTATCACGTCCGAAAACGGCATATTATACGTGCGATTATCATCGTTGTTATAACTATTATCATCGTTATCGTCGTAATCACCATCATCATCATCATCATCGCCCACGCTACTGCGAGTCGCGAGTCGCGGTCGACCGCGGTAACACGGACGCGGCCACGCACGTATTACACATCGGGTGTTTCGTTTGAAACGCTGAATTTTATTTCGGTATGATTTGGTAAAAAAAAAAAAAAATAAAAAATAAATAATAATAATAATAGTAATAAATAAATTAGGAAATCTGGACATAATATAGGTACTTCGCACCACGGGTACCTATACTACCTACCTACTTTTATGATTCGTATGATTTTATTTATTATATATTTGAAATCAATGATAAATCATTGTTTTTGGAAAAAGATTTTGAGCGAAACTCAAGTAATAATTTATTTAAATATCAACAAGTTCAGTTTTCAAAAAAAATGTAAAACCTTATAATGAACAGTTGACGTGATTTTGAAGTTACACGCTAAAAACAACTGGGATTATAACAAGAAAAATCTACGTCACTGAAATAATATTTGTGAAAATACTTCATTTCACTGTATTGAGACATTTCTACCATATGTAAAAAAAAAAAAATTAAACGCATCCGATTACTATGAAAATATGAACATGATTAAGCATACTTATTAAAAAAGCTTGTAGAAAATTTTTCGAATTTTATAATTAAAAATTGTATGATATCAAAATAAAAATAAATCTACTAATCTAATAGTTATATGAGCTGTACGTAATTCCAACTTGAAACGTGTTTAAATAATAATTTATTGATCTTATCTTTATGAAACTTGAACAATAGATAGTTATATATGTGGAAAATCTATTGTTTAAAGAAAATTTTTACCCAATTAATAACTCTAAATTGTATGTTGTTTTCCTTGGAAAATATCGCTAATTTACGTGTAAATAAATTATTTTTTGTCAAAATTCGACCTTTAAGCGCGTTTAAAATAAAAATCTGACAAACGGTTTTTGGAATTTCTTCAGTACTGTTAGTTACATGAATACGATGTTATTAAATTTTCAGGTTTACATATCCAATTTTTAAAATTGTAAGAGATAAAAACTTAAAAAAAAACCATTGAACAATATTACATTTGATAAGATAAAAACTTCCTAAAAACGAGATTCTTTCAATAATTTTAAAGTTCTATGTATAGCCCTATAATAGCAAAAAATTTTCCAGTCTGAATTCAGGTCATGTTGATATATCAGTTGGTAGTTGGTGAAAATGTCAAATGTCTTTGCTCCATTATTTTTGGATTTATGGCTAAATATAAAAAATGGATTATATAAAAATGTCATATGCAGCAAATCTTCTCGTTTTTACCCAATATTCAGGTAGTTTTTCCTTGTGATTGGATAAAGCTATCAGGAATAGAGAAAATGACCGTTTTAAAGTATCAAGTAGGTGAAATTTCTTATCTATAGAGTCGTTTGATGAAACTTTTGAAACATTATGACTACCCGAAAAAGTGATTACATGCATAATGAAAAAAATATGATAAAAAAAAAACACCATTGTAAAACCGATATATTCTTTGTTTTACTCAGAATCTAAAAAAAAAAAACTAAAAAATAAGGTGTTAGCGAATATAAAAAACTACGTTAAGATTGTAACGCCGATTCGTGTGAAGAACACCCGCGGCCGGGACGACAGGCTTCAACTCATTCGCGGAAACACTGACCACGACTAGCTCACACGTCGTCTATACTCTCGATTCACCGAGATCACGATAGCTAGAAGAGTTCCGGCCTGCCGTCATGCCCGCGGTACAAGCACTGACGTCGCAAGACGAAACGTATTTCATTTTTTATTTTTTTCTCTCGTCGAACGCTCTTTTTTTTCAAACGAAATCCGATCGGGACGGCATTCGGCGTCAGGTCAGCGACAAAACACCCCGTGTGCACGCACACACGCGCACGACGACGAGGGGTAAGAGCAAGGCCGGAGTAAGGGGGGGTCTAGCCGGGGCGGTAGCCCCGGGGCCCTCTCGAGTACCCAAATAAAAGGGGCCAAAACAATATTAAGCTTATTCACATTTTAATACATCTAATGAAAAAATTGATTTGAGTGTCTCAACATTTATTTCAAAGTATACAAATGATGTAGATTTTACTTTACCGAACGAACTTACACAATTTAGAGAATACAAAGCCTCCATGTCAACCTTCTTTTGATCTAGCTGACATTCCTAAATTATTTGCCTGGCTTGTTAATCAATCACTCGAAGAGGTATTTCCTTGCATATTAACTTCTTTAAAAATATATTTGACAATTCCTGTAGCTAATTGTTCTGCGGAGAGAGCTTTTTCTAAATGAACTAGAATTAAAAATAAGTATAGAACTAGTTGAACCCAAGAAAACTTAAATATACAAATGATTTTGTATTCTGAGAATGATTTGTTAAAATCAATAGACTTAAATGATGTACTGCTAGAGTTGGCTTCAAGAAAAAAAATGTATTTGATTAAACAGTTTTTGTTTTATATATTAACTTCAGTTTGATATTTGTTGTATATAGTTTATAAATTTAAAAGTTATTATGAAAATTTGTACTTACTTTTATCATACTAAAATTAGTAATTTTATAGACATAAATCGTACATACCTATTAATTTTATAATTTTATAATGCTATTGACAATTTGTGAAATAGTTTAAAAAATGTATCGTTCTGCGAGCGGCTTTGTAAAGCATGTTTTGTCAAAAGGGCCCATATAAAATTTCAGCCCCGAGGCCCAATAGGTGCTTAATCCGGCCTTGGGTAAGAGGGGTCGAGATGGTGGGGCCTGGCGCGTGATTCGTACGGTTTTTGGCGGGCCAGGTGTATGAGTACGCGTTCTGTGGCGGCGGCGGCGCGGCGGTGATAAATCGGAACACGTGACAAAACGACGCGAAACCGCAGGACCGAAAACGACCGCAAACGCGTTTTCGTCTCGCGACTGCAATCACGGCGGCGGGGTAGCGAATCGTTCGGGCCCACCAGTCGGCTCCGGACACGAGCCGGAGGACTGCTGTACAAATGGTACAGAGGTCAGATATTCGATCCAGGTGTATTATGGGGGGAAGGCAGAGGGTATTTGTCCTGAAATTTCGTTCACTGCACTTATTGAATCACCGAAATTATCATTGACGGCCGGTTACGTGTGTGAACCGTAACGAATGTCAGCGTTAAATCCGCTATTTTTTTTTCGATAATATATAGTAATCAGGGCTCGGAAGTTATGGCATTAAAAATGATACTTTTTAGCTCCTTAATGTGCACTTAAAAACTCCAAAATATGCGCTATAAATGGCACGAATAAACAAAAAATACCCATTAAACTTGAAAAAATAATAATTATAAATTTACTATTCAAAAAAATTAAACGTTATTAATAATTACATTTACCGATTACTAATTAATAAATAAACTATTTTATAAAATGCTACGAATTATTAATACGTCGGATCGTCGATGAGTTAGTAGAACGGAGAAAAACGAAATATTTTTCTCTTTATTTCCAATAATTTAAATATTTAAAAAAAAATAATAACCAAGTAAAATCATTCTTTTCAACAAAATGTGATTTTTTCCTATATTGTATGAAAATATACCCAAAAATATCACTAAAAACCCTAAAATAGCAAAATAGCAATAAAAACCGTAAATATGCAAAAAAATGGCAAAAATTCGTATATGACATCAAATAAGTGTGACACGTGTTTCTATCTTACATAGGGTGTTCTAGAACGATCCAAAAAAAAATATGCATTTGCCACAACTTCCGAGCCCTGATAATAATATACATAATCATTTTGATTCATATGGAAAGACCTGAGTGATCCGACACGTTCTTTTTCCCTTCTTATTTCTCGAGTTGCACGAGAAGAGAAGTGTCCTTTGAGAATTCGATGTTATGATTACAACCCGTCGATGTGCGAACGTATCATAGGCGGACATTGGGTTTCACGAGGCTAAGCCCCCCAAAGTTTTAATTAGGCGTCTTAGCCCATCTAACCAGCTTTTTTTTTATTGAGTATTGAAAAATGTTTAATTATATTGATAAATAATCAGGACAAAGTTGATGGTTTTTCAACTAAAACCGATATATTATATTGAAGTAATTGAGTTCAGAGTATTCATACATCAGTTTTTAGTTTTTTTACTCAATTGTATGAACTTCATATAAAAAATGGTTGATTCGTTTATTATATATATATATATATAATAAAATTATGTATAAAGAGTTAATTGTTATTTTTTGAATTATTGGATTTTTTTAAAAATATTTTCCAAAAATGGTAGGTACTAAACTACAAAGTGTCATACGTAAATAATTTGAAATTTAATTGATTTATAGTCGCAAGCGAAGTGGGCGGTTTTGGTCGATATAGGTCCAATGAGCATACAAAATCTAGTCCTCCTCCCTCCCGGGTTTCACACCAAACTTTCGCCCCTGGAACGTATCCGAAAAAACATACACATTCGTTACGATAATTACGATTTATGTTCCTACAGCGTTTGCGTTAATAACACGTCGTTTTATGTTTTCGGTTGACCCTTCTTAATCCGAAAAACCCTCTCAACCCGACTACCTCTTATCTTATCATTTGAGTCGAACCGGCAAGGTAAAAGTGTGCACGGTGCGTCGATCGCTATGAAAACCGAAAACCGACCCGCCCCCAGGAATGTTTCGGTGATCGAATTCAACACTGCAGGATACGGTACCTCGGCCGCGGCAGCACACTTATCGTACACGAGTTATTTATTTATGTAGAGACCGGCTTTCAAATGGAACGGTCGAGTCTCTCGCGACTGAACATGACGCCACGGCGACCGGCGATCGTGACGCTTTGAAATTAACTATTGCGACGACAGTTGCCGGCTGTAAGAAAACCTTAATATCATGTTCAGAGTGAAAAAAAAAATCTGAAAATTTCATTCAATCATTTGAGATTAAAAAAAAATAAAAAATCATTTACGACTTTGATAAATAAAAAATGGACTTTTCGTTTTTTTTTTATTTTTATGATTTGGATAACGACAACAATTTGGGCTCTACCTCATTTTATCGCTTTAATGATAGTTTTTACCGTCTCGTGATTAACGATGCGAGTTTCTACCGTAGTGATCACTACCTACTGTCAGTCAATCATGTGGTACATCACTACTCAACGATTGTAATACGTTTTGCGCGTAAGCACGGGCCTAAGACGAAACCGATTTTCAAGTCGTTTTTCGAGACGATGGACAAACCTTTAGTGACCGATCCTGGTGGCTGTTGCCTCGTACAAGTATCTCGACGTTTCAGACGACGAGCGGACCCCCGCCGAGTGTCCGCGCGGTGTGGAGGCGGCGCGGCGGCGGTGCGTGTTCAGACGGCCGGGCGTGAAGAAATCAGGTCGCGAACCAAGCGATATTACGAAAACACAGCGCGCGGTGGCGGCAGGCGCGCGCAAATATAATAACGTACCTGCGCGCGGAGAAACTTGGAAGAGAAGAGACGATGGAAAAAAAATTAAAGCATAACGTATATATATATATATATATATATATATAAATATATGAGCACGCACACACACACACACACACACACACACACACCAGGCATGGCAAATAAGACCGGACATCTTTGCGCAGTGTTTTCTTTTCATGTGCACCGGATTATGTGTGTGTATGTGTGCGTGTGTGTGTGTGTGTTTTGTTTGTTTGTGTGTAGCGTTTGTGTTTGTGTGAGTAATTTATCGGATCCCCCCAAACAACGGTATCTCACGACTTCACGATCTTCATTACTCGTTCGCTCACGAGCAAATTTCCGACGGGTATTAACCATTGTTTCACGTCAACCGAGTATAAAAATCCACGTATTATACATGTATATGCGTATAGCACAAACACAAACACACACACACACACACACACACACACACACACACACACACACACACACACACATACACACACACACATACGTGAGCCGTACTAGTATGTATACGTGCAGTGTACGTACGAATTTAGACGGTTGTTTTATCTCAGGTTTACTCTCGTTTCTCTTTCTTTCTCGTTTTTTTTTTCGTACTTGGCCTCAAGTCGTCGTCGTATTTTTTTTCTTTTTTTACACATATAAATTTAAAATCGTGTGTAAAACCGCGCGTGCCACACTCGGGCCGTCCGTGATATTATACGTGTTGTGCACGCGCATGTGTTTTAATTTTCCCACATGTCGTTCTGACGCGTCAACGATGAAACCGTAAAAACGTGAAAACCTACACGCTGTCCGGACGATCGCGGACGAAAAATTTCTCATTCTCGACACACTTAGCTCTTAACAGTCAAATTAACGGGTATACATATATATATATATATATATATACTTATAAGCATAACCACTTGTCGGTCGGACGATGAGCCGAAATCTCCCGTCGGTCGACCGCACGATGTTATTCGAAAAATCAATCAACGCACCATACGCACACTAGTTGATTTCAATACAATTTTAGTAAAATCAACATTTCTCTCTTTGAGTCGTCTTCGTTCGGCTAAATTTCCGGTATAGTGTACATTTATGTTGTATTTGTAATAATAAGTCGATTTTCCGTTAACGATAATTACAACCAATTTTGTTCTGGCATAAAAAAAAGTTTGGCATTAAAAATCAAATAATCCTCGGCTGTGTGTCGATTAGTTTATATTCGTTAAGTGTTTAACAATGTATTGGTCGTGTTGAGTTTTCTTCGTTAAGATATTATAGTCTAGGGCACAGGACTTGTAAAGTTTGCATATTTGTTTTGAACGGTTACAAAAATTGCAGAGAAAGAAATAAATACGTTTCATACTTTTAAAAAGTTATTTTTGAAATTTTATTGTGCATATAAATGCATGTTTTGAGTAATTTTTATTTACAGGGCATATTTTACATTTTTACACGCTATTTAATACTTTTCGAGACATATTTAAACTTAATTCGATTTTTTTCTCATCAACCTTTTTATTTCAAAAAATACAGTCAAAATGTTTGGATAGAAATAATGTAATTTTTAATCTTTGTTCCAACGTCGTACACCGTACTACATCAGCACCACAGTGAACCGTGTGCCTATACATCGTTAACATGGTTATTTTTGTTTAGTGCCAGAAAAAGAAATATAAAATTAACAAAAAATCAATCAATATAAATAAAAGTTACGGGTTGATAAGGAAAATTAGAGTAGAGAAATGTGTATTTTATTTTTTTGGTGACGGTATAAAATATATTTAAATTAAGTAGGTAATCGTTTTAACTAATTGTAAAGCCTATTTATTTTACTAGTACTTTAAAATTAAATCGCAAAAAAAAATGTCATGTGCATATTTTAAGTGCATATAATAGGGTTTTTAAGAGCATAAGTGCTTGCATATTTAGTGATTGTTTAGAGCTACATGTCATCTGCCCCACATATTACTGATGTTGTTTGAGAAATCATCGAATAAATCTATTATTGAAAGAGCGTTACCTAAGGGGGAGCACATTTAAATTTCTGTTTTAGTACTATGTGTAAGTAGAATCTATTTTAATTTAGTCGTACGGTGGATTTAGTAAAATCTCACGATTTGTTCTTGTGGAAATATATTTATTATTATTATTATTATTTTTTTTTTTTATAGTAATTTCAATATTCTGCACTCACCGATCCAACGAATCTAAGATTCACGTGCCCGTGCGGCTCTACTCGACTTTTTTTAAATTCTCATAGTTACGTAAGTATACGTTGTAGACGCAAGATCATAGAAACGTTTTACATAATAATTCACGGGTTTTGTATGTTTAATAGGTACACATACACGGTGAGAATGATTTTTTTCACAGTCGAAACTCGAAATATATTCCGCACGTCGTCGTTCACGGCCTCCGCGGAATGTCAGGTACTTACGTGTCGTTATTATGCGATTGATCTCGGTGTAGACGATCGGAACGTACGGACAGAGCTGTGGAAAACACAATTTTCGCTGTAAATAACAGTTATGAAACTATAATAGCGTCGTTCGGTAAAGTCCCTATATACGCCAAGGTGATCTATTGATCCATATACCCCGCAGTTTAATTCGAGTCTAATGGTTTTATCCTTTTCATTAGCATTATAAATAACGTCGTAACGAAAGAACACCGTGCGTACAACACCCGCGGTACTCTCGTAACGTGCAATAACGGCGGGTTTTACGAGGGAAAAACGAATATACGAGAAGAACTGACGCGGAGCCGTTAGCTGGACGTGATAATTTATCACGACCGTATACAATATATTATACGTGTTATGTACGTTTACTATGCGCGGCGCGCGCGATTTAATGTACGTAAATATGACGCGCGTCATGTTTCCAAACGACCGTGTTATCATTTTCGTAATAATATACACGTATTTCCAATTGTAACTCGTTATTATGCTTACACGTGTATAATTAGTTTTTTATTCTTTCTACGATCAATAGATCGAGATAAGATAAGATCAATAGATCGAGCAACATGTTATATATAACTCTCTACTCCAACACAAGCTGCGACTTAAAGGAGCAGATATTATAGTATTAGGCTTAGGGACTTATAGTAGGGTGACCATACGTCCCGTATTATACGGGATTGTCCCGTATTTTCACTTTGTGTCCCGTTGTCCCGACAAAAGTTATACGGGACGCATTTTGTCCCGTATTTTCAAGTAGGTCCCATATTAATCCCGTTTTTCTCTTCATTGTTAATTTATAAATTCTACGATATTTTTGTATCACAATATTCATTAGAACATATTTGAAATCTATACTTATCGGCATTATTTTTATATTCTTGTCTTGACAATAAATTATTATAATTGCTGCGGGTAGAAAATAGAAAACTAATAATATCACATCATTATCGACAACGTTAAACCAACGATTATAAATACAAAGAAAAACTAAGTTACTCGATGAAATCGGTTCAGCACAAAAGTATACAAAAACATCAAAAGAAGAAATTTACCTGCCATCGTGTTCAAAATAATTTTTTTTTGGATTTTTGTGTACATGTTATACTTATTAATATTTTTATTTTATTTGTATTTAAAAACTATTATACAGCATGCATTTAATTTTTTTTTTTAAATATATTCAGTTGAAATTAGAATTTCTTTTTTTTTTTTTTAGTAACTTAGTGTCCCGTATTTTTATTTTATTTTTATGGTCACTCTAACTTATAGTATTTGCATATTTTTACTGGACATCGTAAAGCATAGCAGAGTAATATATAAATAAATTTCATAGTATAACATGTTCAAATATTTAATTTGATTGTGCATATTTTTGCATATTTTGAGAAAATTCTTAAATTGGGATTTATTTTACTATTTTTGCATTCATTTGGCATATTTTTAATATTTTGATGAATATTTGTAATTTCAATAAAAATAGACTATGTATGAAAACAAGATTGGCTCCAGTTTATTACGTTCAGAAAATAAACTCGGTAAATAATAATATGTGTTTTTGGTTTTTTTTTATTTCCAAACTTAAAATTTGGAAGGTTTGCCTGAAGATATAACGAATGATGATTTGGCATACTTTAATTATGCTCCAATTTTTTCTGTAGACATTGAACGAAGTTTCTCAATTTACTAAAATTTATTGTCCAGTAATCGTCGGAGTTTTATTTTTGAAAACATAAAAAAGTATTTAATCATGTAGTGTAATTTTCAAGAAACTCAAAATGGTTCAGAATTAATGATGTGAATTGTGATTTATTCAAAATAAATAAAATAGAACATTTTTTTTTTTTTTTTTTATAAAAACAGTTGTTTGATTTACGTAACAAAGTTTTGCCATATAAAAATAGTGTAATTTTTATTATTTTCAAAACAATTATAATTTAAATTATAAATGTTTAATTCTTCTAAATTCTAAAGTCAGTATTTATTTTTTCAAATTTATTTGTTGCATATATTCAATAATTAAAGTTGTATCTTTGATAAAAAATTCTTAAATATTGTTTATTATTTATTAATTTCAGTCATGACTTTCAACTAATTACTTTGTATAGTTAAAAGTGAAATTAACCAAGATTTAGAGGCCAATTTTTTTTTTTTTTTAATGCATAATATAATGCATATTTTAATGATTTTAGAAACATATTTGCATGTATATTTGTGTATTTTTTAGAGCTATATATATATATATATATATATATATATATATATATATATAGTATTATGGGTATTTCGTATAAATAAATAAATTTTCAAAAAAACTAAAAAATATATACATACAGTGAAAACTCTCTATAGGTATCTATACGAATCTGAAGGGAACAAGTGATTTCTTTCACTATAGAGAGTTTTTGTAATAAAGAGGGTTTAAAAAAAAAATCAAATTATTTATGTATAACGGTATGTAGTATGTGTATTATTATTATTATTACAGTATATGTATTTAACTACGTATTTATTATTTTACTAAATTATATCATAATTATTATAGTGAAATGTTATATGAATTAATATTATTTACAGACAGATTTATTTAAGACAGATGCCTACTCCAATACGGGACGGACATGAATATAAATTATGAAGCATAAAATATTGTTTCGTAACTAAGAGTGTCTAATACGGTGTACAGAATGAATTGATCGATGGGTTATGATTCAAATCGACCGTTTTAACGTGATATTTATAGTACGTTTTAACGAGTTTCGTGACAAAGAGTTTTCGCCGTATATAAAATATATATGTACGATATGTATACATAATATATTACGGTGCATGTCGTACGATATACAAACCGTAACGAAATAATACATTTCGGGTCTACATATACGTGTGGGGGCCGGGGGGGGGCACGAGAAAATAAAAAACGGCGCGTATATTACAATACGAAATAATAACGATAATTGCGTATGCAGATCGCATACGCGTCCGAGAACATCATCGGACGAGGGGTCCGCCGTGGGTCAAGACACTTACTCGGTGGTAATAACACGGTTGCTCGGGTCTCTCGCCTTCCTGATAATTCATGGTCTCGGTAGTGTGCGCCTATTATCATAAGCCCTACGTGTACGTGTGCACTAATAAGTCGTAGGCGCATGTGAGTACGTACGTCCGAACAAACAAAACGATTTCTTCGGGCTGATAGTGACGTTTTAATTTTTGCCCCGAATGATTACAGTGTACGCGCGGCGAACGGATACACCGCAGGTGCGCAACGTACTGGATAATGCGTGCGTGCGTGCGTGCGTGTGAGAGTGTGATTGTGTGTACAGTAGCACACGAGAGGAGAAGAAAAGAAACGACGGAATAACGAATAATAATAATAATAATAACAATAATAAAGATGATATCGCGAGGGGAACAATCGGTAAACGGGGGAAAAAAAAAAAAAAAAAAAAAAAAACACGAGTAAAATTTATTCATAAGCGCGCGTTCGCCGGTCGATTTTTGCTCGGGCAAATTGACCGTGTCGCTCTATCGTCGTCTGCGTCGCCGCACTACTTATACTGTCGTGTCTCGAACAAACCGGTGAATCCGCTCGTCGCGTTTCACGTGTGTGCGTGCGTTTTTATTATTATTATTATTTTTGTTGTTGTTGTTGTTGTTGTTGTTGTTGTTGTTGTATACGTACACACGCGCGCGTAGGTATACCCTGCCTCGTGTGAGAGTGTTTTTTTTTTTTGTGAGCTCAGTACGCGCGGCGATCGTTACGTCTAGATAAAACCGCACGTAGGTACACAACATAATATTATATACGTGTGCATATTATAATAATATAAAATATACGACTATGGGCCACGAGCTGACGCTCGTTCGAGGGGGGGAAAAATACGTTTCCGTCTCTGTGTGCCGCCGTCGCCGTCGCCACCGTGGGTACCTGCGCGCGTAAACCCGAATAAATCACGTTCGAATCGAGAACAGTAATTAACACAACAAGTCGTTAAATAACAATAATAATTGTAATAATATTATAATATTGTTGTCGCGACGTTCCGTCGGACGTGTACGACGCGCGACGAAAAACGAAGAGTAAATTCACCCGAAATTTTTGTGCCGACCAAACGTTTACGGGTTTAGACGTGTGCCGCCGAGTGTTGAACGTGAAACATTAGATTATGACATAAATTATCTCGGAACGCAAGTGAATCGTATACATTGGGTATGGTAGCACGTTATATATTATGGTCTTATAACGGAATAACTATCAACTTGACGTGAAAATGTCATTTTTGTGATGAAAAATGAGACCATTTTTGTAGACAATTACCTCTTCTTCAATTTGTATCTAAAACTTTTTTTTGTACGACCAATAAAAAACGAGATATTAAAAAAAGGCCAATTTCGTGACCTTTGACCTCGAATTAACGCGTACATGATATGGAGGTCGACTTTTTAGACATTGTTTACAATGGTCAACGATGTAATAAAGACGTGTACCAAAATTCAGCTAGGTGGGAATTTTTCCGAGCTGAAAACCTAATTGCACTAGACTAATTAGAGTTCGGTCTTGACGAATTCAATTTTGGCAAATAAAAAATTGATGAAGACATTAGAATGGATGAAAATTTCTTTGTTCAATTTTTGGCCGGTTTTAGTTTATCCGTTGAAAATATAATTCATAAAAACTTAGATTTTTTTTCCGATAAAATAACGTGTGTACCTACATTTCTCTGAGGTCTGAGAAAATTATATTACAATTTAAATATCGATTTGGCAAATCAAATATATTCGTATTCATTGAAACAGACGTGTTTTATCGTGAATTGACAAAATGTGTTCGAATCATAATACTATATGGTAATGACAAATAATTCTGATGCCCACATGGTATTTCGAGCTCTTTTACATAAATAATATTCATCAGTAGATAATTAGATTGTTGCAAAATTCACTCCACACATTGTATACGCTTTGGACGGAAGAGATAAATTTACCTCATTGAATCGGGTATTTTATAAAATTTAAAATGTCGAATTTACGATCGTATTTCACGGTGTAAATGGTCTTACTCGTAAGAAATAAAAATCATGAAAAACAAACGGTGAAACACTTTTCATTATTAAAACTACACAATTTTGAGTTCATTTTCATTTTATGTCGTGTTTTTTTTTTTCGTATACCGTATCGTATCAGTTTTCATAAAATAAATGTCACATGTTTACATCGTATTATAATATTCGTATTTAAAATCATTGAATTGACAATGCATTGTTAATCCATAAACGTATTCAGGTCCATGTGAATGTTTAAAAACTGAATATCAAATTTTATAATAAACATTTATATTCCAGAATAAATTATCATACATATGAAGTCGACACGATGCGTATCTAAATAAAGACTTATTTTTCATCTATACAAGAAACAACATGTGAGTAGTTACTAGTTGCTCACATGTTTCTCGGATACGAGATATAGAATTTTTATTTTGAATACACATTTGTTTTACTTAACACAAAAACAAAACGTTCCACCGATTCGATACTACGACGCTTATAATAATTCAGTGAAAACTCTTTATAACGAAACTAGTTACAACGAAAAACTGTGTACAACGTAAATATTACATTAAAACGATCGGTTTGAATCCATAACCCATTGATCAATTCATTCTCTATTGCATATTAGACACTCTCAATAACGAAACATTATTTTACGTTTCATAATATATTCTTGTCCGTTCCATATTGGAGTAGGCATCTGTCTTAAATAAATCTGTCTGTAAATAATATTAATATACATAATATTTTACCATAATATTAAAATTTAATAAAATAATAAATATGTGATCCAATAAGCATGTAATGTAAAAATAATAATGCGTTTGATAAATAATAATGCATTTAATACATTGGTTTTTTTTTAACCCTCTTTATTACGAAAACTCTCTATAGCGAAAGAAATCACTTGGTCCCCCTTCAGATTGCTTATAGAGAGTTTTCAATGTATATAATATATATATTTACTTACGTAACACATACATGTTTTCGTTGAGTTTATCGGAGACGAACAAATGTTTAAATCGTCGCACGGCTGATAACAAACAATACAAACATCCGTTATCCGACCGTAAAGGTTGTGTTTTTCGTCCCATGGCTTAATTTTATTCTCGACTATGAAAACCGTATACGAGTGTATTTGTAAATTTCACGGAACAGATATCTTTCAATCGGCGTAATGCGTATGATATTTTTGAATTCGTTAGTTCGAGTTCGTCCCGAGTGTATCCGAGTGGTTTCATTCACGAGACGTTTAATATTCTCACCGTAGTCTATCGGTCACCGTCGCCACCTATGTTTCGCGATATGATCGAGACGGAATACGTCGCGCCGGAGTATGGAAAACATTAGAATAATTATTACTGTGGCATTATCGGATACGATTTGAACGCTCTATGGATAAAAAAAAAAAAAACAAAAAAAAAACAAAAACACACCCGTCGACTCGTCGTGAGATTTCCGACGGGGAAACTAAGCTCGGATTACCCGGGCTTACTCCTCGTCTTTATATCGTAATGCAATCGAATAATTTATAATGAGAAAAAAAAATCATAATATTATTAACGCGTGGCGTTTGTAGCTTAAATTCGTGTCGTGGGCTATTCGAACGATCCAAATACGAAAACGAGAATATTGTAAAAGTTCATACTACGACAAACGACGTGCATAATATGCCGTTCGAGCGATGTAAAATATTTGTACTCGGAGATAGAAATGATAACGTAAATATATGATCACTACGTGAGTAATGAAGTCGTATAGATGATATTATATTATTACAATTACACAATTGATAAAAATCAGTCGTGATCCCTTTTTCTCACGCCTGAACATTGTTGAAATATTACATCAGTTATTATAGCCGTAATATCGAAATTACTCAATTTCCAAATAGCAAGAGCCATAGGTTGTACCAATAAATATTCCGACTTACAACAATAATAATAAAAAAAAGAAACCGATGGAATAGTGGTGACAGAAGTTCGTCTTATGTCGTTTCGGTCGACGGACATCGTAATGACGATGGGTGTATTTGCTTTTAAAGAAAACATAATCATTTTTTTAGTTATATTTTGCTGAGTAGAGCTATCGTGTAATATAATGTCGTTTACACATTTTACTGTTTTCAGTATAATTTTTTAGGTTTTTTTTTTTTTTTTTGTTAAAATCTTATAAAATTTAAAATAAAAAAAAATATGTTTTTTTGAACTTTAATATTTAAAACATATTTTTCACGTTAATACTAAGTTTTTCAGGTTGAGTCGATAATTTATAATTTTTTTATACACATTTAAAGTAAGAATTTTATATTTAACTTGAAAATGATCAAAGAATTCCTTGTTCACGATACATTTTACCATGTTTAATCAAATTTTCAGTTTTTTTCTCTAATGCTTGTGAAAAATTCCAAGAAAAGAGCAAAATCGTCTCTTCCAATACCATTTAAATAACATTTTTATGACTTAAATCTGAGTGAATATAATTTGTAGAAGAAGTCTACTAGTACAAAAAGTGACCCTTTTTCTTTATTGAAAAAAACAACAAAAATAATAATAATTGTAAATTCATTATAAATCCAACAGATCTTTTGCTTCATTCAAAATCTAAAAGTCAGTCGTATAAGAGGCTTAGTCGAATAATGTCACTATACTTTAAACAAACACGTTTCATTTAGTTTCAATTCTTGCGTAACAGTCGAATTTTTAAAAATCAGTAACAACACGGGAGTCCAAAGCTAAAACACTATAGCTATAATTCAGAACATTGAGTAATTTTACTGAACATTAAAAGGCCGACGTTTTATGATAAACTTGTGCAGTTACATTGAAAATCATTAAATTACACTTCGAATCCAATTTTAATGAGGTATATGCATTTTTTTGAAAATATTGTAATCTGTGCATAAGTAGGTACAATAAGTAGAGTTGGATCGGAGTATTGTGTGGATGCGTTTGAAGTACGTATGTTGTAGTAGTTTCGTTAACTGGATAGATTTCGAGGTCAGAGTTTATTGAATTATTGGAGAGATACCAGGGTGTTCCGGTAATTATGTACCATACTCTTAAGTAGGTATACACCGACATACATAACAGTAGTATTGTTTCAATAATTACCGAAAACGCAAAATTAAAAAATGTACACAGTGACATATTAATATACCTTCTGGGTTCATTTAGACACCATAGATTTGCTATTCAAATACGTTGTTGATCGCTTGTCGCAGATGTAATAATATCAATAAAATGACAAAAGCGTCTTTTTTGCTCGTCCGTTTTTGAATTAAGTATTTCTATACATGCGTTTTTTTCACCCTGTATATTATACGGCGTCATTATAGTCGTCCTTTCACCCCGACATCAATCAGTGCGTAATAACATACTCGTGGGGGTAACCGTGGCGAATTCGGGGCGGTGTTACGGGGGCTCGAGCATCTTTGTCAATCATTTTTTATTGAAATCCAAAAAAAGATCACTACCATTTGAATCTTACACACTGTACTTGAATTCACGAAACCTTATTTTTTGTGGTGATTTTCATTATTTATTTAGAATAAATATGGATCTATATAGGTTCATTTTTTTCTATGGTGACACTTTTACACAAAAAATGTATTATGAGATCTGGCGAAGGGTGATAGGATCTTCAAATCCCCTCTGTAACTCTTGGATTGATAGTGTATTGAATGTTTTACGTATGTATTCTCCGTGTGAAAATGTTCTAGACCCGCCACTGGATAACGTCATTTCTCTCTTCTCGATAGCGAGGTTCATTCGTTTCACTCCTGTTGAACAATTTCATAAAACATACTCGAATATGTTAGCTGTAATGTACGACTTGAATCTCTGTTCGAGATCAATATAATCTCAATAGTATTCCTCGACGAATCATCATATCGATGGTCAAAAGACGGTACAAAATGGTCGTAACCCACAAAAACATAATTTTACAAGAGACACTTTAAACATTTTATTTACCTACTTAATCATTTTTGATCTCGCTAGTTAATTATTTATTTTTATTGTGGTACCGTATCCGGTTAGGTTAGGTTAGGTTTATCCGTATCTTAACCGTAACCTATGTAGGTAAATAAAATGTTTAAAGTGTCTCTTGTAAAATTATGTTTTTGTGGGTTACGACAGTTGGCCTTTTAACCATCGATATGTTAACCGTAAACAGTACGAGAGTTTTGCAGCTTTACACGGCGTAGCTGCATAACTAAACCTGTGTCGACGTATGAACGGTCTTGTAAATATTGGAAAATTTTCTCATCATTATGGTATAGCCGAGTCGAAATAACATTTGCTCCTGGATGGATTTTACCGTCCTCCGAAAGACTATCGTGAAACTTGAAACGGCGTATACTTTGTGACAGATGTGTACGGGTTTTTCCCCCTTCCGACTTCGACTCAAGACGAAAATTACGCAGTTCCACTTTTTACGACTTGTGTTTTTCAAAAGACGTGTTTTATTGGCGTTAATTTATTTGCTATGAAATCATTTACAATGTGTTAACAATTCAAACTGATGTCGACTCATTTTACATTAAATTAGATTAAAAATATTACGTTTATTTATTTATTTTTTCACATTTTAAATTTATATCATAGTGAAGTTAACTGAGACTTAATAAAAACGAATGGCGTGTACATAAAAAGAGATACAATTTCAGTGTTGAGATAAGGTTTTGTATTACCCGGGATTTTTTTTTTTAATTATATCATTTATACATCAATGGAATAGTATACCGGATATTAAAAATATTCATTAGTTTCGTGTACTTAGT
This sequence comes from Therioaphis trifolii, assembly GCA_027580255.1. Taxonomy (NCBI): domain Eukaryota; kingdom Metazoa; phylum Arthropoda; class Insecta; order Hemiptera; family Aphididae; genus Therioaphis; species Therioaphis trifolii. The sequence continues at coordinate 24,160,225 of CM050404.1, forward strand.
GTACTCATACAGCTTACGACTTGTATAAGGTGACGAAATTAATTCGTGCACTAGAATTTTAGATTTCGAAAATACAATAATTAAAAACAACGCGTTTCTACTATTTACATTATACAAATAACATTGTTTACTGCCCTAAGTCTTTATCTTAAAAATAAATAACATTAATATTATTGAATACTCTATATTTTAAATATATTACACCGTGTTGACTTGGGTAAGAGAAAAAACCAAAATATTTATTCAATATGATGTTTACGGTACACTTATAAGTTACAGTACAATATTATCAGACACAAATTTTACACGAATAAAATTTTACATTGTACACTTATCAAACAAACTATTTGTACGTTATGAGTTGGGTTCTTAATTCGAAATATTTCGTTTGAAATATTTCAATGAAATTGTGAAATATAAATTTTTTTTTAAATACATAACATGATGTTGGTAAATAATATATATTAGTGAAATGCTATCAATCAGATTCTATCATTCCTTGATTATAGACTTACAGTTTGACCATAATATAAACTAATAATTATTTTGTTACCTACGCACTGAATTTATAAAAATCTATGCGACACGGCGTATTGTGAAGGCTCCATGTTTTGTACCAGATACCAAATAATAAAACATATTGAGTTTTATAAATTTTAGGTTGTAACCACGGTCTTACAAGATATCTTCTAAGACCGTGGTTGTAACTATTAATGATTTTTGGAGCTAGAAGAATTTTATTTACTTGATAATAGTTCGTTATTTCGTAATGATTATTTATTTATTTTTTCTTGTCTTGTGTTGTAAATTGTAATTTGCAAAAGAAATCTTAAGTGTCTAGTTACAAATTAGATACCTGTCTAATATTGTATTTTTTGTATTTATTTAGAGATAATATCATTTCATAAATAATTTTGAGAAAAAAAAAAGTAAAATCTGTAATAGATAAATAATATTGTTTTGTAAAAAATAAATGTATAGATAACATTCACAAATGCAAGGGTTGAAAATGAATAGTAAGTATGTTTTATGTATAAGTATAACTGTATAAGTGTATATAATTTGGTTCAGGCTATATTTATGTATCACCTTTATTTATACATTATAAATTTAGTAAAAAATTAAACACTATAGAACTAAAAGTAACATAAAAAAACATAGGCATTGGGCACTTTGTGCTTAAAAATTATTTATGTTTTCAATGTTTTCATAGAATAGAATAGATACACTACCTAAATAAAACGTGTTTTCTCATCTTTATCACATAATATAGCTGAATAGCTCTAATATGTATTAATTGGAAAACAACCCTTTTTTAAATTTATTTTGTGAAAATTTTTATTTTTCCTGTAAATGAAATATTTCATGAAAGTTTCATGAAATATTTCACGAAATATTTCAAGAAAATAAATTTCATGAAATTTTAGAACCCTAGTTATGAGTGTACGCAAATAATATTCATTTTTAACGGGTAAAAGACACTGGTAGGTATGTAGAGTATTTGCGTGGTATTTTGTTTTATCGATAAAAATTATTCTTTGTGTACCTTTATTTTACGAATTATCGTATTTTTCTTCTTTTTTTTTTTTTCATCTAAAAAGTATTACTTTCCACGTTCGAGTTGATATATTTTCGAGGCCGAAAATTAAGTTTGATTTCGTTCTTTCATTTCGAAAACAGGTATTGAATTGAAAACTATAACCACGTTTTGTATGACAGATCGAATTCACGATTCATATCGTAAGCTCTGTTTTATACGACCGTACAATATTTCCTGTGGGGTTGCGGTTGAATTCTGTGTGTTTTCTAAAACATCTCATCGGTCAACTGAATACGACTCATTTTAGACCTGGAGTTAAATTATATTATCCCTATGTTTACGTAACACGACGACAGTGGGTATTTGAAGTATTATTTACCGAGCGTATAAGCGATGCGTGTGAAATGTGATTATTTATTTAATGATTTCTTGAAAAAAAAAAAAAAAAAAAAGCTTCACATTTATACACTTATTAATGTTTTTACTTTAACAATCGGACAGAGACACTGAAGTGATGTAAAGAAAAACCAAATAATGTAAATTTAGCATAATTAGCAAATTACCATAATTAGCAAATCAATAATCATTAAGATCATTCCATACTGTAATGGTACTGCTCGAGCTTTATGTTTACTATCGAGAGAACTATACTCGAGCTCCACATAATCGTTGTGTATACTCTTTCATTTATTACACTGAATCATTTATTTTTTTTATTTTTATTGTTTTGTCACCGATACACGATTCGCATGTTTCGTCACGTAAAAATATAACGTTTTCAACCAAAACATATTTTTACGAGTACATTATATCATATTATATTAAACAATAATTTTATTCTTTCTGTATAATTGTGCGTTTCGTACACTCGATATTATTGGTGAACGTCTTTGCGATATCTCGCCTCGAACACTTGGGCGTTTGCAGCCCACGAACAAGCTCGTGAAATCAAAAACGTTCCATCACGCCGAACCGTATATACATACCGACATAAACGATGACATCGTTTCGATCTCCAGCCCGGCTATTTATTTTAGCGCCTCCGAACGTATAAAAATAATTCGTTTAACCTCGGGGTATTCGGTGAAATAATTTTCGAATCGTTGTACGTAACGACGTAACGCACGATTTTCGCGGTTTTAAAATATTATATTAATTGGTGTTATGGGTTAATGTCGAGTATTGTTAATTTCCGAGTTCTGATTATGACGAACATTGATATTTACCCAGACTAATATCGTACGTTCGTTACGGATAAAATATCGTGTTCAGCCAGCCCACTGCGTGAAACCGTATGTATAACGTACGTATAGAATTATAATATCGTATTCACACTAATTTACGATATTTTAGAATAACGCGCGCGGATGCGAAATGTTTGCCATCGAGACACGACGATTCGGTTTCAAAAACAGAACGTGCGAGTCAAGTCAAATTTTGAATTTTTTATTTTTTCGACCCGAGTGTTTTGGCGGAGTAAACGCGAAACGCGCGTGAAACAATACGTACCTATACATTATCGGCGACACTCGAATTGCCTCCCAAATTCAGGTAGGTAACCTTTTTTCACTCGAATTGTCTCCGGATGTTTTCGGAGGCAATTCGAGTATACCCAAACAATCTACTCGAATTGCCTCCCATAGTATACTTAGGTTATCGATAGTTTTTACTATCGATGATATAGATTTTATCGATTTCCATAATGTTCAAAAATATTATTTTAAGACATACAGTATTTCCCAGGCAGATTAATTTGCCAAATGCTACAAATTTGTCGATCACTGATTATTAGTTAAATTCTTAGTGCATACTTTAACATAGTTTATACATATTTCTGTATTTTATGCTGCATATTTGCATGTATATAAATATATAATAAAGTATTTTCACTGCATAATATAATCCGCAGTCTATTTATTATTATTACACCTGACAGTCTATTTACTAATATAATATCGATTAATTACACCTATCGTAGGGGATTCTAGAACAAGAGGGTCACTACTTTTTCGACTACTTTTTTTTCGGGAGGCAATTCGTGTAACCTTTTTAAAAAAAAAAAAAAATCATGGGAGGCAATTCGAGGGTCAGATGGAAGGCGATTCGTGAGCGCCCACATTATCGGTCGCGGTGCCGCCGAATTTCCCCTCGACGTTCGACGCAGCTTTACACGGCGGCGTTCCGTCGTATAATTATTTTCGCAAAACAGCCCGGTCGTTATACGTCACCGTCACCGGGTTTTTATTCATCTCACAGTTTACTCTCACAGTTTACTCGTTTTAATAGATATTAAAACGGAGATTGTTATTGCGATTCTCTAAAATCTCTGTCACTCACGTCATCGGTCGTTTTTAATTAAAAATACAATTTGAAATCGTACGAACGTCCCGCCGACCTATTTAAAAGTTACCGTCGATTCAATACGAAAACAGCTATAGACTACGTACGAATGAATGCCGTGGAAAAAAAATCACGACCTCTTTGTCGTTCGGGAATAAATACTTTTCAACTTTTGTCTCCGAATCAAGACTGGAAAACTGTTGCAAATTAAATTACAGACCGCTCTTCGGGGTATTTATTTATTTAATTTTTTTAAATTTTTTTATTTTCGCGTTTCCGTCAATTTCTGTCGAATAGCGCTCACCTTCTCAAACACGAATCCATGCGCACGCACGGCCGACGTCATTTTTAATAAACCATTATTATCCGACCCGCGCGTATATTAACAACAACAATGAGCCCGCGTTCTCGAACGCGTATCGGCGAGGCTTAAACTTTGATAAATCAATCGGCTTATCGCGTTCGCTCGCGAAACAATTAACGATTATTAATCGTCACGATACATTTATTTCAGTCTAGATACGATTATTGACGGAGAGCTAGTTTAATACGCTGCACAAATCGTTCCGGCCGGGAGCCATATGCAAATTACCCACCGGTCGTACACACACAGGCGCGCGCGCACACACAAGTGTTATATTATAATATTATTACATATTGTATACGTCCGTGTTCATTATCCGTCGAACACAATGTGTGCCGCGATAAAAATCTGAGGTGCGTTCGATTTCGAGTAATTGTCCGACTCGTTACTTTCCTTTGCGTCCCGATCGGCTTTTATGACTTCGTTCCCTCCGAACAGAGCGCTCGTCACACGACTCGCCGTCAACATTTGTGTATAAACAGTTTCGCCGTATAACAGTCGGTTCGAACGCGTTGTTTTTAGTCGGCGTCGGTTCGCCGGACCGTAGACAGAGCCGTGGAGAGAAATTAAGGGCCCCAGGGACAAACTTGTTCAGGCCTCCTACCAATGTCGGTAAGCAGTGGTAACGTTACCTTATCGGCGATCACGGTATTTCTTTTGAAATTATTTTGTCAATGTTTCTCACTAATTTTGAAAAAAATCAATGAACTTTACCATAGCTGTGGTTTTGTGCGGTAGTAGTCTAGCGGGTGGCGGGCTTTATAAATAATGATTATATATTATTACGATACACGAGTTAAGCTTATAGATGATTATTATTATTTATTTAGATTTTAAATAAATTTATTCCGTCAGTTTGCGCCATCGTTATCGGTATGATTATGCGACAGCATAATTGTAAGCATTTTTTTTTCAGATTTGTCTATGGTTTATACATCTGATTTATCCACGCTTCGTTACTGATTAATACCAATGGTACAGCGTTTAATTTTTAGTATGTATTGATTTTTTTAAGAAAAATTCAGATTTTAAACTATACATGGTAATTTTTTATATTCAAGTAAAAATTAGGTGAAATATAGGACCTGATTGCTTTGGTCGGACCCAGGCCCTCTTTGAAGCCCGGGCCCTAGGGCTACAGCCCTGACTGCCCTTCCCTCTCGTCGGGCCGGACCGTAGACGCTATAGTAGTCGATCGGATCGTCCGTTTCGACCGCCCGACGATTTCATTCCAGCACAATACACACCTGTTCGGGATCGATTATTATTATCGCGTGTGGTAAAAATCGTTTTACAATCGGATTCCGTTTTCGGCGATGAATTGTCGCGCGTCGAGGGAACGCGAAACGTGACAAATACACTACTGTTATTGATTCTTCGTCGCTGTCCACTGTGTAAAAATGAGTTTCGTTTTTTTATAATTTTTTTTTTTTATATTTGTTTTCAAACAGTATAATTATACGGTTGAAACGCGGAGGCGTTAACCCGCCGACGACGGTCGTCCCTCGATCACAATACCACTCGTCGTTGGGCATTAATCGGCGGCGGTCTGATATTATTATTACGTGTATAAATGTTTCAGTCCAGAGACAATAAATCATGTGATTCTCAGCCTATAAATCGTAATAAGTATGGCGTACGAGCGAAATACATGCACTAATAGAGTTGAACAATTTTAGCTGAGTAATCTTTTTTTTTTCATTTGTTTGTTTGTTTGTTTCTCTACCCGGTTTATACGTTTTAATTAGTTTGGAACCAATGCGATTGTTACCGGTTTGAAAACCAAATGCATGATAATTAATAATACGAATCAAATGCACACGAAATTGCAATCCACACTGTATAATACGCAACACACGAATTTAAACTGAACAATTACTTAAGACGAAACGATACGTTATAAATTGAAACAAAAAAACGAGTTGGTCGAACTTGTTGTTACATTTTTCTTTTTCTTTTTTTCATTGGCGGTAACAATGAATAAAACCCGTAAGGATGATCGGGAAATTTATTTTATTATCATCGTAATATTGCTGAAAGCAAAACAGTACACGCGCACGTATACCGTATATATTATGCGACTCGCGGACTACGAAGGTCGTAAACGTATAAAACTAGTAAAATAGTTTCGAATTTAAGTTTCTTTTTTTTTAAAAGCTCCTCATCGTGTATAAATCAACGAGATCGGTTATATGATAGTTGAATTATTTGTACAACACGCATAGTTAGTTAATTTTCATACCGTTATATTAAACAATAATAAACTTTAGTTTAACTGAAGTATTAAATTTAAAAAATTAAATTAAATTAAATTTAAATTAAAAAAAAAAAAAAATGTATATTCGAAATACGAAGAGGTTAATATACAAGGTCGTTGAATTGGTTTTCGTGAGGACTACGTTTTCTCTGCCATCGACATAATCGCATATCTTTCGTATGTCCGACCATCCGTCCACAGCCGTTTCCGGTCTGTCCCCTGAAAAATATCCATTCTCAGTGAAAGTTGTCGCTATATATACATGTATAAATGTGTTCTAACATGCTTTACTACAAGTATTCATTTTCCACGCGAACACACACACACACACATTGAGACCACGTAGTCGTGAGAGCCCGCGAGTGAGTGTGTGTCCGAATCGCGTGGGTTTGATTGATCGGGCGATCTTCTCGCGTGATCTCTCCCGACGATGACGGTCGACCATTGTCTCCCTCACCCTCTCCTCCAGTGACCTATCTGCTATTTGTTCGATCCTGCAAATGGACCGACACGCAGACACACAGATAAAGATAATAATCGGAACTCTTCCCCTCAGACCTCCGCCTCGACAATAGTAGTCCATCGGCATTCTGCATTAGGACGTTTAAATTCCGACACGCATAATAAGCGCAAAAATCGTATTATCCAGTAACTATTACGATTCAATTAACTGTACTTACGCAGTTAAAAATAAGAAAAATAACTAAATTTTCTTTTCCGAAAATATTTCGCACATTCTGTTATAACAATATTGATTAAAAATACAAAAATTAATCATTAAATCGAAGGTTACACGTCACAAAAATCAAATGTACGCGTCACACGTGCAGTGGAAGTGGCTTAGAGTCATAATTTAGAAAAAAAGCCGCTGAAACGGCAATTTCTGATAAAATAAAAACAGATAATCCACACCTATTGTACGGCAAACAAAGGCTTCAACGTGAAAATATATGAAATCGAAATCGAACACCTGTGGTTATAATAATGAGCATCGTGTATGTGATAATCATTATCGATACCTAGTTAAATTACAGGTAAACGTGAAGTATAGAAATTTATTCTTTCGAGAAATTGGCAATTCGTGTTTCAAATGGATTTAAGCGTCTTTGTAGGCGACGTAGTTTTAGATTTACATAGTTTTCATCGTCATTCGTATTTACAATACAAACTACACGTGTAAGTTTATGTAAGTTTTTATCTGCATAATCAACACCATTCATCGTGGTACCCAAAATATATCTACGCGTTGACAAACTCAAATTTGACTTTGTGCATTTTCACCCTTAGGCGACCGACTCAACTCCATTGTCACATCTTATATTCTTACTTATCGGTTTTATAGCCACGATCAGATGGACGGCTGATCACATTTTTTATTTTTTTTTTTTTTGATAACGTGTGTGCTTGGCACGTATGCATTCTGGTGTTTTTTTTTTTAACTAATACGTAATTTTATCGCTTATAAAATTGATGAAATAAAATAGCATCCCAATTTATTTAAAAATCATTAGATCGATGGTCTTATTTAGCCAAATTGGCTATTTTTTAAACTTGTGGGACTCATGAGTGAAAAAGATAACATTAAATGATTTTTACTATAATTCGTACATTTACTTAATACTGTTGTACGGTAAATGTCTTTATAAGTATTGACAATGCCGATAAAAAATGTCCTTATGACAAATACAAATTAAGCGGGTGTTCTTAATTATGTAAAACCGAGATATATAATTATTTTGTCTTTCATGCTGGCCGTCCTACAACTACGACGATTGGCGTTTGATAAATATTATAAATATTTCGGTATCATAATGTCACGAAATAAATCATAAGCGTAGTTAAAGAAAGAAAACAATGCGCCTCTAATTATGTCATTAGAGATTGCATTGTGAAAAGACACATGGACGTTACTATGTTTTTAAAAATAAAAAAACAAATTTTAGTTTTTATAGCACATGTAAACATTAATTAATAATAATGATAATAATAATTAGGATATCTTTTCAATCTCAATTACGTTTCAACGAACATTTTGACACACGATTTTACTCTCCTGCAAATATTAATAAAACGAACTTGTAGTACAAAAAATTAATTTAATCTTATATGTTTATACGCATCTAACACTGTTGTGATCATTTTTACGGCGACTGTACTTTTATTACCAGCGTTGAAGTTACCTAAAACATAAAAGCGAAAAGACTAATACATTATTTAATATATAATAAAAATATAAAATATTGATTGACATCTGTGAATTTTATATCTTATAAAATACCATTATATTACACCCATTCGTGTTTATGGGAGAAAAATATATACATAATAACATATAGAATAAGATGATCCTTAAAAGAACAGGCTTTTTTTTTTGTAAGTACCATGTTTCTGTAGACATTATTGAACTTTTTTTTTTAATTTTTGTTTTCACTAAGTCGTTTCAAATATCCTCGTGGTTGTCTCCAAAGTATCAGGTTTATAATTTTCGGTCTGGGATGCGTAGATGAGGGCATACATAGTGTTCCGTTTTTTCACTTTACCGACGGGACTTGTGAACAATTTCATGATTTTTTTTCCATTCGATTTTTTATACCTTAATTATTGAATAAACGTTGTAAATACCTTTTCAAGAGTCAAACCGTCACTTTTTTTCCCCATTTTTGAAGAGGATAAGGTACGCATGGTATAGATTGTCTAAAAAAGATAACATATTAAAATCGATATTTAACACGCGAAGAAGCCGGGTAATACGACTAAGTATTTAACAACATAATTGAACTTAAGTTGATTCAAGCTTTTTAATTTTCTATATATGAGTAGTATATTCATATATTTTTAATCTATAATCTATAATTATTATATGATTTTAAATGTGGCTAATATAATTATTGTAACACGATCTCTTTAACGAAACGTAATACTTAATAATCAACTATGAAAAGTTCTATTTTATAATGAAATATATTACTAATTATTGTATCAAACACGAACTCAGTATTTGACACTATTAAAAATTAAATTATTCCATACTCATAAACACAATTTGAATCATTAATTTCATGTGTTTTGTTGCAACTCAACAATATTGACGGTCAAGTATAATATTGTATTCATTATAATCTCTCGAACGTACTTTTAAATGTTGACCACGATGCTTATAGTAAAATAGACTATGCGTTTCAATAAAACAATTGTATACTATGATCAAAATAATAATAATAATAATAATAATAATAATTATTATTATTATTATTATTATTATTATTATTTCTTTATTGTGACATCCATAGTAATTGACATGAATAATTTGTTTCAAATACTTGATTTTTAAATTTATTCATAGGTTTTTCTCCAAAAATGATAGGTTTATTTTCGTATCTAATGCCTATATTGCTTTAATAAACTTTTAATACAATTTTATTTCTGTTAATAAAAAATAATATTTATTAAAAAATACGCGTGATTATATAAACAGCGTTTTATTTCTGCTCAAGTGTAATATTAACATAATTTTCCAAATTAAAATGAAGTCACTTAAACTGCGATTATGTATTATTAATTAGCTCAGTATTACCGTTCTAAAACATGTCCATTTGATTCTTTATGCATGACATCCGTTAAAAAGTATTTATTCTCTACACACAGACACACACCCACACGCACACACACACACACACACACACACACACACACACACACACACACACACACACACACACACACACACACACACACACACACACACAAACACATACGTTCGCGCAATTGCACGCTTGCGCTTATAACCTCAACGTTTTCCATCATTGACACGGCTTGCCGGCAACGGAGGTTATACATGTGTCGGGGCCGCGTGGGCGATGGAGTACGACGACGACAACGGGGTTAAACAATGGTACACACGCGGCAGATAAAAAGAGATGGATAAATGATTTAAGATTTATATGGATAGTGGGAGAGGTGGAATAAAAAAAAAAAAATTAAAAAAAAACTTGGTGGCAGGAAAAATCATAATATAATACCTACCTGTACACACACGCGCACACACACACACACACACACACACACACACACACGATAACAGAGGCAGGTACCTACGACAAATACTACTACTACTACTACTAGTACTACTACTACTATGACTGTGCTATTACTACCACTACTATAATAATATTAATATATATTATATATTATATACGTCTACCTGTGCGTGCGGTGTGTGGTGTACTCGCGCACGCCGGTTGTTGAATGGAAGGAGGAGAGCACCGTAAGAGAAGAGAACGAGCCCGGCGATCGGGTGGGATCCGATCTTCGACGTGTGCAGCAACAGTTTCGCGTCCGCCACCGGGTGTATCAGGTTGCACGTGCTAATGAGACGCTGTGCAACGTGACACATTGTTTTGTCACACGTTCGTCGTGTGAGAGGAGCGCGGAATAATATTAATAATAACAATAATAATAAATAAAAAAATAAATACCGCGTTCATCACTCACCGTCGGGTCGTACGCCGAATACATTACAAAATCATCGTCGTCGTCGTCGTTTTATTCTTTTTTTTTTCTTTTTTTTTTTTTAATTCTCCGTCGTTCGTCTACTACGCGCCGACACCTCCGAGAGTCCGTCGTCGCCTCCACCGCCGCCGTCTCGAACACTATTATCGTCGTTATCGTTATTGTCGTTGGTAACGGTACGCCGCGAGGCCGACTGCAGTCACATCCACACGCGGCACGAGTAGTGTTGGCCGACGATCCGAAAAGGAAAAAAAAAAACGAAAAAAAAAACCATGCGCTGGACGGTCCGGCGACGGGTAGACCAGTGACCGAACCAGTGACGCTTCAGCCGGAGTACCGTGGCGACGGACGGCGTTCGTTCAAAGGTCAGTGCCAGAGTACATAAATTTAATGCAGGGTAATATCATTTAGTCGTACGACGTTCTCGCGCGACGTATTCAAAGGCCGCGTAATGCGCTTCTAGACGGCGGTGGTTCTCGGCAGGTACGGTACCGCGCGGAGAAACGCTCCGTGTCGGCGGCCCGTCGAGTGCACCGTCGTCGTCTTTGATCTATTGCATCGTGACGACGTTTGATTCATTTTTTTAAAATTTTTTTTTCTTAATTTCCCGTCCTTTTTTTAAAATCGATTTTTTCACGTACTCACGTCTGTCAAAATCTAAACACACCTCGTCGTGTTTTATCCATCAAATAGTAATATGCGTTTATATACGGTTGTTCTACGATCGAAATCGCGAAATACTCGGCAAAAAATTGCTTGAAAAAATTGAAAATTCTTTGCGAATGGCAAAGAAAATACAAACGCAATGTTCGACGCTCGTTTTTTTATTCGAACGCATAGCGAAAATAAATATTATTGTTATAATTATTACGATTAACACGTACGTCTAATAAAGATTTCTGCGGCAAATAAATTACAAACAAGCATTTTCTATATTTTGCATTTCTTGCACGATACCGTTGATTTCTGTATGGATATTTGTACGAAACGTGTAACTCAATTAACTAATTCGATCGTTAATTAAAAAGTTAAAAATAAACACACATATTATATCTGAGAGTAAATTACTGCTTGAAAATTTAGTGATGAACACTTCTAGTTTATGAGGGGAGAATTATTTTAGTCTTAAAATTCGGTGTGAATAATATATTTACAAACAATATAATTGTGGGTAATGGTTCGCGTAGTTTGTCGATTTAAAATATGAAATTTCATAATTGATCAGTATACTGTTCAACTATTATAGTTTATAAATATGGTATTAAAAATCGATTTATCGGTTATTCTAACAACCAATAAAGCAAATATTATGAAACAAAAAAATTTACACACTTAAGAGATTGGGCGATTTTATTTTTTTTAAAAAATAGCGAATAATCGAATTCAAAAATGATTCTGAACAGAGCTTGATTTCTAACTTTCAAACGTGTATCTAACGAAGAAAAAAAACCGTTGGTTAGATATTTAAATTTTAAAACCTAATTTAATTATCCTTAAGTTAAAACGGCGAGTATTAAAATTAAAACTGAATGATATAAATTAAAGCGAAACACATTTGTATACACGTCATATATTATTTTTATCAACGTTACTTGATAGTAATTATATTATCAAGCATATTATTGTATTTTCCATGAAAAGAAGTAGAATTTTATTGTGTTCTCTAGATACCGAGGAAAACCCACGTTCTTAATCTATTGATTTTTCCATTTAAACCATAAAGTAATAAGAATATTCTTATTACTCTTTGGTTTAAACTAAATTTATTCCAATATCATTATGACGTGTTTCACTTTTTGTTGTAACCATTAGCTATAATGATATTACACAATTTATCTATAATACTTAGTTTGTTTGACATTTATTTTATTAATTAGACATTTTGAACATCTAAAAAGCAAATTATTGAAAAAAATCAATTAAAATAAATGTTAACATAGTTTTATGATTAGTCGAGTAAACAATCATTCCAATTAAGTGTTTTTATTTAATCCGAAACTGGTTAAACTGATTTTAAATGTTTTGCTAGTCTACGAGAGTACGAGACTCTATTATAAATAATTACTGAAGTTATCATAAGAAATATTATAGTGCCTTAATAATCACATAAAGTGGATATCGTGAAAATGATGCGGTTTATCGTATTTACACTTTTCAAGTATTTCCAAAAATATTACTTAGAAGATTACGAATAACTCAATTATAGGTAAGAAAACATATTATATATTAAGGACCTCGTATTAGATGTTAAGTCAATAAAATAAAAATTGTGAATTTTATAAAACAATTTCAATATTAAATAAGTAGTAAACATTTTGTAATAATAAAGTTAATTGAGTTATACCTAATTAAAACTTAGCATATTAAATAAACTTATTCGTCAATCCGATTTTTACAACATTTTAAAAACAGGTAGAAAATATTTAAATAATGTTCTGATTTATAAAATGTCTCGAAATTCAAAAAATAACGATAAAAAACTCAAAGAAAAATAAAAAAAATAAAAAAGTTCTTAATAAGGCAAAATGTATTTATTATTTACTTATTTTTTAAATGTTACCAAGTTTGTGAAACACTACGATTATTTGTGGACGTTTTTAGTTTCTAGCATAATTATTTTTGTAATAATGATACTGATGTGTCTAGACCCGAATTGGTGAAAATCTGGCATATAACGGCCAATTAAGTGTTTTTTACTCGATTTCTCGCTACCTTTTACTCATGCTTGGAAAAAATATTCATAATCATTATGAAAAATAATCCGTTTAAAACCCTATAGTAAGTAGAGAAAATGTCTGGTCTTTTGAACGACTTTAAGAAACGTTAGGCCAATTTTAACTTTCCGTAAACGTTGTGGCGTTCTTAGCGTAAATCACACACCATTATAAAACTCGCCAAATGAATGATTCGAAAATCACTTAAAAGTAGTGTTTTTATTCCAAAAATCGTTGTGTTAAAGTTACATTAAATCTGACTAAATACTGCGACAATAACTACGCGTCTAAAAGTCCGTTAATACAACGGACAAGAGTTATGGTCTTGTTTTAAATATTTTGTTTGTTATTATTATTTTTATTAAAATGTAGTTTAATGAAATATGCATTCACATTATTTAGTCGGCTGTTAAAACGTAAAATGTGGGCTCGTAAAATTTCCGACAAAAATACAAAACCGTATTAATATTACAACAATTATTATTTCTTATTCGTCGCGATTGTACAGCGGCAAACGTTATCGCACCGGAGTGTTTTTCTTTTGTCACTCGTTTCCTTCGAATAACGATCGTTTCAATTTTTCATATATCGTGAATAATTAACTTGCACGTGTTTACGGACGGCTGCCGCGATTTCGGCACTGCGAAAATAACAATATGTACTCCGGCGTGGCTCAGTTCGATGAAAATTTAAAAAACAACAATCCGTCCGAGCGACTATCGCAGTTATCGCGGCGGTCGACGTGAACAAATCCCATTACACGACCGGGCAAAGTGTACGGTCGGTAATGGTGAATTAATTATTATCATTACTATTATAGTATTACTATAGTCGCACGGCGCGTACACGGGCCGGCGACACTCGCGACCACCGCACGGTGTCGAGTTTTGTACGGTTCATCTGAAAAAGCTCCGGTCGGATCTTTTCCGGCAGATCACACGTCAAAACATGTAAAAAACCCAAAAATATAATAACAATAACAATAATAATAATAATAAATATGATCACACGGCTTGTGGCGTCGACGCCGTTTTCGTGTAGGCACGACGACGACGACGACGTTATACGAAGTAGAGTATCGCCGAATATGGTCGTTGTAGCGGCGTGTGTGTGTGTGTGTGTGCACGCTTATTATTATCATTATACAGGTAACGTTTCGTTTGCGTCCCGACACTATTCATATAACATCATCATACGGCGGCGTAACAGTTTAGCGGAGTTAATCCATTTAGCCTCGTACACACACACACACACACACACACACAGTACACACACACACACACACACACACAGTACACACACACACACACACACACACACATACACACACGGGTCGTCTTCGTCGCATGTTCACACGTCGTACTGACTTTTTTTTTTTACGGCTTTTGACGAGCGATTTTCACGTGCGATACGGCCCCGCGGTGACGACAGAGCGCACAGATAACAACGGCAGCGGTAGTAGTAATAATAATAAAAACAAAAAAAAAACAAAACGACTATAATAATAATAATAATAATAATAATAATATATATATAATATTATCGTGTACACGCGAGGTGAAACGGCACGAGAGAAGAGGTTTACGCCGCCGCCGCCGCCGCTGCTGCCTGTAGACGACGCATGTGAAGGAGATAACGACACACGTCGTCGTCCGATTAACACGAAGTGATTGTGCCCTTTTTTCCACGTGATGTATGTGTATTTTACACACACACACACACATATATGTACATACACGCACGCCTACACACACTCGCTCGCGCCCGCGGACGCGTAATACGTGTGGTGCGCCTTTCTTTCCGTCGTATTATTATTATTATTATTATTATTATTACTACGCCGTCTTTTCACACTGATGCCGCCCGTGTTATACGCCTATGAGTTATTAGAAACAGACCGTGTGCTTCTTTTTCCGACGTTTCTCGCAGAATATTTATATACGCATCGGCCGCCGCCGAATCGTCACGACTCGGCCGAAGAACGTGTAAACGCGTCGAACTGCACGCGGTCGTTCCTGTGTGCACGTTACACCACCGCCGCCGCCGCAGGTTCGTGTGATATGTGTCAGCAGTGTTGTTATATTGTACACTGGGCCCGGACGGAATGGAAAAAATTCTAAACGGTTATTTTTTTTCGAAAAAAAAAAAATAATAATAATAACAATAATAACAAGACCACGTTTTCACGCGTGTATTAAAACACATATAAATCACGTACGCGAATACCTATGTGTTACCTACAGGCCACAACGCACGCCGAGCACTCGTCCTTATACTGTATACAGTATAGAGAGGTACCTACTATCTTCGTTTATTATTTATTTTTCCGATTCTCGTCCTACGTCCTGGGTGTCGAGCCTTTATGATTCAATAATTTTCATCTCGAGAATTTTTTTATCACGAGATATTTTTTGCCGTCTCTATCTCTCTCTCTCTCTCTCTCTCTCTCTCTCTCTCTCTCTCTCTCTCTCTCTCTATCTCTGGGGTACGACGGATCACGTTTTTCGAATACGACGCGATAACTTTTTTTATTTTGTGACTTACTTTTGAACGTTTGTATTGAATTAACGTTGTTTAATGGGATTACAAAATCTTTCGGGATTCGTCTTGCGATTTTTTTTTTAACACTCACAGTCACATGTGCTTTATTCGTGTTCGGTTTGCAGTTACAAGATTTAAAAAAAATTTATTGTCGCCCAAGTTTTTTAAACTTAAGTGGTACATACAGTGTTTTTTTTTATACCTAGATCGTGTGATTTATAAAAAATCGAATATGGATGAATCGTTTTAGAAAAATTGATAAAAAAAGAATATTTTCCGTTGACGATTGTTATTGTTCTATAATATTATGTGTTATGGATTATTTCACTTGGTCTAACTTTTTATACTTTTGATACCCGTATGAACACACATGCCTGTCCCACCCGTGCGTCTTATAACTCGCTATCGTGATTATCCACAATTACAATATAGTTAAACAAATTATTTATCGAAATTGAATTATATACCTAATCTGACGTCTCTGCGTCCGTAGTAATTATCGATACGATTGGTGATGTTATTAATTTAAGCATAGTACCTATTATATTATGATTTTAAAATTAATAAAACCCGTAAATACGTATTATTATTATATTATCTGTATTAAATAAATAAGTAGATGAGAAAATGCGTGATGAAATAAAAACGTTGCTTGTTTATTTGAATGATCCATCAAACCGACGACGCATTCTGTTTGGATAATTTTTTTCGAAATCTTCATTGCTCCGTGCTCATAAGTCATAATATTTATTTACTTAGGTATTTGTTTATTTTATGAATATTAACTAGTTTATGTAATATACATTTTATTGTTTTTATTATTATTTCAGATTTAATAATTAAAGTTATTTTGTTTTGTTTAGTTGAATTATCATAGAGAATGTATTTTACATTATAAATGACATTTATAATTTAAAATGTTAATAGTATTTATATTAAAAACCAGTGAAATTTCACCATACATATTACATTCGTCAAATACAAAATAAATATTTGGGTAATCAGTTGTTGTCTGAATAAATTTATGTTCATAAGTCTTTCTGTAAAATCTCATGACTGAAATAATTCATAAATTTAGTAAAAGTATTTTATGTAGCTCAATTTCTTAATTGCATGGCAATCATATTTTTATACAGCTTTTTTATTGTGTAGATGTCATGAGGAGGTTACACAAAATTAGTTCATCACCAAGTGTATTGTGATGTTTAAAAAAATTTACATTTTACATTTGATTAAATTTAATAGTAGGTAAATTAATAATTATTGATAATCATTCGATAAATTCAAATTGATTTGAGTTCAATAAATATTATTCAAGATAATACATTTCATACCTAACCATAAATCAAGGGGACATCTTTATTTTTTTTCCCAAAAATTATTATCACTTGTATTACCCGATTAGATGTGGCATAAAATTCAAAAATCAAATTTTCACTAGTGAAATCTGTGAAATCAATGATTTCATATCCCAGAATTAAAATCCAATCGCATATTATGAAAAAAAAACGTGGCTTTTTATGATGATATTATATACCGACATTTTTATCTGTAGAATCGCAAATTGGATAAGCGCCTATCAATAATTATCAGATACGTTATCTACAGTAATCAGCGGAATTTCATACATTCTTGTATGTAAAGTATAATGTGTTGAAAAAAAATGTAGTGAAAAACTCATTATTGTTGAAGATAACAGAACATATATGTTTCTAAACAAAAAAAAAGTAATAATAATAATCAAATGTATTGTTACATGTTATACATGACGCACACTCACACACACACACACACACACACATTCATAAATATATATGCTATGCTCATTTATATAAGCCGGAAATGCGTATGTGTCTTGATAGTTATTTAATTGGAGGGTAGCTTTTATGTTTTAGTATCACGTTGAATAATATCACGTAATAACACTTGATTTACATCATGTCATTATGTTGACATTAAACAATTTTTCAATTTTAAATAACAATCATATTGTATACGAAATCCGGCTAGGTTCGTCACGATTTTCAAATTTTGCACAACTATATGTAGTGATCAAACGAGTAGATTCCCGTAAGTATACGGTGTCGTATCCGAAACGAAGCTATTAATTTATATGCATATTAAACGTAACATTCACAAAACATGCATGTGTTAACATCATATGCACAGAATAAATAAATCGTTAAAACATTCGTTACAATAATAATAATAATAAACGTACAAGTACGCATATTGCCGGTGAAAAATACCTATGAATTATTATAATTTATTTTTCTGATAAATTATGACATTTGGGGTCGTATTATATCTTCCAAGCATTATTGTGTAGTGTTGAACTCATTATAATGTTTGCAGTGTATGTATATTTTAGTTATTGAATTATGGAAACTGTGTTCGAACTTAAAATTGGTATCCTCTATATAAGAATCCACTAATCATATATTCATAATTAATACTGTCTGAAACCAATATTTGTTTTTTTAATGTAAATTACAGTTTTTGTAATTTAAATGGGGTTGTGAGGTTTTTAAATTGATTGTACTCTTATAACGTCCGTTACACTTTGATAGAATAAAGTAAAACTTCAATGAGAAAACAATGAACACGTTTAAGATATTTTTAAAAAACAATAAACTCCAGTTCTTCGGTCTTTTTAAGAAGCTTTAATACTCGATGATCTAAAAATAAAAAAAATAAAATGTTCAGACTGCTTAAATACTTATTTACCATTCCTACTTCAAAATTAAAAAAAAAAAAAAAAAAGAAAAAGAAAAAAGAAAGTTGAATCAGGAAAATTAAATACCTTTAACGACGAAAAAAATACCTCACTTGTTTAAAACGTTAATTTTACAACGTTTTAGTTTATACTAAGTATATTGTAACAGAGATTGGTGAGATTGGTGTTACACTATTATATATATATAAAAAAGTTTAAATTAAAAATTATTTAATTTTTAACCATAGAAATAAAATGTATATCACGTCACTATTCAGTTTTTTAATATTATTATATTTACAAAAGTGTCTTAAAGCTAAATTTCGTATCAAATTAAATGATATCAATATTAGAACATAACATTGTATACTACGTACCTAATGTTTTTGTGGGTTATCTAATTAACTGTCGTGTATTCTAACTGTCTATGACTTTCACGATTTAATTCGTCTTATTTGTCTTTAATTTTATAATATTTATTAATGATGATAAGATATTATGTAAAGAGTTTATTTTAACGTAGAATTCGCCATTGAAATGCCATCAAAGTAGTTTCAGCGTAAAATATAGCGTTTCAATACAAATCATCTTCCAATACTAATCACGTGAACAATCGTCGAATACTATTAGGTGATTATTTTAAGTCAAATGAATTATTTCAACAAATGGTGTACGTAGGTATCTTAGTTGATTATTATTTTCATGAAACGAATAATAAATCTGTGGTACTGTATATTAAATACAGTTGAGTAGCGATAAGTTGATAGGCTGAAGTCAAATTCAAATCAAAAAAATGTGGAACCCAAACATTTTTAAAGTTAAATATTTAAAAATAACTTTGAGTATCTAGGAGGACGTCTTAAACTTTCGAGTAATCGAGTTGTTCGTCTCGGCTAAAGGGTGGCACGACTAATCGCGACTCAACTGTAATAAAAACCGAAGTTGTACGTACTAAGGATTAAACTATGAATGAAAAATAACTTTGTCTTTCGCGAAAACATATTTTATTAAATTATCGTCAGTTTTGTTTGTTAACAACGAACGCCGCCGTGAAATTTGAATTTTTGACGTTTAAAATATTTAATTACGTTTGTTTTCAGTATTCTAAAGTGGTTATTTTTAATAGGTTTACTATAATGTGAGTTTTTTTTTTTATTTTTGGTAGCTAACAAATTATGTATGTAGGTACCTACCCTTTCCTGGATGAAAAAGTTCGACTCGTCTACCGTCTATTAAAATTTTAACTCGTCGGTGCTGTTTAATAAACTTATAATTGTTAAGTATTTTAGGTATAAAAAAAAAGTAATTAAGTACCCATTTTTAACAAAATCAATATGGTCGAAGATATGTAATACCAACTGTTTTATCGACATTAAAAAAAAAAAAATCTTAAACAATATCGGAATAAGTTGAAAATTACAATTGTGTACTTAAAAGTGTAAAAAAAATAAATGACGATGTTGATGTCAAAAGTGGTAGCGATCATTCAGCGAACGGCCGAAAAAAAAATCGTGTTAGTAAAGAATAGTTAGACATTTTTTTTGAATCAAGCGCGCCATAGTTATGTTAAAATATTATTGTAATGTAAAACAACCCCGTAATCGGAGAAATTTAAAATTTTCAATAGTGATTTAATTTAGAGTAATCATGACAGATGTTCCGTACATTTTTAAACCATTTTAGAGTAAATTAAATTTTCATGAAGTTCAATGTAGTTCATTTCCATTTTGGTCATTTCCAACTAAATTTTATAAACTTTTAAATATTTGTAATGGAGATTTGACACACACACACAACTTTAATTGTTATTCGAAAACAGAATACCAATTTTACATAGTATTAAAAACTTAAATGAAGAATGTATAATTTTGGAGTTTGTTTCATTGGAATAGAAAAATTATGAAATTATATTTAAATAGTAAGTAAATTCTTACATTACCAAGAACATTGGTTTGCAGGTGTTTTCTAATATCTCCCTATGAATTAAATTTATAATTGTATTTATGGTATAAAATAATTTTTGTTCTAAATTTACGACGTACGGTCGATGATTTTTCAATCACTTTTTGAATATTTTGAGTTTTAATCACAATTGATTATATTTTAAATCGGTCCATAAAATTTGAGTTAATTCCTTTTTTTATTTGCATTGGTTTTCGTATCATTCTCGGAGCAATTCAAATTTCAAAAGTATTATACGCATTGTGCACTATATTATCAAACCGAACTTAACTCGGAATCGCTTCTCGGACGGTTAGTATGTATTATTATTATCATCGTTCGACATTTTCAAATAATATCACACCATTATGATTGTGCTTAATTGATGTGAACCAAACATAAGCGTTTGTTTTGGTCAACACCGAATTCGGTGAATCTGTCTAGGCTTTATCGTAAGTACACGAAAACGCGATTTACGTCTTACACGTCCGTATACAAGTGTTTTGCACGTTTGAATGGAATTAAATATTAAAACACACAATACACAACGAAACTTTGACGTTTTAGAGAACCGCCCGTCCACACACTGGTCGTGCGCACGCGCATTTCGCTCGTTCTTTATTTTCGTGAACGGTGATCGTCGCGTTCCCGCAGCAAACCATAAAATCACATCACCATTAATAATCGTCGAGAGTCGTCCGCGTCAGTATACACGCGAAACCAAAGTACTCGTATCAATGACATTTTAGTGATTGACATAGATGTTCGCAATCCAATCATCTGCGACCGTGTAATAGGTGTAGTGTGGTGCGTCGTCGGCGGAAACGATATTTTTCAAAACATTTCCTCCGAACCATCGTTGTCGGTCTTTTGTCTGTAATAAGCCTCCGGCCGGCTAAGTGGCCCGGACAATATCAATGGAGGAAATGTGTGTGTGTGTGTGTGTGTGTGCGTGCGTAAGTGTGAGTGTAAGTATTGAGAGTTTCTGTATGTGCGCGCGTATGTGTGTGTGTGTGTGTGTAGACGTCGTCGTCTTCGTTGCCGCCGTCGAATGTGTACGTGCGTTGTTGTACGGACCGCCGCCGCGGCGTCCCCGTGTGTTTCGGAATCACTTTTGTCATGGTTCATATATGAATGAATTTCGGTATACACGGCCGTGCAACGTCGTCGAGGAGGGGCGAAGCCGGGGAAGGGGTGGGCATGCCGAGGAATGAATGAAGGCGGAATCCATAGTCGCGGCGTGCATGCATGGAGCGATTTCACACTCGGTTTGTGTGTGGTAGGCCAGCCGTATCGGTACATCAATGGATCCGACACCGGATGCATCATTGATCTCTCGTAAAGAAAACTGTCCGGAAAACTCGACTGTACGCGTATACACGTATACAGGTATACCTGTATACTATACACACACACACACACACACACAACACATACCTATAAACACACGACCACTTCTCCGGCACAAGAAGAAAATCTATCTTGAAAACTGAAATTATATCGCTCCGATATTATGGTTGTAATTTTTTTTCAGTCTACTCACTACCCGACAGTAATATTACATATTATTTTGTGTATATCTATATTTTCAAATTACTCGGACGCAATGTTTGTGCACCGACACACGTCCGCGAACGTTTACGACGGTGGACTTAAAACCGTCGGTTATCATAATAATGTGCATTGTGCATACGCGTCAATGGTCAATTTTACACACACACACACACACACACACACTCGCGCCATATGATATCATGGCACGTTATTATATGATATGACGTACGTTGTGATAATATCATTACCGTCCGACTTGAGATTTCTAAAAATCTGTACAATGACGTAAAATAATTTTTTAAATTTCTTATATGAACAACCAATATATATTGTACGATGGCATTATTGTTGATTATGCGTATAGTTTGTTAATATATATATATATATAAAATAAATCTCAACAGTTTTTGATATTTCAAATTCTAAAACATAAAATATCACTAAAAATACGTAACGATTTTTGTACGCAAGTTTTGTTAAAATTCGCTGTATTTTATTAAAATTAAAAAAATATATACATATATACGCACGTATTCAAAGGGAAATTTCATATAATCTCTATGCTATTGTGAATTGGAACGAACTGTGGGCGAACAAATTATTATGTTAGTAATTTAATTTGCTTTCACGACCCCGAGAAGAAATATACATTAAGCGTAATGTCGGTTTCCCATTGTTTTTCAAAACTCATATATCGTCCAGCTCCGTACAATATTGTAATAATATAATAAAAGTAGTCAATTGTAGGAAGCATAAATCGCACAAAAAGCGGTCTTAATGTTGTACCTGACGTGTATGGCGCTACACTCAATTACAATGCTACGTGAACAGGTATGATATGCACTTGTTATATATGTGTATAAATATATACCTGTATGAATAGAGGTGTAGGTATGTAGTTAAATACGTCACGACTGTAGTTGGTCGGTAAGTTTGGAATTAAAGCAGATCCTCTTGTTATAATAGTTTATACCTCATATTTTATGGCCATATTAGTTTATTTTTATTTCATCTTCATTTATTTACTTATTTATTTATTTATTTATCTATTTATTTTTTGTTTATTTTATTCATATACATTGATTGTTTTTGAAACAATACTCAAATACGTAAACTAGCGAATTTCAATAATATTTCAATCACTTTTCATCTAGGCTCGATGTTTAATGTGATAACTGATATTTTTGTAGTTGCAAGTGTGATGACGTTAATGAATAGTCAAATTTTTTGATAAAGATTTGATTACTTAAACTGTTTTGAAATCGGTCGCTGTAAAATACACACACATCACTAGATTGATAGATGTTGATTACACATTCTCGTGTGATAATACGCCAGTGATGTGAATATTATACACCCGTATTTTACACAGCACTCGAGACCAGAGCGACAGTACAAATTCAAAAATATCAACACTCTTGAGGCATAACACATTAGTGATTTTGACATAATTCTCAAACTTATCATCTCGTAAATTCGGTTTATTTTAGAGAGTCGCTGAAAATGCGTTAATGATGTGAACAACCCTTTAATAATTTGGCGTCATTCAGGTCGGTCCTTTCACAAGTCGAAAATAAGTACGTAAATAAATCCGTACGTATACGAATAAGATACACGACAATACATTATTATAACGAAAACAGATTTTGAATTTGATAAAACGTGAAAGTTCGGTTTGGTCAAATTTGATCTAGGTCATTTAGTGCTACATGTTTTTAAATTAAACGCTTTATCAAATTTTCCACCATCACGTCGACTGCGTAAACTGATAGATCATAATATTGTAACAATCAATTCACCATGCGCGTGCAATATGATGTTGTTTTAAAATTGGTAAACCGTCGACACATTTCACTTTTAGCGTGGATATAACGCTTATTAAGTCATTCGACAATTTATTGAACCTTTTGAGACCGATAGTCAGTTCGAAAAATACTGTTGTAATAATACGACGGTGACAATCCAAATGGGCATAAGTGCCAAAATCCGTATTTTACTCAAGTTTTGATTAATATAGATTATTAATCAAAAATAGAGATGAATGGTAATTCAAAATAGATGAGAATCCGAATTTGTGCTTGATGACATATTTTTTTTTTAAAGTTAAAAACATTGAATGATAAGTCATGTCGTTGGTAAAAAATTGTTTTTTAGCTCTCCCGAATAATTTCGAAAACGTCGCTTATGCCCTTTCGGATCGTCGCCGTCGATATGTAATCGTGTTTTTGAAATCACATCGACGCAACATCATAATATTTTCGAGCGGACGAAAAAACATGTCGTTCGGATCGACCGACGCGCGTAGTTTTCGATTCACGAGAGCAGCAGTGCATAGTGTCATAGAGTGTATCGCTCGCGTCGTCCGCGTCTTGTACGTAAGTCGTCGTCTCGCGCACGTTCCGATTACGGTACGACGGGAAAGCTACCCCGATCGGTCTTGAACGCGGCGGCGTGACAATAAACAATAGTATCGTTATAACAACGTCATCGTCGTCGCATAATCGGCTCGCGGCGGATTCCACGAGAGAACACGACCCTGAACGGGGGGGAGGAGGATCTATACCCGACGTCGCAGTATAACCGCGTATAACCATACTGCGGTAACCACCGTGCGAATCGCGTACGCGGCTCGTATATAAATGCGCAACGTCGCCGCCGTCTCAAAGGCGATAATAACGTCATAACGACAATGCGTATAATATTATTATGTATTATAATCGTTTCGACGGAATCGACGATACGTACCGCGGCGACGACGTCGAAACCCGACCGCCCCGAGATCAGCGCGCGCGCGACTGTTTGTCTGTCGTGTTATTAAGTCGCGACCGCGGACCCCCGTCTCGAATAATAATAATCCGCCGACGACGACGACGACGTGTGCGTTACGACATAAACCTACACGCGTTACCTGCATGACTTGCCGCGAAATCTCTTCGGGGGGGCGAGCGGCGGACATGTGATAATTTAGATTGCTCGCGAGACGACGACGACGCCGCACGTCGACGTCGTCGTGATAATAACGCCGGTGACGGATCGGTCGTGTTCTCTCTCGGTCCTCTCGGTCTGTCTCCGTCTTTCTCTCTCCACGCGTCCCGAAGATTACACCACCGGGGTTGTCTGTGCATAATTGCTTATAGGGGATTAGAGTCGGAACGGAGTGTGATGATGGTGTGTGTGTGTGTGTGTGTGCGGCACGAGTGGATGACGTCGGCGGCGGCGGAGGAGGAGTACGCCCGCTCGCAGGGATATAAGAAAAATAAGAGAGAAAATAATTAAAAAATATAAATTAAACGTCGTATTTACATACTCGGTTAAATCTCCGGGGCGCATGTATAAGAAGCGTGCATGATTGCCAAGAGAAATGAGTTCGTTAAGAAAACTGCGGGCCACCGGGCGGGTCGGCGCGGCGGCGGTGGCGGCCGGGCGCGGCCGGGAGCGGGGATTCGGCGGCGAGGGGATATGGAAATCCTTATTTTAAAAAGGGTTTGGAAAAACTTCGGCACAGGGGTGAAGGGCGAGAGACGAAGAGAATTTTAATTTCACTTGAGAATGAAGAGAAAACATTTTAACAGAAATAAGAAGGCTGCGACGGCGGCGCGGCGCGGGGATACGCGCGGCGGTGGCGGCGACGGGAGGGTAGGTCGTGGACGTCGGCGGCGTGGAGTGTGAGCCGCGGCGATAGGGGGTTGGAGGCGATGGTGGAAATTAGAAACGGGAAAACTGCGAGGGTAAATGATGGGACCCGTCACAGACCGCCCGGCACGAATATAAAATCTTAAAACCCTCTCTCTTTTTCATTCTCTCTCCGGCTCTCTCTCCCCTTCTTTCTCTCTCTCTCTCTCTCTCTCTCTCTCTCTCTGTTCCCTCGACGTACTCGTACACTCTTTCTCTTTTTTCACTCTCGTCCTCTCTCACTCTCGCGCGTTCTTTTTCCGTATCTCCTCTCTTCGCCGCCGACCCGCGGGCCGCCGCCTCGCTCGCTTCCTTTGCTTCCTGAGAGTATATATACACGGGGCACCAAAGTTCTTAATAATGCGTACACCGGGCACACAGATCTTTTATTTCTTTGTCTTGGCTTGCATCCACCCTCATTCGTACACTTTGATTAGCTTTTAAAACAGTCGAAGCGCCGATGAATTCCTTAGGGCTCTAATATGTATACGTAATATATATATATATATTTATATAAGTATTTTTTAAAATCTATGAACGGAATCCATTATGCGCTTTCCCGGGTGACCGCCAACTGCAGCTTCCATATCAAATAACGTCGCTGTTTTTTAGTAATCACTATAAAACAGTATTGAACGCGTGTTCCGTAAGAACAAACATACCGATTGATTTAAACATACGACTGACAAGACGTGATAAACGAAAACTAATCAAACTGTGGACGTGCGCTATCTTTCAAAACTGATTCTTATTGTTATTTTTGTGTAATAATTAATAAGTAAGAATAATTTGGAAGAAAAAATTCGAATCATTGTTATTATAACTACATTTATTGGTACTGAGTTTTTAATGTTTTGTTTTATTTGTTTTAAATCTTTCGAATAATTTTGGAATGTTTGTAATTAAAAACAATCGGTATTACGCGTATTTTTTTTTTATTTAAAATAACGTGAATCGTATACATATATATATATTTATACGATTAATATTTAAGAAACGGAGATTGTTCATGGTTTTTGATTTTTCATCCGCGTGTGTGTTGAAGCATGTATAACAGCATGACCGAAAGGTACAAAGCCACTGTATGAACACTTATTAATTCTGTTGTTGATGCGTATGAAAAAAAAAAAAATATATATATGTATATCGTCCGTGTACACGAATAGTATGTCTAATGTTATTCAAGATAACTAGGCTATGATTCGGAAACACATAAGTATGTAAAGAGGCCCCTGGCTCGTATCATAGAAACCATATATACGCATTATACATATGTATGTACAGGCAGGCGATGGTGTAACGTGCAGCGTTGTTTACAGTATTATAATGAATGCGTCTAATATAGCTACTAGCGACGCAGAGGCAGTCGTCTTCGATTAGTTAAGTAGTCGAACTGAACGCTATAACGATTTAACGTCGACAAAGCAACACACAGTCGAATTTCCATTCAAGCCCGAGGCAGACACAAAAAAATGAAAATAAAAAGAAATCTAACGGAAAACAAATAACACGTGTTATATCCAAGTGTGTGTGTGTGTTTCTAGATGATTTCATACGGCGTTTTTTCTTGTCAACTCCACATCGTAATACCTGTGTTCTTCACCTTTTTGAATAAACACACATGCTGAGTGTATTGTATGCACACATAACGTGTACATCGTTCGCGTATAAATATGTAATATGTTTGTGTAGCACTGAAAAAAAAAAAAAAAATACAACGAGTTCATATTTCAATGTCGCACGGTAAACCAACACCGTTTGTCATGATATGTCCCTCGCTCGAACGCGAACATGACAAGCGCTCTAAATAATTCACGTAATTGAATATTAATTCCCGTATTCATATTTGTATTCATTAAACCTTTAAGGATTTCGTTTTATTCAAATCACTAATGGCCTCACAACATTTGTGCGCGCAAACGTCTCATTGTTATTCATAATTACTTGAATTATTCAAATTAATTTACAAGCATCTACGTGTTCTAATAACAATTAGCTTCGATTTAATAAGATGAGCTTAACTTTTTAATCCGCCGAGTATAGTGTCGTGTTAAAATCGTCCCGTGGAACTTTGTGCGCAAGGAGGAAGGGAAAAAAATCCACACGTTCCCCGCGATTAACGGACTAGACGCGACGATAACGTCACGTACTCGTGCGCAACACACTTTGCGTGAAGTCGAACGTAAATCCGCGTGCGTTACGACCGATAATAATTGTCCCCGAGCGGTCATCGGTATCGCATGAATACCGCAGTTCAAACTCGCGGGGGCGTCGGTTCGACAATTTTCGCCCGGTGCAAAGTCAGAAAACACGTCTGTTGCGTACGTAAAAGACGAATTGGGGCATATAAATCCCCCCCTAGGTGCTTTCTCAGACCCCGAGCCTGCACACTAAGGACGTAACGGTTTTTGAAATAATAATGTTTAATATTTTTTTTTTCGCAGTGAAAATCATTTACGGTTTTCTTACATAGATCGAGAATTTTATCGACTCACACTTGAAAACAGTTATTTTCCGACGTTTTCAATATTATTTCCAAACTCAGGGGAAAAATATTTTGGAAATCTCACAAACCGAACCTAGACAACGTGTCTGCGAAACCCAGACAAAATACGGTGAAAATTAATTTCCCCTGGTAGATTTAGTTGCTTTTTTACGATTTACAATTAATGTATAAAATATACGTCATTTAACATTCTGTTTACACTCGAATAATGTATTGTCTAAATGATATAGATAATAAAAGACTTGGTGCGTTTGTGGACTGTCAAGGTTTGTTGGTCAGAGCGTCTTCCGCTAATTATCGGTCCGGGTAGATACAAAGGCGTAGAAACCCTTCTCGTCTATACGAACGAAAAACATTTGTCACCTCCCGGACCAAATTTTCTAATAAATTACGCCACTACTATCGAAATAAAAATCATTTATATTTCGGTGCGAAAAAAAAAAACAAAAAATAAAAAACGTGCTCGAGTAACACCCTGAATGCCGAGCTACACTCGGTATACCTACCGAATAAAATCCGTGGGGTGTGAATGATGCTGCTGCACACCCTCGCACCCCGCAAACGACACGTTCATCCTCCCGCGCGGTAACTTTGCTCGCCAAATAAAATAATTTATCTCCGACCGTAATAAACAGCCCGCAAACCCGGTGATGGCGAGCGACCGCATGACCAGTTCGACCCTCTCTCTCTCTCTCTCTCTCTCATATCCGTAGTACGCGCGGGGTTGCAGCCGACGCGCCGGCGGCCGTGGTGTGACGTGTTGTTGTTCGTTTTACTGGGCGCTAAAAGATGTAGCACGCAACGAGAACAGAAGCACTCTCGACCGGTAGAAAGGGGGAGGGGGAGAGAGTTATTTTGTTTTATTTTTTAATTCGCGGTTTTGCGCTCGCGTACGGCTGATAATAATTACCGTCGATAAAAGCCAAATCGAAAAGGTATAAATTACCATTGTTTATGCAAATACCCCGCGAGATTCGTCGATATATCCGTGCGTGCGATTTGAATTTTCTCGTGGCATGTCCGCAGTTCATAAACGCCGATGAATTATTTATGAAAAACAGAATGGAAAAAAAAAAAAAAATCAGCGTATTAACCTCTCTATACCCGAGTTGTTTTTTTTTTTTTTCGAAAACATTTATTTGTCAATAATACCAATCTGAAAAATGTCACAATATATAAGCACAGGTAGGTACGTGTGATCTGGAATTATAATATTTTTCAACGCGATAAAAACACAACACACTGCGTATATTTTCGTACGCGGTTAGGTATTATGTCACATCACTCGTATCGTTTGACGCAGACTCGGGAGAAAAATCGTTTTGTCACATTCCGTAAACGTTATGTATCATGTGACGATTACAATAAATGTATCTAATTCACGGAATAATATTATACCCAGTCAACGCTGAAAACAGTGAAAAAGATTAATAACAATAACGGTACCCGTATACTGTTTGTTACCGCGAGTCAGGTCATAATAATAATTGTGGAATCGCGCTGAAAAAAAAAATCTACTTTAAACCGTAAAAACGTAGACTATAAACAATTTAAAACCAAAATAATTTGCGCTCCTTTCAGCCAGGGTTTTGTGTAATAACCGATGTTCTAAAATATTGTTTCGTTAATGAATACAGCGGGAGCAAAAAATCGTTCGTTTGACATTTATACTTTCGAATTGCCGAATTAATAGGTCGAATTAATTGGTGTGAATAGGTCGTAAACGTATAAGACGTCGAATAAACAGAAAAACGAACGACAGCCTGTTGTTTTTTCAAACGTACTAAGAAAAAAGTTTCCAGGCCGTAGGCACGCATGCAAACCCAGACTATTACATTCGGTTTTAATCAATACGACATTACCGTGTGTAAATACGAGTTTCGCAGTAGGGTCCATCGTCTCGGCAGTCGACCGTTTGGGGCTGTGTTCTGACGGTTAAATGTTTAGTGACTTTGCACGTCTAAGGTTGTTTTTGATCAATTCCGAATAATATCAACGACGTTAATGTTGTCGTGAAAAAATATAGATACGTACCTATTGATTTGTAATTTATAAATGTATGCTTGTTGAAAATCCTATGTATTGTAATTAGCGAAAAAAAATGTCGATTTCTGTGATTTGAGTTTCATGAAGTTAATGTATTCGATGTTCTTTAATTGTGTCTACTGTGCTAAACAATTTCTTCGGTTTTATGTAACACGTATAGAATAACACGATCATCTACGCTCGTTGGTTAAATTTCGTACAATTAGTGTGTGGTTTTCGTTTAACTTTGGATGTAATCGATCTAAATAATTGATCAATATAGTTTGAGTTACATAAAGGAAATGTTATGTGATATATTATGAAATTAAATCCATATTAAATTTTTGTGTTATTCCACGTTTTCATAGGTATCAATGACACAGTCACGTTAGTGACATGCGTATACACGTAGGTAGTAAATTATTTTATAATTATTTTTAATAAGTTGTTAAACACGAATACGTGTTTACAGAGAAATAAAATACCGTTTAAATAAATTAGTTTTAAATTTTATAAGGATAAGGGATACACGTGTGTACGAAGTTATATCACCTAACGTCGGTGATTTTAAATTTCTTAGAATCAATGAAAAAAAATAATAAATACGAATGATTGTGAAATTGTATGAGAATAATATGGATACACAAGATTCTTTAATATTATAACGTCAAATATTTTAATTCGTTTCATACACGAAATTTGAATTTACGCGTGATGTAATTCGTTCGGATAAATGTGTTTATTATATAACATGAAATGTTGTCGAATGAAATGCCATAACAGCAAAGTCCATTAAGTTGGCTGATCACGATTAATAATTCGGCCAGACTTGCCGCCCACATATTTCAATTATTCATCGATCACACAAACAAAACTGATACGGTCTCTGTGTGAACTTTGTCTGTTTTAGTAAATAATGATTTAGACTTTAGAGGATCATTCGATTTATCGAGACATTCAGTTTATCGATTAAGTCCATCAAAGTAGAATGACGTGTGTGTGTGTGTGTGTGTGTGTGTGTGTGTGTATATCTCAAAAATCATTTAACATGCGTGTTTTTTCTACACACACACATAAACATATTATTATACTCACACACACACACGCACACACTTACAGACGAGTGCGCATGCGTCTTATATACACGCGTTGCGTTTTCCATCACGATTTTGACAATTTCCTTCGGTTTTTTCCACTTTTATTTATATTTTTTTTTTCTTTCCTCTCCGTCATGTCTGTTCGTTTCGTTGCGGTGAGATCATATGAACCGGAGAACTGACGTGTGACCATCCAGTGCCGTTTCCTTGCCACAATGTCACGCTTCCAAACTATATCGGTGATTCCGAAATAACCGTCACATCCTCCGTCCGTGGGCATATAATAGTAGACGGGAAGACGGCAGCGGCGCGCGGTGTGAACGAGAAGTGCGAGGTGAATGAAAAAAAAAAATAAAATAAAAATAATAATAATAATAATAATAAAAAACCTAAGAAGAAAATCGCTATTGTTAACACCTTTGATCTGTTCTCTCTGTTAGCTAATTAGCCCGGGCCATTATGTTTTTTTCCGCGCGCGCACGCACACACACACACACAACGACCACAACAGACCACACCACGTACACACACGCAAACACTGCGTATATACGCGCCCGAGCGCGTGCACGCACACACACACACACACACACACACACACACACACACACACACACACACACACACACAAACATACATACACACATACACAAAAACGCACGGCATCCACGCGGGGACCGCACACACAGGAAGTCTTCGGACACTTTTCCGCCACCGCCGTGACGCGAGTTGTTCATTGTTGTTAAAATAATAATAATAATAATATCGGCCGTGTACCTACGCCGGGCCAATTCCGTACCGATCGCGCTGTATGTATCATAACAACATTGTATATACTCGAATATATATATATATATATAAATTTATTATTTCTATACAATCTTGTCTCGTAGTCGTTCGTCTGTGGGTGGCGGAAAAACATCACGCTACCGGTTCTGTGCCGGTTCAAATTAGTGTTTTTTTTTTCTTACTGCCGTTTCTTGCCGCGAAGACGACGAGACTTGAATTACCATCATTCATAACGTGATATATAGACGTATTACTTTGTACCGTGCGTATACGGTTTCGTACACTCTGTCGGCGGCGGCGGCGGCGCCGTATTGTTGCAGTGTGTATTCCCGAATGGAAACGAACAATTAAACACGGTAACAGCTCGTCGTGAATGACGTGCGGGTCCAAAAGGTGGACGGCGCGCCCGTACGTTTACACACTCGGGTCCCACAAACGCGAGCGTGCGAATTTCGCGCTCGTGAAAGCGTTAGAAAAACAAATCGTGAACACTCGAGAGCTTTGCGTCGCCGGTTTTCGTACGGAGCGACGTTCTCGGACGGCGTAGAATCGTTTCGTGCGTGCGCCGTATGGCAGACGTCGCTGCTCGGTACGTTTCCCGGCCGAACGACCGATTCCAAAAAAAAAAAAACAAAAAACAAAACAAAATACGTCCGATACGACGACGTCGCGAGTATTGTTTCGTGTTCAAAAAGTAATTGGGGATTTTTGTATGGAAAGTTATCTCGTTCAAACTGATTTGACTGTTACGACGTATCGGAATAAAAACCGAAGAGAACTCACCACAAAAACGTGATAAATTATATAACTACTGTGGTTGCCGGTCGGTTAATGCCATAGAAAAAAAAGCACGTAACGTGCCTGATGTACAGCGCCTGATTCAGACGAGTTTACACTGGCTGATTTGTCACCTGGTCTCCTCGAATTTTAAGGTTTTTTTATTTTATTTATTCGCAATCATATTTTTCATAGCCTAATGTTGTGATTTGAATGAAATAATGTCGTCTAAGACGGCGGTTCTCAACCTTTTTGAGTTCGCGACCCCCTATAATGTCATCAAGATGTTTAACAATCCATTTTTAATGTAAGCATATATGAATTATAAGATTCTAAGTGAAACAATTTTTTTTTCCACGTGAATTGGTGACCCTAAAATAATTCTTGGCGACCCCCAAGGGGGTCACGACCCCCCGGTTGAGAATCACTGGTCTAAGAGTCATCGAAATCAAAAAAATTATAGGCTCCTAATACGTAATAAAAACGTCCTGTTTAAAACGTTTTATTCTCCTACTGACAACAGTGGCACCGAAGTAATTTTGCAGAGATATTGCGAAGCATTATAAGCATACCTTCAAAGAAAGTACCCATCTATCTAACCACAATAGGTTGAACAACTGTCCCTAATTTTTTTTTCCTCCCATCGAGTGGATCTAACCTAGTGTGTTTCGCAGTTTTACCACGCCCACCCACCCATTCTTAACGGGTATTGCAACTGCAATACCTAGATATAGGGATCGGCACCTATGACTAACAATATTATTGATAGAAAAAAAAACGGCGTACTCGTAATGTATATATAAACGTGATGCAGTAGTTTTTCAACGCTTAACACCTCTCTATACCCAGTGTGGTCGTTCCGCGGTAGAACTTTTTTACCGACCGTAAATATCGTACAACGAGCAACAGATCTCCGGCGCGAGGATCGTCATATCTAATCTAATCTATAGATAAAGCTGATCCATTTTGATACATGATCACTTGATCGCGTCATTGTGCGTTATCGTTATCGAGTATTTTTTCAAAAACTGCATAACATTTCGTGCGTTGCTATATAGTAAGTTACTATTCGTCAGTGAAAATCCGTAACACCGAGAAGAATCTCGTTCTGGAGGAATATCGAGCGACCGGTACCTATAGCGTAAAATGTATATATTTTTCCATTTTTTGTTTTCTGCGCGAGATCGTGTTTTACACGCATTTATCTGTGAGCTTCCGGCCCCGAAACGTGTAAATCGGACTCAGGACTTATGAACCGTACGTACAATGTACACCGTGATGTATATACACGTATAATAGTTATTAGCGCGTGTTTTTATGAACGTACAAAAAAAAATAAATAAAAAAAAAATAAAAAATAAAATAATATAACCCCCGACGGTTCGAGTCGGAAACACGCGTATCCACCGAGTACACGTCTTAATATTATATATTCACAGTGTATACGAAAATCATTATGACAATTGTTGCCCGTTCCGATAAATCCATCTCGCGGCGAAGAACAACATCGTGACGTGTACCGGCCCCCCTACGACAACAATAACATAATAGTAATGATAATAATAATAGTAAAAATAATAATATTATAATGCACGTGGCGATGAAAAACGACGACGTGGACTAAACCGTCCATACTTCCACTCGATTCGGAAAGAAACAACCGTCACATCCTTTGCATTGTGTTCGGCGCTACCGCGTGGTAGTGTGAAAACGCGGCCGTCGTCGCAATACGTTCGGTCGTCGGTCGGAACCTAACAATAACAATAATAATATTAATATTAATATTAATATTAATAGTATGAATAATAATAAAAATAGTAATAATAATAATCATAATAAGAAACTCTAAATCGTAATATAGGACCTATTAAGGACCTCGGTACATTTTTTGATTCTAAATTAAAAATTTGACTGTCATATTAACAACGTGGTTGTCAGATCCAACCAAATCTTGGGTTTTATTCGTCGAAATTGTAATGACTTTCATGATATATTAGCCTTAAAGCCGATTTATTGCTGTCTGGTACGATCAATTTGCGAATATGGATCAACAATATGGTCTCCTTATACATCCATTCATAAGTATAAAATTGAGAGCATACAACAAAAGTTCTTACGTTTACCAACATACCTAGAGAACCACACTCTTCGTATACCCCACTTTTAACGATGCTATCTATTGAAACGCTTGAACAACGCCGTTTACGATTAGATGTGTTACAAGCTCTTCTCGGGAAGTTTTGACTGTCCTACCTTTTTGTCCTATTTTTCTTTCCATGTAACACCATTCGTAACACCCGGTCATTAAACACATTTTATCTAAAAACAAAAGTAACTAATTACATAAGCAATACTCCCCACAATAGAATTATGAAAACTATAAATGAATTAAAAATCGATCTGTTTAAATCGCCAAACTTCAACTCTTTTAAAAATGACTATAATTCTTATCTTGTCAATACTTAGCTATAACTGTTATATTTATTTTATATGTTTGTATTTAATTACATTTATATATATTATATTTGTAAACTACTATTAGTTCTAACGTACGATCGCCACTATTATAATGCATGTAATTGGGCTTGGCCCGTATAATAATAATAATAAATAAACAAATAAATAATTATAATTATTATAATAATAGTAATTGACGCTCGGGTCTCCACGTCGCGGGTTTTTTCCACCCGTCTGGTCTGTGGTGCGTGTTCGAGACGCTTCGATTTCAACAACGGGGTGGCGACGTGTACGGCGGGCACGACGACGGATTCTGTGCGCCGCCAAATGATGCACACGCGACCGCTCCATAGGGGTTTTTTGAAACTTTTTTCCATCCCGACCGGTCGCGACCGCGTGAACGTAACGTTACGTTTCGTCACCGTGCGCGCCGCCGGGCACAGCTAGTCCCAGATCACGAGTAATAATAATAATAATAATAATAATAACAACGACAACGATGATAATAATAATAATAATAATAATACGATACAATCCGGTACATCCTCTCTCCGCGAACGGAGTGGTTCGGTATGATTATGCGTTTCAGTCGTTTCCGAAACGAATGTCAACGGACCGAGAAACTAATCAAGTGCGTTGATCATTTTGTGACGACGTGTATACAATAATACAGGGTGTCCCACGAGTACATTTACTCATAGCGAAGTCTTCCGAGATAATGAAGACAATCGAATTTCTTTTTTTTTTTTTCAATGAGGCTCGAAAAGCCGAGGATTACAAATAATTCGTTTTTTAACTAATTTAAAAGTTCTTGTAAACAACGAGAAAAAAGTTTTTATTTTAAGTAATACATTTTTTAGTGAAAAAAATTATCGCAAATCATTTAGTTGATAAAAACAAAAAAGTCAAACAGCCAAAATATGAAAAAAAAAATACTCAAAATTATTGCTTTCAAATTTCATAAAAAATAAGAAATATGTTTTTTTTTTTTTAATTTTTTTTTGACAGTATTTTACGTAAGTACAGTAAAAAATGTAATTCTTACAGTTATATAAAACTTTGTAAATCATATATTATGTAAAAAAAAAAAAAAACAGAATTTGATTACTGGCCGTTATCGTATATTAAACCGTCGACGCTATAATAGTTGACATTATGTCGTATTAGACACAGAAGACATCGCGAACGGGTAAAGCTTCGAGGGACATAGCGTATAATCGCGTGTAAGTCGTTCGCGTTCGCGTTATCTGAACGTTCGCCTCGTCGTCCGAAAAGCCACCCTGTATATTATACGCAACACGGTCTCGTCTAGTAACGAACGGCCGCGTCGTCTCGGTGGACTACGGGGCGCCGCGGTCCGGGCCGGCACGTGCAGCAACGATCTCGACGCGCGGCCACACGTATATTATTATTATTATTATTATTGTTATTGTTGTTGTTGTTGTTATTATTATTATTATTATTATTATTTTTACGGCACACACCCGAGTAAGAAGTTCACGGACGTGCGACACGTCGTATACGTTTGTGAGCGTCAAAGTCTCGATCGCAGGGTGACTGGCCCGGGGTGCCGGCCGCGACGATCGGAGTCGCGATATCGGAGTCCGAGAGCACCACGACGGGTACACGGGACGGCTATGACGTGTACAGTGTTGGGAATAGATAACTAATAATTTATCTAGATAAAGATAAAGATGATTATAAACATTTTTATCTAGATACAGATAAAGATAATTATAATAAATTTTATCTAGATAAAGATAAAAATTAGTACATTTTTATCTAGATAAATTTGAGATAATTTCATTTTTAATTTTGAAAATATTCAGGATCTACATCCTACAGGTATAAGGTAAAAAAATAAAAATACATAATTTAAAACATTTAAAAATACATGTACTTTTTTAAATAAACTTCATAAAAGATGACAAATCATTCTCTGACTTAAAATTAAAATAATAATACATTTCTGCATTTTTTAACAAATTGTTGCGTATGGCTACTTCACTTTCATGATAGTACATATTATAATCTCCTTTCCTGGGGTTTCCACACGAGTTTTTCTCAGTAATCTTTTCAATTAATTTAAAAAAAAAAAAAAAATTAATAAAATAATATATTTTAAATTTCCTTTTTTTTCAGGCCATTTAAATAAATTTTCTATCTAGATAGGTACTCATAGATAACTAAAATTTTATCTAGATAAAGATAAAGATAACTGAAAATAAATTTATCTAGATAAGATAAAGATAACTGAAAATAAATTTATCTAGATAAGATAAAAAATAAATAATTGTTATCTAGATAACTTATCTACATATTTCCCAACATTGGACGTGTATATAGGTGTGACGTGAATGTTATATACTCATATACACCGTGCACCGCGCGAGGTCGGTCGGGGCGACTAGAAGAGAGGCTAATGCATAGTGAGCCGTCCGGTATGGTAATAAATCCGGAAGAACCGAGACAAAAATAAAAAAAATAAAACAATAAAGTCGTTCGCAAAATATTTAAATGCCCGCCGCCGTCGCTTCTCATACGGAGCCACGTGTTATTCTATACCGCGGTCACATGCACAGTTACAACCGATTTAACTCGATTCGAATTAGTCAACTCCCGGAGTTAAACGCACATTAAACGACTGTTAATTCAGTTTAATATCGATTCGGTTTACCTAAAACGGTTTAGTTAATTCACATTTGAAATTCGCATCGGAAATAACTACGGCAGTACAAAATGCATGCAAACGGACGACACTACAACAACCGAATCGGGATTGCGGTAATGTGTTGTGATAAGGTATAATAATAAACGTTATCTAATATAGTAAAAAAATTCTTGTAGAGTGAGATATTACGGGGGATACGCGTTTTGTTTTTATTCCCCTTTTCTTTTAACGCTTTTTTTATATTTTCCTCCCCTTCTCTCGATCTTTTTATATTCAATTCGCCTTTTTTCCCGATTTTTCTCCGTTCCGTTTTCCCGATTCGACCCAATTTCAAACGTTCCGGTCGCCAAAAACTCTACCGAAAGCGAACTGTATCGACTGTACGTATTGTTTTCGGCGAAACGATTTTCGCGTCGAAAACACGCCGGGGCCGTGTCCCTGCGCTCGGACAGGATTTTCCACGTGTGCGCCAATAATTGTAAAATCGCCGCCGAACAACACGGCCGGTGACGTGTACGTGCAGCAGCAGTCGCAGGGCTCGTGGAAAGTTCGTCGTCGTCGTCGTCGTCGTTACCGGCGGCGGCGGCGGCGTGGTTTCGCGTGAAACGTAACGGGGCGCCGCCGGACTGGAGGACGGGTAGGGAACGAAAGTAAAAAAATGCCCTCCGCGACGTATTCGGCGCCCCGTCGTCGTACGGTCGCTCCGTCGCACGGCCCGGGTAGTCGTGTGGCATGTCGAACAAAACGCGCGTGCATGCATGTGTGTTCCGGAGAAACACATTATCGATCCCCGGCCATCCCCGCGGTCCGTTTCCCTCATGTAGATTAGTCGGGCCCAAAGTTAAATTTCGTTATTACACACGAACACATTATAAAGGATATATACGTGTACGTGTACACAATCGCGTGAGCAAGTTTAGGGGTTTCCGCGTCACACACATAAGACATTAGTACCCCCCGACCCCGCGCCTCGTTTTCCCGCCGCGCGTTCTTCGCCCTCTCCGCTCGCGCCGTGGCTCGTACGAGCTGCAGCCCACGTCCGAAACTCCTCGCCCCGCGTCACCACCCGCCACCCCCCCGGACCCCTCGCGTCGGTGCCGGACATACACACAGAGACTTAAGAATAAATGTCGGCCACAAGCCAACACACACACGCACACACACACACACACACACACACACGCACTTCTCCCTTTTGCGTGCATGTACATAATGTATACACGTACACGTGCGCGTATATATACTTACACGTCATGTACGTATATGCGTACAACATATATGCGTGTGAGCGTACACGTGTGTGCGTGTGTGTGTGTGTGTATGAATATCGATTAAGCTCGAGCAACGGCTTCATGTGGTCTGTGTGGGCCCGTGTCCCTTTTAGTCCTCTCCGTTTCCCCTTACCCCCCGTCGTCCGAATTACACACATACGCATACGCACGCACACACACACACACACACAACACA
The DNA here is from genome assembly GCA_027580255.1 of Therioaphis trifolii. Taxonomy (NCBI): domain Eukaryota; kingdom Metazoa; phylum Arthropoda; class Insecta; order Hemiptera; family Aphididae; genus Therioaphis; species Therioaphis trifolii. The sequence goes on from CM050404.1 coordinate 24,200,159, forward strand.
CACTACCCCTTTAATTAATTACTCGGCAAAGGCTCGGGGAACCAAAGACAACGGGAGGGACCGCGCGCGGGCGGTGTGGCCGACGACGTTTCTCGGACAGCAGCTAAGAAAACCGACGACGACGACGACGACGATGATAATAGTGATAAAGTTCGGTCCAAACGTATAGCTGGGGTTAGATAACCTTAGTGCAGTCATTAGTGTGACAATGGCCGAGTTAATTGTCACTGGCAGATCGTTTGAAATGCGTATGGGGGCTGTGCATATTATAGTATTACGTATATACATGTACGTTATATCGTTGGCCGTGGGGAGTTGACGAATTCTGCACAGATGTATATTTCCCTAACGGTTGACGAAGTGTTATTACTATTACTATTATTATTATTATTATTATTACGTTTTTTTTCTTTCTTTTTTTTTTTTTTTTTTTATTTACAAGTGTTTACGCCTCTCACGCGTAAGACGTTCGTGCGCAAGTTGATTACGATATAAAGGCATATCTTGTTACACGGCAGGCACTCAGTTTTCACGAACAGTTAATGAGTTTCTTTTTTTTTTTTTTTTTTAATGAAAAGTTGCTGCGTTACGTTTTTCACTTTTATATTGCACAGTAAAACGATAGCCGAGGCCTAAGCATCCACCTCCGTCTACGTTTCCGAAATAAATAAAAGCTCTTTTTGAATATTAGTTACTATTGAAAACAAAACCAGCTGGCTTGTACACGGCATTATGTCATACAAAACTGATCGTATCTAAATGAATCATCTAAACGAAATAAATGTGACGAAGTGTACACGGGCTCATTACAACGTTTTATGTAACCATGCTAATTATGTGTTTGAAATAATAAATAATCATTATAATAAATAAATTCTTTAAATTATTACTACTCGATGGTCATAAAAAACAATATAGTTTATTATAACACAAATACTTAATACGTATAAAAAGTAACTATGAACTTTTATTAAAAATAATCGCTCTCGTGTTATACGCGTGGTTTACTATGGATTTACACTTAAACGGAGACAAAAAGTTGATTAATCGGTTGGGATTAGCGATAAATTTCATTTGACGTCGCGATTGCCGGTAGGTATAATCCAATAATGACCTGTAACTAAATGTTAATGTTCGGTGAATTTTTCAAACGTACAGGAAGCATGCTCCGTTTTCAGACTTTCTCCGGAGGCTATAATGTTCAACAAATGATATTTACCATATTCTTTTTACTATAATAATCACTAGCCCATAGACGATTGTTTCTTTTTTACTTAGCAGACTTTCTTTTTAAAACCTCATAATACACGTCCATATCAAATACGAAAACTACTGTTTGTCTTACTTATTATCCGTACAAAATATTTCGGTATATTATACTCGAGACTTTTATCCTCACGCATTCGCTTTATTCCTCACAACGAAATACGAGCATGATACGTATCAAGCGATTAAAAAAAAATATAAATATATACATCGGTTTTTTTTTTTTGTATTTATATAGAATCTACTACCGTTTCAAAGGTAAATAAAATATTTCATTATTTATTCTTTCACCATAAATATCAATTCGCATTTAAATATTGTTCAATATGGTTGTGATTAAACCCCGTTGACGTCGTTGAAAAATCGCATTGCCTCGTTTAGTAAAATTGACGTAGACAGCACTCTATAGTTATAATAATTATAATTCGCTTTGCTATCGATTATGATGCTTTGAAATGATTGACTCCTCGTGAAAAACGTTTTTTTTTTTGTTTTTGCTTTGAACATAATATATTTGTCGATACAAAATGTCGACAGACGAATGTCGTCGTCTCGTCATCTCACATGGGCTTATAACATATTTATACGGTTTGAAACGAATGGCCTATGGGTATAACTGTACGGTAGCCGCGCGGTGTCGCTCGCACGTTGTGAACCGCCGCCGAGATGAAAAGGAATTAAAACTTGAACGTTCGCCGTACTTTTGTAATAAACTTTTTAAGCTCGGTAGCCCCCGTTGATTTCTGTACATGGCGAACGCTGAAAAACGAATGTGTTATTCAACTATGTAACACGTTTTGTCTATATGAAAGTCGATTGAAAAACATTAACAACGAATTCGATGCGGAAATAAATGAGTAAATAGCAATACGATTATTTTAATTGGAATATTTCGAGCAAACACATAATGTTCTATTGATAAATACGGCGATGGAAAAAAATATATCACTCTCCGATGTTGACAAATCACTGTATTTACTGTACAAACGATACGTGTAAAAAATCAAATTGAATCTAATTAGTAATTACAGTGCAAAGTCGCGGAGAAATTTTAAACAAACGTATTTAAATTCTGATGTAATCACACGAGTAATGTGTACATATTAGATTAAAAAAAAAAAAAAAAGAAAAAATTAATTTTAGTGCGCTAAGCCTCGGAACCCAGACGAAGAACCATCAACAAGTATCGCACACAATATTTTAGACTACGTGGTATAAAGTACAAAGTACTATTATATATGACACATAATTGAGCGTTGAGTTTCCTAGCCAAATGATTCGCCTACTGGATATTTGATTCGCATTTTACCTCCCACGTCAAGTTATTATTTTTAATATGTTTTCACTTATTTTATTATTATTATTATTATTATTTTCATTATTCCCATCTTTATTCGTGTCGACCTGTCATCGTTGAAAAATCGAATAAAACCACGACTACCGTGGTAAAAAAAAAAAAATAATAATAATAATAATAAAAAACAGAAAAAAAAGACACCGCCTCAGGAGACGGACATCTCATACGAAGTCAATTACCGAATTATCATGCTTCTGGTGTTTAAATGATTAATGTGTACTCTATGGTCGGCACGGTCGCGGTGGGTTGAAAAAAATGAAAAAGACGGGAAAACATTAAGTATCTTACCCACCGGATGCAAATTACCTCCAAGACGTCGTCATTAGACCACGATTTTTTCCGTGCGATAGGATATATCATAAAGACGCCTTTTTTTTGTTGTGTGTATGTGTGTGTGTGTGTATGTGTTGTTGTTGTATTTTTCCTCACTACGTTTGTTTCTATGTGTGTATGTGTGCGTGTGTGTGCGTGTGTGCGCGCGTGTGTGTGTGTGTGTGCCGTCATTAGTCTTCGATTTACCTAACCGTGACAATGTTTCCAGGGTCGAAAAGAGACCTGACGTGAACACCGTGTACGTTTTCAACGAGTATGTTAAGAGCGCGAGCGGCACACACAGGCGAGGCGGCGGCGGCGTGCTGTATGCATTTACAGCAGTTTATAATACACAGGCTTGTATACCGTACACACGACACGCACGCCGCGTACGCACACATCACCGACGGCCGAAGTACACGACTTTTGTTTGCCAAACAGTGTGTATACGTTTTTTTTTTTCCGTTCCAGTTAAAATTACGCGCTGTTAACTTGATACCCTGAACCTTAAAGCGTACAGGCTTCTGCGGTGTGTGTAGACGTGATAATAATTAATATACCATAATACAACTGTTATTGTTTATTTCGTTGGCTATTTCGTAAATATCATTATCATCGATGCACGTTACGAGCGACTGTAAGAGCGTAACTCGCAAGCAGTGTTGGGAATAGATAACTAATAATTTATCTAGTTAAAGATAAAGATGATTATAAACATTTTTATCTAGATACAGATAAAGATAATTATAATAAATTTTATCTGGATAAAGATGAAAATTAGTACATTTTTATCTAGATAAATTTGAGATAATTTCATGTTTAATTTTGAAAATATTCAGGATCTACATCCTACAGGTATAAGGTAAAAAAAAAATAAAAATAAATAATTTAAAACATTTAAAAATACATGTAATTTTTTAAATAAACTTCATAAAAGATGACAAATCATTCTCTGACTTAAAATTAAAATAATAATACATTTCTCCATTTTTTAACAAATTTTTGCGTATGGCTACTTCACTTTCATGATAGTACATATTATAATCTCCTTTCCTGGGCCTCCGCACGAGTTTTTCTCAGTAATCTTTTCGATTAATTAAAAAAAAAAAAAAAAAAAATTAATAAAATAATATATTTTAAATTTCCTTTTTTTTCAGGCCTTTTGAATAAATTACCTATCTAGATAGGTGCTCATAGATAACTAAAATTTTATCTAGATAAAGATAAAGATAACTGAAAATAAATTTATCTAGATTAGATAAAAGATAAATAATTGTTATCTTGATAACTTATCTAGATAAATTTATCTAGATATTTCCCAACACTGCTCGCAAGTAGCGTTTTGGAATTTACTCGGGCCCTACGTCACGGATACCTACTTGATTTCAAAACGTTTTTTTAATTTTTCCCCCAGCCTAAAATATAAAAACGGATGGGTTTTTGTTTGTATTCGTTTGTATTTGCGTGTGTGTGCGTGTGTGTGTAGTATTATAAATTACGTAATAGTTGATGTGACGAGAAAAATGCAAATTTTAAACAATCGAGTCAGACGAAACTAACGATTTGTTGTTGATGTTTTGGAAAAATCCCAACGCCACCGGGTTATGGACGCTCGTAGCGTAGGGAAGCACGTCATAATAGCGCGCGTATAGAAAACGATTTCCCGACCGCGTTTCGTGTCGTCCCTTATTTTCCACGATAATTCGTTCACACGCGTTACGCAATCGTCGAACGCGAAATAAATAACATCGGGGTGTAATTTTGTTTCCACCGCTAAACTCCTGCGTGCGCGATTCGAATCAAATAATCATCGCAGTTTTTCGGTACGTCCGTATAGCAATTAAAAAGTTGTTTTCGGAGATTTACCGTTTCGAAATATTATCGCACACAGGTTCTATGTATTATTATGTGTTATGCGAACGGCGATTTGTTTGGAAAAAACATTTTACGGACCGTTACTCTTCTATATAGGTGTATGTGTTTACAACTTATGAGCGCTATGAGTCGCATTGTTGCAAAAAAAAAAAACAAAACGAAACAAATAAATAAAAAATAAAATAATAACAAAGATAATAAAATATAGATTTCGATCGCAACGGACGTACTGGCGTAATGGAGTATTTTTTCCGTACGTACGTGCACGTGTAGATCGACGTGTAAAATCGTACTTATCGATTACCAGTACGGCGGATGACGGATATCAATGATCGCACTCTGTATACGCGGAATCGTAATGCTATTATCGTTCTTCCGACGTACGGTAAACGCAGAGAGAAACGCTAACGGAACGGTTGATCGTATTATTGTAATAGTTTTTCTCGCAGTCACATTATCGTGTGGATTACACACGGGCGAATTACACGTTAAAGCTGTGATTTTCGAATCTTTAAAAAAAAAAAAAAAAAAACAACCAAACAAACAAATTATTGAACAAATGAATTTTTCGCTAAAATTACTCGGACATTGTAATACTTAGAATGTATTTTTTTTTCGGTAAAAAAAAGACCTTCTATTCACTATGTATCGTCTGTGACATTTATCGGTCGGTCAGCGGCTTATGCGTATATTATATTGTATTATCGTATACATATATATATTATAAATGTGCTGCAATAGACGTAGGTGATGTGAACACCATAAATTAGAAACGAAAAGCTAATTCTCGAAGTGATTTGTCATCACTTTTGTCTACGTAGGTATGTAATTTTATATAATCAAAAAAAAAAAAAAAATCAGTTTTTTCTTTTTTCATCCTTCGCATGGAATTACCTATTACCTGTATTACACATAAACAGGATTATATGTGCCGGCGTGACAAGAAAAAAAAACATATAAACAGTGACGTCTACTAGTCAAAACATTAACGTCTCTCTTCTTTTTTTTTTTTTCATAACCTCTGCCTACCTCGTGTTCCGTGTCGTATATAATACTGTTGTTGCTTCTCTGCCATCAGGTAATGACCACCGCCGCCGCCGCCGCCGCCCTCATCACGTTTTCATATTAAGTGCAATGAGACGTCATGACCGAATGGCAAAAATCACATAGGCCCGCAGCCGCCGCCGCCGTCGCAACCTCGACCTATAACTGATATTTATGAGATACGAAACTCCGCCGGCTGAAAATATAAATCGAGATATTAACTGTGAATAGAGAAACAGGATCTGCAAAATTCGTTCACGAGACTTTTTCGCACCGTTTACGTACACCATTATAGTGTCTCGAATCGTGCGACACATACGATAACATTTCGTGTTTGGTTTTTTCGAGTTTTTTGTGTTTTTTGTTATTAATACAAAACGCAATGAGGTTAAGACGTTATATCAAAAACATTTTAGAATGTGAAACAATAACTCTCGTATTAACGATTGGCCGTCACAACCGTTTGAAATTTCGATCGTGGGTTGATGAGAATCATTTCATTTTATTTAATTGGATAAAAATTGGTTTTGTTTATTTTTCGTATTTTTATTCAGTGAAGAGAAACTCAATTGCCACACTGCACGATCAGAGCATTTAAACAATAAATAACCATTAAGGAGTTATATGTCACACCGGCTCGCGTGAAGGTTTTGTACCATCAATAGTTATGTTGAAGAATTGAAAAATAAATTCTATGATATTGATCACCAGATAAAGACGTTTGCCCGTATGGGCTGAAACCAGTCAACATTATATCCATCTATTGAACATAAACTATTAATTTATCAGTATATTATGTCAGTAATTAATATTATTCAATTGACCTTAGTGTGTTTCCGTTTAAAGTTGGACCCGAGCAATTTTTTTTTTTTTTAAGAAAAAAGTTTCTTTTCTAAAACATAATCTCATGTAAATTATATTACGCGGAAACTGAAAAATTGTACTGTTATTTTTGTTTTATTACTATTTAAACTTTTAGGGTTTCTGACGTACTTGAAAAAACGTCAGAGCGTAATTTATTTATTTTCGGAAATTTCGTACGATTGACTTCGCAATAATCGAGTCTGCGTAGATTTCGTAAGCGGGCGTGATTAGGGCCTATCATAACGTGTCCCAACGAGGTTCGTTATACGGTCGGATAATGTGATGATGTTTTATTTACGTGTTAAAATGTTGAAGTTTAGAGTTCGCATAAGTTTCGAGTCGGCGGTGTATCGTCGAAGTGGATGAAAACCGGTGAACACGATATGAAACAATTTGGTAAATCTTTGTACATTTATTATTCAATAGTATAGGACAGAATATACATATAGATATATATATATATATATATATATATATACTCTATTAGAGCCTAGATTTTTTTTTCGTTTTCCCTGCAACTCGTTAAAACTTTTTCAATGAATGTTACGTCATCCAAAGCGGTTATTACGTTTTGAACACCGTTGTCGACTCAACGTGGACGAGACATCATTATTACCGTTGAGTCCGAAATTAATTGTAAAGTATAAATCGAGCGAAATACCGGCACCTAGAGCGAATAATAATAATGATAATAATAATAATAATAATGGACGAGAGAAAATATATTGTATTGGCCGTAAAACACCGCAGTCTGCCAGAAACGTTATAGTCACTTCACTACGAATTGCAATATGACGCCGTCTACGGATGGGGTTTTTAAAACGCACCTTTACCACTTGATTTATTAGGAAAAAAACTTCCGCAGAGCCCGCGGGCATATGAGTCTTAGCCGGAATCGCGTGTTTATTAACCCCTTGTTTGTCTTTGGCTCGTCTCTTACGATTATGCCGCGCGTCGATATTAAAACCACCCGTGTCCCAACGCCGTCGTGAATCGTGACGTTTGCCGGTGCAGTCGTCCGGGTTTCACATCCCTTCCGAAATCGAACGGAATAAAATGTCGGGGTCTTTATTTTTTTTTATTTTCATCTGGCAAAAGAGAGACAGCGAGCGATAGAGAGAGAGAGAGAGATAGAGAGAGAGATAGAAAAAATAAAACGATCGGCACCGATTTGATGCAGCTATTGTAGGTTGAACGGTGGTGGCGGCGTCGTTGTCGGTGGCGGCGATTGCGGACTTTGTGGTGTAGGGGAAACGAATCCATCCCCTCGCGAAAATGTGAATGACCACTTAACAGGCTATTGGGGTCGCGGGACCCTGTTGGCACAAAACGCATCCTTTTTTCTTCTTTTTTGCCCTTTTTTATCCGGGTTAGTGGGCCGACAAGGTCCATTCAAGAAAACATTTCCCTCCGGTCTCTACCCTTCACCTATTTATTATTATTATTATCACTTTAAGTCCTTCGTTTTTATTTATTATTTTTTTCTTCACATAATATTTTCTATTTATCTAGGCGTATATTAGTATCGCACTGACGCCATCACACAAGTGTGCGCGTAATTGGTTCGCCCGCGGGCGAAACGTAATGGATCAATTACGGAAATGCGTCCGATGTAAATGCGAATGTTTGGCAAACTGCTGATGGGCCGAGTTTGGCCGATAAATATCCAGAAGTTCCGAATAGGGATGAACCGGGTGGGCCGCATATGCAAACCTATTGGAATGCATAGGGTACACGTAATCTACCAAAGCGATTAAGTTGAAGGCGAGACGTTTAAGTAATTACATCCAATCAATTTCGGGTATTAAAATAATGTTACGTGTTTACCTGGGTGGTGCGCGTACACAACGCATACACACGGTTTTAATTTGAATTTTTTTCCCCCGTCATTAACAGATACGATCCGATAAAAATAATATTTTATTTGTCAAAAGTATTAATTAAATAATCGTTTATACAGTTATACATGACTAGGTTGGATGAAAAATTACTCGAGGGCACGAAGTGTATGACGTATAGGCATTATATGTTTATTATTACTTTGAAAAAAAAAAAATTATACGACAACACGTTTCTAAAATATGTCACGTCGATTTCGAAGCTTAAATTTCAGTGTTCGATAACAAGTAATTCTTAATACGACATAAAATATGTAATATTTTTGTTTACAAGACAATATATAAAGTTTATTTCACACGAGGAAAACTTAAATATCCATTATCAATTATTTTAATAAAGTAAAACACTCGTGTGATTTATATCATAACATTATAAGCTCTACATTATGTACTGTAAAATATGTCGTAATATATATATATATTTCAAACAAAATATGATGAGTTGAATTCAACTTCAACTGTCAATTTAAAAGTTATTTTACTAGCCATCTGTAAATAAATCTTAAAATATATATTGCCTTTTTTTAAAAACTGTTATTTATTTTATTTTTTTTTCTACTGTATTATATAATTTAGCGCATGATTAAACTTCATAATTTATGTTTATATATTAGTTGTATTAGTTTATTGATCAGTTTGAATTTTTTTAAACGAAAATCAAATATTTAATTTCACTCAATATTTAATACATTATGTATAACCATTAATCTGTGCCCCTGAATGATTTATTTTTTAACAGCATACATGCTTATGATTACATATTCGTTCTTTTTTGTCATAGTTGAATAATATTTCATAATTATCATATGTATATATACACACAAGTATACTTTTAATGTAAAAATATAACAGTAACATTGATTTGCGATTATGTTTAAAAGCCGACTTGGAAAATACTTTGACGATTCTGTTCAATCGTTTCTCTTTACGTCGGCCAATACGGATTCGTTACATAATGGGTGTATTATCATACATGACTTTAGAACGAATTCGAGTTTCAGCGACGCCGATGTTATACGCGAGGCGTATTATGTGCGAACGGTATGGAAATTGCATTCGACTCTGTTTGTTATTATCATTATTATTATTATTATTATTATTATTATTATCGGTTGTTTTCATTATTTTTTCTTCCTATTGCGAATGTGCGTTATTATAAAATATGCCACCGCACTGCTGCAGAGAGGCAGAGCGCGACGACGAGGCTTTAACACACGAACTGCACAGTAGGTTTTTTTTTTTTTTAGGGCTAAATAAGAAAGGGGGTTCGGTAACAAATGAGAGGAATATAATAAGAAACGGCGGGGTGGAAAAAAAGGGGAAGAGAAAACCGAGTTCGGACCTGTGCGGAGAAGAGTGAGAGGTGCTGAGCGGGGGTGGTAGAAAGACAATGCACACACACACACATAAACACGCACACGAGTGCGCTGCGCGCACACACGCACGCTGCACACATAATATATACATATACACACCCTCGACGACTTATAATTTGCCCGACCGCGCTACCCTGCCGCTCGCCCCTCTAGTCATCATAACACTTCACCCCCGTTAGTTTTACTTTTACTTTTTTTTTTTTTTTAATGTAAAAAAAGATCAATATTATCATCTTTTTAAAGGCTACACGCACCCGGCCCGCACTGCACCCGGCCCGATTTTAAGAAATCGTTATAATCACGTTTCGCCGGAGCCCCGAGTGGTGGATTCAATGGGGAAGAGGGTTGCAGGCACAATGTGGTCGTGTACAGCTCTGTGGAGTATTGATATTTAACGTTATTAAGAACTAAAAATTTCCGAGAGTAAAAAGAACACTTCTTCGATTTCTCGGAATCGAAATTGTCGAATAATTATTATAAACGCACGTCGTTTTTATTTAACTACGTTACTGTAGAAAAAAAAAAAGACCGTGCAAAGATTTCGCTAGGCATCGCACGCGTGTGGTAACCCGAATTCGTGTTCGATCATATTATTATAGACCGTCCAGCCATCATTTACTAGGTGTACACAATCATTAAAAACAGGACTAACATCCAAGTGATATATTTGTATACCTACTGTATAAATAATATACGAATGAAAAAAAAAATTTAACAATAGTCTTGAGGTCAGTGCTCAATTGTTCGGAAGTAACAGTCCATTTCTGTTCGTACGAAATAAAATATTTCCATTCCGTCGTCATACAATTTTGGTTGTCCAACTGGGTGATTTATGTGCAAGACGACGACGAGATTATTAAAACGTGTGTTTTGAACTCTGTATTATTCAATAGACGCGTTCGATTATCATTTAACAACATAACTATATATCCAGATGTGCGACACGCATTTAATAACTGATATGATAACAATTAAATTTAAATTCATAATATAAAAATAAAACAATTAAAAATAACGGTTAGGTTTTCTCAATCTGAATCTCCGAAAAATCGATTTTGTTTTTACACGCACTCGACTAATACGATACCGATATGTATGTATTTTTTGTTTCAAGTAAGCTTACGAATTAAAACAAAACAAAAAAACAAGTGAGATTGAAACTTACACACATTATTTCGTCGTGAAACCTTAAAAATGAACGTTAAAAACTGAACTTGGCATATTTACGGCGATTTCGACGGTACTTTTACGAAACTCGTACCCTACGACGCGGTAATTTATTTAATTTTATGTGCACAACTATACTCTGATCAAGTCGAATATATTCTACTATAAACATTTCTCGACAGCGTTTTCGGAAAAAATAATCACGGCGAATCACTCAACATAGTTAGAATAATTTAAATAGTGTAATCGAAGTAGTCCGATTAATATTGGGAAACTGTAGTTGTACCTTCTAGTTATCCTGTTTGAAAATAAATAAATGCATTTCGTCCGCGTACGTACGTGACAACTGTGATTCATTAGCATACATGAGCTGTAACTGCTTAGGCTAGCGCACGGATCGACAGGACATTTTTTTTAGAGGCTTTGGGAAATTGACGTATTTTGCACACAGTAAATATATTATATATTGCATATCAGTTTAGTGGATAAGGCTCGTGGTGTTTCCATATTGCGACACAGAACCAATTAAAATCCGGTGAAAGTTGATCAAGCCAGAGCTAATTAGTAGAGTTCGTGAAAAAGTAATCAACACCTAAGACGAATTTTAAATTAATCATTGGAATGTATTTTGAAAAATAAAAAAAAAATAAAAATTAGAGGTAGTTCCGAAGTATGGGGAGGGCATTAATTATTTCAGACTCGACCAGAAGGTGTAGTCCGCGCATGCTTATGAGAAAATAATGTATATATGTATGTATAACGGTTGCATTAAACAAATTAGACGCCTTCTTTATCGAGTCCATTATTGTGTAAAATGTAATCGAGAGAAAAAATTAAATCATAATAAGCTATACGCGTACACTGTACCGGCCGTGTTTAAATATACATTAACCGGGAGGAGAAAAAAACTTAAAAAGTTACTTTTCGCTCGTTTCGGACCGCGCTCTCGCGAAAACCCGTAAAATCGAACGGATTAAAAACAACGGCGCGAGCGTACGAATAACAATGGAAAAAAGGTCGGAGACGTGTACCTGTTATGCAGGCCCGGCTCAAGTAATTTTACACAACTTGACAAACTTTTAGTTTTGCCGTCCCTTAAACATGTAAATACTATATCAAATAGTTTTTCACATAAACATTACTAAAATATAGCTAATTCTGAGTTCATTATATGTATTTGTATTAAGTTAACAATTGATTAGGTTGATATATTTATCGACGAGTAAATCCCTACTAATTGTATTAAAAAAAAAAAAAAAAAAAACAATTTAAAAATAGTTGTGTTATAATATAAAAGTTAATAAAAACGAAATATAAATGTTAACATTGTATTAGAACTTGACTTTTCTCGCTTTTGCGTTAGCGAAATCAAATACAACTTTTTCCATGTCCATATTATAGGCTCATTCTTTTTCAATTGAAATCTTTGCAAAGCCCACTAAACAATCTTGTCACTTGTCCGATCATATTGACCAAATTTTATATATTTTTATATTGATTTTTATTTTTCACTGCACACGAAGGAATCTTTTAAAAAATTACCTAATGTACAAAAATGTTAAATGCCGCCCCTGAAAAATGCCGTCCTGGGCGTGGGCCTATATCGCCTACCCCTCGAGCCGGGCCCGCTGTCATGCGTGTACAGCTGTTATGCGTGCGCGCTACTATCTCGGCCGTCCGTATCGATATAATATTATCATAACAATGATGTATAGTTGACGAAATCGTTTAGTCCGCAATAAATATACGTACGTACCTACAATACGTCATACGCGGTCGGCGTTATCACGATCGTGCCACCGTCTGAGATGTTATCGCCGTTCGTGCGCCGTTTCATTTCGGACGCATGTACTCGTATAATACGTAATAATAACACGGTAGAATATTATACGATTACCGATCGCGCAGGCACCGCCGACTATAACCGTGCGAATCGATCGTGTAAACCGCCGCGCGGAGTAGCAAAGTTAAATTATTAACGTTGCACCGCAGCTGTATGAATTAGATACGTAATTATTATCCGATATAATATGACTGGCGTATTTGCGCTACAATCGCGGCGCATCGAAAGGGTCTGACGCGACGCCACGTCATAAATAATACAAGTTATTAAATTCACGTGGTCGTTCGTTTGACCGCGCGTCGGGTGCACATTCGTACGGCCCGGGACGAAGAGTCCACACGGCCGTCCGTCCGTCCTACCGATTGGCGATTCTGTGCGTGAAACAAAAGACGCGCCAGTGGCATGTCCAGCATTATTTTTATGGATGGGCCACTGTATTTAAGTTCAAATATTGATTTTACCCCCTATTCATCCGATTTTTTAAACTAATTATATTTTATATTTTAATTTTGAATGGCTAATTTTTATATTTTTATAAAAAAGGATAGCTTACCTTTTAATAGAACATAATAAATATGATATCGTCGTTGCCCCTTCATGCCACCTCAATACTACACATGAATACGACTAAAAATAACATTACTTTTGCAGCATATAATATTAGAATCATACCGCTATAAATTTTGATTGAAATACCTAATCGAAAATTTATTTCCTTTTTCGTAACAATTCATAAATCATATTTTCATTGAGCACCGGTCTTACACGGGTCCAGCGCTGTAAGATGTGGGTGGGCACATGCCTACCGGGCCCACCCCTAAACACGCCACTGAGACGCGTCGCTGTCGCGGTGGTTTTTTCCAGTGCCGAAACTAGATATTTTGAGCCCTAGGACAAAAGATTATTAGGAGTCACTATCTAGCATCACTCTACCAGGGTTTAAATTATTGAACAAATTTATTGTAGTCAGTTTGATAGAATTCAACAAACAAACATAATATTTATTAAAAAGTATTTCATACATGTAAAACATACATTTTAGTAAAGAAAAACACTTTTTTTAATATCCATCATATTAATTTATTATAAATAAAAACACATGAAAGAATAAGTTCATTATAATAGAATCAAGTTATACATTTTATAAAAATAGTACGCTGTTAATATTTTAAACAAATTTAACGATTTAATCAAACGATAATAATGAATCAATGCCGGACTATAATTATTTTCAGTCATCAATATTTTGATAATTACTGTAACAGTGTAGTAGTACAAACATTTATAAAATTAATTTTATCTTACACGGTATACACAGTTGTCACAAAATATTCTCACAATACAGTAGGTATTGCTGGGTGTATAAAAATTAAAAATTGTAAAAATTATAAATAGGGGCCACAAAATAGGAATGGAGGCCGTTCCCCGGTGCATCGCCCCGGCTGCCCGGATGGATTTTGCGGCACTGGTTTTTTCGTACCGTCGACGTCCTCAGGTCGGGTCTAAGGATTTTCGTTGTGTCGGCGGCGCAAGTCGTCGTTTTCTCGCGGTCGAAAATCCGAAATCACGTGCACACGCCGCAGATGGGTACGTGCGTTGTCTTCTCTCCGTCGTCGTACGGCACAACAAATGTATTATTATATAATACGACGCGTTTACATGGCGGCGGCGGTACGCTTACGTCATTTCGTGGTCTACGTCGTCGACGAAATGACATTCGGTCAATTCGTTAATGATATGTGTGTGTGTGTTCGGCCGACGTTACACGTCTCTTTGTAAACACCGTACGCGTTTCGTACACGTGAATAGGTCTGAAAATACGTGTGTTTAACTTCAAAGTGTCAAACCGGATGACGGTTATTCGTTTTGTTTTTGGATCGTTATTACACTATCGCCGTCTATTAACGACACGAACAAAACGTTCCAATTGAACACACACACACACACACACATGCGCGCGCGCGTCATATCATAATACAATTATTTTCCGTGTTACATATCTGTCGGTACGCACGTCCACGAGTCCACGAGGATGAACACAATACCAGTAGACACCTATGTGCTATGCCAATCGCCATGCGCGAGTGGGTTGAATACCCATATAAAACGTATATAATATATTATATACGTCTATATCACGTGTTTGATTTGTTATATTCGTCGAATTCAGTGTGTGAAATCGAAATTTCGCGATTGAAAAAATAATAATAAGTCGTATGGCACTACATAATATACACGCGTATTATACATTAATATTCATAAATAATAATTATTTTACACTATCAGTGTATTAATAATTGCACACGATATCTATATCGGATTACGATTAAACGTTATGTTACGAGGCGTAACGAGAGCACGGTAGTGTGAATCGTTTAAAAAATTAATCGCTCGTGATACGCGATATGACGAGTATGTCATGTTTTGAAGTAAGTACACTTCTTATCCGTAGGCATAGGACATTTGTCGATCGTACGACGGTAAAATATTAATTTTTTCCAAACGCGAAAAAACAATCTGGTTTTTAAACTCAACATATATCTATAGGTACACAACTACTACTGGGGTGTCACCAAACAAAAAACCGTATAAAATATTCGTCTCTACACACGCGCACAGATCGCATCTATAAAATCATTAATACGCGTCGAATATGCGAATGAATCGGATGTCATATACTATATATTATGATATTCGTACGCATGCATGCCTTCGCGCGCGCACTCACACACACACACACACACACACACACACACACACACACACACACACACACACGTGGATATCACATACACATTAAAAAATTTTGACGGTATCACAACGAAGACGTTGAGGGGTCACGTCTAATGATCAACGACATCCGTCGAATCTAAATGTATGGTACACTCGGAGTCAAGCGGTCGTTTTCGATTAAAAACCAATAACGAGTTTGACTGTCATCTCTCGTCCGTGTCGGGGAAAAGTCTAGTTAAATAGCTTTGCGTTTTGTTTCCTTGCCCTACGCGCAGAATTTAGACAGGCGCGTCTTCCTGTTGTGGCGACGGCGGCTTGTCCGTAAAAAGACGCGAGAGGCGGCAGTGGTCCGCGCTTCAACAAAGCCTCTAGAGCCGGGGTCTTCAACCTTTTTACGGAGAGGGCCACACATTATTTTCTACAAATCTCGCGGGCCGCATCAGTAGTAAAAACATATTGTGTTTTAGGCTAAAGTTCAGTTTTACTATCATAATTTCCATGATTAAATATTATTTAAATTACAAACTATTATTAATATCATTAAAACAGCCAACATTTATAACATGTATATTACAATGAGACAATTTAATTTGTTTTTTCGCGCTTTTCCGAAATTTTTTTCAATATCACGATGGCTCACGGCCGTTTTAATTTTATCGAAATAGAAAAAATGCATGCCATATTTCAAATGTGATTGCGGGCCGCAAATAATGACAAAACGGGCCACATGCGGCCCGTGGGCCGTGGGTTGAAGACCCCTGGTCTAGAGTTCTAGTGCCGTTTGCCAATACGTCGTTTTCATCGGCCCATATGAATTTCGTGCCTTAATAAATTTAAAAAAAATAGTGAAACATTACAAAATAAATTTATTTTTTGATCGTCTTAAAACGAGGTGACACGATACGAATCTAACTTATCACACCCGAGAATTGGTTTTTCAAAGCAAAGCGAAGAATAGGTGTTTTTGATTTGTGGAGCGTAGCCGAGTGCCAAACACACACGGTCATCTCTTTATTTCGGAAATATTATTTTGCCTTGAACCAGTTAAACTTACAATATTCTCGAGGTTTTTCATAACTAATTGAGGAATATATATTCGATTCCGGATTTAAAAAAAAAATAAATAAATAAGAAAACGGGTATCAATGACGGTGAAGTTATTTACGAAGAAGGATATTCTAGGGTTCGACCCCTCCCCCAAAACCAAAAAAAACCATTCATTATTTAATTTATTTTGAATTTAATAGATAACTAATTTTTTTCGCAACACGCTTTGTTAACAAATAGGATTTACTGACACAACAAATACATTGCAACAGGAATCAAACTGATATCAACCAAGGATATAGTGAATCAACAGTACTATCAGACTGTGGGTATTTTTTCCGCAGTCGCGAATCAACATCAAGCGTACTTGTTGTTGGTTCTGAAATAAAATCACGGTTTTACATTGAGAATTTCCAAACGTTCTACTCTATCTCGTCCGGACTTGAAAATATCGAAAACATGGTGAAATTGGGGGGGGGGTAGACTCCGCGGACGCTGTCATGCCGGCCACACGTGACCGCGGGACGACGACGGTCGGTGCTCGACGTCCGTCGAGGCGTGCGCGAGTGGCGAGTCGTGCCCGGTGCAGTGACGCGACGTGAACCGGCGTCGTACGGGTGGGCCCGTGGTTTTGTCGACACGAAGCCGGCCGATCGGAACGTACGGACCAAAAAAAAAAACTCGTATTCGTATACACGTAAAGTCGAGTTAAAGTCCATGGTGTCGGTGGCGAGTGCGGGCCACTAGCGGAAATCTGGTCGGATTTTTAGGGACGGGCGTCGGTCGAATTCGCTATGTGTATTTTTATCGCCGTTATAATATCGTCGACGAAAATGTCTTCTCACCACCCTCGATAACACACACACACACACACACACACACACACACACACACACACACACACACACACACACACACACACACACACACACACACACACACACACACACACACACACACACACACATTCACACATGCACGCGCGCGTCATATCATAATACAATTATTTTCCGTGTTACATATCTGTCGGTACGCACGTCCACAAGTCCACAAGGATGAACACAATACGAGTAGGTACCTCTATGTGCTGTGCCAATTGCCACGCGCGAGTGGGTTGAACCACGTATATATACGTCTATAATACGTGTTTGATTTGTTTATAAATTTTTATATTTGACTTTATTATAATATGTGTATCACACCTACTCGTCGTCAAATATTAACAAATATTGTGTTCGTAACGCGTCACACATTAATACCACATAACGATTTATCATACCTACATCGTTAGTGATAAAAACTGTGTAACATGGGCGTAGAGAAAAAACACATTAAATTATCATGCACGATAATTGGCGAAAAAAAAAACTTAACAAATCGATATGATTCACACAAACTGTGGATTAAATCGGAGATCGAATGTACCTTTTCGACTTTGAATCGTCACCATTGAATTTCCACAATGAAAATATTAAAATAATGGCAACTGAACATCAGCGATTTCGTAAAATCAAAAGGATTAAAACTCAAAGTCCTTTTGTGACGAAATAAATTATTTCGGTCAATCGTAATAAACGGGTGTTTACTTCTGTGAACACTACAAATATCATAGAACGAAAAAAACGAAACGAATACGAATGAAAACTTATTGTTGAAATGCGATAAAAAATAGTAAATAACACGTCATTCGTTTATTAAAAATGATTTGTAAAAGATAACCCCTAATCTTTTCTACAGCACTCTTATGATCTCTATCGTTTGTTTCCCAGTGCGGCGAACCTATTATTTCCAGAGGTGTATGTAGGCGATTTCTTCTCCAGTTTTATTCTCGAGATTTCTGTACTATCTAACGCCGATAAGCCCAGTGACCGAGATGACCGATGAGTATTACTCGTCGCACGATCTAAAAAACATACGACGCAGACTAAAAAAGTGCCCGAGGAAATATGACCGTCGTCGTCTAGAGGAAATGTGTGTGTGTGTGTTTTTTTTTTTTTTTTTTTAATAAACGGCACGTTATGCAAGTACTTCATTGTAATAAATTAATAATGGTTTTTGATTCGTTTTTTTTACTTTACAATTGAACTTTGATAACCAGCCGTTTTGTTTCTCTTCAGTAATTATGAACCATAGTTATTATTCAACTCATTTTTGAGGGGGCTTGTCAAACTCCTAGGGGGGCTAGGTTCCCGTAAGCCCCCTCGATCTCCGCACAAGGGCAGGGACGAAATTAATGAGTACGTGTGCGTGTGTGAGTGCGAATAACATAATATCGCACGCGTATATTATCGAAGCGCGCGTGCTGGCGTGTGGCGGCGGCGGCGGCGGGTCAGCCAACCCTTCAAGACGTTTCTCGCACGGGGATCCGGCGCGCGGAGTCGGCCGCCGCCGCGATGGCGTTAGTGGCGTACGTGAGGAGGTTGAGGACGCGGCGGCGTGACGTATGGAGGGCGACGAGGTGTGGGTGGACGAAGTGGTCGGCGGCGGCAGAGCGGGAACACGAGCAGGAACACGACGAGGTGGTGGTGGTGGTGGTGGTGGCGGCGGTGGAGGCGGAGGAGGGCGGTCGCATGCAAATATACACGCACACACACACGAGCGCGCGGGCGCACATACACACGTCCGACACACGCACACGCACACAACTAGTTATGTTAAAACCATCACATGCCGCTGCCCTCGGCACACGCTAACGTGCGTCTTCCGCGGACGGAGGTGTTTTACTGTTCGTTTTACTCGTCGCGCGCGTTCTGTCTCTTTTTTTTTTTTATATACTTCTCTTCTTCGTTTATTATTATTATTATTATTATTTTTTTTTTTTACTTATCGTTATCGTCGTTATCACACGCGTATAAACATACATAATATATATATGTACAAAAATATTTATTTTTTTCTATTATTATTATTCACTCGCCACGTCCAAAAACAATAACATCGTCGCGATCGACCGCGCTCCGAAATACTACGACTAGTCGCCGAGCACACTGTATATACATACATATACATATATTTTATATATACAAATAATTGTATTATTTAACGCGACCTATTTCATCGTACTACAACCGTGTGTGTGTGTGTGAGTGGTGAGCGTGTGCGTGTGAAAGTGTGGCCGTGTGGGTGATTCGCGCGTACTCACCACCACCACCACCACCAACGCCGGGCACCGGACGATGTCGTTACGCGGACGATGTTTATCGTCGGCGATCGAGTTAATCGTTTGAATGTTTTCGTTTTTCGTTTTTCGTTTTTCGTTTTCCGTTTTTCGACCTGACTCGCGGTCGTTTTGAAACTCGCGTCCGGTTCGTCTCGTCGTCTCTCGCCTGCGCCCACTCTACCGCCACCACGAGACGCCGCCTGATCGAAAATGATCGACCGCCGGCCGGATTTGGAAGTGATCGACGTTTCTCAGAACGGGGTAAGATTTCGTTGTTGTTACCGCTAGTTTTTTTGGAATGCCGACGCGATCCGTCGGTCGGTTGGCTTCCGCGGGGATCCGTTACACTTCAAACCGACTGTGGCGACGAGTGCTGCAGACGTCTCGCCGCCGCGATCAGGTGTTAAAGGTTTACAAACGAACACGCCGATTGTACCTAACGTTTCTAACTGTTTGTTTAACGATTCCATTCGTTCGCACCCGCGACGTTCCAATGATTATAAACATACGTTAAAAATAATTATATAATACGCTTAAGGGATTGAATATAATAATATTACCTAATTGAATAACACTATAACAAACCAAATTATCTTATTTACTCATAAACACGATAAACAAGTTGTGTTTGCTTAAATTGTTATTAAAAACTAATTATTAGACTATTTTCACTCGGCCGCATTTTATTTAAAAAAAAAAAAAAAAATAATAGCGATTACCTGTTATATTGTGTACGGCCTGTACACAATCATTTACTTTGGACATTTCATCGGATGTTTATGGATTTCAACTAACGTAAACAAATTATTCATCGACGAGATTGTGGTGAAGGCGCTTTGAGCGGAATGACGTTGCGTACGAGTAGTTTGAAAATATTATACTGTAGTTTCCCGCCAAAAAAGAGTATTCGCGGAAACCCTTAAAATTGGCATGTTCGCCGTAATCATAACGCAACGTCCTATTAGTTCCGTTTATTTTGTGAAAACTGTTTGAGTTGTTTTTTTTTAATTTATGCAATTTACTTAACGATAACATGTGTATCAAAAAAATGTTCGCAATAATCGGTTTATACTTGACGCCTTGATAAAATCAAGTGAACGAATGTAAACTCATAAATATAGATGAACCGAATCTATGTGTATACGATAAGTATAAATAGTTATTGTAATTTTAGTATGTTTGGAGGATACTTGAAGAATTAATGTAAAAATAAAAAATAAATAATACTATGTCGTTTACTTGAATTGTTTTTGTTAAAATCTGTTCACGCCATTTGGTATTGTGGAATATGAACCTCAATCTTTTTCAAATAAATTAAACATAAATAAAATACATGTAATTTTATCTCAAAATAATTACCATTAAAATAAATTAAAATGCGTTTTCAACTCCAATCATTTTAACAGATATTTTCTTAAAAAAAAAAAAATCTTTAAAAACTTTTATTACAAACTCATGTATAATTATTTCATACAATATGAAAATTAACTGAACAATCGTATTTGCGTTAGGAAAATATTTAGAAAATCAATATGCATAGTATATTAAATTTATAAATTGAAAAATTAAAATATAATTTGGTTTTTTCCGTAGTACAAAAAATTAGGCTAATATTTGTTTTTAAATATGTTAAAACTGTTTACCCCTGTTTTCATAAAAATTAATTAATACATTTTCGTTAGGCATGTACGAAATAAATGAAAAAACTCAAATATACATTTTTGTTTAAATAACGTTTTATTAAACGGTGGTACATATACTCTTCGGTTAAATTCATACGGAAATTATTAATATTATTTTAAGTTACGTATTGATCTCAAATTTGTTTGTAATGTATAATAAAAGATGGGTACACATATAATAACACATATTACACATGACGATAAATCATGTAAACATGACATTATTCTTGGAATATTGTAATTTAAAATGTCAAAACTCGTAAGCAACAATAAAACATGTTAAATTTATTTTGCGTATGATCAAAATTAATAGAAACATAGGTATATACCAAATTTTGAGTAAATTTAACTAAGGCCCGCATTGTCCTAAAACCAGTTTTTACACGTAACGACAATGTTAGGTGAGTCATTTAATGAATCACTTATTTAGGTATTTATACAAAATCATTTTTTCTGAAAAATAAATATCAGTTTTTCAATTAGTACATCATGTTGACGAGAATCCAATAAAAATATTACAACACGAGTACTCGAGTTTAAATGTTTACATTTCCATGGTTGTAAAAGATTCATAAAATACGAGGTAAAATGTTGAAAATATTTGCAAATAATGAATGGATAAAATTTAAAAATGATAATAATTGAGTTTATTCAAAAGTGACGGAATTGTTACTACAAATTCATTGAGAAAAAATATCGATTATAACGTAATCTACTAGACTGCGGTGCTCCTCGATGTTTTTGCACTACGACCCGAATTTCCCCCTGTAAGTGTATCGCCACTCGCACGGTTTTACAGGTCAAGAGAGTAGTTCTCGAATGACAAAAATATTAATATATTATGAAATACATAAATACACCATGGATATGATTTTATTTATGTTGAGTAAACGGTAAAAAAAATATGAACTGCTCGCGATCCACCGAAAGTTTGTTCATGACCCACAGTTTTAGAAACGTTGTCGTAACTACAGCGCGTGAAATCAAATTTAAACCATTACTGTGATATGTCGAATATGTTTAACGCTATTTCAAAAAACGTTCGGTGGTTAAAACGACGTCGGTCCGACGTAATATCGGGCGCCTATCACACGAAACGATTAATTTTTCATCCGAAATTTCGCCTTAAAATCGGCATTAGTGTCCTTTCGGTTCTTCTATTAGTATACCGATCGAATCATTCGAAACGAAAACGCGTGATCGCTTCGTAGGATCCGCGGGATCGATCGAGATCCTCGACGTTTTGACGAACGTAAATATAACGTTTGTCGTTGAAATCTCTCGCAAGACCCATGTGGCGTCTCACAGAGATCGTGGGATTTCATCGTGACGGTTTCCCGTGATGCCGTCGTTCTCCGTGGTTTTTTCCTTTCTTTTTTTTCTCTTCGTTTTTTACCGTTCTCCGGCACGTACGTGTGATATTCGTCTCCGACCGTACACGACGTATGGTAAACCTAATCGCGTCGCGGCGTTATCTCACCGGATGTAAACCCGATGGCCGGGCGCGATATCCACTGCAGCTCGGCTGCTGCCGCGGTCTTATCGCCAGCCACGACGTAATAGCGTGTGCCCCGGTGACAGGAAATTGACCGTGTGCGTCTATAATATTATATTAATGAACGCTTTTTTTTTTTTTTTTAATCACGGGTTAGACGCCGAGGGGGGTGTGTGGTGGCGGTGTCGAGTCGACAATCATAATATTATCGAATAGTGATTAGCGGCTGCGGCTGCGACGTCGGTGGCCGCGCGCAGATCAGCGGCCCGCAGGTGTCGTCGTCGACGGCGGCGGCGGCGGCGGCGGGTTGGCGCACGATCGAGTAGCGCGTCGTCGGAGGTAGAGGTAAGGGTCTTAGAAGAGGAAAAAAACCGGAGGGCGGCGCGAGGTGGGCGGCAAGATAGGGGGGGACGGGGTGGGAAAAGGGAAAAAGAAGGAGACGAAGAATCGAGGGGACGTGGCCGGGCGTGCGCGCCGCAGTCGAATGGGTGTTGCTCGGGAATAAAAGGGGAAAAAATTGGGCGGGGGGCTTACGGTACGGCGGACGTGCGCCAAAGGCGGCGGAGAAGAGATGCGGGGAAAAAAAAACAAAAAGTAAAGCAGAGAAAAGAGTAAAATAAAAACGAAATAAGTACGAGCAAAAGAGAAAACGAAAAAGAGCTTGCTCGTATTTTAATAGCTTTCATTAGCGCGACCAGATATACAAACGCCGCCGGGGCGTCCCCGCCGCCTCTAACCATACGCGCGTGCACACACACACACACACACAAATGTGCACCTACACACACATGCGACCACGCACACTAATACGTTCATACACACGCACACGATGCGAGCACACACACACACACACATACTTATTATACATATTTATTCTTTGAAACACTCATACACACACACACACACTCATACACACACACACACACACACTCATACACACACACACACACACACACACACTAACAGTAACTCACACAACTCACGCTTACGCGGGCACACGATATAATGTTGTATACACGTCGTGCACACTGGTGTGCCGAAATCGCGGCCGTCGGACGGTGGTGACCCGAAACGAAACTCGAATCAAAAACGAACGCGACGCGTGCCGATACGCACGCCGCGAGTAGTCATGTGTTCCGCCGCGGAGTGTGTCCGTACGCGGCCCGTCGTCGTCTCGGTCGTCCCTGTCGTCTTGGTCGTCGTCACGTGAGCATCGGTAACGAAATCAGAGTCTGTACGCGTGTTTTCGTCGTCGTGGTCGTCGTGGTCGTCGTCGTATCGTCGTCTTGGTCGCGATCGTCCGCGTCGCCGGTCTCAGCAACAGGTTTGCCGGTCTCCTCCACCGGCACAGCCACCGCCGCCTCCTCGTCCTGTCGTCCCACGCCCCGCGCCGCCGTGGATTTTCGAAGTCCGTCGACCACCAGGTAACGACCGCCGTACCGCCGCCGGGATACCGCGGTGGTATGATATCACTCACGGAGGGGCGGTCACGCGTGGTAATAACCCGCACTCCGGCCGAGTGTTTTGAATCTTCCACCGTGGTCGTATTTCCGCACGCGACCGGCGAACACTGTTATTGTCTTCAAACGCTTTTGGGGGGGGGGGTCAGTTTTAGCGTGCCAGCGTTCTGTTCGAACTCACGCGTTAGATTCGTCACCGATCGGCATGAATCATTTTAACGGTATGGACTCCAGAAAATAAAGTGACGGTGTGATGTGAACGTGTACCGATCACGCCTGAGGGGAATTCGCAAAGCGAATCGAGGGATATTTTTTTTTTTACTCTCGGAACGTAACGATGAGTCGGCCCGAAGACCGAGAGCCGGACAATCAGTCTACTTTTTCACGAGAAAATATAAAATTTTTCCTCAGACACACCGATAATCGCGCCATAATAGACTAGGCGCAAATTAAAAATCCTAGGACCTAGGAGAGTTCGGTCGAATACAGGTGTCGAACACGACCCCCGGAATGCTTACGCGTCGCCGGGAAATTCTTCGGGAAAACCCATATGGCCGTGTCCGCTATTGTTTTAAGTACCCGCCAACGCAGATATTTTTGTCCGCGCGTCGAACACTTACTGAACGGTACAATATATTGTTTCGATGACATCGGTGGTCGTGCAGGCTTTCCATACGCGCGTTTTCCCCAACTAATGAATTCCGCCCACACTCGTCGCCCTGAAACCACACCCGTGTGACGGCGTCGTTATGTTTTTTAACAGTACGCGTCAACTGAATTTCACAGTTCGCGTGTAATAATAACACTAATAATAATAGTAATACGTGTTTTTATCGACGACATTGTTTTACGCTGATCCGCGAGATTGGATCTCAGGTAGAATTTTTCAATCGTCGGCGTAAGTATCGACAGACAGTGGTTTTTTCTTTTTTTATTTCGTTTTTTATTCCGATCGTCTCGCAACGGCCTGCCTAAAGTTTTTGTGTCGACCAACGTTGTGTATGTTTTATGTTTTTTTTTTTTTTTTTACTTCTATACTCAGTTGTGGAAAATAAAAAGATACTTCGAGTGTCGGGTAGATAATCAAATCATCGATATACTATTGAGTCGACCGTAACAATAATCGTCATAAGTGACGGTTTTACGTAAAAAGTCAAATCAGATTTCGAAGTAGTTATCAAGAAAGACGGCGAGCTGAGAATCCGTGTTGCCGTTGGACGACGGACTCTGACTATACAACATCGTTCGAATATATTCACACTATGATACATTGACTTATGACGTCGATTTATTATCGTTTCGACGTTCTTTCGACAAAAGTAATACGTTTCACGTCTGTAAAAAACCCCGTGTAATCCGGTTACATTTGGAAATAAAGTAAGCTTTACGATTTATACTCCAATGATACGTACTTTGCCTTTCAAACTAACCGACTGCGAGACCAGTCAGTGCGGTTCGCGAAAGTTTCGCAGTATATTTATTACGCACGCCTAATATGTTTCATTGGATTTTCCGCAGCTCTTATCATGTCGGGTGTTTTTGTTTGATATTTTTTATTCTTACCGCGTATTATGTGCTTTTTTGTTTTGTTTTTTTTTTTTGGTGACCCATTCGAATGGAAAAATATTACGTACCTATTAAACTTCGTCTTTTTTCTCCCTCTTGCGTCCGGCTCTGTACGTTTGTATGATCATTAGACGTTACAGTTTATACGTATATTATATTTAAATAGAAATTACTAATTACCATTTCATATGAATAATATAAATACTGACGTCGATAAATACATTTAAATGAGTATAACGTAACAAAGTATTCTGATAAGTAAGAGTATAAAATCAATAACATACTCAAAACAATCGTATTGTTGTATACTCGTTATCTTGTTTTTTCATTGGCCAACGCTTAATCGTTTTTGTGCATTTTTATAAAATAGTGCTCGTCTGCACCGCAATAGATGATCGTCAATCCTGTTCTCGCCGCTGCCACGAATCTCAGATTCGTCGCGATATCGTTTTGTCTGGTTTCTACTCTGTTAAGCGTTTTCCAAAGACACCGCAGGGGCATTTAAGGAGCTTTTACTAACATTGCTACTGTAACGAGTAACAATCGGACTTAGACAAGAACGGCAGTGTTAACCACCAATTTCACCAACCGATCTTTCCAACGCCAGTGTTAAAAGACGCATAAAACTTGTTATAAAAAATTATAGATTAAATATCTCAATAATGTTTCATTAAATCATAAAAACAACGTTTTAAAGCGCTAGTTTTTTTTTCTGGGCTCGTTCATCACACATTAATTCTACTACATAATTCAACAACTGGTTATATATTTTATAAATAACATAATATATTCAATGTAAAAGAAAGAAAATGTAAGCAATACTAATCAACCTCTAACTTTGATTAAAAAATAGGTACACATATAGATAGAGACATCTTATTTCATTTAAAGTCAATGAGTTGAGTTTGTTAATATTATTTTAATGTAAATTAAAATGTAACAAATCGAGTATATTTAAAGTACGTTATTTACGTCTTATATGAAATTAATCAACACTCAGTGTGTTATGATTTATGACGTTACACAAAATTTCGACAATTTTATCGAGCTCATTACAATATGGGCACCACAACATACATTTTAAAATGTTTATTATAAAAAATTAAAATTAAAAAAAAAAAAAAACGTAAATAATTACATTTCATGTATAGCACACGAAAACAACATATTTCGTGTCACGTGTGTTACCGTAAACCGAAAAATAAACATTGACGTTTATTCGGAAAGTTTTGAAACGTTTAAACCGCCACACGCTATTTGATATAACTCAATAACATTCGGGCATCGTACGATATGAAGTATTTATTTTATTAGTACGTTGTTGAGAATTCCTGTGTTTTACACGTACATGCATTACCACAAAGATAAAAGAAACCTTGGAAATGATTTTCACGGCAAAAAAAAAGGGAAATCGTACGAACACCTCGTACCACCTCGTCCGTAAGTCATATTATAATGTATCATGGAGAATTTGTGTATTCTGCACATACACGTCTGTAATCAGTTGACATTGAACATTTGTCTTGGAATAAAACACAGTTGACAATAATGATTCGTCCTCGATAAAGTACATACAAGTTTTTACGATTAAATCAACGGTATTGTTAGCGTTTGAGATGAGCACTTTTACGTCGAAAATCTATGGTGTGTTGACCATCAACGTCTCGTATCGGGATCTACAAATAATAATTGATCGTAAACGTAAGGACGGACAGTATCCCGGACAGTGATGTGAATGAATAAACGTGTATAGTAGTTATGACGACAGTATACCGAGATAATTAAGAAGGGACCACGGGCAATAGAAATAATAAAAACGTAAAAGAGCCGCGATCAGAATAAAGAGACCCGGCGCCTGGCTGGCTCACCTCAATGTTATGTAATAATATATTAATGTTTAAAATGTAATGCTAAAGATGAATAATTTAGTTCGGGAAATTATCCTAAGCGGAGCTTATCCGGCACGATATAGGGTTTATAAGTTATTTTCAAATTCGAACACCGTAATTTAATAATTGTGTCT
Source organism: Therioaphis trifolii (assembly GCA_027580255.1). NCBI lineage: Eukaryota > Metazoa > Arthropoda > Insecta > Hemiptera > Aphididae > Therioaphis > Therioaphis trifolii. The sequence continues at coordinate 24,228,327 of CM050404.1, forward strand.
ACGCGCTAAACTTTGATCAATTAATAAATAATACAACGTAAAATAATGAATATAATAATTCTTGTAATTTATATTTAAAACCTAAAATTCACATTATATTAGCATTTTTAATTCGATGTAAAATAGACGAACATTTTAATGTATTTTTAAATAATTAAACCTATGCATGAACAAAATAAAATTTTCGGAGTCCTTTTGTTTTTTTTTTTAATGTGATTATTTTCTTTTAAAATAAGTACCTATACTATATATTAGTTTACGGAAAGAATGAATTCCAATAAACTAAGACTATATGAATTATCAAAAGGAATGTTTTAAAATTTTTAAACGTCTAAGAGTTATATAGTTTTAAGACATGTCATCGAATACAATTTCTTGAGATATTATTATTTAATTTTTTTAATTTTTCGATATAATCATAATTGAATTTCACAAAAAGTAAACTTCTTAACATTTTTGGTTTTATTTTATATGATAATAGTTATACTTTGTCTTGCTAAATGACCAATTAACGCTGTATTGTACCACGTTTAATAAAGTTATAATTTTTTTTCTATACGAGTACATCTCATATTAATACAAATATAATACACTTATTTCAACTAGTTATTTGCAAACTAGTACTGATTATTGATTATTAATAACCAAATTACGTATATTAGAAATACGCTATAATAATTGAGGTAAATATCAATATTGTTTCTAGGTATCTGTAAATAATTGTGTATTACGCGTTAAATCTGGAATTAATTTTATAAGGTGATTTTTAATATTTCTATAGACTCTGATTTAGGGCAATAATTATATTTCAATACGATATTGTAGACGATTGAAATAGTATCTTTTGAATTATTGAAATCGTTCTAAATTAAAAACTACTGAGCATTTTTTTATAACATATTCGTAGACAAAACTTTTACGCTTAAAATACTTTTTAATAAATTATTTATGCATAAAAAATGTTTAGTTTTTTAAAACTCAATTATTTATTTATCTTTTTACATTCATTGGAAATAAATTACATTTTAATTGGTACTATTTTGACATAAAGTAATAAATAGGTTTTGTATTTTAAATGTACCACAGCAATAGAAGGTCTTTTATTGTATTTTAAACTAACGAAAACTAAAACCTATGAAAATCATTTGTCATAAAAATATAAAATACGTAATGTATGACATTCAAAATCAGCGTCATATTATATTGTGAAACTTTGTTGAAGACGGTTTTCAATATTTTCAGACGTAAGTCAGACGTGTTTGAAATGCATTCTTACATCGAACCAATAAAATTCTACAAAAAAAATATGTTGTCTAAGTGCGGTATTCGAAATATTTATTTTTTTCTTATTTCAAATTCTGAACGATATCAGAAACCACGTTTCCTAACCTAACCGTCACGGTCGCGTCGTTTTTTCCAATCGCGTCGCACACTCGCGTACGTGAAAAACGATATTTCGTCAGCTCGTCAGGTGTAATACGGACACGAAGACGCGAACAAAACGTCTGGATCCGAAGGGGAAAAAATTGAAGTGTTAATGCATTTTAATTTCAAAACGACAAAAGTCTCGATTTTATACATATTTTTATTTCGTCGTCGTTTTCGTCCGCTGTTGGCCGTCGCACGCGACCGTCGGAACACGTTTCATAAGCCGCCGCGGCGCGACACAATGTCGGTCGCGAGAGCACGACGACCAGCCGTGTCGGTTGATGACGTTCCGATCGGTTCTCGTCGCGTGCGTGCCGTCGTCGTCGTTGGGTCGAATCGGGGACGACAGACAACGACCCGGAGGCGGTGTCTTACAGTTTTTCTTCTGAAAATAATTCGTCACCGGAACTTCATAGCCGTTTATGATGAGGTCGTCGCTTGTGGCACGCAAAGGCGTACGTTTGCGTCTAACGATTTTCACAATTTGGACACTCGAAACGAACTTTTGTTTAGTTTTATTTTTTTGTTAATTTTCTGGTTCGAAACGAGTGATTTGGATTTCAAAATACGAAATGTGTTGTGATGTGATCGAAAAATCTTCACATACCACTAATGCATCCTATTTCTGTATGCGTCATTGTTTAAAAATATGTTATATTTTAACAAACAAGAAATTGTATTATAAATATTGAAATTTTAAATATTCATATTGAAAAAAAAACCTAAACATACACAAAGAATTTTAATTTTCAAGACCACTGTGTCCAGGGGCGGACTGGCTATTTTTGGCCCGGGGTGCAAAATTTATTAAGGGCCCGTATTTCTTTTCAAACCTACCTAAATTAGGATAGAGTCCAGAAAAGTGAATAAATACATAAAAAAAAAAAAAAAATAAGAATAGTTATTTTTTGGGAGTATGAATAGTATGATGAAGATATGGATATAATATAGATACTTATAATATCCATATTTGTTTTAACTACGTAGACATGACTGATACGATGACACGATGTAACATTATAAATATATTAACAACAGTATTGTCGATCTTTTTTATAATTTATCTTTATATTATAAAATATTACAATAAAAGTTAAATTAAAAAGGGCCCCGACTGTGATAATCGGGGGCCCGGTCATAAATACGAATCGGGGCCCGGGGTGCTACTTGGTGTATAGCACCCCGGGCCAGTCCGCTCATGTCTGTGTCAAATTGCCAGTTGCACAAGTATAGGTAATCGATTTCATGAACATCAAGTATAGGTATGGTGTATTTTACTGATTTTACTGATTTTTCAGCGGTGTTCCCTTATACGCTCGGAAATAGCGTTGAGAATTTTGAAAAATAATCCATTTAAAACACCGAATATGTGAAACTCCCGATGTACGTGGAGATTTCGGTCGAACGTTGTGGGCTCAGCTTACCGTCCGAAAATAAAACCGTTTCGTTCTTTTTATTCGGAATTTAAAAAAAGGCGCCGCAAATCGGATCTACGTTTCATCACCCTGTAATCGCACCACAGAATTTATCCTATCGTTTTAACTTTGCGTCCGGTAGAAATTTTCGAGGACGACGCCCGTGACCGTGGCGAGTTTTACGCCTACGTTCGATCTCGGCGTGTCGTCGTAGCGACAAACGCACGCGTGTACATAGTGCATGACGAAAACACACTAAATATGATCGGTTGAAAATATTTCATAGCGTTTTCCTGCACGAGACAGCTATAATCCACTCGTATTGCCGATGATATCGATATCACTGCAGTCGGTACCGCGAGAAACAGCTAATGGTCGTAGACCGTGGTATGGCGAGAGGATAAAAAAAAAAAAAAAAAAAAAAAATTATCAACGTACGATACGTGCGTGTGTCGGCCGAGTTAATAAAGCGACCTACGCGACGGTGACGACGTTTCGGGAGGGGGGAGGAGAGGTAGAGGTGCTGCGGTTGATAAAAAAAATAAAAAATTGCTCGTCTCGTGTACGGGCGATTTATACCGTTGTATATTATATCGTATCGAAAACGATTATTATTATTATTATTATTCTCTTTGATTATTATATTCTTTTCACGCGCGTAAGTCAATCGGGTGGATCTCTGCCGGGATCGCGTGCGTCCACCGATCATTCGTCATGTTTCACACACACACACACACACACACACACACAAATATCATATTATTATACAATAAATTAGATTGTGTTCGGGTGAAGCCGTACGACTCGACGTTTTGTTCGCCGATATCGATTTATCGGGTGTTAGAGATTTACGTTAAATAAATTGCATTTTTATCGACGCGTTCTCGTATACGGTGTACAGGTCGAAATGCTTTCTCTCGTATCCCGCACGAGTCTCGTGTCGGCCGCGCGCACGCGTGCGTGTGTGTGTTTGTATAAGCTAGCGTTAAAAAGGAATATAAACAAGAAGGAAAGAAAACGGAGCCGTTATTAGTCGCCTCGATCTCGTCGCCCGTTTAACGTAACACTGTCGGCGATCTATACACTATAATATTGTTATATTTACCTGTATCGCCCTACGTTTCACGCGGAATATTACGTATTACTGTGCGTGAACGCGCACGGTCCTCCCGTGACGACTACACGCGCGCCAGTCGATTCGCGCGGCCGGTGTGTTTTAATTTTCAAAACGTTATTAGAAGAAGGGAAAAAAATTATATGTGTGTGTGTGTGTGTGTGTGTGTGTGTGTGTGTTTTTTCCGCAATACCGCGTCCGTCCACGCACACGACGGTATCGGTCGCACACTCTGCGTACACGATACACGCATCGTTATCGCGTGAGTGCGTTACAAGTCGTGTGTGTACACCACATAACACATACACACACACACACACACACACACACACACACACACACATACATATATACATACTTATATACATTATATACGTATATATACGATAAACACGTGTACATTATACAGTATTAAACCGGGAAATCGCATTGCCGTGATGCCATGTCGTCGGCATGTCAATGTGTTTGGTATAAGTATAGTATTATAGCTGCATACACCTATGTATTTATATATGTATACTTATATGACACGGGCACGTGATATTATAATAATTACACACGTACTTCGTATGTTATATACGATACACGTTTACACGTAGGCAGTGGCGTATTTAAAAATTTTGTTCCGGAGGAGGGGAGCAAGATTAGCAAACGAAAATGCACACAAAGCGTACTCGATAAAATTACAGTAACGTATTACGGTACCTAAACGACGTATGTAGAAATTAAAAATTCTGTATTCTCCTTGAATTTGCGAGTAGTCATAGAAAATCTGCGGCGTCGTTTCACCCGGCAATAATTGTGTCCGACGAATAAATAACTAGTGAAAAAAGTCCAGAGAAATCATTTACCAACTGCATCATATCGTCGGTGAACACGCCGAGATTTGCACTCGGTCGTTTTAGTTGTTTTATATCGGTCGAGCAGTCGGATTTTTTAATTTCTTATCGAATAATGTAATTTCTTTTATGAGTAGGAATAAACAAATAAGTAAAATGTCTTTTCAACTATGTTCAAACATATAGTGTCTTATTGGTTATAATCCCACTTACTGTTGATGCGAAGTACCGACGAGATGAGTAAATGAACAAAAACATAAACAAATAAATCGTATTTTAGATTATTATCTATAGGTTTATTGGAATTTTGAACAGCGGACGTGATATTACCGTTGATATTTCCTACCGTATAAACTCAATAGATATTACATATTAATACGACGCGCCTTCAATATGTTTTGAATTTTCGATTGAATGTAACATTAAGGTATACATACCTACTTTGCGGGTCGCTAAATATTGCAATATAATGATGTTTATCAAACATCACGACGATTCAAGAGATTTTCCCCTTAAGTAGCTATCAAACGCATGTTATTATAGACCAGGGGTCGGCAAGTGATTTCTACTGGAGTCCGGAAAACTAATATAATGCGTAAACGGGGTCCGTAGAAAAAAATGTATTTTATTTCATTAATCAATAGTTATTACTAAATTTTTAAAAAGTATTTGAAGAGCAAACATGCCGTGTGATGTTCAATGAGAAATTGCAATGCTTGTCTTTGGCTAGTAACTTGAAATCGGGAACTCTTGTAGAACATCTAATACGAAATATGTCCTCAAGGCTCAAGGTGAGAATCCGTTAACTTTGTTCTCTACTAGTTTATAAAGAAATTGTTTTGCAAAACGACGCAGTGTTTTTAATACGAAATAAAATTTACGTATTTATTAAACTATCAAAGAAAGACATGTCGACGGTCCGGATCTTTGCCTTACGCGGTCCGGATTTGGACCGCGGTCCGCCAGTTGCCGACCATTGTTATAGACCATGGATGTAGCGATTATGGGCTATATAACCATGGTTATTGACTATATATTTTTTCGACACAAAACGTTTTTAACAAAAAATTAGCCTTTACTGGTAGTATATACTATACATGGAGTGTAAACTCGTACAGGCGTCGACCGTATTTTCAAATACTTTTCGTATCAAAAATAATGATAATAGTGCAATGATTTCGACAATTACGTATATACGCTGTGTTTCTTTAATATGACCGCAAATGATATAACATAAAACAATTGTACACATGAGTGAAAATGTTTTTAAACAGGCCAAAGGGAGGATCTATCCCCCGTATCCCATCCCGTAAGGACGCCACTTCACGCGGGCGAAGTGTCTCGGGATAACGGTTCTATGAGCGTTATTATGTATTTAGGTGTTAAAACGTCGTCGTGGAAAAATTCCAGAAAAACGATAACCGATCGTAATACGATTTTGGATCTCGGTCGTGCCGCCTCGGGATTTCGTTTCGACGCGTGTCCGATACAATACTACACGCAGGTGGCGTACAGACTTTTCGCCGGAATCTTATAATCCGTATCGACTTCGAAGCGGATAAAAGTCTAAGGCGGTGGTGATTTGTCATCCGCAGAAAATACTAGGTTACTCTAATTTTTTTTTCATTTTTTTTTTTCACTATATTTGTGTTCAACGCTGCCACGCATTAAAATACGTTTACCCCGTCCTTGAAGTGATAATAATTATAACGTACGAAAATAACCTTGGATCTGTTGTTCTTCTTCTCCCGGGGTGTTCACGTAATTAGTACATAGTTATTCCCGCGCGTACATTAGTGGACATATTATAGGCGAATGCGTCATGTATGTTCGCTTTTAACGAGGTGACTGCGTTGTGAAATAAGAAAATATAGCTAAAACGATTCGATCGGTAATTATTATTGTTATGCAATTGCAAACAGTACGTCCACATTTGCCTCTGCGACTGTGACAAAACGCAAACTTTTGTCGCCGGGGGTAATAACTATTACTTTAGAAATTCAATCTATACGTAAACATGATTTAGCCGTTGATAAATTTCACACGATTAACCATGTGATATTGAATTCCTATGGTAGGTATATACAATACGTCATACATTTTGTACTGGTGTGTACTACAGATGCAACTCTACATCAAATCTAGAGAAAATTATCTGATGTCGAGCTTGAAACGTTATGTACCCGCCTATTATTATGTATTCGTTTGTTACACACCACGCCGCCAATTAAACGATAATGTAAAAATAAAAAAGCCGGTAAGACAATGGTGGTGGAAGTTCGTCCATCGTCGCTCCGCTCCTCGGACAAGATTATGGTGATGAGTAGAGATACAGGAGTTGGGTGGGATACACGAGATGTATTGATAGATTAGGCATTATAGGATAGATTAGGACATTATTTTATATTATAAAAAAAAAAACGATTCTGAACGAAGATGAATTGTCAGTGAATAATATGTTTATAGTAAATCGTAATTTAACGCCTGAAATTGAAATTTTAATACAATTTAATTAATTAATAACAATGAATTACCCTCGTATTTTTTACAATTATGGTAAGCCGAACTTATGGCCAACCTTGTATTAAAATTTCAATTGTTAGCTTCTAATAAAAAATTTTTTATGAATTTTTACCTACAAAATACATAGCAAATATACATGATTTTGACGAATTTTGTCAATATTAGCACTTATAAACGCTTATAAACAAATTTTGTGCCTATGTATTTTTATAATTTTTGAATGGGAGTTAGAACAACTTATGTGGACCCTTCTATTAAATTTTCAAGTATTTCGTCCGAGCTACATTTTTTTTATCAACATTTATAAAAAAAAAAATAAAAAAAATCGAATATTTCAAATGCCTATAAATTGATTAAAAATGAGTGAAATCTTTTGAAAATAAAATTATATAAAGAAAATGCCAATATAAACAACTGATAAAATTTTCAAGTTTCTACAACTTATACTTTTTGAAAAAAAAACAAATAGCAAAAATCGTTTGAGGCTAAACCGTTGTTTAACGTGTTTTTGTAAAAATTTAAATTTCAAACACTCATAAAATTTTTTTGTCTGAATCCGGTAGAGTTTTTTTTGCAGATAATTGAAGAAAAACTAATGGAAAACCTTATACCAAATTTTCAAAACTTAGTTATAAAAGAAAAAAATTTTACGATTTTTCAACAACAAAATTATTTGCAAATTTTCGCAATTTTTACATATTTCGTATAAATTGGACCTTTGAGCACTTATAAAAAAAAATTGTGACTTACGATTTTGGATTTTTTTTTATCAGTTATGGAACAACTTATAAGAAACCTTGTATTAAATTTTCAAGATTTTCTGGCAAAAAAAAAAAATTTTATCGTTATTTTAAAAAAAAATACTTAAAAAAATTGAAAATTTCAATTGTCTATAATTAGCTCAATAAAAGTCAAAATACTTTGAAAATTTAACGGTGTATAGAGAACGCTAATCTAAACATTTGGTGAAAATTTCAAGTATTTACATCGATTAGTTTTTGAGTTATAGCAAAATAAAAAATTTGATTTTGTCGAAAACTGGTTTTGCGTAAAATATACCGTTTTTCCCTCATTTTTTAAGGGTTTTTCCCGGCGCGTTAAAAAAATATTGAAAATTTTTAACTTTTGACCCCCCAAAGTACCAACTAGATTCAATTTCCTTTCAGAAAAGTTGCTATATAAGGCAATCGAAGCATTTTTACTGCCCCAAATCGTGTCGACAGACACAAAAATAAAAAAAAAATAAAATAAAAAAAAAAAAAAAAAAAAACACATCATTGTAAAATCAATACATTCTTCACTCCGTTCAGAATCTAAAACATAATTTTTTTTTTTTTTTTTTTTTGCAAATTTGCTACAATGTACTCATTATAAACAATGTGTACTTTTGTTCTCAAACTAGGTGCTCATTTGATACATTTAAAACTAATAATTGTGAAATTATGCTGCAAAAATAACTCTTAATCTTAAATTAAATTTAAAGCAAACATCCGATAACCACATTGGATATAATTTCATTTTATTTATACAGTATATCGCAACTTAATTTGTAAAAAAAAAAAAACACTCTTTTTTTGGTATCACTTTAAATCCGCGGTATCGGCGATTTAGAAATTACGTATTTACTAGTTATTGACTTTTTTCACACATTGACTTTACTGATTGTGTTTAAAAGTGTGCTTTAATCGACTCGTTATTTTTACGAAACAAATTAGCCAAATGTGCTTAAACGCCTCAAACAGACGACAGCAATTTAAAGTTCATTTGTCGTTATTTTAAAACGAAGACATCTGATTTACCGTGTTTTTAATGCCGAGTTTATCGTCATTACAAACTATTCATTTAGTGCTGTATTTTTTTTTTTTTTTTTTTTTTTTTTTTTTAATAAGACTTTTTTGGTCTAAAAATTTACGACGGATTCGTTTTTAATGTACTTTTCACCCTTCCGAGCCGTACTTTATCATTATACAGTTTATGCCCCCTTTTCCAATGTAAATCACACTGTTTTCTTTAACCGTACCTATTCTTTTCACGGTTTTTCGAGTGTAAAATTGTGCGCGAAATCCGTCCCATTCAACCACTGCTGTCTCGTTAACGAAATAAACGTACAATATGTCGTTACGAAATATTCGTCGGCAATCGTCATTCTAAATCAAACGAAATAAATCCCCGTGATTTTTAATAACAACAACAATAATAACAACAACTTTACTCTCTCCGTATTTTCATATTTAATTTTACTTTTTTCGTCCAACGACGTGAGTGAAGAATAATGAAATATAACGCTACCAACTCACGTCGAACCGCAATCTCGTCTCGATCGACGACGAAAAATAAACGCACGCGACGCTCATTCGAAGCAGTCGTTATAAAACCGAATCGGACCGTCGATCATAATAGACATAATATCGTAAAACCTTAGTGTTCTCGCGCGGTCGTACGCGTTTCCGTACCGTTCTCACTCTGATCTACCGTTTTTGCGCAGTTGTTGACGGATATGGACACGCCGCAGTACAGTCTCCGGTGGAACAATCACCTGGTCCACATGATGGACGCCATCGAAGTGCTGCTGCAAAACGAAACGCTCGTGGACGTCACGCTGGTTTGCGAAAAGACCCAGTTTAAAGCCCACAAAGTCGTCCTGTCCGCTTGCAGGTACCTAATTATCCGTACTCGACGTTCTCGTTCGGAGGATGTATTGTACATATATACCTATTATATATATGTGTGTGCGTGTTTTTTTTTATTTTTCATTTTTTTTTTTTCATTTTAATTACATCATATTTTTTTCCCCAGCCCGTACTTTCAAAGGCTGTTCTCGGAAACGCCGTGTAAACATCCCGTGATCGTGCTCAAGGACCTTCCCGACTGGGAGATGAGAGCCATCATACACTTCATGTACAAAGGGGAGATTAACGTTGGCCAGGAACAGTTGCCGTTGTTGCTACAGGCCGCTGAAACGCTACAAGTACGTAAACATTATGTATTACTAATGCCGTCGGGGCCGCCGCTGGCGAGAAGACCCGTGATACTACGCGTTTTATGTCCGAAAATGAATTTCCCGGAGTATCGACGACGACCTTAATTTTTCGCGTATACAAAACGTCCGAATCGGACGAAACTCAAAGAGGATTATTAATTCGGGTGGTTCGATTTTATTAGTTTCGCGTATACCATAATACAATATATAGGTGGGTTTTGACTTGAGTTTAGTTTCCCTCTTTCCGTTCGTGTATTGTTACACGTTGATAATAATAATTCGCATCGTCAATACACTCGAATCGCTTGTATGCGTGATGCTGTGTCGAGTCGAGTTTCGAATGTTGACGGTCGGGAAGATAAAAACAACTTACTCGATAATTTCGAGTGACTCATTATATAGATAATGTCACGGAGTATTCAACAAATATTACTGCGGGGTTGAAGTCATGACAGAAAAACGTTTACTTTCGTGACGTTATAGAGTCGATTAATCGTGGAGCGAAAACACCCGAGCTGAAGTAATAAAAAAGCGGCGCTGAAGTAATTTTGAAATTTTTACATCAAAAATACAATATGTGTTTAATATATTTCGACCCGCTATCCTTACAGCAAAATGTGTACGACGTGCATGCAATTATAGGGATGTAATATCTATCGGAATCACGTATTGCATCATTCTCGATACATTAGCTCGGTGTTCGTACAAATGTCGCAAACAATCTTGATCTTACGATGGCACAAACTATATTATAATACCATATGTAGCATTCCGCGACTGTTTCTAAAAAAAAAAAAATCAGCAAATTAATTCGTTTCACTGTGATTACATTTTAGAAATCAAACCATTTTACTCTAATTATGAATAATATATTTTATACTACGCTTTTATATAATATAATAGACATATTTTAATACACTCACATTTTTTGTACTTATACAAATGAACATAATTTTACTTAAATTAATATTGCAATGAAAAAAAAAAACTTTTGTTCCGTTCACGATCAACTCAGATTTGACGGAAAATTCTCTTATTAATAGTAATTACGGCAATTACATTGTAGCATAGTGCAGAGACGGGCAACTGGCGACTTGCACACTATTTTATTCCGACCCGTGTTACCGTTTGAAATGTTAACTCTAATAATTTAAATATAACAATTATTCTCGATGAAAATTTATTTTGAAAAAAAATTTTATGCGTATGATAATAATTTTTATATAGATTTTATATTTACACATTACGTAGTTTTTATATTATAGGTTATTGTTGTAAATTATTATTTTATAGATAATTTTTTTTATTTTCAAGTTACTGTAAAAAAAAACATGTATAAATAAAAGTAGCTAATATTTAAATAAAAAATTAATAATTAGTAATTTCATTTTTTAATGAATTTTTAAATACTGAGTAAAATGAATATTATTATATTATTATCAGAATATATCGCTTTTACAATGATGAGCGTTTTTTAAAAATCGTTTGTAAATCCTTTTTTTGTAGGACAAAGAATTGTTCAAAATATTTAACCGGCATAATTATAAAATAGAAATTTCATTTGATTTTTACTTAGAAAAGATTATTTTTCTCTATTCTCGGTATTTTTTTTCTAAGCGTAACGATAGACTACCTAAAAATTAAGTAAAAATGGTAAAAATTGTTTTAAGCAAGATTTTTATAAAATTTATTTTTTATATGAATAGCTATAAATCCATATAGATTTATCACATATATTCTTATCTATGGTTTGAGCTTCATAAATATTTACAGAATAAATTATTTTTACAAGCGTAAAAATATAATAATTATAATTGTTATTACCGCTCAAATAACTATTTTTTATGTAAAATGTCAAATTTATTTTTATTTTTATTTCATAAAAATTGTAATTTTTGGTTTTAAGGTCGGAAATATGATATAAGTTTCTTTGTAAGTTGATTTATCTATGTTAGCACTTTTAAAGTAATCCGTTTCGATAATTTTTTGAAAATGTCAAAATACGACAAAATACAACATTTTCACGAATATTATTTAAGTGACTTGTTATTCCAATGCACATTTAACTTAAAACTTGAAAAATTACATCAATTACTAATCATAAGGTTTTTAATTTGTCGGAGACTTGTTGACACAAAAATTATTCATAGAGCTTTGCTCAGAATCGTTTTCCGAAAACAATGATTTATCAATTTATCAAATTTATCAAACAATGATTTATTCAAATTTGAAATAATATACCTATACTACCTACATATAACGTTCATCACTCTCAAAAGCGGCTTGTAAAAGGTTCACTATAGTCAACACCCATCACCCATTATCTTTATTGAGTATCGAACGATATGATGAGAAAATATATTATGTCCGCCTTTTTTGTTTTCTTGCTTGTTAAGTTGCCTATCTCTGGCCTGAAGCGTGCATCATTGGGCACGTTGTCAGAGGCGTATTTAGGCATAGCCGCACAGGCCCTGTATACCCGGGCCATTATCGTCCGTTTGCTCAAAATTAAACAACTATCTATAATAGATACCTACTATATTGTACAAAATACGCAACACAGAACACACATAGACAAACGCGCATTCACTGCGGGGTCGATCGGTATAATCGCGTAGTTGGTTTTTATATAGCAGGGGTGGCCAAATTGCGGCTCGCGAGCCACATGCGGCTCTCGTCATAGTCGTATGCGGCTCGCGGTCTTATTTACAAAAACCAAAATATTTTAATTTTTTTGTCTATATTTATAAAAAAAAAAAAAAATGTTTTTATTGTATAGATATAAAGCTATAGTATATAGTTTAATTAACAACAAAAAAAAAAAAAATTAATATGAATAATAAATTAAAAAATTAAACATTAAGTTAAATTTGTTTGCGTGGTATTTTTTTTTTGGCTCTACTTTTTTAGCAAGCTTCTTAAGATCTCGTTGAATTGATGTAAAAGCAGTTCCTAGCAATTCTATGAGATGATCATCAGTCAAATTTGAACGATATTTTGACTTGATTATTTTCATTGTTGAATAAATTGATTCACATGAATACGTCGTTCCAAAAATTGATATCAATTTTACCGAACAGTTTTTAAAAATTTGGCTCTTGATATAATCTTATCAATACATGTGGCTCGTGTACATAGTCATGTTGGCCACCCTTGTTATATAGCGTGTGCTATTGATAATATGGTTAATATATTATATGATATAGTCGTAAATTCCTAAATTTTGACACGAAAAAGGCCAGAAAGGGAACACTTTCACTGAACCTAATTATTCGTTAATTACAATGTTCAATAGTTCATTGATTTCTTCAATTTTAATAAAAGATTTTATATACGAAATGCCGTTTTTTTTTTTTTTTATTTACAATTCATCCAAATTAAATACGTATTAAGTATCGCTACTGTATTAAAATGCTATACAGCTGTATAAATCTCAGTAAAATAAGTATGTATAAGTGACGGGGCCCGGAAACAATCAGCCCTGGGGCCCACCAAAGCTCTCGCCGGCCCTGCGTCGAACCGTCATGGCGGACCCACGATCGCGATCGTGCTTACATCACGTCTAACTCGTCTCGCGATAACGTTACAGATCCGCGGGCTGGCCCACACGGAGCGCATACCGCTGTTCGTCGACTCGCCCACCTCGTCGTCGGCGACACCCACAGACATGCAGGCGCCACCGCCGCAGCCGCCCGCGCCGCCGCCGCCGCCGCCGACGTCGTCGTCGTCGTCGTCGTCCACGTCGTCGCAGCATCACCACGGCGGACACCATCACCACCAAGGCGGCGGCGGCGGCCACCCTCACCACCATCACCATCCCCGGAGCCACAGCCCGAACGGCGGCCGGCACGGCGGCCACGAGCTGATGAACGGACAGAGTTCGCCGGGCAAGGGCCACCATCACCACCATCACCATCACCATCACCACAGACACCGGGCCGGCTCGCCGCAGAGCCCGCGCAACAAGTCGCTGCAGGCGCCACCGCCCCCACCGCTGCCGCCACCGCTCTCGCTGCCGCCGCACCACCGCGGCGGCGGCGGCGGCGACGTCCCGGCCGCCGGTCGCATGTCACCGACCACTCGAATGTTCTTCCAGGCCGCCGCGGCCGCCGCGGCCGCGGCCGCCGCCAACCCGTTCGAGCCGCCGCACATCCGTCTGCCGCAGATCCCGCACTTGCCGCCCATCACGTTCAACGACCGGAACTGTCCGTCGCCGACGCCCCGCAGGAAACAGGTCAGTCGTCGTTATTCGTCTAATCGATCGCGTCACTCGACGGTCGTTCGAGGGAGGGGATTGGTTTTTTTTTAAGTGCATTTTTTTGGGGGGGAGGGGGGTCACGTGTCTGGAGGAAAATCGAAATTTCGATAAATGTGCGGCACACGCGAGGTGCGTAGGACCAAAACAGCCTGACGAGCGAGAAATTAAATTTAGATTCGTGTGATAAACCGATTCGATGCTTCAAAATTAATAAGGCCCAACGCTAGAGAAAAAATTCCACGAGATGGCAGCACTTGATTCGTTCGGTCGTCACTCGTCGATGTATCGAATAATAATATTATTTTCGATGCCAAAACGGCCTTATAAAGCCGATCAAAATTTTATCGACGGTTCAAAATGCACGCGTTTATACATTCTAAAGAATTCTAAAATTTAAAAAGTCGAAAAATAGACATAACTGTATAAATATACTTTTGCGAGCAAAGCGGTTTTGGTTCTGCGTACCTTACACCCAAATTTATTCCTAATTATTTTCACAATAAACATTCAATTTCAAAAGAAGTTTAAATCAAAATACAGTGAAACCTCTCTATAACGGACCCCCTACTAGACGGAATCTTCCTTATAACGGAAAACCTCAATAGCCACCGGTCGGCCAACTTCTTGTTTTTCTACCTCTCTATGACGGAAAACTCTTTACAACGGAAACATTTGTTGGTCCCGAGCGGTTCCGTCTTAGCGAGGTTTCACTGTATATCATACAAAACTGAGAAGCGGACAAAATAAATATGGTTTTGTGTTAGTGAGCACAAAATGACATATTAACCAATAAAAACTTCGTAATTTTTATTACAGATTTTAAAAACGTCCATTTTCATGTATTCCAATCAATATATAATTATGTTTTAAAATATTCATAAATTTGCGTCTATATTCACTTTTACGATTCGTATTTCGAAATACGAGTTCTCCAAGTAGATACCTAATGACGTAACTTGTGGTTTTTATTAATTTTTTCCCGTTGCACCATACATTTTAAGAAATACGTCATAAGTATGTCGCATATTATGTTGATAGAACAAGTGCATTAGAATCCGCGTACCGATTGAAATTTATTTTCACACGCATGGTAAATAGTGCAGTGGCGGTTATATTTGACTTTTAAGGGGGGGGGGACGAAAATAGCAAAAAAAATGCGTAGGGTCAATCATGTTGGATAGACCTTTCCTCAATATTTTGAAAAAAATAAACACTTCGTATAGCATAAATATTATTTTATTAATCATATTACATCAAATATCCATAAAAAAAAACCTACAGTAAAAGCATGTGCCTATTCTTTTGTTTGGCAAAGCATAATATTTTCTATATCTATAGAAAATATCTTTATGAATGTGGAGTAATGCTAGCCCATTCAACCTTTCTTCACCAATTGTTGACCTTAACCATGTTTTCAATCTACGTAAATAAAAAAAAGCACACCACACATGCATATTATAATGTAAAATCCATAGAAATACAAGTTAGTTAAATAATAGCCTAACAGTTAGATAGAAATAAGTAAATACCTTTAATCTAAGCAAAAAAGCTGATAATACGCGTAGGTGCCTACGGTACCTATAAGAACAAAAATAAACTAAGCGCACAGACATCTTAACAAATTGCAGTACGATAAAAATTAAAAATAGGTACATGTTTTTTCCTTTTTGTGTAAGATTGTACCATATGATTTATAGGTCCTAAATAAATAAATTTACAAAAAACGGCCAAAGGGGGGGTGATCCACCTATCGCCCCCCCTTATAACCACCACTGAAATAGTGCGACGCATATTCTGCACAACATACGGCTGTATCGTATTTTTTCATTTATGACATGTTCGTGTTGTGTGTATCTCTAGGCTAGGCCCCGGCGGAGATCGGGCGAAGCGATCGGCCCACAAGACTTGAGCAAAGCTCCTTCCCCCGCGAATTTCAACATCAACATGGCTGAAAATCTGTCAATGAAAAAGTCACCCAACAACGAAAATATCAACAACGACAACATGCCGACAAATCTAAGTTGTAATAACAAGAGGCCAGACAGGACTCCGTCGCCGTCAGCGAATGTAAGTAATTGACGATAGCTTGCGAAACCATCGTGTACGATACGAGAAAAATAAATATTAATATTGTCTTTGTATACGATAATTATTACAATTATCATCGCAAATTTTCCGATCGGGGGAAAATTTTCAACGAAAAAAAAAATTTGTCATATTTTCTATAGTAAAAAATAAATACGTTATAAAACCACTAATAAAAAAAGACCCAAAACAAAAAAGAACAAACAATTATTATCAATCGACTAATGTCGCGCATAAGTTTCTATTGAAAACGATTCCATAGTTTTTTTTTACGCCCTTTTCGTGTATTATATAATATGAAACGCGTATAATTTTACGTCCGTCGTCCATTTTAATAACGACATCGTTGGTTTTCAGAAACAAATGAAAGTCGAAATAGAAGAACCAGAAATGATTGGAGACCTGGGACAGAGTCAGCCGGTGGAGTTGACGGCCAACAGTGGCAACTCGAACGTAAACAACAATAACAACAACAATAATAACCAGTCGAGTAACAAAAAGAACCACCACCACCACCATCATCACAACCACCAACAACAGAGGCATCCGGACTTTCCTTATTACGGTCCCGATCCCATGAGCATACCACTTAATCCACACGTGAGTCTTCGCGGCTTATATTTCCGTTTTTTTTTGTTTTGTTTTTTCTCCCCTTCGCCGCCCTCTTTACCGCGGGGAGTCGTCGTTACTGTTTAGTTTGCTTATTCGTTTTGGAAATTAAAGGCCTTAAAAGTATTATTAATGTCTCGACCGGAGTAACGGAGATAATATTTCTGGATGCTTTTAACGCGTATGAAAATATTAACAAAAAAAAAAAAAACAAAAACAAAAAAAATCCCACGACGGTAACTTAAACATACGACCAATAACTCGTTTTAGAACAACGTCTTTTGTGCCGAATATTTTTTCAATTAAGAGCATTAAAAAAAAAGAAAAAAAAAAAGTATATAACAATAAACAGACCGCCATGCGACCACAACTCCTACATTTTTTTTTCTACTTCAATTTGAAAAGTGTTTTATACGTTTGTTATTATTCATAGGGGTTTTCAAATGATGGTCGGGGTTTCTTACTTTGCTCGTCATCATATAAACCTTTATGCGAAAATTTCTAAGAGCTTTAAACATGTTACTTTGTCTACCGCATCATACACGTAGTTTAATTGGATACGTTGTATTTTATTGTACTGTTATTATCATCTTTTTTCTTTTTTTTTTCTTTACAGGATCCGCATTTCGAAAACTCGTTGTTTCCGCCCTTTGGACCATTGTCGTCGCTATCTCTACAAGGACCTCCGCACAGTAAGTCTGACTATACACATATATGTTGAATTAATAAATATAAAAGAAAGTACACCAATGAGAAATGTTAATGTAGGCAACTGTGTGTATGTGACAAAGAGGTAGCTGGGTTAGTGATTTCTGTTTCGCGTGTTTTTCGTTAGAGTTTAGTGTTTTGTTTTGTTTTTTTTTTTTAATTCACACACACACACACACACACACACACACACACACACACACACACACACACATATATATATATGGTATATGTATGTATAAATATATATATGTTTTTTGTTTGGGATTCATTATTTTAAAAGTGTACTCGACACATGTGAGATTGTTTTTGAACATCAAGTATTCCGTGTTTAAATTTTAAACCTGCTAAAAATGATTTTAATGCAGTCACGTGAAAAGAAAAAAAAGAGATTTGGTTTTCGTGACATCTCGGATTTTGTTAATAATAATTTTTATGATTGTCAGTTTTGTGAAGCTAACACTTTTATTTATTGATTTTTTTTTATTTGTTTCTATTATAGTGTTTCCAATAGACGCCCAATTCGGTAAGATCAACGATATATTATGTCTGTATTAATTAGCTGTTTAATAGACAATTATTTTGTAGCTATATTTTTGTAGAATTGTATGTCAGGCGTTTTAGGCAGACAACGTATTTACTTTGTTGCACGATTATTTGAAATAAGAGGAGTAAACATTTTTTTCCATGATAATCTTTAAAACGTATCGATTTCTTTAGTCAAACGTAGAATCAATAGTTTGTAGTTTTAGTCATACCGAAACAGACAATATTATTTCAATTACACGTAAAAATAAATCGTAAAATATTAGCAATGGTGAATATTAGTAGTTAGTTGACGTGTTGTCAATCGAGACACGACTTTTATCGTTATTTCATCAGTTAAAAACTTGTTTAAAATGTTTAAATAGTTAAATGTTCGCACTAAATTATGAATAACTATGAATTAATTAAATAAGTGATTTATTTTAATGAATTATTACACTTGTTGTAACCGAACAATTCTTTGACTTCTGTTTAAAATACATAGTATATGATGAAGAAATTACATTCTGAGATATGGAATAATTTTTTCTATTCGATATTTTTAAATTATTGTTATTATTTTTTCTTTTTTTTTAATAAATGTTATATCACTATGCCATAACTGTAAGAAAAAAATTGTAATATTTTTCAAAATTCAAATTTATAATTTAATATCATATAGCTTAATAGAAAAATCAAGTCATTTTGAAAATTCGATTTTCAGACAAATTCTATTAAATGTTCATTCGAAAATTTCGCACGAGTTCTTTTTATAGATTTCTGAAAATATTATCAATATGAAATTGTGTATCAATAATTTATAATCTAATATTTCGTGTAAAAATATATCGAAATCGCTGATTTAATCAATAATTGCTGAACAAACCATTTATCAAATACACATTTTCAAATAGTTTGAAAAAACATATTAAATTAAACATGTCACTTTAATAAGACATTTTATCGCCAAATTTTTTCTAAAAATCAGGTTTAGAAAATGGTTTTATGATGTTTTTTTTTTTTTTATGTAGAATGAACTTTAAAATTTTCAAAATTAGGTTTCAAAAATAAAGTTTTAAATACGATAACTGTTGCTGAATGGAATCATACATTAAAAAGAAAGTCATAAATAACTTAAGTCTTCGTGATACACTTTGTACATCTAACGCCATCTATGCCTTTGGACATATTTTGAAAAGTCGTCTCTCGATCGGACTCGTAGTGTTTCAAACGCGTAGTGCTTTCGTCTGTGCGCTGGCGTACGTTTTGATTTGACGATTTATAATCATACAATACGTTCGTCTTGCAGGTTTGTTTCCCGGTCTGGACGGCTGCAGAAACCCGCTGCTGAACGAACTGATCGAGCCGAGATTTGACAACCCGCCGCCGAGCAAAAAGAAAAGTAATTAGTCCTATCACGTGATATATAATATACAATACAGAGATTTAATTGAGGAAAAAAACGTGTAAGGGGGACAATATTAATTACTGCGCAGAGCGTTCCCCGAGGGCCCGTAGTGCGTAAAAACATTTTTTGG
Organism: Therioaphis trifolii; assembly: GCA_027580255.1. Classification (NCBI taxonomy): domain Eukaryota; kingdom Metazoa; phylum Arthropoda; class Insecta; order Hemiptera; family Aphididae; genus Therioaphis; species Therioaphis trifolii. The sequence goes on from CM050404.1 coordinate 24,248,349, forward strand.
TTTCGTATATGTCCGTATTTGCTCATATTAGAATATGAATTGAAAAAAAAATTCTCTCCCCCAAAAATGATACCAAACGACGACGAATGGCCAAAAGGGACACCTAAAATATGCTTACGCGGTGAAATATTTATTTTGAAAAATGGATATACTTTAATTACAGGTAGCTACTGAAAAAGTTCCACGATTTCTTAATGTTTCACTGAAATAAATAATTGCGAATCAATCTTTAAGATATTATATATTATATCACGAAATGAATACTTTTTGTATTTACGTTGATCAATGAACAGCCTGTAAAACCACTGAGCTTAGGAATATAATCGGCCGAATTACACTCCGAATACCAAATCACCCGAATACGACGAGCCAAAGTCGTAGCTAATATATGTAAAACCGGAATATATCACACTTCGAGTACTTCCGAGATTCGAATAGCGAAATTGTCATTCCGACTATACGTTCGGATTTTTCTCGCGTTTTGACTCAACTGGGCATAGAGGGATAATTGGTTACACCTATGGGGGGGGGGCTTGGATTTTGACCTTAACAATTAGCATGAGAATCGTTTTTAGGCAACGAGCTTCAGTTATTTTGATTTTAGAGTGGTAACACTAGTGACGGTGAAACAATAATATTAGCAAAGTAAAGTAGAGGAATAAAAACGTTCCGAGTGAGCTTGGTGACGTTCTGGGGGGATTTAAACCTGGGGGCGGGGCTGAAGAGGAGTCTCCCCAATATACACTGGGTTAGTTATTTCACTGGTCTTATCGCGATCGTGTCGAGCTCAGGGGTGCGGGGGATTCGACGTCGACCCTGACCTCTGCTGCGGGTATGCGATCGACACGGAGACGATCGACGGATCTAATGTTTTCGCGGTCATGTTTTTCGCAGAGAAAATGTTTCCGGTGGGACGTCCCAAAGGCCAGCACAGCGCGCCCCGCGGCGGCCCGCCCAGGTCGTGGACGAACGCGGAGCTGACGGAGGCGCTGCAGCACGTGTGGAACAAGAAGATGACCACGTCGCAGGCGTCCCGGATCTTCGGCATACCGTACAACAGTCTGCTGATGTACGTGCGCGGCAAGTACGGCAAGTCGCTGAAGCTGGAGCAGCTGAAGAAGGAGTGTTTCGGCGACATCAACGGGCCGCTGGACCTGTTGCACTTCGGGTCCATATCGAACAACAACAACAGCAGCAACAAGAACAACAACAACAACAGCGGCGGCGGCGGCGGCGGCAAAAACGGCGGCCAGGCCAACGGCAACGGCAACAACGGCGGCGGTAACAACAACAACGGCGGCCATCACAACGGCAGCAACAACAACAACAACAACGGGCCGCCGGCGTCGTGCAACCCGCCGCCCGAGCCCGTGGACCTGATGCTGGGCCCGCCCGGGTTCAACCCGTCCGCGTTCCCCGCGCCCAACTTCTTCCCGGACTTCGGGTCGCCGTTCCCGATGGGCATGGACATGATGCACCTGATGCAGCAGCACCAGCAGATGTCGCTGTCCGCGGCCGAGAAGCAGCAGTACATGGGACTGGACATGGTGATCGGCGGCGGCGGCGGCGGCGGCGGCGGCCATCAGCAGTCGGCCGTCGTGCTGGACTACGCGATGAAGTCGCCGGCGGCGTGCAGCCGGAGCAACTCGGAGGAGCCGCGGACGGCCGGCGGCGCGGACGACGGCGACGCGCTGCCGGACGGCGAGGCGGACGCGGACGGGCTGGACGACGCGGACGGCATGATGATGGACGAGGCGGACGGGCTGGACGGGGACGAGGACGTCGGGGCGGACGAGGCGGACGACGCGGACGACGTGGACGACGACGTGGACGACGACGACGACGACGACGACGACGACGCGGACGACGACGAGGAGGAGGAGGCGCAGGCCGTGGACTTCTCCAAGGCCGTTGACTTTTCCAAGGCCGGCGGCGGCGGGGACCGCGGGGGCGCCGCGGAACCCGGGCCGGAAGCGGGCGGCGCGGACGACGAGGACGACGAAAGACTGAGTCCGGAAGCGGATGAAAAGGACAAGGAGCAAGACTGACACGGGGTGTTCAGGGACTACGCGCTGGCGTTCGACGCGGTGCTCCAGACCTGAGGGTGCACGCGCACGGCAACGCGCGCGCGTACGGGAACGCACACGCTCGGAGAAAGCGCACCCCCGCACGCGTCGTCGTGTACGACCGGCGGCGTCCCCGGAGCCTCCCCCCGCAAAAACGAACGCCCGCCCCCGGCGAGTCCCACGAGCCACCCCGACACTAGTCCCGAGTCCGACAGGTGTGCGTGCGTCCCTGCGACAGTCGTCGAAGTCTCTTTCCCAATCTCTCTCTGTCCCTCTCTCGCCTCCACGCCCTCTCTCTAACTATCTCTCTATCTCTCTCTCTCTCTCTCTCTCTCTCTCCCTTATTCGTATTAATCAATATTAAGTGTACATATTATATTATATAAAATTATGAAAAGAAAAAAAAACTAATAATTATTATGATAATTATAATATTATTTTTTATTATTATGATTTCGTCGAACCGTGCGCGACCGTGCTCCGTACCCGCGTGTAATATAATAATCGTTTTTAATGATAAGGAATTGAAAATTTAAATTATAAGATAAACAAAAAAAAAAAACAAAAAAAAACTAAAAAAAAATTCGGTATGAAAAAAAAAGTGTCTACTGCAGCTAGTGAATACAAAGAAACGTGTAAATTAGTTATTATAATATATATATATGGAAATTGATCGTGTACATAGTAATGATAGTTGATCGTCGTATCGTAATTTGGCAAAAAAAAAAATTACTATTATTTTAGACCAAAACGTAGCCATTTTTTTTAAGATAAAAAAAAATAATAATTATTGTTCCGAAACAATAAAATTTCGTTTCAGCCCGACAAAAAAAAAAAAACAAAAAAAATCAAAAAAACGACACAATTACCTAATATACAGCCGAACACATTATGGTGTCTACATACAGTTCCTAAGTTTTAGTTACAGTAATTATCGTATTTTAATTTTTTTTTTTTTTTTTTAGATATTAATCATGTGTATACTTCTGTGAAACTGTGATTCCTATATACACAAATATTGGCTTTACGTTTTAACTGCTGCATTTCGTAAAGGTTTTTTTTTTTTTTTACGAGAAAATAAACATATTTACCTCGAAATTAGCGACAAAACGACAAAATATATACAATACATATTGTTCCTCGTATATACGAAGCCACTGAAATAACTTTTTTTTTTTTTTATAGTTCCTGTTCGTTCGCCATTTTGTTTGTTTTCGTTTTCTGAGCCATAAAAACACGTGCGTTTGTACAATTTCGTGATTAATCGGATGAAAAAAAAAATATATTACCGGCGACCATACGTTTTCCGCAGTGATATTGGTGGTTATATTTGTCCAAAGAAATCACGCTAAAATATGTTTGTGTGTGTGTGCGCGCGCGCGCGTCTCTCTCTCTCTTTATCTCTTGCTCGCTGTGTGTCTATCTCCCGGGCGGTCGGCCAGACTTTAGACAAGCGTCACGACGCTAATAATTACAAGAATATTCTATCGTATCGCCGTACGATTTTGTCGGCGAACCGATCGCGAATAAAATTGCATAACGAGTCGCGGGGGTGAGGGGGATGAACGGACGCGCCTCCGTCTTAGGCCTCCGACTTCGATACCGTACGTAAACACTGTGCACATGTATTGTGTATTGTCACCTAGACGGTCGAGGGGCGTACAACGTTTTTTTTTTTTCGTTTCTTTTTCTTTTTTTTATTTTTCGTTTTCCTCTTTGCAATAGTTTTTATAATAGGATTTTTAATTTACTATAGCGAAATACACTCGTCACTCATGCAGGGTAAACATGAAACATTTATAATACAATACAGGTACCTCTATAATAATACTATAATATGATATAATAATATGAATATGAATACAATTTAACGACGATAATAGTAATACAATTAACAGAGTATCACTCAGATACGCCTCAGACCCACAAAAAAGTTCACTATTCGTAGAGATATTATATTTATGAATTCAAAGTATATTATAATAGTCTGTTACAGTGCCGTTCGACGGTGCGTTGGAAAACAATAATAATTAATTATTATACTAACTATACGAACGTAATATAAATATATTTATGTGTATTTATTTGAAAATATTGTGTGTTATAATCGAGTGCAATGTATTACTTTTCACGGTGATTTATTATGTTACCTTTTTATGATTATACAAATAGTAAATGTCTTAAGTTCGTAAATCTTAAGTTCCGGCGAAGCTTTTTATTCTGTTTTATTTCCTAAGGCTGTGTTTCTGCTCCGTTTCATATTATATATTTCAAATGTACAAAATAACAAACAAATGAAACGTCGCACGCAATATGACGATATTGCGCTCGGCATAAAATGATAAAAATATAATAATATAATAGATACGTTTTTATTGATACAATAATGGTGCAGCATCTCAGGGCATTATCTAGATGTACCAATTTTCGTTAGATAATAATTATTCTATGAATACAATATATATTATAATTAAATCACATAACGTCCGATAGTTTATAACCTATTTTAAATGTGTTTTTTTTTGTCTGTTTTTATCATGTACGTGTAAATTAATTGAACAAAAAATCGTATTGTTAATATTATAGAAGGTAGGTGTTTAGGTTAAAAATAAATTACGAAAAATACCTTTTTTTTTTTTTTTGTCTTAATATTTATTTCGCGAGTGTGTTATTATTATTTACATTATTATTATGATTATTATTATTTTATTTTATTATTATTATTTTTTTTTTTTAAATTTTTTTGGTAAGTGTCATTTCGCATGACCTTGTTAAGTTGATTTTTGGTATTGGTTCCTGTTATAATTTTATGATTTAAGATTTTAAGAATTATGATCATTATTTAATTGTTTTTAGTTTTTTTTTTTTTTTTTTGTTTGTCCTAATTCTCTCGTTGAGTGAATATATAAATATTATGTTATTAGGTTTAATCAATTATTGTAATTTAATTTTTAAATTAATGAAATTATTAATTAATTTACATATTATTATTATTATTATTATCATTATTATGATTATGATTATTATTATTATTATTATTATCATTATTATTATTATTATTATTTATGTGAGAATCGAAAAGTTGATGAATACGGATGTCGTTAAAAACGAAAAATTATAATATGTTATACGATTCACACACAAAATAATAATTTTAAAAAAATAAATAAATAAACGAAAAAAAAAATAAAAAATAAAAATATATCAATTGAAATTCATGTTTGTTCGTTTTTTTCCACCCCACGCCCAGTAATACGGTGTAATGTGTTATTATCTCGACGTCGATAGTCGCGGTTCCGACGACGTTGACACTGTTTCGGTTTTTATCCGATCGCCGGAAACCGCGCTGAACGGATCGACGGACGTTTCAAACGATCTTCACCGTGTTCTCAGGGCAAGCAATCGTTGTCGATATCGACGGCACGCAACGCGTACGAAGATCGAGCCGAAAAACGAGTGTGTACGAGATTTATGAGAGTCGTGAAACCGTCGAAAACGCTCGAGTCATATCGCACGGAGGTACACACGCGCACGCGCGCGCGTCACTACAAGACACAAGGGCCTGTGGGTCGTTCTTAAAACGGTTTTAATCGTCGAATCGTGAAAACTACCTTAGGTATTTTAACCAGGGTCGCAAAAAAAACCAGTTTAAAAAAAAAATGTTTAAAACTATGTTTCGTTAAAGTTTTGTAAAATATAAAAATGTTATTAGAGATAAACTTTACCAAAACATGATATTTTCAAAGTTCTATTTTTAGCCCATAAGTTACCAAATTGTTTTGAAACTCACGTGAAATATTCATCAATGGTCCTTTAATATGTGGTGAAAATTTCAAGTTTCCAAAACATTACTACCCAGCATGACTAATAACTAAAATTGATTTAGTAAAAGTGTCCTTTACGAGAGACTTTACCGTTTTTACTCGGTTTTTCGACAGTTTTTTCTTCACAAACAATCGAGAGGAAAGAAAATGAACCCTACAAGTTCCATCTAGATGTGATTTCCGACCTATTAAGATGCTAAATTACTCTTTAGGACAAATTTAAGTATCCACAGACAGTAAAAAAAAAAAAAAAAAAAAAAGAAAAAAAGGTGGGCGCGCCATGGCGTCAATAATATTATAAATGATTTTATGATTGAACGCAGTTTGTTTCTTCATCGTAGTCTTTATCCGTCTACACGAGTTACCGATAATTTTAGGTAATTTAACAAGTCATGATGAAAGCATACTATAATATGAAAGCATGTATATTTTCGTGTGTCGCATTGACAACCGTATTTTTTTTTTTTTATGAATTACGATAGTCTAAAACGTATTTAAAACATTCTAAAACTTGTTGTAAAAAAATCATGTTGAATGTTGATCTCACGTCTTGTATCTATTGTATGAATTTTTATTTTCATTAAGAAATTATTTAATCCGTAAAAAACACAAATTTGGTACAAATAAGCATTCGTGCAAAAGGAATTTTAACATTACCTACGTGCTCATTTGTTGAAAAATATCATGTATTCATTTGTCTCATGTGTCAAACAAAGAAACTTTAAACAGATTTTATAAAAAAAACATACCGCCAAACAAACTAAAAACGATTGAATATGTGAATGGATTATGGATATTTAACAAATATTAAATTTGTATTGTTTGACAACCTTGAGTTGGATCCCAAATTTTAAAAATAACATGCATTGTGTCTGACATATAACAAATATATATATGAGTCGGGTCCTGAATATTTTGTCGAGTACATATGAGTATCTGCGGAACAGTGATTCTTGACCCCATAAAGTTTTCCTGGGGGTAAAAATTCATTAGTGATATTTTACCACCCTGGATAATTTTACACCTGAATATTTATGATAGGAAAACTAAAGTCTGATATTACCTACTGTATTATTACGAAGCATACAATTTTTGACTCTGTTAGTAGTACGGCCTAAAATACTGTGTCGCCTGAAAATTAAAGGGCACCATCTGAATTACAAATGAGTGTCCCAGGTTTTATATAACGTGGTTAGGTTAGGTTTTAAGTTTTGATTGTAGAAATAACAAACATTTTGAAATTTCAACACAAATGTATTATTATTTTTTATCTGAATATAAATTGAGTTCTAGTGTTTTCATTTTAAGTTGTTTCATATTACAATTGGTAAAATATTTTGAACTTTAACTTGTATTTATTTTGTGTATTTTTATTCCAAACGTCATACAAATAATATAAATTTTTAGGCTAAGTGATTAGGTTAAGGAGGGGAGGATTTTGGGCACTACAACTACCACGGGTTATTTTTGCTATAAAAATTTGTCAAAGGTGTAAACCATGAGTCGGCAATAGGCGGACAGGAAATAACTGGACCGCCAAAAATATTTTTCTCTGACGTCGGTTTTGATGACATACAGAGTATTCCATAAGGTTTTACAATCTGAGATTTAACTCAGAATAATTCATAAATTTGAATTTTTTTTTTGCTTACAATATAAAAAAGTGGTGTTCTTAGAGCGAATAGTTTTGTTAGCCATCGACCTGCTAGTTTTCAAGAACATTTTTCATTCTAAAATACTAGAAATTAATTCTAAAATGTAAATTTTTCGTATTTAGTCGGTGTCTTTTCTGATTTTTTATAAATTAATTTTCATTTCTCTCTTTCTAAACATAGTTTTCTCGATGTAAATAGATTCAGATTAAAACTTGCTCTGTTTTCCTGTACAATAATATATTATCGTAGTAGGAAGAAAACTATAATTGAAAAAAATCACTTTTGCTTTCAAATGAGGGTCGATAAAAATCATTATAAAATATCTTCAGCTTTTACTACTCGCGTCGTCTTCATTTAACTAGCTTGTTATGTTTTCGATAATTTCATAATAATTAGCACTGCTAATTTAGCAGCATCTAATCACGGACGCGCACGGGTTACAGTCAGCTGCAGCATGGTACTGTGATGTTAAGGACTTCGTTTTGAAATATAGTCACGCGCCCGAAATGGTAAAGTTTGAAAAAAATCACGTTTTTTTTTTACGCTAGATAAAAGTTGACGAAGGTTCTATAGAATCGATGAGAAAAAATTTACGTCATCGGTTTGCTATTACTATCGCAATCCTCGGGGCTCGGACCGTATTAGGGGTTTGAACGGTAAAAACAAAAAATAATAATAATCGAATAAAAACGGACACGTTTTTCACTCGGGGATACGTTTCGACTGTTCACGGACCCTGAGAAACACTATTTTTCGTGTCCAATATTCGTATACGTCATACACTGACATAATATTATTATTATCATTATAGTAACACACGTCCGGGTCGACGATACCGATTTCAACTGTCGGCTGAAACGACGATAACGCCGCCGGCGTCGTCATGTCTACGTATATACGCGTTTACGTTCATTCGTTCTGCTGAACTCGAGCGCGAACATATTGTTGTTCAAATCTGGTCGCGACGTATTTCAGCGTTTCGTATTTCGTTTGTTGTGTTTCGCGTGGAAATATTTTCGTTCGCGTCAAAAACGAGTCGCGAAATGCTTCCGGCCGAAGTATATATCATGGAGCTCCGGCAAGCCATGGAGACGCGAGCCACGGACGCGGGCATGACGCCGGAACCCCCGGAAGACGACGGGCCGCGTGGTGAGCACGACGGCGCGGACGCGGCCACCAGTAGCCGCGTCAGCAGTCGCGTGCGAGAATTTGAAGAAAGAATGTAAAATCAAACATTTTTTTCAAAAATTAATACTTATATATTAGAAAAGGCAAAAAAAGAGCAACTTTTTTTTCTTTCATCTGGTAGTAATGTCATATTTTAGAGAATTAGGATCATGAATTAACTGCGCACGACTGCGCAAATAAAAAAAATGACTTTTAAGTACAAAAATTGGTTTTGTTTGCTATTTGACGTATATAAAGTGACATTTTACAAAATTGGCTGAAAATATGAACTTGAAAATTGCATAAACGTCTTGCTCGCAAAATTTAGATATGATTTGAGTACCAACATGACCACCTTAGAAGCACTTTAAATTTTCGGTACTTTACAGGCCACTACAGACCTCAAATTTATCAAAAATTTAAATTTCTCACCAAAATCTTTCAAACGAGACTAAATGACTTGATTACTCAAAAAATGCCGGTTTTTTTTATTTTTTCGGACCACTGTGCGGGCGGACGCCGCGGAACCGCGCGTCACGGAACGGCGGGCCGCGGATGACGGCGCGGACACGTGCGGCCGAGTCAGTCGCCGCGTCCGCGATTTCGAGCGGATGGCCGACGGGCCGGGGCCGGCGTGGCCGCCGGCTGCCGGAAGCGGGGCCCGTCGTGGGGCGGACGCGGACGCCGCCGTGGACACCGCGACTGGCGCGAGCGGACGGCGATCGCGCCGACGACGCCGGCGGCGCGACCGGAAACGGAACGGCGAGGAGCCGAACGCGGCCACTCTGGCGGCCTTGAACGCGGGTGATGGCCACGGCCAAGGACGACCGCGACGGTACCGCCGGTCGTCACCTCACGGAGGCGGGGAGCGTGGCTCCGGCAAACGGCGGCGCGCGCACGGCCCGGCCACATCGACGGTAGCGGCCGGAAGTCGCGGCACCGGCGTGGCCACGGGCCCGAGCGGCGGCGGTGGACGCGATGGCGGCGGCGGTCGGTGGCGGCAGGGGCGGAGGCGACACCGCGCCGCGCCTTACCGTTTTAACGTCACGGTGGCTCCCATCACCGTGACGGTCACCGCGCCGCCCGGCAACGGCCACGGATGGCGGCAGCAGATGACGGAGCACACCGTCGTCGGGTCCGCGCTCCGTGAGCTGTCGGGCGTCATGGCGCAGACGGCCCGGAATGCGTATCGTGGCACCACCGGGCAGCCCCGGCGCGACAGGGCTGCCCGAGATCGGTGGCCACGATACCTGTGATTAAATTATTTAGTAAATTAACATTTATCAAATTATATAATTTACGAGTCGTGTATTTATTTGGAAATGTGAAAATCGATGTGAAAAAAATTAATTAAAATAGGTGTTTGGGCCTGTGGGATATTTTTCGCTCCTCGGACAATATTTAGTGGGGTTGGGCGTGTTCAGTTTTGAAGAAATGATAGATCGTTTCTTTGAATGAACGATTCTGAGCAAAGATTTAGAATTGAAAAATATCGTTCGTACGCTTTATCATTTTTCGTTTAATTATCGTTAGGTTTTTTTCAAAATTATCTAGTTTTTTTTTTGTTTGACAAAGAAGACGTTTTTCTTTCAACATTATATAAATAACGTTTCAACATTCCTGGTTTTCCCGCGAACACGTCGTGTAAGTTATTTCGTACGATAAACGGACTCGGTAGTATTTTTCGATAGACACTCGTGTTGGCTTTGACATACGTACGTATCGAAATCGTTGTCACGCGTACGGGGCCGTCGAATATTTCGATCGGCACGGAAAATACATTAACGACGAGTCGTTGCCGCTTATCGCTGGCGTACAAAACGGATGAGTCGTCTGCATGGTGTAAGACGTCGTTCGATAAAGACGAAGACTCGAAAAAATGCGTACGTGGACGGGGATCCTTTATAGGCCGTTTCTGTTCCGCGTTGTACAGACCACGGCCCACTGGCGTCGCGTCTACTGACGACGAGACTACGATATTCTATTACCCGGAATAAATCAAAAATTGATTTTCGACCGTGATCTACGGCTGAGACGAACGAATCGTTTATATTTGACGAATACATTTGACGAATACGATTGTATAGCGTGCCAACGACGTTGATGTTCACACGGGGTACGTAGTGACGACAACAGTGCTGAGCTCCAGGTCTAATTTAAATGAAAAATCGAATGTTTAATTGATTTAATTAAATTAATAAAATAATAACGAAACACAGTTGCAACATGTAATTTGTCAATTTACAATTTAGTGACAAAAGACTTTTGATGTGAGGTGGCTTGAACTCGGGTAGCTGAATACGTCTGACTAGTGGCCAGTCCTTAGGACTGTTGTATAGTCGATGTTGACCTCAATCCAGTGATATCTGATATTATGGTAGGATTCGGTAGCCGTATTTTTGTATTTTTTGTTTGTATTTGAGGATTTTGGCAGCGCGTGTGCGATTTCCGTGTTTATGGTCACTATTGTGTTACAATTATTAAACCTTGACATATTAATAAGTTCTGGCACGTGTATGTTTTACGTTAATTGTAATAAGCAATATTAAGTTGATAAATGTGTTCTTTTACGTGTATAATACACACACACACACACACACACACACACACACACACACACACACACACACACACACACACACACACACACACAAACACACACACACACACACACACACACACACACACACACACATATATATATATATATATATATATATGTTACGGGCAATGTGGAATACCGGGCAAAGTACACTTTGCCCGGTCAATGTGGTCCTGCCCGGGCAATGTGAACCACGGTATTTTTCTAATATCATTATATAATTTTACTAATAAATTTAATTCAATTATGGATTCATTATATTATATTGATGGAATGAAAAAAAATTAATTAACATCATTATTTTATATATTATATTATATCGTATTATTATATTATCTCATAAATTAAATTTCTAAAAATAAACTAATATCATTATGGTATTTTTCTAATAAATTAAATTCAATGACATTTTATAATGAACTATGACTATTTTACGATAAATTAAATTACTTTAAAATTTACTAATTTTATTGTAATTTTTCTAATTAAATTATAATTTTATTATTAACTATTTATTGGTACAAGATTTAGAAGAATGACACTTAGAATTACATAGCCTGTCTGCTTTTCGACACTTGCATATATTTGTTTTGCAACCCTGTGTACAAGTACACCGATCATATCCTTGTCCCCCTAAATTAGAAAAGCAGCGGGCTTTTTATTTTATCATTCCGATATGAACATATCACATATTAATATGGGATAACTATGATTCTTAAACAGGCAGTACGATAGATAACAAAAATGTCATTGAATTTAATTTATTAGAAAAATACCATAATGATATTAGTTAATTTTTAGAAATTTAATTTATGAGATAATATAATAATACGATATAATATAATATATAAAATAATGATGTTAATTAATTTTTTTTCATTCCATCAATATAATAAATAATGAATCCATAATTGAATTAAATTTATTAGTAAAATTATATAATGATATTAGAAAAATACCGTGGTTCACATTGCCCGGGCAGGACCACATTGACCGGGCAAAGTGTACTTTGCCCGGTATTCCACATCGCCCGTAACATATATATATATATTATATTATAGTTTATTTCCTTCTAGAATATTTATTTAATTAATTATGACTAGATTAGTATGTTTATTAGAATATTACACGATTATGGACTATTTTCGAATCGCATGAATATGAAATTTCAACAAACAATATAATAATATTTTTGAAAACCCCCATACGAAGTTGAATCACCGAACCTCCCTCTCCGTGATCATCGTATACGATCAGTCGTAACCGGTGACGAATGTATACGAACAATGAGGTGGGCGCTTTTATTCGATAAAGTTGTACTCGATGAACTTGATATCTTTGTGTTTAAATACAAAAAGTATTCGTAAATTACTCCAGTGATAAAATAATGTATTTAATCAGTTCTGTGCAAAATCGTCGAAAGCGGGCAAAATTTGAATAACGGCTATATTTGTTCGAGAAAACTCTTTCAGTAAACATTTTTATCAATATGTCTTCCAGCGGTATATTTTCAGGCTATTCTCGGTGGTTTTTCTAAATTTAAATGTATCACGTTGGCCGTCTTTTCAATCTTTTAAGAAGTCGCTTTATTCAGACAAAAACAGAAGTCCTGTATTTAATAACGGTATCCATTAGCACACGATTTCGTGCGACACGAAATTGTCTTGTAAAAACGTCAGTGAAATTACTAAATTGTAATATGCTGTAAAGTTTCGGTCGATAAGTTTTATTCAATGGAGTGGAGTTATAAGTCGGATCGAAGTTTGCCACCATATTAATGTTTTATCGACTTAGCCAGTTAAATCTTCTCTTAAAAACCACGAAACAATAATATTCGAATAAATAGTTGAAACAATCAATGTTATTTTATATGTATATGCTTTTCAAACGCGCTAAGAAACAATGAATCGATGAATAACTCCTTGCAAAACTGGACATCGTTCGACAAATAAAATTATTCACGATAAAACAATAACGGTCAACTTGTTTTTCATTTATTAAAACGTTCTCTGAGCAGTTGATATATAAATCAAAAAACGTTACTACGTCTCTAGGTTATACTAGGTATAACGTTACGTGATATCATGGCGATGTTCTTAGATCAACCTGCCAATAACTCTGTAGTATTGTGAGTTGTCAGTGAATATATAATGAATAAATAGTTTCGTATAGAACAACTTCCTTTCTTTAGTTTCCAATGACCTACAAAGCATGTCTTATTTAATGGTAAACAACATTTCCGCAGAGTACCTCAATACCAATTTTCGTAATTACATTACGATATATACTGACGGCTCAGTCTCCCCCCTCTCCACAGGGTATTTATTTTATATTCCCGAATTACACATCTCATTCACAAACAATTTACTCCATTCATCTTCTTCATTCACTGGCGGAGTTTTATGCCATCATTGAAGCGCTAACTCTCGTCTCAAACCTTGCTCCAGACAAGTACCTAATAGCCTCTGACTCCATGTCTTGTCTACTTGCTCTTAAATCAAACCCCTTTAACTCCCATATTTCCCCTCTATAGTTCTTCGCATTAGACAAATTATTGCCCTCATACTTCACCAGTCATACTACACAATTCAATTTCTGTGGATTCCCAGCCACATTGGGATACACGGTAATGAGGTAACTGATAATCTGGCCAAATCTACGGTTAATCTAATAGGGCCTTCTCTAATCCAACTTCCTCACACTGACTTTACCCCATTTATACGACAACACATTAAATACCTCTGGTCCGTCCAATGGCTCAAACTCCCAGTAGAATTTGCCGCCAAATATAAACGTATTGTTCCTACTATTCCTTAAAATACCTGGTTCAATAACCTCCATCTTTCTAGAGCAACCATGTTGTACAATTTAATTGCCTTCGCTCAGGACACACACTTCTACCTCCCCACGCCTACAAACTGGACTTAAATGACTCTCCACTCTGTACTTTACATTTAACAGAAAATCTTTGTGATATTTCCCACATCCTGTTTGACTGTCCTTCTCTGCACGCAAAACGTGCTACTCTGTTTAACTCCATTAATGCCCTTAATATCTCCCCAAACCTTTTCTCTATTCTTAACTCAAACTCAGAAGTAGTCATATAAATTTAATTATTACTTTTATCCAGGAGGCTGGCTTTAGCATTAAAAATTTTGGTATTTCTATTATTTTGTTATTTTATTTTTATTTCTTTATATTTTTTTCACTTTGTATTATTTAAAACTTCCTGATAACTACTGTGTCCGATATAATCATAATTGTTGAGCTATAATTGTTTTTACAAAAAGCTAATAAAAAAAAAAAAAAATAGTGTCGTATCGTTAAAAAAATCCACGTAGAACATCCACACTATACTCCAATGTGACCCGCTCAATATGGCCGCACTAGTACTAGTAACTAAGAACATGATAATATTATACCTACTCTAACAGGTTTAAAAATTGTTAACTTCTCAATCACTTAATTATTTTAATTCGTACTTCGATTTCACTGCAAAGATTAATATAATAATTACGATCGATGGCACGTTTAAGGGATTTGACCTTCGAAATCACGAGTAAGGTTCCTTAACATTTGTAAACGTCTCTTACGTATTTGTTTGTGATTTATAAAGATAATTTAGTTTTGACAAAATAGCCCAGAATATTCTGATAAAATCGATGCGTTGTCTACATTTGTAGATATTTAGATTTTAATAGGTAAAATACTAGACAGTATAAAAACCATTAGTCGGATATTCAACTATAATAAATATTTTAAGACATTTAGCAAACAAACTGTGATGAGTATTAACTATTTTACAATATTTTAATGAATTTTCTTGTTAAAACTAACATTCATATAACTTTTTAAATGTTTTCATCGATGCGATAATCACAGAGTATAAAAACGATCTTAGACTGGTTCAAATTACACTGTCGATGAGGTAATTCTTTTTGTTTTAATAAAACTTAGGGGCGTACCTAAAACTTTGTTAAAAATACGCTCCAATATTTTTTAGCAGTGAAATTGCTAAAAAAAAAATGACATGGCAGTTTTGATAACAATATATAAAATACAATATGTAGATATTTCATAGCCATTTGTTTTCATTAAAAAATTCTCGAAATAGTAGTAGCAACGTTAAAAAGTTTAGGTTTTTCTTCTAATGTCATATAAATGATTTAAAAAAAATTATATAAATATTTTGTTTTTACTTTTTACTTTACAACTTTAATTGAATTATCAGATAACACAGATTGCTCCGATTAAATCAATATTTTAGCTTAGCTGCGCTTTACACAAAATATACGTGTTTGAGATTTCCATCAATAATTGTCAATAATGATACATTATATTATTCATATTAAATGTTGTTAACGAACATTGAATGGTTTGAATTACAGTGATTTTTAGTCCTTATCAATCGATGGGTAGGGGTTCCAGACTTCAAAAACCATCACCACGAGAACATTATTGACTAGAGCTGTAATTCTACGTCTGCTTCACCTAAATCGTCGATAAACTAATGATCATATATATCAGAGGTGTTCAAACTTTTTCATCCCACGGCTCCTTTGTGTCTTCACAAAATGTTGACGGCTCCCATATTATACCTAGGTAAATGACAAAAAGTGAATGTTTATATTGTATGAAATTTATTTTTATAATTATATGTCGTATAAAATTGTTTTAAATAAGTAGTTAATGTAGAAAAAATTGTAATTAATATTACTTAACACTAAATTTTTAGTGAGATGGAAGAGCTTGTTTATGCTTCATAATATGCTCAAATCGAGGCTCAAGTAGGGCAATAGCTATTCCCATCTCCTTCTCTACATTCACTTTTGACCGATATATTGTTTTAATTACAGCTAACACAGATAATTCGGTCTCACAGAGGTACGAAGTCACAAAATGTGTTAAATTTTGGTGTGCCTCGACGATAATAATAAACGTTTTTCGTAAAATGTCGATAATAAAAATGTTTAATAAATTTAAATTTGATTTTACACGAATATTCCCAACCTAAATAAACACACCATTTTTAGTTACTACCTAGTAATTTACTAATATACAATAAGTTTGGTATAAAAAGCCTTAAGTAAAAAAAAATAATACAAAATAGTATATATATATTTAAATATATTGGTCTTCAATTAAAAGACGCGGCTCCCTTCGACAACTTCCGCGACGCCCCTCGGAGCCGCGACGCACAGAATGAATACCTCTGATATATATATTATATAATGTAAACCCTAAATAACAATAATAGTAAGTAATAACGGTTACATTATAATATATTTCAAACACGTGCTGTCTACAGTTAAACAAACACCGATGAAATCCCACGGTGGGCACAATGCTCGTGGAGTTTCGATAGGTCATGGAACGTGCAACGTGATTCCGTGTCACACGCGATACGCCCGCCAAGGGAGGGGACAGGGGATTGCACGCGTGATCCGTTTAACGGGATACGGCCGGTTAGCGTTCACGGAGACGACCCGTACCTTAAATGGGGATGATGGGTACACTGCTGCGGGGCCCGAGAAGGGTGCTGCGGTGACTTAAAGGAAAACGTTACCCCTTGGAGGTATAGTGTATCTTTTTTTTTTTTAGTGTTTTATTCTACGATATAAGTATACATAGAACGGAAAATATAAAATATAGAACCTACACTGCACTTTATAATAACGTGCAGCCGACGCTGCGGCGGGGACAATGACGTTTGCCCTCGAACGTTTACGTGTAAGTCGTTTCGGTGTCGTGGCAAAGGGTGAGACGAAATGATCCCCGGAGAAGGAAACACAGAGGTGACGCGGTATATTGTCTGGAAAGGGTGGGAAGTGAGCGATCCGAGTCGACCTGGGTGACGACGTGTGCTGTTCATACGAGACGTAGGCGAGGGTCGCGTTTATTCCGAGATCGAAATCGCCCTCCCGCCCGTGGCACATTTGTCGTTATTCGTCACACATTATGTCGATGCAACCGCGGAAAAAACGGCATCCGAGAAACACAACAACGCATAGGCACCGCGAGGGCGATGGATTTTTCAAAAGAAAAAAAAATGTTAAAAAACTAAATAATAGAGAAAAAAATTATACTTTACCAAATCATAACGAGTCCTGAAATAAAAACTGGTTTTTTTTGTAATAATAATTTTTGTTGTCTAAGTTTTTTTTTCGAAATTTCGGGAAAAAAAAACTAGTCATTAAGTATACCTGTGTAGTAGTGTGTCGTGTTCGCTGTACATGAACAGTGTTCCGTAATCCTTTTTCACTTGAATTGCGTTCCCGCCGTATTAATCAACCGTATAATAACGATTAAAAAAATCAATTTAAAAATAAAAGTCTTATAAAAAAAAATTAAACTCAATAATAATTTTAGTGTATTATGGAAAAGCGTGATTTTTCTACAATTATCGTATATAAAAAAAAAAAGAGTATACGGAAAATAGTGTATTTATTCGAATTGAACCATTGAACGACTACATGGTGACGTCGACATCGAAATTGAAAATCATAATGGTTAACGGTCACAGTGCTTGATTGGGGGGCGGGGGTGTGGGGTGATGGAGAGGCGGAATTAGTTGAAACGTTTGACCGCCGTTTCTGCAATATCTTAGAGTAACTGACGAATCTGAATTTCTTCTGCTAGTTTTCTTGAGCAACACCAATGTGACCGTAACGAATATCAAAGTCATCATCAAAAGTACACCTATTATGTTGATTACCATAGCTCAGCGATTCTCAACCGGGGGGTCGCCTACAATTATTTTAGGGTCGCCAATTCGTGTGAGGAAAAATTGTTTCACTTAAAATCTTATAATAAAGAGCCATAAATAAACTAAAATACAATTAATACTTAATAAATAAATTATCATCGTTAAATGAAGAAAAATTGTGACTCGTGAAGTACAACTCTTTATTTTACGAGTAGGTACATAATAATATTATACTCATAATTAATGGTACAATGATTGTCGGAAAGTCATTGAGTGCACTAGTCGTGTGAGACCAACTTCATTTAAAAAAACCTCCAATTTTGTAACTGACATGAAAAATTTCAGGGGGGACAATGCCCCCCCCCCGGACATTGCTAGTGAATTTTTAATAGTTTATGAAAACTTTAGAAAATGTAATATGACCGTAACCATATACTTCACTTACGATCCTGAAAATTTAAAATATCATGACAAATAAGCATATCAATAGATAAATGTAAAAATTTTATAAGCGTTTAAGTAAATTATTTTATGAATATTACGTAATAATCTATTTTTACGTCAATTTTCAACTTAAACAATTTATTTGAAGAAATTGGTCAATTTAAACTGTATATTTTATTTCTGATACTTTGTTCAGAATCGTTCATCTAAATAAACTACCTATCATTTCTTTAAAATTCAACACACGCATCCCCATTAACTTGTCCAAGGAACAGAGATGACCCCATGGGGCGAAATATGGACCTTTTTTTTTTGAATTTTTGATTTAATTGCTTAAAATAATATAGTGAAAGCGTTATTAACTATTTCACTCAATTTTTCCAAACACGTGGAAAAATTATTGGAGAGAAAAAATGTAAACTTTAAAGATGAAAGTACTACCTATATTCGAGTTTCGGTCTATGAAGTCACAGGATGTAACTTTTGAGTAAAGTTTACAACCCTAAAAATTATATTAAGAAAAAAAGAAAAACAGAAGAAAATAAACATTTTAAAATCGATAAATCCTTAAATCAAAAAAATTTAAGAAAAGTTGAGCATAACTTCAGAGTCATATTCACTATTCGTTTACAGTTTTATGAATGTGTGTTTATAGCATTTTTATTTTTTAGACGTAAAAATAAAATCGAAAAAATTACCATGTATAATCAATGCATTCTCTGCTCGCTTATAATCTAAAAATGTATAATGTATGAACCAACTTTCAACTAGCGTATTACCAATATTGTACCAATAATTACAAATTAGATTTTTTTTCACCCCTGTTTTGTTTGGTTATTGGACCTTCGTTATATATTATTGTAATTATAATATTTTTCTTAAATAAATTATAAATGAATCACATTTCATATAAGATCTATGCATAGACCCAATCAATATAAATTATAACGCAATCTCATTATTTGTACAAAACATTTTTATTAACAATCAATAAATACATGCACAATTACAAAGTTTCAACAGAGTATATGGAATTTAAACAATTTATTCAAATGGGAACAATAATTTCTTTTTTAATTTTATGAAATAACTTTTTAAATTTTATTAATAACAAAAATATGAATATGAAACAAAATATATACATGCGTGTAAAATGTATGATTATACAAACAAGAAAAAAATGTTTGTCATTCAATTAATACTAAGATTATCAAACTATATCAAAAATGTAAACATGATTCAAGATATATACATGCGTGTCAAATGCGTGATTACACAAACGAGACAAAAACAATCTGTCATTTAATTAATCTAAATTGATCAAAATCTTTTGGTTCCAACTGCAGTTTTGGATTTAACGCCTTCAATGTATTTCCAGATTTATCCACCCACAACCATATCTTATTTGTAGAACAGCATTCTCTATTTTAGAAAAATAAACACTTAAAAATCTTTTCTTATAGTTATATATTATCAGTAATAAAATGTTTACCCAAAATGAGCATATGCAGCAACAGGATTAGCTCTTTCATAAATAGATTGCTTGGTAGGATGTCTATAGTACATGCTATTATGTTTGTCTGATAATGTTCTAACCCATGGGCCTAAAATTCATAACGAGAAATTGATTGCATTTAAAATATATAATAAATAATCATAACATTGTCAAAACGATCCAAAAGGACATTAAAAGTAATAATATAATATTAGTTAAAATATAGCAAGATTTTCGCAGTCCTTAGTTGACTGGTTAAGTCATAACCACTTTAAATTATCATAGAAAATAATAATTTTAACTAATTGGAACTTTACATAATTTAAGTTTAGATTTAAACCGATTTGACACAAAGATTTCAATCGACAGATAGTTTAATTACTTAGTGTGGCTTTGATAAATAATATTCCAGATGCATAGCAATACTTTTCTCGGTCCAACTCGTACGTCTTAACAAGTCTTTGATGGCATTTAGACCACCTGCGATCAATCTTTTTAAATATGTCTGTGATATTTTCCATATTCTCAGGTTCTTTCACTCTAATTTGTATTTGATTTGATTCTATTTTATTCATCGACTTGGCGAAATCTTTGCAGTATTGAATCCTAAACACGAATCATTAACTTACACCCGTGTTGACATTTATTGAACCAATAAAAAAAAAAAAAAAAATTACCGTGATAAATAATGCTCGTTACTAATGTCAACATTGCCAAGCTTATACGCGTCTATAATATGCAATGCTCTCACTGTACGTTGCTTAATATCTGAATATTTTAATTCAGTAGCTAGTTCGCCATAAATGAGTGTACCAGGACTTATATTTAGATATGTGTTAGTTACCCATCGATTTTGAACGTATTCATAAACTTGACCATCGCCTACACCTGGAAAAAATCATTAAATTAGTGATGATTAATTGAAAAAAAATTATTTTCGTTTAAACTATAATATTGTGAAGACAATCTAGGAACTTACTCAAAAAATATGTAGGATGCTGAGAATTACTGAGCAAGACACAATGCCAATCATACACAGATATAACACGTCTTCGTAAATTTCCTTTATTCAAAACCTCTGGAGATAAATATAAGAAATCTAAAACAACAAAATATTAAGGTAATGAAATTCTGTAAAAGCAGCTAAATCATTTGGCATTACTCTTTGGTCCAGGTCCAGATACAAGAGAATCGAACGAATCTTTAGGATCACTTATAAACGGTGCACGTCTTATATCATAATTTACTTCCCACAATTCCAAGCATTTTTTTTTTAGGTCTTTTTGTCTTTTATCAGCTAAACGATGATCTCTAGTATATGCTATTATTTTTGATAAACTAACTGCTTGAATCTGTCCTAATCTATATAAAATACGTATGTTTTCAAACAATTAAAAAGTAATTCTCTTTTGAAGCATTATTTAAATATGGTTTATTATTAAAGTTTAAAAACATGCAGAAATAATTTAATTACAAAACTACACACATATGCCCCTAAAATTTTATAAATTCAAAAATCGATGTTTTTATACAAAAAATAAAATTTAGGTATGAATTTAAATTACTACAAAACTATGTTGGTGTGTTTTTATTTAAAACTAGTGATAAGGAAGATAAGTTTTAGGTTTCGAAAAGTTTGGAAAATGATAATTTATGCATATCATTAAAATATTCAATTCAAATCAGCAAAAAATATTCAAAAATATGCTCGACCACAAAAATATTTCATATCATTAATACAATAAATATACTTGCCTAGAACTAATGCAATTATTACACTTCATTAAAAATGTTTTTTAACAATATCTACATATTTATATTTCAACGGCTAAAACATTGTTTTATTAACGTGAATTTTAATGAAAATAAAAATAATAATAGATTATGTTTATTTATAAACACGTTCTTTATAACTTCAACACATTAAATACCTAATAAACTACAATTTACGAAAATGTATAATGGAAGAGGTACTACAAATGTCCATTCAAAAGGCTCTTAATGGCTTTAAAAAATAATTTTAAAAAATTAAAGAATTAACACTATCATTCAATTTGAAAATGCTTAGTAATAGTCCATAAATTGTTGTTTCGGTAATAGCATTTTTTTGAATCGATAAAAAATCTTAAAACATGTGTTTATTAAAAAATACGATTTTGAGTAATCTCATAAGTTAAATACAACATTTGAAAGAAATTTTAATTGTCCTTTTTGATTGAATTCTCATATTATAATTTCTTTAGTGATAAATTCAAATTGACGAACATTTAATTCCTAAAATATTCCTATAAGTTAATTTATTTTATTTAAGTATTCGAAAAATCTCATTTAAATAATACATATAGGATTTTTTGTTTTATAAAGGAAATTATATGGTTTATTTGAAGTGTGAAAAAAAAATGCTTATTAACTAGTTTCGTTAATTATGTTAGGTTAACTCAACTTATAACTAGTATAAATTATATGTTTAAAAGCAATTTTTAAGTATAACTGGCTTACTTATTGTTAGAATCCCAGATATACTTATAGAAATTTAAATCTTCAATTATTTTTTCCAATGGTACAATAGATAATATATCTTTATTTGATTCTAATTCATTCCAAGTTAGATTCACATTAAATAAATATTGTTTTATCTCTTGTACGTTATCCAATCTCCATTTACAAATTACATACCTAAATGTAGGTAAATATTTAAATTTATCGAAAAATCGCTTAAACATTTATACTTTGATTCACCTTTCAGAATTTGCTGGACGACTAGTGACTGGCTTATAAATACTGATTTGTTTAAAACAACGATACAATAGGAACAATAATCCAGCACTAAATTCTGTGAATACATCAAATAGTTTACACATGAAATGCCCATGAGGTCGTAGAATACTCAAAGCAGTTAAAACTTGACACAAGTATAACCGTTTAGACAAGATTTCTTGAAAATTTTCTTGGCCCTCAACAGAAAATCCCTAAAAAAATGTTTGAAATTGTTTCATCTTGTAATTATGTATTGTAAAAAAGTAAAAGTCAATAAATTTTAAAATTTTAAAAACTTACACCATCAGCCATAACAAAATGTACACCTTTTCCTTCAGTCATCTTCATCACATAAGTTTCTAATGCTAAAATATTGTCTGGTTTGTATATATCGCCATCTTCTGCGCTTCCTACATACAATAATATAAATTTACTATTTTTAAATCTCATACTTAATACATAGTCATCAATAACATAATAAGGGCCAGGGTTATTGCATTGAAATCATCTTAAGTGATACAGACGTTTATTTATTTACCACAACACCAAATTTCGATGTAATTTCTATATTAATTTATTATTACTACAATGAGCTATAATTTTATAGTTTATAAATATATTTTATTTAGATGAATTAATGTATTTATTTGATTTTTATTTTATGCACCAAACTTTTAAATACATTTCTATTCTGAACTTTCAAATAAATTAGCTCATCTTTAGACGCTTATTCCGTAATTTTGATTAACGACACTCACCATAATACGGTTCAAATGACTTAGGAGAACCGGCTTGAAAATCATTCAACTTGAAGTCATTAGCATTACGTAAAGTAAATCCAACGCCTTTTGCTTTCCAGCTTTTCCTCCACAACACATACTCAGAAAAACCACCAGGTCCAGCACATATATCAGCAAAGTAGAGTAAACTGCTAGGTGTTGTTAGCATACATTGCTAAAATAATTATTATTAATAATTAACATAAAATATAATTAAAATAATATAATTAATAAAATATAATTTAATATAATATAATATAATATAATTTAATATAATTAACATTATCGTATAATTTCGAAATTATACGTTATCACAGCATAAACACATACCCCATCGCTATAGTGAGGATTGGTGAACATAAAATCACATGCCCAATCAATATTGGCCATTTTCATAGCTGCTCGATTTTGAAATATACCGTTTTTTATGGTTTCAAACGGATTCGATTTAGTTCTAGCAACCCGAAAATCATGATCGTCAATGTGATCTAATACATTCTGTAATAAGTGAATTATTTTAAGTCAACACTGAGTATTTTAACTAAAAACGTAAGATCTACCTTGCTAGAATTAACGACTTTGAAAATGTCTAAATCAGCAAACTCAGTTGTTTGATCATAATTCAATTTTTTCTCGCCAGTTTTAATCCAATACTTCATATCCCCAGCTGACAACAATAAGGGACCTTCGTTTTTCAACCATTCTGTGACTTTCAATATTTCTGTGGACTGTAATTTTACATTAATAATAAAAATTGTTAACTCTTTTTGAAATCATTATTACTTCTTCTTGTTCAGGATCCCAGTCCAAAACAAAATATTCTTTTGATCCTTGTAACTCAAAATCTGATTCTCTACGACATTTTTCTGTAGGTAATTTTACTGGATTAATGTGGCCTAGGGCACTGTTTCCTAATCCTTTGTCTTCTTTATAGGTGATTTTGTTCTAGACATGAAATAATAATGGAGTAAGTAAATATTTTTCATTAGTTTTCTATAGTATATTATAACGTATTGTAAATTTATCAAAGTATGAAATGATGACCATCAAATAAATTATTTTATTAACAATTGTTTACATAATGTTTTCGATTAACAGTAATTATATTATGAGACGAGAGCCGCGTACAAAATCGTAAATTACGTTTAAGTAAAAAAAAATAAAAATAATCAGTTCTAATCGTGAAGCCGACGTGGTCGGTTACGTGTTTAGTGTATATTATTTTAGTTTATTGTTTAGTGTTTACTGTTATATATTTAGTCAGTCTTAATAATGACAAAGTGTCCGAAATGCAAGGTATAATGATGTAATCGAGAATAAGTACCCAACATCATCTCCTAAAGACTACTTAAACATAGTTAACTCATATTATCCAACAACTGGCAAAAGAGTAGTAGAAAAAAATGTCTTCAATAATGTAAATAACTTACAATCCAATTTGGGGACAAAAATCAACAATATATCAAATAAAAATCAAATATATAAGTTAAATCCAATTGGTTGTAAAGAAGTCATAAATATATTCAATGATTTGAATAACAACTTAGAACCAGGTCCTGATGGTTATACTGTCCTCTTTATCAAACAAATAGGAGAAAAAGCGATACCACCAATCGTTCATACCTATAATTAATTGTAGTGTAGTCAACGGTATAGTACCCGATGAATTACTAACTTAATACGTACATCTCAATATTTGCAACATAAAACTACGAGTTATCGAAATCCGTGTCGCCACATACCATTAGTGACGTCACGTTACAGTATGATATTCCTTATTTATATTATTAAGTAGAAGGTGGACGTAATAAATTAAAAACGAAAAAATTCTAAGAGGCCTTATTTAACCAAAATATCAGCGGCCCACCGGGGCATGCCCCGGTGCCCCAGTGGCCTAGTCCAACCCTGTTAATATTATTGTATAAATGTAATTTTGTAATTTGATTATTGTATTGAAATAGTAATATTAATTATGCTGAATAAATAAATTAATGAATAAATAAATAAATAAATAAAATAAATTACATCGTGTTATAACTTACGTTTATCTTCACATAGCTCTCCGTATGAATGAGTTCGTTTAAAATTTCACTTTTCCAACTTCTCATACATAATTTCAATATTGGATGAAATCCATCAGTGTTACTAAGACGATTTATCAAATATTTAGCGAGCCATGGAAGATGTTTGCGTGTTATTATTTTTTTGATTTTTACGCACTGAAAATGACGATTATGTATTAGTATATAATTTTTTTTTGTTTCTTTAAATACCGAGAGTCAGATTACAGAGTGTATGGTAGGTAAGTGAAAGTAAAATAAAAATTTTACAATTTACGAAAATCTGTTAAATTATTTACCTGTGCGTGAACATTATCAGAATCAATGTGTTCGAAAATGAGATTTATTTCTTTGATCGCGGCATCCAGTGGAACCAAAATGGTTTTATCTTCGTCTAATGTAGGCAAACATTTCGATCCGCGTTCCTCGAGTGTTTTTTTGGTAACTAAATTCTAAGATTCAAAACACATAATAGCTACATGAAAGTTGTTTGCAGGTTATTTTTAATAGAAAGCTCAAAAAATTATAAACCTCTCGAATCTAACATTAAATATACTATTTGATATTTCGAATTAGCGATGACGGAGTAATGCAAAATCGAAATGTGTTTAAATAATAAGTAAAACAAAAATCGATCGACTCGGTTAATTTTAAATTGTTAATGCATCAAGTAAAAATGTGTGATTATTTTATGATTTTAAAATTGTAAAACTGCAAGTATGGAATATTTTGATTTGTTGAAATTGATTTTAATTTGTTATGTAATTAAATCAATGTAAAATTACAAATGAAATGAAAAATTAATGACTCAATTGGTTTTGTTTTACAATTTACATCATCATATCATTATTTTATGCAAATAAAATTTTGAAATAATGAACAGTGTTACTTGACTTCATTTTTAACGTACTTCGTGCAAAAACGAATATAAAATTAATAATATTGTACAAATGATGACTCCAATATTATTAATTAGATTTTTCAATAAAAGATAAATGCTTTTGATGCATGTATTGAATTGACTCCAATATGGATGATCAATGGTTAAAAACATGTTGACCTAAAACAAACATTAAGAATGTAATTTTTCAGAAGATTAATAAATTATCTTTTATATGTGTCACGGGAATATTATGATTCTCCAGAATCCTATTTAAACATTTGAAACGAAAAGCATCAACTAAATTCTTATAAAATTTTTATGGAATTGACTGATTTTTTTATAATTAATTTGAAATAACATTTTGGAGGCAATTGTATCTAATGAAAAAATCTTTTGAAAATCATTCTGAAAATCGGACTATAAACAATAAAATGTATAAACGGTATAGTTGAGCACTGAAGTTTTGCTCCGAATCTTTTATTTTCGGTTAAATATAACGTTCATTTACATTTAATTATGACTTTATTTTATTTGTAATTTTATATGCTTTTGATTAGCTTAGAGTTGTTTTACTAAATGTATAATGCCAGACACGACGAATAAAAAATACTTAAATTTTGTCTTTATTTTATTCATTATTTTTATGCTCATAATGGGCATCATTTTGATAGTGAATAACATAAATAACTAACTTAAAGAAACTCTCTTATGATATTTTTACGAAAAAACGTTAGACTGTGACGAAGTTCCTATCTTTGTTTATACGTAGACAACGTCGAACACGACAATCAGTAAAAAAAAAAATCAACTGTCACACATTGTTCTATGAATTAAGTATACTGTATACGCTGTTATTTAAATATTACATTGGTTTACTCACCATTGACATTATCAATGAGTCTGTGTACACAGCTTGCACTGGTGCACGGGTTTTCCAAAAACTGCAACAACGATTAATCATTATTGAAAGTCTTGTTAAGTATTCAAATACTTGTATTAAAAATACTTGTATTTTTTATTTTTATTTTTTTTTTGGTACTTTAAATGCTTTTAAAATACGTTTTGATAAATGTATTTTAAAAACCTTAAAAATACTCTTTTTACGTATTTTTATTCTAGAACACCAAATACTTTTTACGTGTTACTGTTGTTTTCAGTTATAAATATTTTTGTATTTTTCGAATTAATGTGTATTTTGAAAATTATATTTTAGAACGATAATAATTCAAAACATGATTTCTTCAAATAAGTGGACGACATATTAAATCCCCTACTTTCCCTACATTTACCACGAAAGACAGTTGGTCGGATCAACCATTATTTTGAATCCATAATAAGTAATTCGTTGTGTTTTAGACGTTTTAACAGAAATTATACTATTTACAAAAAAATTACTCTTGTATTTAGTATCTGATTGGAAGTAATAGATGATATCAAATATAATTATTTTAGACTATATTATCATTTATTTATAATTTGCAACATTTAAAATGTGATTGCTACAAAAATATTTTTAGACATACCAAATTTATTGAACTTAAAAAAAATATTTGTGAAGTATTTTGAATACTTTTTAAAAATATTTGTAGTTATGTTCAAATGCTTTTGAAAGAAAGCATTCGAATACGAATTTGAAATAAAAATAACACAAAGTATTTAAATACGTAGGGAGACCATGGTAAGTTGACGAACCGGGTAATATGACGAATTGTTAATAATTGATTATAGATTATATGAGTTATCGAAGTTATAAGATAATTAAATAGTATGAAGTGTGGTACGTCTATTTTATTTGATTTTATATAGTTTTGATAACACCAATCACTTTTATTTACAAATGTGTGTTATCATACTTCAAACTTTTAAGTTTCTGCTCACCGGCATAACGGTTTTTGAAGAACGGTAAATAATATTTGTAATTTATTTATGTTAACTTAAAAGATCGTTTTGTGAGGTTTATTTTCATGTAGGTGAGTAGTATATTCGATTTATTTGAATCAAAAAAATATTGTATTATATAAAATATTACAAGTCGGGGTAAATTGACGCGGGTAAGATGACGATCGTCAATTTACCCCAATGTGTAATATTTACACAATATAATATTTTGCCATAACTAATTATAAATAAGTTAATGCAAATTACTAACGTATTATTTATGTAGGTGCTATTTATTATATTTCAGGCACCATGCCTAGGATGTACATTAGAAATACTTAATCTTTATGGGATAAGAATCAATTATTAAGTGCTATTGAAGACTATCACTCTGATCCATCGTGAAATAAATCGGCTAAACGTTTTGGCGTACCTGAGGCAACCCTTAGGAGATACTTGAAAAAATATTATATTTATTCAAGACTGTTAAAATATATTTAGCTATATAAGTTTTTTTAAATACATATATTAATAGGTATGTATTTTTAATTAGGATTATGTAAATAGGTACCTAACTATTATTAACAAGGTTTGTTAAATTTTAATGTTATTCTCATTAAAGAAGTTGTTTTATTAATATAAGTTGTTCAAATGTTATTATATACAATACTAAAAGTTGTTGGGTTTATTTGGACGGAGTTCATGTAAAGGGGGACAAGTCAAAAACAGCTACTTTTCAGGAGATAAAAAAAACATCATAAAATTTTATCAAATGCTTTAAATTGGAGTCGGTTTTAATATATATATATTTTTAAATATTATACATTTTTTAAAATTATTTTCAGGAACTCAAATAGTTTTTTTCAATTTTTTTATTGACTTAGACCGTTTAGCATTTAAAATTAATAATAAATTGACTTATCTCCTTTCTCATATGTGACTTGTCACCATTGTCATCAATAAAATTTTCAATTTTATGGCTTATCCCCTTCTCCTATTATGACTTGTTACCATAATCATCAATAATATTTCAGTAGATGGACTTGTAGCTACTATTTTTACGAATGAATATTGTATTGATCACAATCAAGTTTAGATTTTTAAAATATAAGTATTAATAACTTGTATTTTTTTTTCTTATAGATAGGTAATGATTAAAAATACAGTTCACCAAAACCACCAATTTGTGTACACGTTATACTTATTAATATTTTTATTTTATTTGTATTTAAAAACTATTATACAGCATACATTTAATTAGTTTTTTTTTAATATATTCAGTTAAAATTAGAATTTCCTTTTTTTTTTTAGTAACTTAGTGTCCCGTATTTTTATTTTATTTTTATGGTCACCCTACTCTAGAATCAGCAACAACTTGTTGGTACCAAAATATGCTGCGTACTTATTAAAACAACATTGATTATGGTTAACATGTTGATAATAGCAAAACGAAAATTTTCGACGGAAATTTACAGTTTTTTTCGTAATTTTGCAAAAAAACTTAAAAACGCGTTTTACGTGAGTTTCAAATGGTTTAAAAAACCAGTTTAAGATTCTGTACAGAAGAACAAGATTATTACTGGACACAATTCAGAGCGATGATGGGGTTAGCCGGTGGCCACATCAAAATTTAATAGGTAGCTGTTGTATAATTGAATACACTCAAACATTAAGATTTCATAACCTTAGGTCTAAGTGTCATAAAAATAAAAATATACTTAAAATATAATATAAATACAATAATAATATTAGATTACTTGTTGAACTTGGTGGTTCGGTGTCTTTGATATTTTGTAAATGAGAAAATGCAATAGAAATCGCATATATTTGAAAATTATAATTGACACGTCCGCACAGTCCGGTTGTCTTTATAAAGATGAAGAAATCGGTTTGTTGAATTCGTGTTTGGACCATTTCGACGCATTATTTTCAGCCAACAGTCCTTGGATACGAGAATACGAGAATACGCGAATAAGTAGCCAGTCACTAAGGCGAAGAGTTGCAGTACGGTGTACAGCCGTTGTTGTACGACGTCGTTGTACATTTGCATTTAAACATGAAAAAGTTGGACACATAATTCGCACCATCAATACGGATTCATTCTTCGTTCAGGGTAATGGTGGCGCATGTAAAGATTCTTTAGATGAGTTTTTTTTATGATTGGATAATCTGATGAACTGCATTGTTGTACGATATTATATTCAATTTGAAATCAATGATAAAATAATAATTGTTTTCGGAAACGATTTGGAGCGAAACTCAAATACTAATTAAACGCTGTACACTAGTTAAATTTTCGGGTAAATTCAACATAATATTGACGTACTATTAAAATTAAAATTTAAAGTTGTTCTGAAATAATAATAAAAATAAATAGTAATCGATGTTGATTTAAAAATAATATTCGTAATAAAGGTTCGTTTCTTCATAGGCACCGTTAAAGTTTACATAAAAAAAAAAATGGTTAACATATACCTTAATTCAGTGTTTTAATTAAAGATGTTGGTCGTTGATATTTTAATTCAGCGGTCCCCAAACTTTTTTTTCCGCGGTGCCCTTTTAGGGGCCCCAAGATAGCCACGGTGCCCTGTTGTATATAACATGAAAGACAGAATAAAAAATACTCATTGATAAACAATTTTATTAAACTTAATACAGTCTAAGCATTCTAAGGTACACAGCTAATTAATGGACGGAGTTCATGTAAAGGGGGACAAGCCAGTTTTTGACATTTTCGGTTTATGTGTTAAATTTGTACGAAATTTCACGCCGGATCTGATGGTGGCACTGTAGTTAAGATGTGATCATTTGTTATCAAGTTATTTCTGAATGCGTTTGGTGACAAGTCAAAATACTGTTATGCAGAAGGAGACAAGTGATATTATCATCGTGGCATAAACACAATATCTATTTTGTCATGAGTCAAATTATTATTTTTTTAAATAAATCATCCTAATAACTGGACGTAAATGATTCGTTGGGCAGGAAAAAATAAATTGAATGTAAAAGACATGAACCAACATAATTTTTATGACTAACAATTTATTTAAAACCAAATATAAAATGGCCAAAACTAATACGTTGGGAGAAAAATTTGTGTTTAGACAGGTAAAATGGCTTCGATACGTAAAACAAGAAAATAATATTGTTTCTTACAAAACATCACTTAACGAAAATGATGTGTTTTTGAAATCAGATCTGTCTCGTAAAAAAGTATTACCTAGTTAATAACCTGCTTATGGCCTACAACGAGGAGTTACCAATAACTAACAAAAAAAAAAAAAAAGGATCTTATTAGTTAATTACCCCTAATACCTGAAGTACTATATTAATCAGTACTATATTAATTTAAAAACAAAAAAGGGTACTGATCCTATTATTTCTGAAGAAGAAGACATTTAGGCATAATATAATACTTTAAATAACTAATTTTTATGTAAGTACCTAAGTAAATGTTGTGCAATCGTTTTATTTACCTAAATTCTATAGCCTTTACCGGTAATATAAATTTTATTTTAAAATGTTTATATTCTAGTTATATTAATATTCTTAAAGGTTCGAGATAATATTACTATCTATAAAGAAAACTAAACGCAAGTTGGTAAATAGTTTATGATAACGGCTTAATTTCTATACTTTTATATTTTTTGTTGTGATTTTGTTAACGTTTGTTTTTATTGTTTTTACTGTTAACATTGTTTAAAATATTATGAATAAAGGAATATCATATTATTTAATATTATAAAATAAACCCGATTTCATTGGTTTTGATAAACTGTATTTTTATTCATTACCTATCTACAAGAAAAAAAAAATACAAGTTATTAATACTTATATTTTAAAAACCTAAACTTGATTGTGATCAATACAATATTCATTCGTAAAAATAGTAGCTACAAGTCCATCTACTGAAATATTATTGATGATTATGGTAACAAGTCATAATAGGAGAAGGGGATAAGCCATAAAATTGAAAATTTATTGATGACAGTGGTAACAAGTCAGAATATGAGAAAGGAGATAAGTCATTTTAGTATTAATTTTAAATGCTGAAAGGCATAAGTCATTAAAACAATTTATAAAAATTATTTAAGTTCCTTAAAAATATTTTAAAATATATAAAATATTATAAAAAATCTTACTCTTAAAATTGAACTAAATTTAAAGCATTTTAAAACATTTTATGTTGTTTTTTTTATATCCTGAAAAGTAGCTGTTTTTGACTTGTCCCCCTTTACATGAACTCCGTCCAATTTTTATGTATAAATGAATGCATTTAAAACTTAAAAAAAAGATAAACAAACAAAAATAATTGTAATTATGATTATAGTTATTACATAAAAATATTCAAAATGATAAATAATCACAAAGGTATGATTTTATCTGAAATAACATTTACGAATTCACTTATAAGGTTAAAATTAGAATGTCCGAATATCAATAGAAAAATATTACATTGTTTGCTATAAAGTTTTTACGAAAACAATAACGAAAAAAATTTATACATTTTAAACTATTTGTTATGAACCCTAGACCACGGTGCCCTTAGAAAGCATCCTAAAGCTTATCGAAGCGTCCTAAATTATACAACTATTCAAATTCATACACAGGAATAAACACTAGAAACTCCGATAAGCTTTTTAATCGAAAGTGTTGGTTTTTAATATTTGAATTGAACATAGCGAATAGAAAATAATTTTATTTGTGTAAAATTGAAATTAGATTAAAATTTTCGATTTTTCATCTGTAAGTGACGAAAACAAATGTTATTCAACTTCAAATAGAGACGAAAATACTCAAAATTCTGAAAAGATTTTAAATCGAAGGAGTCAGTTATTGATATTTGAATTGAACATAGCGAATAGAAAATAATTTTATTTGCGTGAAATTAAAAATATCATCAATTATATTGCTTTTTCTTCTTGACGTATCTTGTCTTATCTCCAATTACCATAGTATAATTATTGATACCATGGTTCGTGGGCTTGTGAAAACAACTTTCATAGATAATATAAGATAACATAATTCTTCTATTATCTATGAAGCTTTGAATACAGGGCATATATCTTCATTGGTTTTCCTTAACTGCATCGGTCCTCCTATTCAGTTGTTCAAACCAGATCATTACGTTGAGAACTGGATTAAAAGTGACAAAGAAATTCAGATGAAGTAAACTTTCCTAAACGATCTTTTAAAAATGAAGATAAATCATATGATCATTTATGAACCTTATTTAATATGTAGTTTAAGTTTTTTTTTCGTAGAATAATTCATTAATAATTTAACATTTAATGTCTTTAAAAAATAATGAATAAACGAGTGTTTTTTTTCTTTTAAAATATTTTTTTAAATAAAATTTTTTTTTTTTAGGATTATGGGTAGCTGAAGGGGGGTGTGGGGGACTTTGCCCCTCACGGGAATGTGATTGTCAATTTTTTGTGGAACGCTCGTTCATTAAACATCCGCTGAGTCCCCCTTCTATTTTTTTCCAAATCAAGCACTGGGCGGTCTTACTGTTTCGGCTAAACGAAAAAAACACACGTGTGCACACGCACTTACATTTCTAGAGTGCTTCAAGAATGGTTGGGACTTATCTGACAAATAATACAAAATATATAATGATGTAGACAGGAAGGATTTTGAATTTTGAATGTTCCTCACCATCAGACTTTTAATCTATTTTATTTGTAAACATTTTTGTAAATTAAATATTTTGTAACTTAGCTCAAAATTAATATTTTTAAACATATTAGTGTATGGGATATATTTATTTTTAAAGTAAAATAAAATTAATAAAATGGATTTAATGCTCTAAAAGCACTATTATATGCATAAAAAATGCACTACAAAATATAAGGGGTCATTAATATTATTGAATAAGAACATGTATTCAAGTTGAAAAATAAATATACCTAGAGACACTATTTTTTTAGATTCTGAATTAGTTTTACAATAGCTTTAATTTCTTTTTCATTTTTTTATTCTGAAATATTTTATCGGACAGTAGCAATGTTCAAAAATTACATTCATCATCTCTAAAAATTAGAAATTTTAAAGGTAGTTGGAATTTTAAAAAGGAAATTTTTTATATTTTTCTTTATTAATAAAAGTTAATTTAATGTTTTAGAAAAATTATCAAAAAAAAAAAAAATAGAATAATAACAGTTATATTATTATGTGCCATAAAAAAGTTTTCATTTAATCGATTATTTATTATTCTATAATTAATATTGCAAGAAACATCATCAACAAAACTGAAGTACAGATTTCATGAAAATTCAAGAAATATTGATTACAATGCCCTATGGTAAAATGGTAGAGTTTTACCTACATTTTTTTTTATCTGAAATATCGGGAAAACCGTGAAAATGTTGAGAAATGAATTCTTTAAAATACTGAATAAATAGTGTTTATGATCTATTACTGGACTGAATATAACTTTTAAACCAATTTTAATATCCGAAAATTGCTCAGACATAAGAATCAAAGTAAAAATACATCATTTAAAGGTTATACAGTATTTGTTTTACTCAGAATTCAAAATTGTAATAATAAATTAACATGCATCTAATTTGTTAAATGTATTTTAAAAATATACTAATAACTAATAATTTAAAATAATTTGGTAGGAGTTAAACTAATATTATCTGATTCGTTATTACTCAGTACTTTTATTTTTATAAAAACCAATGTTATGCTTGTTTTTTTGTTATATCTATTGGGTACTCCACAAGAAAATATTTGGTTGTGCCACTGACCATCACCATCGTCACCTCCACCGTCAATACCGCGACCGTTTCCGCCACTGACACCATTAACTAATATTATTTATTTATTACATACATAGTATACTAAACACCGAGGTTCCATAAAATCCATCGAACCTTAAATTTCCAAAAGTATACTTTAGATAATTTGACTGGATAATCAGACTTCCGTCTATGTAATGTGTGCGTGGGCCATCTGTATATTTTTGCCGTTGGCTTGATTCTTCAAAGTTATTTTGGTATGAAATAAATGTTAAGTGTGCTTGATGAATAATATTTGAAATAGATGAACACTTGTTTGTATTGTCACCGGGTGGATTATGTTACGCGTGTTTTATGTATAATAATCAATAATTATTTATTATTAAGTGTGGTGACTGATATGATTGCTAATAGTTATAAATACGTATGAATTTGAGTGGGTCATTCGTAAAGTGTGCGTCTCTCCCTAAATCACATTCGACTATTAAGACCATTGTGATCCAGTTCATTTGTCACTGCCGCCGCTGCCGATGGCGGAATTAGTTGAAACGTTTGACCGCCATTTCTGCAATATATTAGAGTAACTGACGAATCTGAATTTCTTCTGCTAGTTTTCTTGAGCAACATCAAAGTGACCGTAACGTATATCAAAGCCATCATCAAAAGTACACCGTTGATTACCATAGCTCAGCGATTCTCAACCGGGGGGTCGCGACCCCCTTGGGGGTCGCCTACAATTATTTTAGGGTCGCCAATTCGTGTGAGGAAAAATTGTTGCACTTACAATCTATAAATAAATAAATAAAATAAAATACAATTAGTACTTAATAAATAAATTATCATCGTAAAAATGAAGAAAAATTAATTGTGTTGTATTCAGACAAAGGGTTGGAAGAAATTTTTAATAGTGATAAAAACGTAAGAAAATTTTGGATAAAAATGCAATATGAGTATCTTGCATTAACAGAGGAAGCTTTAAAAAAGTTAATTCCTTTTTCAACGATATACTTATGCAAAGCAGGATTTTCTACGATGACTACAATATTAAAACTAAACCACGAAATCGGCTGGATATATCGCCAACAGTGAGAATAGTAAGTCTATCCAAATCTGTTGAGCCAAGGATTGAAAAAATTATTTCAAATCAACAACAGCAAAAGAGTCAAATGTACATGATATAACTTTTTCGTAAAATGTGTACACAAATAAATACAATGATAACAGATTGTTCAGTTTTTTTAATACTTACATTACAAAAGGGTCGTTAGACATCTTGGTGACATTATAGGGGGTCGCGAACTCAAAAAGGTTGAGAACCGCTGCCATAGCTTGTTGCAGATGTTGCCACTCCGGTAGTGAGCGATACAGCAATTTGCCTGATATGGACAATGCCGTAGACTCCTGTTTCTGGGGCCTATACATTGATATTTCCAAAATTCATCAATTTTATCATTAGTTATTTACTTATAATATTTTCTTTTACACATTTGTTGGTAATTACAGCGAGTATTTTTCACTTAATTCGCTATTTCATATGAACAAAATGTAAAGTTAGGTCAAGAGCGTCCCTGACCCTATTTTCAGGGGGGGCGACTTTTAGACTTGTAATGTTGAGGAATAAAAAATAAACAAAAATAATTTATTTATAATATTTAGGATTAAAAATAAATACAAATTATTTTAAATGAAGCACAAACTAATTAAAATTATTATTCTATAAAACAAATTCTTTGAATCGTTTGTGTTCTGCAAATGTATTATTTTGCACGCATCTAGTGTACTACGTGAACTGTGAAGACGTATTCGTGTACTACGATAGTATCATTATTATTTCGTGTTTAACAAAAAAAAAACTATCGAACGTTCAGTATCAGATAACGTGTATCTAAAAGTATCTATGGTTATAGAATCGATACGATACGAGCTGGGTAAATTCCGAGTGCTTCTATCAATATATTACACACCTATATCATAATCTATGACTTTAAATAATTTCGTAATTTTTTTCTATAATATAATTGTACTTATAATATAATACAGATAATGTAAAAAAGGTAAAAAAAAAAAAAATTGAAAAGGCCCAGGTGGGAGGGGGAGGGGGAGAGGGGGATCATCCCCCCACCCCCCAGAAATACGCCCTTGAGGTATTGTAAGTATCAATTATCTTGTACGCATTTATAAATAGGTAATATTATTAACTATCAATAATAAAACTTTCGAACATTTTTGAATGTATCAGTATTTGTTAGAATCGGTATAGTAAAAATGAATACAAACCCGTTATCGCTGAATATCGTGAAGTCGGCTCGTTGTTGAAGTCCGGTGAGACAAGTGGCTATTGCCAATGTGAATGTACACAGCTCTTGAGTTGCGTGTATCGGAGCAAAACATCGTAAGCGGCACACAGCCGTTGCACCGCAGCAACACAGCAACACTACAAAT
This sequence comes from Therioaphis trifolii, assembly GCA_027580255.1. NCBI lineage: Eukaryota > Metazoa > Arthropoda > Insecta > Hemiptera > Aphididae > Therioaphis > Therioaphis trifolii. The sequence continues at coordinate 24,285,856 of CM050404.1, forward strand.
GTGAAGAATCCAAGTGTGAACTGAAAAATAAATTAAATATTATAATCACAGCAAAATTATTAACTGGAGCTACGAATTTCAAGCATCTTACATTAGCAATCGATAATCGATAAGCAATCGGTAAATTAAACAATTATTCAAATATCCATGAACTCTTGAAAATATTTTGTACTTTGCCTGTATCCACTGCAACACCAGAACGATGTTTTTCAAGTGTAAAGACGATTAAATCTTTCCAAAAAAGTATGATGACAGAAGTAAATATTTCATCAATTTTCGTATTTAAAATTGAAATATAATTATAAATGATTAATGACTATATACCTACTTTGTTTATCAGAACAGACTCAATGAGTTGGCTTTATTGGCATGCCACTGGTCGATAAAAATCATGCCAGATGAGGTTATCGATGAACTAAGCATTCAAAAAAATATAAAACTGGATTTTGTATGATAACTATTTTTTATTTTTTGTATTGTATTAAACACGGGATTGGTTCTTGTAATATAGTTGTAATATACGGTGAATTTATGATAAATGCTATAACTATATAAAAAATGTGTTAATTCTTATTTCGCCTTGATCCAAAATAACCTCAATAGGACATAGTTAGGTAACAAGTAAGATTTAAAAAATCTATATAATATATGTATTTATATATTTGGTGTTATGTTGGTGAATTGTTTGTAGTCATTATTTGTGGGGTGGGGTGGGGGGAGGGGGATGGCAAATTCCCCGTGAGTCTGTGTGATATTATTTATTTCAACCCCCTCCCCCCTTAGCCAATTTCCTAAATACACCACTGGACGCCCACAGATATGTCACTCAGTGGGGCAAAAAAAATTGTGACTCGTGAAGTATAACTCTTTATTTTCCGAGTAGGTACTATACTCATAATTTATGGTACAATGATTGCCGGAAAGTCATTGAGTGCACTAGTCGTGTGAGACCAACTTCATTTAAAAAAAACCTCCAATTTTGTAATTGACATGAAAAATCTCAGGGGGGGGGCAATGCCCTCCCCCCGGACATCACTAGTGAATTTTTAATAGTTTATGAAAACTTTAGAAAATGTAATATGACCGTAACCATATACTTCACTTACGATCCTGAAATTTAAAATATCATGACAAATAAGCATATCAATAATTAAATGTAAAAATTTTATAAGCGTTTCAGTAAATTATTTTACGATTATTACGTAAAATTACGTCAATTATCAACTTACACAATTTATTTGAAGAAATTGGTCAATCTAAACTGTATATTTTATTTCTGATGCTTTGTTCAGAATCGTTCATCTAAATAAACTACCTATTATTTCTTAATTCAACACACGCATCCCCATTAACTTGTCCAAGGAACAGAGATTACCACATGAGGCGAAAAATGGACCTTTTTTTTTTTTAATTTATGATTAAATTGCTTAAAATAATTTAGTGAAAGCCTTATTAACTATTTCACTCAATTTTTCCAAACACGTGGAAAAATTATTGGAGAGAAAAAATGTAACCTTTAAAGCTGAAAGTACTACCTATATTCGATTTTCGGTCTATGAAGTCACAGGATGTAACTTTTGAATAAAGTTTACAACCCTAAAAATTATATTAAGAAAAAAAGAAAAACAGAAGAAAATAAACGTTTTAAAATCGATAAATCCTTTAATCAAAAAATTTTAAGAAAAGTTGAGCATAACTTCAGAGTCATATTCACTATTCGTTTACTGTTTTATGTATGTGTGTTTATAGCATTTTTATTTTTTAGACGTAAAAAGAAAATCGAAAACATTACTATGTATAATCAATACATTCTCTGCTCGCTTATAATCTAAAAACGTATGATGTATGAACCAACTTTCAACTAGCGTAATACCAATATTGTACCAATGTACAATAATTATAAATTAGATTTTTTTCAACCCTGTTTTCTTTGGTTATTGGACCTTGGTTATATATTATTGTAATTATAATATTTTTCTTAAATAAATTATAAATGAATCACATTTCATATAAGATCTATGCATAGACCCAATCAATATAAAATATAACGCTTTCTCATTATTTTTACAAAACATTTTTATTAACAATTAATAAATATGACAATTACAGAGTTTCAACAGAGTATATGGAATTTAAACAGTTTATTCAAATGGGAACAATATTTTCTTTTTTAATTTTATGAAATAACTTTTTAAATTTTATTAACATCAAAAATATGAATATGAAACAAAATATATACATGCGTTTCAAATGTATGATTATACAAACAAGAAAAAATGTTTGTCATTCAATTAATACTAAGATTATCAAACAATATCAAAAATATAAACATGATTCAAAATATATACATGCGTGTCAAATGCGTGATTACACAAACGAGACAAAAACAATCTGTCATTTAATTAATCTAAATTGATCAAAATCTTTTGGTTCCAACTGCAGTTTTGGATTTAACGTCTTTAATGTATTTCCAGATTTATCCACCCACAACCATATCTTATTTGTAGAACAGCATTCTCTATTTTAGAAAAATAAACATTTTAAAAATCGTTTTTTTATAGTTATATATTATCTGTAATAAAATGTTTACCCAAAATGAGCATATGCAGTAACAGGATTAGCTCGTTCATAAATAGATTGCTTGGTAGGATGTCTATAGTACATACTATTATGTGTGTCTGATAATGTTCTAACCCATGGGCCTAAAATTCATAACGAGAAATTGATTGAATTTAAAATATATAATAAATAATCATAACATTGTCAAAACGATCCAAAAGGACATTAAAAGTAATAATATAATATTAGTTAAAATATAGCAAGATTTTCGCAGTCCTTAGTTGACTGTTTAAGTCATAACCACTTTAAATTATCATAGAAAATAATAATATAAACTGATTGGAACTTTACATAATTTAAGTTTAGATTTAAACCGATTTGACACAAAGATTTCAATCGACAGATAGTTTAATTACTTAGTGTGGCTTTGATAAATAATATTCCAGATGCATAGCAATACTTTTCTCGGTCCAACTCATACGTCTTAACAAGTCTTTGATGGCATTTAGACCACCTGCGATCAATCTTTTTAAATATGTCTGTGATATTTTCCATATTCTCAGGTTCTTTCACTCTAATTTGTATTTGATTTGATTCTATTTTATTCATCGACTTGGCGAAATCTTTGCAGTATTGAATCCTGAACACGAATCATTAACTTACACCCGTGTTGACATTTATTGAACCAATAAAAAAAAAAAAATTACCGTGATAAATAATGCTTGTTACTAATGTCAACATTGCCAAGCTTATACGCGTCTATAATATGCAATGCTCTCACTGTACGTTGCTTAAAATCTGAATATTTTAATTCAGTAGCTAGTTCGCCATAAATGAGTGTACCAGGACTTATATTTAGATATGTGTTAGTTACCCATCGATTTTGAACGTATTCATAAACTTGACCATCGCCTACACCTGGAAAAAATCATTAAATTAGTGATGATTAATTGAAAAAAAACTATTTTCGTTTAAACTATAATATTGTGAAGACAATCTAGGAACTTACTCAAAAAATATGTAGGATGCTGAGAATTACTGAGTAAGACACAATGCCAATCATACACAGATACAACACGTCTTCGTAAATTTCCTTTATTCAAAACCTCTGGAGATAAATATAAGAAATCTAAAACAACAAAATATTAAGGTAATGAAATTCTGTAAAAGCAGCTAAATCATTTGGCATTACTCTTTGGTCCAGGTCCAGATACAAGAGAATCGAACGAATCTTTAGGATCACTTATAAACGGTGCACGTCTTATATCATAATTTACTTCCCACAATTCCAAGCATTTTCTTTTCAGGTCTTTTTGTCTTTTATCAGCTAAACGATGATCTCTAGTATATGCTATTATTTTTGATAAACTAACTGCTTGAATCTGTCCTAATCTATATAAAATACGTATGTTTTCAAACAATTAAAAAGTAATTCTCTTTTGACGCATTATTTAAATATGGTTTATTATTAAAGTTTAAAAACATGCAGAAATAATTTAATTACAAAACTACACACATATGCCCCTAAAATTTTATAAATTCAAAAATCGATGTTTTTATACAAAAAATAAAATTTAGGGATGAATTTAAATTACTACAAAACTATGTTGGTGTGTTTTTATTTAAAACTAGTGATAAGAAATATAAGTTTTAGGTTTCGAAAAGTTAGGAAAATGATAATTTATGCATATCATTAAAATATTCAATTCAAATCAGCAAAAAATATTCAAAAATATGCTCGACCACAAAAATATTTCATATCATTAATACAATAAATATACTTGCCTAGAACTAATGCAATTATTACACTTCATTAAAAATGTTTTTTAACAATATCTACATATTTATATTTCAACGGCTAAAACATTGTTTTATTAACGTGAATTTTAATGAAAATAAAAATAATAATAGAGTATGTTTATTTATCAACCCATAATATTTGATAAACACATTCAACAGAAAAACGTTCTTTGTAACTTCAACACATCAAATACCTAATGAACTACAATTTACGAAAATGTATAATGGAAGAGGTACTACAAATGTCCATTCAAAAGGCTCTTAATGGCTTTAAAAAAATAATTTTTAAAAATAAAAGAATTAACACTATCATTCAATTTGAAAATGCTTAGTAATAGTCCATAAATTGTTGTTTCGGTAATAGCATTTTTTTGAATCGATTAAAAATATTAAAAAATGTGTTTATTAAAAAATACGATTTGAGTAATCCTAAAAGTTAAATACAACTTTTGAAAGAAATTTTAATTGTCCTTTTTGATTGAATTCTCATATTATAATTTCTTTAGTGATAAATTCAAATTGACGAACATTTAATTCCTGAAATATTCCTATAAGTTAATTTATTTTATTTAAGTATTCGAAAAATCTCATTTAAATAATAAATATAGGATTTTTTGTTTTATAAAGGAAATTATATGGTTTATTTGAAGTGTGAAAAAAAATGCTTATTAACTAGTTTCGTTAATTATCTTAGGTTAACTCAACTTATTACTAGTATAAACTATATGTTTAAAAGCGATTTTTAAGTATAACTGGCTTACTTATTGTTAGAATCCCAGATATACTTATAGAAATTTAAATCTTCAATTATTTTTTCCAATGGTACAATAGATAATATATCTTCATTTGATTCTAATTCATTCCAAGTTAGATTCACATTAAATAAATATTGTTTTATCTCTTGTACGTTATCCAATCTCCATTTACAAATTACATATCTAAATGTAGGTAAATATTTAAATTTATCGAAAAATCGCTTAAACATTTATACTTTGATTCACCTTTCAGAATTTGCTGGACGACTAGTGACTGGCTTATAAATACTGATTTGTTTAAAACAACGATGCAATAGGAACAATAATCCAGCACTAAATTCTGTGAATACATCAAATAGTTTACACATGAAATGCCCATGAGGTCGTAGAATACTCAAAGCAGTTAAAACTTGACACAAGTATAACCGTTTAGACAAGATTTCTTGAAAATTTTCTTGGCCCTCAACAGAAAATCCCTAAAAAAATGTTTGAAATTGTTTCATCTTGTAATTATGTATTGTAAAAAAGTAAAATTCAATAAATTTTAAAATTTTAAAAACTTACACCATCAGCCATAACAAAATGTACACCTTTTCCTTCAGTCATCTTCATCACATAAGTTTCTAATGCTAAAATATTGTCTGGTTTGTATATATCGCCATCTTCTGCGCTTCCTACATACAATAATATAAATTTACTATTTTTAAATCTCTTACTTAATACATAGTCATCAATAACATAATAAGGGCCAGGGTTATTGCATTGAAATTATTTTAAGTGATACAGACTTTTATTTATTTACCACAACATTAAATTTCGATGTAATTTCTATATTAATTTATTATTACTACAATGAGCTATAATTTTATAGTTTATAAATATATTTTATTTAGATGAATTAATGCATTTATTTGATTTTTATTTTATGCACCAAACTTTTAAATACATTTCTATTCTGGACTTTCAAATAAATTAGCTCATCTTTAGACGCTTATTCCGTAATTTTGATTAACGACACTCACCATAATACGGTTCAAATGACTTAGGAGAACCGGCTTTAAAATCATTCAACTTGAAGTCATTAGCATTACGTAAAGTAAATCCAACGCCTTTTGCTTTCCAGCTTTTCCTCCACAACACATACTCAGAAAAACCACCAGGTCCAGCACATATATCAGCAAAGTAGAGTAAACTGCTAGGTGTTGTTAGCATACATTGCTAAAATAATTATTATTAATAATTAACATAAAATATAATTAAAATAATATAATTAATAAAATATAATATAATATAATATAATATAATATAATATAATTTAATATAATTAACATTATCGTATAATTTCGAAATTATACGTTATCACAGCATAAACACATACCCCATCGCTATAGTGAGGATTGGTGAACATAAAATCACATGCCCAATCAATATTGGCCATTTTCATAGCGGCTCGATTTTGAAATATACCGTTTTTTATGGTTTCAAACGGATTCGATTTAGTTCTAGCAACCCGAAAATCATGATCGTCAATGTGATCTAATACATTCTGTAATATGTGAATTATTTTAAGTCAACACTGAGTATTTTAACTAAAAACGTAAGATCTACCTTGCTAGAATTAACGACTTTGAAAATGTCTAAATCAGCAAACTCAGTTGTTTGATCATAATTCAATTTTTTCTCGCCAGTTTTAATCCAATACTTCATATCCCCAGTTGACAACAATAAGGGACCTTCGTTTTTCAACCATTCTGTCACTTTCAATATTTCTGTGGACTGTAATTTTACATTAATAATAAAAATTGTTAACTCTTTTTGAAATCATTATTACTTCTTCTTGTTCAGGATCCCAGTCCAAAACAAAATATTCTTTTGGTCCTTGTAACTCCAAATCTGATTCTATACGACTTTTTTCTGTAGGTACTTGTACTGGATTAATGTGGCCTAGGGCACTGTTTTCTAATCCTTTGTCTTCTTTATAGGTGATTTTGTTCTAGACATGAAATCATAATGGAGTAAGTAAATATTTTTCATTAGTTTTCTATAGTATATTATAACGTATTGTAAATTTATCAAAGTATGAAATGATGACCATCAAATAAATTATTTTATTAACAATTGTTTCCATAATGTTTTCGATTAACAGTAATTATATTATGAGACGAGAGCCGCGTACAAAATCGTATAGGTACGTTTAAGTAAAAAAAAATAAAAATAATCAGTTCTAATCGTTAAGCCGACGTGGTCGGTTACGTGTTTAGTGTTTGTTATTTTAGTTTATTGTTTAGTGTTTACTGTTATATATTTAGTCAGTCTTAATAATGACAAAGTGTCCGAAATGCAAGGTATAATGATGTAATCGAGAATAAGTACCCAACATCATCTCCTAAAGACTACTTAAACATAGTTAACTCATATTATCCAACAACTGGCAAAAGAGTAGCAGAAAAAAATGTCTTCAATAATGTAAATAACTTACAATCCAATTTGGGGACAAAAATCAACAATATATCAAATAAAAATCAAATATATAAGTTAAATCCAATTGGTTGTAAAGAAGTCATAAATATATTCAATAATTTGAATAACAACTTAGCACCAGGTCCTGATGGTTATACTGTCCTCTTTATCAAACAAATAGGAGAAAATGCGATACCACCAATCGTTCATATAATTAATTGTAGTATAGTCAACGGTATAGTACCCGATGAATTACTAACTTAATACGTACATCTCAATATTTGCAACATAAAACTACGAGTTTTCGAAATCCGTGTCGCCACATACCATTAGTGACGTCACGTTACAGTATGATATTCCTTATTTATATTATTAAGTAGAAGGTACCCGTAATAAATTAAAAACGAAAAAATTCTAATATTTAACCAAAATATCAGCGGTCCACTGGGGCATGCCCCGGTGCCCCAGTGGCCTAGTCCAACCCTGTTAATATTATCGTATAAATGTAATTTCGTAATTTGATTATTGTATTGAAATAGTAATATTAATTATGCTGAATAAATAAATAAATAAATAAATAAAATAAATTACATCGTGATATAACTTACGTTTATCTTTACATAGCTCTCCGTATGAATGAGTTCGTTCAAAAGTTTACTTTTCCAACTTCTCATACATAATTTCAATATTGGATGAAATCCATTAGTGTTACTAAGACGATTTATCAAATATTTAGCGAGCCATGGAAGATGTTTGCGTGTTATTATTTTTTTGATTTTTGCGCACTGAAAATGACGATTATGTATTAGTATATATATTTTTTTTGTTTCTTTAAATACCGAGAGTCCGAGTACAGAGTGTATGGTAGGTAAGTGAAAGTAAAATAAAAATTTTACAATTTACGAAAATCTGTTAAATTATTCACCTGTGCGTGAACATTATCAGAATCAATGTGTTCGAAAATGAAATTTATTTCTTTGATCGCGGCATCCAGTGGAACCAAAATGGTTTTATCTTCGTCTAATGTAGGCAAACATTTCGATCCGCGTTCCTCGAGTGTTTTTTTGGTAACTAAATTCTAAGATTCAAAACATATAATAGCTACATGAAAGTTGTTTGCCGGTTATTTTTAATAGAAAGCTCAAAAAATTATAAACCTCTCGAATCTAACATTAAATATACTATGACGGAGTAATGCAAATTCGAAATGTGTTTAAATAATAAGTAAAACAAAAATCGATCGACTCGGTTAATTTTAAATTGTTAATGCATCAAGTAAAAATGTGTGATTATTTTATGATTTTAAAATTGTAAAACTGCAAGTATGGAATATTTTGATTTGTTGAAATTGATTTTAATTTGTTATGTAATTAAATCAATGTAAAATTACAAATGAAATGAAAAATTAATGACTCAATTGGTTTTGTTTTACAATTTACATCATCATATCATTATTTTATGCAAATAAAATTTTGAAATAATGAACAGTGTTACTTGACTTCATTTTTAACGTACTTCGTGCAAAAACGAATATAAAATTAATAATATTGTACAAATGATCACTCCAATATTATTAATTAGATTTTTCAATAAAAGATAAATGCTTTTGATGCATGTATTGAATTGACTCCAATATGGATGATCAATGGTTAAAAACATGTTGACCTAAAACAAACATTAAGAATGTAATTTTTCAGAAGATTAATAAATTATCTTTTATATGTGTCACGGGAATATTATGATCCTCCAGAATCCTATTTAAACATTTGAAACGAAAAGCATCAACTAAATTCTTATAACATTTTTATGGAATTGACTGATTTTTTTATAATTAATTTGAAATAACATTTTGGAGGCAATTGTATCTAATGAAAAAATGTTTTGAAAATCATTCTGAAAATCGGACTATAAACAATAAAATGTATAAACGGTATTGTTGAGCACTGAAGTTTTGCTCCGAATCTTTTATTTACGGTTAAATATAACGTTCATTTACATTTAATTATGACTTTCTTTTATTTGTAATTTTATATGCTTTTGATTAGCTTAGAGTTATTTTACTAAATATATAATGCCAGACACGACGAATAAAAAATACTTAAATTTTGACTTTATTTTATTCGTTATTTTTTATGCTCATAATGGGCATCATTTTGATAGTGAATAACATAAATAACTAACTTAAAGAAACTCTCTTATGATATTTTTACGAAAAAACGTTAGTTAGACTGTGACGAAGTTCCTATCTTTGTTTATACGTAGACAACGTCGAACACGACAATCAGTAAAAAAAAAAATCAACTGTCACACATTGTTCTATGAATTAAGTATACTGTATACGCTGTTATTTAAATATTACATTGGTTTACTCACCATTGACATTATCAATGAGTCTGTGCACACAGTTTGCACTGGTGCACGGGTTTTCCAAAAACTGCAACAACGATTAATCATTATTGAAAGTCTTGTTAAGTATTCAAATACTTGTATTTTTTTTTTTTTTTGGTACTTTAAATGCTTTTAAAATACGTTTTGATAAATGTATTTTAAAAACCTTAAAAATACTCTTTTTACGTATTTTTATTCTAGAACACCAAATACTTTTTACGTGTTACTGTTGTTTTCAGTTATAAATATTTTTGTATTTTTCGAATTAATGTTTGTTTTGAAAATAATATTTTAGAACGATAATAATTCAAAACATGATTTCTTCAAATAAGTGAACGACATATTAAATCCCCTACTTTCCCTACATTTACCACGAAAGACAGTTGGTCGGATCAACCATTATTTTGAATCCATAATAAGTAATTCGTTGTGTTTTAGACGTTTTCACAGAAATTGTACTATTTACAAAAAAATAACTCTTGTATTTAGTATCTGATTAGAAGTAATAGATGATATCAAATATAATTATTTTAGACTATATTATCATTTATTTATAATTTGCAACATTTAAAATGTAATTGCTACAAAAATATTTTTAGACATACCAAATTTATTGAACTTAAAAAGAATATTTGTGAATTATTTTGAATACTTTTTAAAAATATTTGTAATTATGTTCAAATGCTTTTGAAAGAAAGCATTCGAATACGAATTTGAAATAAAAATAACACAAAGTATTTAAATACGTAGGGAGACCAGGGTAAGTTGACGAACCGAGTAAAATGACGAATTGTTAATAATTGATTATAGATTATATGAGTTATCTAGGTTATAAGATAATTAAATAGTATGAAGTGTGGTACGTCTATTTTATTTGATTTTATACAGTTTTGATAACACCAATCACTTTTATTTACAAATGTGTGTTATCACTTATCATACTTCAAACTTTTAAGTTTCTGCTCACCGGCATAACGGTTTTTGACGAACGGTAAATAATATTTGTAATTTATTTATGTTAACTTAAAAGATCGTTTTGTGAGGTTTATTTTCATGTAGGTGAGTAGTATATTCGATTTATTTGAATTAAAAAAATATTGTATTATATAAAATATTACAAGTCGGGGTAAATTGACGCGGGTAAGATGACGATCGTCAATTTACCCCAATGTGTAATATTTACACAATATAATATTTTGCTATAACTAATCATAAATAAGTTAATACAAATTACTACCATATTATTTATGTAGGTGCTATTTATTATATTTCAGGCACCATGCCTAGGATGTACATTAGAAATACTCAATCTTTATGGGATAAGAATCAATTATTAAGTGCTATTGAAGACTATCACTCTGATCCATCGTGAAATAAATCGGCTAAACGTTTTGGCGTACCTGAGGCAACACTTAGGAGATACTTGAAAAAATATTATATATATTCAAGACTGTTAAAATATATTTAGCTATATAAGTTTTTTTAAATACATATATCAGGGGTGGCCAAATTGCGGCTCGCGAGCCACATGCGGCTCTCGTCATAGTCGTATGCGGCTCGCGGTCTTATTTACAAAAACCAAAATATTTTAATTTTTTTGTCTATATTTATAAAAAAAAAAAAAAAATGTTTTTATTGTATAGATATAAAGCTATAGTATACAGTTTAATTAACAAAAAAAAAAAAAAAAATTAATATGAATAATAAATTAAAAAATTAAACATTAAGTTAAATTTGTTTGCGTGGTATTTTTTTTTGGTTCTACTTTTTTAGTAAGCTTCTTAAGATCTCGTTGAATTGATGTAAAAGCAGTTCCTAGCAATTCTATGAGATGATCATCAGTCAAATTTGAACGATATTTTGACTTGATTATTTTCATTGTTGAATAAATTGATTCACATGAATACGTCGTTCCAAAAATTGATATCAATTTTACCGAACAGTTTTTAAAAATTTGGCTCTTGATATAATCTTATCAATACATGTGGCTCGTGTACATAGTCATGTTGGCCACCCTTGACATATATTAATAGGTATATATTTTTAATTGGTATTACGTAAATAGGTACCTACCTATTATTAACAAGGTTTGTTAAATTTTAATGTTATTCTCATTAAAGAAGTTGTTTTATTAATATAAGTTGTTTAGTAGATATAAATAGGGGGTTCTGGAACCGCCTCCGCCTCCGCCGCCGCCGCACACCACCTCCGCCTCTCGCCGCCGCACACCGCCTCTCGCCGCCGCACACCGCCTCCGCCGCACACCGCCTCCGCTCCGCCGCCGCCGCACACCACCTCCGCCTCTCGCCTCCGCCTCCGCCGCCGCCGCACACCACCTCCGCCTCTCGCCGCCGCCGCCGCACACCGCCGCCGCCGCACACCACCTCCGCCTCTCGCCGCCGCACACCGCCTCCGCCGCACACCACCTCCGCCTCTCGCCGCCGCACACCGCCTCCGCCGCACACCGCCGCCGCCTCCGCCGCCTCCGCCGCCGCACACCACCTCCGCCTCTCGCCGCCGCACACCGCCTCTCGCCGCCGCACACCGCCTCCGCCGCACACCGCCGCCGCCTCCGCCGCCTCCGCCGCCGCACACCACCTCCGCCGCCTCCGCCGCCGCCGCACACCGCCGCCGCCGCACACCACCTCCGCCGCCTCCGCCGCCGCCGCCGAACCACCCGCCGCCCGAATCCTGATCGTCAACGTTGCCGACATGTTTTTCACCCCCCTCCACTACTTGTTAGGTTATCAACTGAATGTATCATCTATATGTTATCATATACCAGCAAGATACCCGGTTACGTTATCACTTATACGTTATCACATACTGAAGATTATCCGGATACGTTATCACTTATACACAACCACTTGTGATAAGACAATCATATTCTATTATTACATTTATTATTTTTCATTCTTTCTCCTTATATTTAAAAAAAAATATTACAATAATCTGGGTTAGAATCGAACTCGGTACGATGGTGTCATTCCATACGCGTTATCCCAATCCGATTCTACGACCATTGGACATGTTAATAAAAAGTCACACTATTTAGACATATTCACACATTCTGTTATGCTCAGGATTACTCGATGCGTCATGTTTTTCCTAGAGTGCTAGTTATAAGTCGTTGGTATGACTCATATAGACCTTATCTCTTTGTTACAATAGATTTATTGTTCAGAGATTTATTTTTAGGATATTTAACAGACCTGTAGAGAGCTTTTCTCATTGTTATAATAGATGTATTGTTCAGAGATATATTTTTAGGATATTTAACGGACCTGCAGAGACCTGTCGTAGTTCTAATGATAAAAATGTGTTGGAAATATGGAGGGGAGATCACAGAAATGTTAGCTGGTACATTATTTCTCATCAAATACATTTTAGTGTGTCATCAGCTCTCTACTGAACACATTTTCCGCGCGCTCGAATAATCCTCAGTCTAGTAATCGTTTATTATTTTTCAACAATCAAACTATTTAATATGGCTGGATCAATAGCAGACAACGCAAGTGTGTGCAAGAAGTTCAAATACACTCCACCTACATCACCAGCTCAACTTATTGACTGTACAAATTTCATAATTGACTTCACAGACCGCAAGTTTTTAAACATAGGTTTCGATCCTACCAACCACTTTGATGTAACAGTACAGCTACTAACATCATCGCGCTACGTGAACATAACAAGTGAAAATCTTACACAGATATTTTCACTCATGGGAAATATACTATCATACATATTGGAGGAACCGATCAAATACAAGAGAAATATTTTTCTAGAAACGGATTCTATCATGCTCTCTAGCATGGTATATCGTGGAGAAACGGTGCTGGTCGTAGAATCTAAAATTCAAGATGGATGTCGTGTTATACTGAACAGAGAAAATCTAATGAAATTACAACATATAGAGTTTACTATATACGAAGCCGTGGTGAGAAAAACTAGAATCACCCGCAGCATGGTGTTACTACAGTTTGAACAAATGATTGAATATTTCAAAAATGAATTCAAAAGAGTGGAAAACGTTGAGGAAATGGCTACTACCATAAAACAAGCACATGACGACCTGATTTCTAGTCATATACCTAAAAGTAGTCAGAGTTTCGTTAGCCAGCTGAAGAATTATGCGACTAAACAATTAGCTGAACATTGTGTGATTAAGATTGAAGACGAGTCACCCGAGGCGAACATTGGTTATGATATGAGCTGCAGCTATATGCCCTCAATAACACCAACACCAACACCAAATTATTCAAAGCAGTTTCCATCGCACTCATCCAAACAGACGATGAAGAATTATATAGAGGAGTTTGCGGTTGATCAAAACGATGGACCATCATATTTCGATCTTCGACACGAAAGCGATTCAGCACTTTCAGAAATCCATTGGTAATTACAACGAGACATTTTAAAAATAATTATTCTTTTGTAGACATAACTTATATTTTGTGTGAAATAAATATACTTTTATAACTAAACCCGGTTTTTTTTATTTCTTAATATTAATTTCTATAATGATAAGGTGTAATAAAGAAAAACACATGGTATAAGGTAATAAAATTGTTTTATTCGCGAAAATAATATTTATACAAAGGTAAATACAAAAAAAGAAAAAAAAAATCACATTTTTCGAACTTCTCCGTTAAACGGAGAGTAAGTTATAATCTGGTCGTGTAATATTAGACAATATGCTGAAGTATTTTTAGGTATTTCATTCGAGTCGCTGGTTTCAAATTCTAATCTCAAGTCGACTGTGGATGATTTGACATTATCGTTTTGACGTGATAAGTCTACAACGACTATCGGAGCAAAAGAATCGAATGCACGTTTCGACAGCAGAGGTTCACACTTATCCTTTTCATAGTACGACTTTTGGAAGTCTCCATACGCCTTGTAGAGTACAGATGTTATTTTGTTTGTAAAATTGGATCGAAAATCTTCATGTGGAAATACTTCGGAATTCAAGTGTACCTTGAAGTTTGTCAGCTTACAGTCGTCGAATCTACCGGATGAATTTAATAAGTTGGTTTTTCGATCCGTTTGAAGTCCAAATATTACAAACCGCGGTTTTTCCAGCAAACTGCTAGACTTGACTGTCCATGAATGAGATGTGTTTTGTGGCAATATCGGATACTCGCATAGGTCCCATGTTCTAAACGCACACGAAAGCGGTTTCCGAGAATCTAGTACTTTCATTAATCGTAATTTTTCTCTGTCACACACTTTAACAATGGGCATTTTCCAAATTACTTTATTCACCTCAACTGTTACTTTTCGATATTTAGCAATATCATCGGCTTTTCCTACTACACGTAAAGCTTCATAATCTGTAGGCGATCGATTCAGAATTAATTGTTGATTACAGTTGAGTAGTATTTTCTTATAGTCTTCACAAAATCCGAATAAGTGTTTCAGTGGAATACAGCCGGAAAAATGTGTATTCTCCATCATAAATGTTTTATTTTCATTTTCATCAAAATTCAGATCCCATGCCATATTCTCTAGTACATGCATATCACTTGGACTATACGAGCAATAACCTTTGAGACAAGAAGTTATACCCGGATTTTTAATCTTCTGTATCTCCGTTCCGTTTAATTCATACTTTGCTTCAGAGAATAAAAACGCTAGTCCATTGTTTGCGAAATTGAATTTACCGGTAGTAACGTCAGCAGGTTTATTTATTTTACCCTCGATATAAATATAACTTTCACACGGTAGAGTATATGCATCCATATTTTGAATATTTATCTCTATCTTGTCGTTATTTGATAGTGCCATACTCGAATACGGCAGAAAAGAATGATACTGCATTTGTGTTATCCTGCATTCGTCGACATATCCCTGGGTTACACTCAAATACGTATCGTCCATGATTAAATCGCTTTTAATGAACTTAATAATAATAAATTCTTTTTCGTTAATTTCTTTGAGCTGTTTTTTTTTCTTATTGACTTTTATCGTACTATTTTTCTTCTTAAGCGACGTACGTGTTGGCCCATTGACTTCTCGTGACGAACTGTTAGAATTGTTGATACTAACACTAAACTTGAGTGCCATAATTACGTTTAATCTGTAGTCGGACTGTAATTGGCTCACCACGAAGATTTATTAGACAACCGTCTTGATCTCGTAAAGCGATTTTCACGTTGCTTATAGATGAAGTGTTGAGTGGGTAAAAAACCAAATGTCTAGGTACTTCGATAATTTTATAACCGGTTGGTACAGAGTGATAAAATGCATGTATCGTCTGACTCGAATTACCATCAGTGAATGAGCCAGAAATTAAATTACACTCTACATTTATACAGTTCACTTTCATTATGTTGATTAAATTGTCAGATTCGTGAACAATATTAGCCTTATATTCTTTATTTTTAAATCCTAACAATTTACCAATGCTACCAGGCATCGAAAAATCTATGCTCTCGCTACATAACATTTCACATTTTAACGTGTTAATGTTTGCTTTCAATTCGAACGTCTTAACAGTACCAGATAATGTATTTTTAATGATAGCTTCAATCTTCTCGAGTTCATACGATCCTGTCGGTAGCGTGTATTTTTCTACTATAGTCTGATAGTTGTTCTGATCACCGTCTTTTCGATAACATTTTTCTTTTAATTCTTCATCCGATTTATCTGTATGATCTCCCAATAAACAAACCTCGACGTGTTCTTTCATATCCAGTTGTGAAGTATAGTTATCAATTAATTTTTGAGGATCTTTCCGTATAATACCTATCTGATTACATCCATCTTCAATGTTCGGAATAGAATTAACTGTTTGTAAACTCAGCAAACATATTTGTGTGTCATCATCCACGTCGATCGGGGGAAAAAAATCGCATTCCAACTCACTAGAGTTTCCATTCAACGATAATGTATACATGATAAAAATTTTAAACACAATTGTCCACAATTTGTTGTGTTAAATTTTTGATGTCGCTTGTAATTATACTTGATGTTACAATTTTTGAAATACTTTTGCAGTTCCAATGGAGGTGGTAAATTTCCGAAACTATCAAAGTAATTTATATTTTCACCATTCTTCGTGTACGCTACCCAATGAGTTCCTGCATTATTCTCTGTATCGAGATTGACTACCGCACACTCTTTATGTTTTGGAGACACAGGCAACCTATCTCTAGAAAATACTCCAATGAAATGAGGTATTTTCAGCATACGAGCGTATTTTATAACTTCGTAATCAAATAATGCTCTATCGGGTAGCGTGGATATTAGTTTTTTGTCGTTTTTCTTGTAGATTTTTTGCTTTTCTTATTCTTAAAGGATCCGCCAGACTTATACGGTCCTAGGTATAATCCATCGCCTTTTCTTACTTGATAAGTATTGTTTTTATACGGTGCTAAATAAAGACCTTTACCCAAATGAACAGGAGTGTTTCTATTCGATCTCATATCATTAACCGTCTTGACCACACTAGCAATACCACCTGTAAGTGATCCTAACGCAGACAATCCCGCAAAAATAGGTATTAATGGCAACACGCCGCCTTTTTTCGGAATAGGGATAATTCTAGGTGTTTTAGTCTTCTTTTTACATGCAATTGCTTTTTTAGCTGCGACGACACATGTTTTAGCTAATTTCATTATATCGTTTTCACTTGTTTTATTTTTTATCGCCTTTCTAGCTGCACTGATAGCACATTTGAAACTACAACCGGCTCCAATCTTTCGTTTAGCCTTCATGGCTGTTGTAACTAACCAAGAAGCGGCTTTTTCTTTGAGACCTGTCTTAGGTGATTTGAATACTTCCCAAGCCTGATCCTCTAGAATTGCATCAGCTTTCTGTCTATCGCTTAACAGGTTACTATTTTCATACGCTATATCATGTGATCGAGCTAATTCATCTAATCTGTTTATTCCGCGTTCACCGCGTGCTAATCGCTGTCTTAACTTTGTACCAGGACCGGCAAATCTAAAAAAAAAAAAAAAAGTAAGGAAGGAAGGAAAAAAAAATTAACATTAATTCATGTCTCAAATTAAATAACACACATGCTAAATAACTTACCTATACCCAGGTAAATGTAGCTCTACAGGTAAATGATTTATAACTGAGTTGACAAGTCCTGAGCCTTTAATCGACCGTTTCCTTTGAGCGCACGCCATCGTATGACATAATATTAAACATTACATCTATATTTATAATAAGAATGATATGAAAAATTCACCACAGTCACAACCACAGCCACAGCCACAGTAACAACCACAGCCACAGCCACAGCCACAGCCACAGCCACAGCCACAGCCACAGCCACAGCCACAGCCACAGCCACAGCCACAGCCACAGCCACAGCCACAGCCACAGCCACAGCCACAGCCACAGCCACAGCCACAGCCACAGCTATGCTATGTTAGTAGAGTTTCTGATATGAATCTGACAGGACGTGTAATTATGTTTAAGTGTGAACAATGTTTACGATTATTTACCAGGGGAGATGCTTTGAATAGACACGTTAAAACCCACAGCGGGATACGTTTCTTTTGTGATATATGTAACCGTGCTTTTAATTATAAATCTGATCTCGCACGACACGAGAACAATAAACATTTCAATGAAGAAAATATGGAAAAGCAATCAAAAGCACTTACATTCATAGAGCAAGAACAAAAACTACCAGTGTATAACTTCGATACACCCGATACAGTTACACAAAGACACGGAGCTCTTTTTCCAAACACTGTGAGGTCATTGGTTTTAGGCAGTTCAGGTTGTGGAAAAACTAATCTTATATATTCTCTACTCGTTAATGAAAATGGATTACGTTTTGAAAACGTGTACATATACTCCAAGACACTACAACAGCCTAAATATCAATTATTAAAACAGATAATCGAAGAAATTGATGGTGTGAATATATTTATGTTTTACGAAAATGATCAAGTCGTTTCACCGGAAAAAGTACGGCCTAACTCTGTATTTATAATGGACGATGTTATAGGCGAGCATCAAGGTATTATCCGTGAATATTTTTCCCGTGGACGGCACAATAAAGTAGATATTTTTTATTTGGCTCAGAGTTATTCTAAAGTACCTAAACAATTGATACGTGATAATGCCAACTTAATAGTATTATTCAAGCAAGACGAGACAAATCTAAAACATGTATACAACGAACATTGCTCAGGTGATATGATGTATACAGAGTTTAAAAACTTTTGTTCTACATGTTGGAATCGTCAGCCGTTTTCA
The DNA here is from genome assembly GCA_027580255.1 of Therioaphis trifolii. Classification (NCBI taxonomy): domain Eukaryota; kingdom Metazoa; phylum Arthropoda; class Insecta; order Hemiptera; family Aphididae; genus Therioaphis; species Therioaphis trifolii. Next base: position 24,305,040 of record CM050404.1, read on the forward strand.
TTCGTGGTTATTAGTAAAGACAATGAACGTGATAACGGGCGTTATCGTCTAGGTTTTGATACATTTGTAATTATATAAACCACTACATTACTGAATAATATATCATTCAAAGCGCAAACATGGAAGCAGATAGTTCAGTTTTAAGTGAAATAGTCAAGGCTAAAGAAAATATCAAACGAAAATATAATGCATTAAAAAGTATTGATACAGACGTTCGTCAGTTGATGAGTCAAACATTTAAACCTATAATCGACCCACTTACTAAAATTTCAAATCAAAATACGTCAAAAATAGACGCTATTCATAATAAAACTGAGAAAAAAATATCAAATGAAGTCTCACTTGATCAACACGTTGAGGAAAATTCAGCTTTCAACATCAAAGATGAAGAATATCAGAATAGAATAAATCAGTGGTTCAACTCTGTGGATCTTGATAAAACTTATGGTCCTAAAATACGAGCAGATAGAACTATTACTCTAGGTAAAAAGGAAGTTAAATTTATTCAGAATAGTATACTTATCGACGGAGAAGAATATACGATAACACCTGGTATCATCCGCTTATTATTCAATAAAAACCCTATGGTATATACCCAAGACGACTTAGAAACATATAGAAAAATACTTATACAAACTTCTGCGCATTTAAATCGAGACGACAAGATTAAAACCACAGGAAATAAATACATGAAAATTATTAGTGATTTATTTAACACTGGACTGGGTTTGAATAATTATGACACAAGTATGAATTTACAAGAACATAACTTAGTTTACTGGGATGATCCAAACGAGTTAGTCGATCGTTTACGCTTACTTTTAGCCTCCAAAGCGGCCGGGAACACAGGTGTTTCAAACGAGATACTATCAATTTTCGAAGAATTATTAGAAGCCAAGATAATAAAGAGGATTCCTCATGTCTAAGCGAGATATTGCAAATGAACTACATAAACCGGTGAGAAAAAATTATACTAGACGTATAGTTAATGTATATGGGAAAAATGATTTGTTTCAAGCAGACTTGGTTGAAATGATACCACTTTCGAAGCGTAACAAAGGATATAATTATATATTATGTGTGATAGACTGTTTCACAAAATATGCATGGGCTGTTCCGCTGAAGACGAAAACTGGAAACGAAGTCGCTAAAGCCATGTCTAAAATACTGGCTGTATGCACACCGAAATTACTACAAGTTGATAATGGAAAAGAATTTTACAACAAGACATTCGACGCTCTAATGAAGAAATATAACATTAATAAATATTCTACATTTAGTACTACCAAGGCGTGTATTATCGAACGATTTAACCGCACATTAAAATCTTTAATGTATAAAGAATTTACAGCTAGAGGATCGCATGATTGGATTTCTATTTTAGCACTATTAATTCGAAAATATAACAATTCAAAACATCGAACTATAGGTATGACTCCCGAGCAAGCAGATAAAAACCCGAAATTAGTGCATATGAAACATCGTGTTATTAAAGATAAAAAAATAAAATTCAAAGTTGGTGATAAAGTACGTATAAGTGTACAAAAAGGTGTATTCACAAAAGGATATCTACCTAATTGGTCTACAGAGATATTTACGATACTAAAAATAAATAAAACAGTACCACCAACGTATATGCTCGGAGATTATTCGGGTAAACCGATCGCCGGTTGTTTTTATACAGAAGAAATACACAAGACGAATCACCCAGACAGTTTTTTAGTTGAAAAAATTATACGAAGAAAAGGCAGACAAGCATTTGTAAAATGGTACGGATTCGATAGTACTCATAATAGTTGGATAAATACTAGTGATATTGAATTATAGTATCAGTCGTTAATCAATCATGGATGTATTCGGAGGTACTTTGAGTTCAACGCTCAGCAAACAGAATAATTTACAAAACGAAAGACTAAATATGAACGAAACAGAGTTGAAATTACATAGTAGTATTATTGTAACGAATTGCGATAAAATAAATTCACTATTCAAGAAGACAAATGAAATAGAAAATAGAATTACATCATTGGAAGACCTGAATATTCAAAAATACATGACTGAAAATGATAAGAATACAGTGGACTCTATCGACAAGATTCACATTTCTTTAAAAAATTGTATGAATGAACTAAGAGCGTTACAGAAAGTTATTCCTGCTTTAGTCAGCCGAGTTAACACTATCGAAGTTTCAATGAGTGATAAAGTTCAAACATAAATATATACATATTCAAACAATAAAATTACAGTATAAGTCGTATTTTAAATCAGTTTATACAAAGCAGTCATCGAAGACGGACGTGCAATGTCGTCAGCTATATTAGATATTCAATGTATTCTCGGTGCGGGCAATACTTATTTTATAAAAGAAATGTCTATCGTGGACACGGAATCATGGGCGGCTCAACATTGGATTTTCAAACACACAAATATAACTCATGACGAGAAAAGTCGAAGCGTCAACAAATGGCTAGAGAGAAATTACCATGGACTTTCATTGGACTATGGAGAAGTCGACTATGAAGAAATACATCAAATTTTAAATTCTTTAAAATTTGATACCATCTACGTTAAAGGCACGCAAAAGATGAAAATACTCAAGGATATCGAACCGTATATTAATGTTGTTAACATGGAAGACATTGGATGCCCTCGTCTTGATCGATTATGCAACGAAGAATCTATGCCGTGTTGTATTTTTCATAAGGATTTAAATCCTAAACATTGTACATTTTATAAAGTGTTTTCATTAAGACATTGGTATATAATTAATTCTTAAGACTTGTTGTATAATATCTTGTTTCAATAAAGTAAAATTATTATTCACAGAAAATTGCTTTTTGTATTACCTACCTACCACTAATAAAACATATCTGTTGTACATTAGACACTGTTTATAATTTAGATAATATTAATAATGATAATGATACTGTTAACCAAAAAAAAAAAAAAAATAAAAATAAATTATTTGATAAATTAGGAATAGACATAACCGAAGATAGATTAAATAAATTAGAGCAGGATAGGGTAGGGTTTTTTGGGGAAAATAATGAAGAGCAATGGTAATTTAACTTGATATTATTTTATTATAAAAATTTTTAACATATACAGCATGTTTTTATACATAAATTGCATGTTTTTTAAACTTATATTGTATGTTTTACATATATAGTATTAGATTTCTTTTTTTTTTTTTTTTTTTTTTTTTTTTTTTTTTGTACATATATATTGCATGTTTGTAATTGTATTACTTGTATTTATACATTTTAACACATTTGTCACATATATATTGCATGTTTGTAATTGTATTACTTGTATTTATACATTTTAACACATTTGTCACATATAAATTGCATGTTTTTATACTTAATTATACAATTTGCGCATATATCATATGGTTTTTATACATGGTTTAATAAATAATCTTATACATTTTGTACATATATTACATGTTTTTTTATACAATCTTATAATGACCATGGGCTAGGGTATACACTCCATCCTCCAATATATATCGCTTGTCATCAAAACGGTTGTAAGTCAGCTTGTTAGTCTTTATGGTCTTCAGCTGGTGATTGAATGACCGTATTGAAACATTATCTGTATGTGTGACTAAACTGTTGTCACCAAATAAACATTTTTTGTGGTTCTCGAGAGTCATGTGATATTTAACCACATGACCTCTGATACCCTTTGCCTTGATCTTCTCCTCGCCTTCAACACTAAACGCATATGATTTTGCCCGTAGAGCGACAAACTCGTTCATGGTTTTCCCCTCTGTCTCATCTGAGAAGAACCCAGGTACTTTCTTCCTTACAGTCATGTAGCACGGGTGATCAATCGGTAAATTAGCTGTATCCACTCGATCTAGCAGGATAGGATTGTTTTTCAGGTCGGCATAGAAATCGTTGGTTAGAATGTAGTTCACAAATGAATCTAAAAAATACATTATAAACATTATAAAATGATTTATTAAAAAAAGTATATATTTATATTTACCTGTATCAGTATACATTAGTATTATCCTATCACCATAAAACTTTTTCAACACATTATAGTAGTAATCATACATCATGGTCTTTGATATATCAAGCACAGAAAAACCTAAAAAGTATTAAAATAAGAACATATATTTAATAAAATAATAAAATATAATATTTACCAATATAAATCGGTTTGCAAAAATCGATTATCTTGTTTTCGAGAGTGACAGCCGTTAGATTTTTATTTTCAAAATTTGTACAATATTTAAACGTGGTCTTATTTATTAGTTTCTTTAACCGCTTTTCACTACAAACAAGCTCCATATTTATCCGTCTCCTCATTGATTCCATGGTCTTACCTAGAAATAAAAGGGTTATAGTTATAAATATATAATTATAAATTACAATTACTTACCAAATACACTATTGTTCATCAATTTATAAAAGTCCTTCTCAAAATCATTTTTTGCCTTTTTCCTCATTTCTGTGTTCAGATTGATGTATTTGGCTAACCATGGCGACTGATTAAATTGTACCACTCTATGAACCTAAATCATATTATCATTAATACACTAATAACAGGTATTATATTTAAACATTTACTTTTTCAACAATCAATCCATTATCCATAGCCTGCTTCAGATTACGGTAGTGAATAATATAACGTTCTTTCTTCTCCAATGTAGCCATAAGTTTCTGAATTTTTGAACCGGGTGGAATACTGTTATTTGGCAGGAAAGGCAGGTCATTATGTTTATCGTGCAAGTGCTGTGGGTATGAAATGTCGACTTCATACACTCTACCAATATCTGATGTATCATTCAGAGTTTCAAGACCATCTAGTGTAGGCTCGACCCATTTGAAACTACCAGACGGCATATATTGCGACATTGCCCAGCCATACAAGTTATTACCTATAAATATAATAATTAAATAATTGTATAAATTTTGAAAAAAAAAAAAAAATATGCATTTATATAAATATATATATATATATATATATATATATATATATATATATATATATATATATATATACTCACAGTCTTGATAAATGATCCATGTTGATGGTTTTGTTGAATCATAGTCTGGTGTTTTAACATTATTAGCCTTTCCATACCGCATGCTCGCTTGTGTGAGTCCTCCACGTATACCTAAAACATAATATTATTTTTATTATAAGATTTATTATTATTTTATTTATTTATTTATTTTTAAAAAAGTACCGTTTTCAAACATCAACAGCATGTCATAGTCTGTGAGCAGCTCAAGTCGTATATTTGTATACTTTAGACAGGCATCAAAACTCAGACCGGGAGCAGTGAAATAGAAAGCAGCGTCTAGGTTATATGTTAATAGGCAAATGTCTCTGAAGTTCTCAAATACATCTGCTAAGAGTAAGACGTCGATTTTGAGATATAAATCACTATAATCTCCAAGTGTTTGACAGTTAAAATGATTCCATATCTCCATAGCATGATTATAATCTTTATCCGAAACATGTTCTTCTAATAATGTGCTATAAAATAGATGTTTGGCTGGTAATGCTGTTTCTTCCAATTTCACCCAACTATCGGTATATTCGTAAGGATAAACACCCTTACGCGTTACTAATACCATATCTTCGTTAGAGAAATGTTTTGCTGTTTCTCTAAATTTTTCTAAATCTGGCGTAATTAAATTTGAAGCGAGTTTAGACAAACTCGAGGCCATGAAGCGGAACGTGTCGATGAAACGGATTGTGAACTTGTTTGAAATATATTTCGAAAACGAAATAAAATTTTCTTCACTGTTTGGAATGACTGTTATACTTTTTTCATCATATCCCAGCTCCGTAACAATGAAATGCGCGTCATAATTACTCAGGTTGTGTAAGAAACAAGGTACAAAATTTGGTACTTGTAACGACAAGTTACATCTGTTACACAATGTCTGTCTGAATTTACCGGATAAGTGACAATGATCTTGTACAGGCGTTGAGATTCTTTTCTTACACAAATTGCATTCTGTACAAATCTTATGTGCCTCTTTTTCTTCGTTTGTCATAATTATTTTTTTATTTGTTTTCAGCAGTTTCTCTATTTTTCTTGAAATTTCAACAGCAGTTTCACCAAAATGTTTGGCAACTTCTTCACGTGTTTCACCTCCTCTGTATATTATTATAGTTGTAGGTATATCAAATTCTTCAAGTAGATCTTTAGGTATGTTATCGGCAGCCTTTACGTATATTCCATAGCTCATTGGTTTATGTTTTTGAAAAACAGTCGTTCTCTTCCCCATTTTTTCTTCGTTACATTTTACCAACAACGCTTCAAAATCTGCATAAATCACAAATGGGTGACGCTGTGTTTTGCTCCATGCTTCGAATTCAAGAGTTGTTCCCTCTGCTGGCATCTTTGGTAAAATAGGTTTATGTTGTCCACAAATCAACTTATGTTCGTCCAGTGCTGCCTGACCACTTAATTTAATTCTTTCTCTCTCATCAAAACTGGTGAAACATCTTTTACAAAACACAACTGCCTCCTTATGATTTGTTTTTTGCGAACGTACAAGACGAGAAAAATTTGAAATGAATGTATAATGTGATTTTTCTTCATCAGATATTAAAAGGAGGTCGAAATGGTCAGGTTTTTCTTCTTCTACGACTTTAAGTGGATACACAATATATTTTACTTTTTGACCATCTTTATCCTGTTGAACACCATACACGTTTACAGATGTAGCCAGGTTATTTTTTTCAAAAATTTTAATTTCATGTAGCGGAGTTGGGTATGTAATACCTGAGAAATTGTACTTGTCTTCATGTCGCAAGTAGTTGTCTCCAACCCGATGTTTGTTATCTCCTTCAACGTGTTTAGCCAAAATAGCCCATTTTAAGCAGTAAACGTCATTATTTTGGGGATTAATTACAGCTTTTTTATTTTCAATGCTAGATGGTAAAGCAATATATGAAGAGCCGCCCATGGATGTATATTTATATACACCTAACAGTAATCCGTCGATATTCTGTAAGGAAAAACCGCTACCTTTTCCCTGATACACATCTTGTTCGGATAAAATAGTAGCGAACTTTTCATCAATCACTTCCCCGATATCACTACTCGCAAATATTGATCTAGCCGAGGTCTTGAACGCACGGTTTTCAGTCGAATTTTCAATATTAGGTTTGTTGTATATAGATTCTAATTTCAAATTAAATTTCACAGGTAGTGTTGAATTTTTTAAAATATAAATTAGTTCATTTTTAATCGATTTGAGGAATGAGGGGTAGTTGAAAATGTTCTCTGTATTTTTTCTATAGTACCAAGTCACTGTATTATTTAATGATGTGCCTACTTCAACAAAAAAATCTGAATCACCAACCAAGTTTAGACGAGCTCTTTTTTGTCTTCTATTAGATGTTGAATTTTCGTTATTACGTTTACGCGAAAGACCTATTAAACAGAAAATACGAAAACCGAAATTAGGAATTTATCCAGTAAAACTACTTGGAAAAAATATCGAAAATTAAGACTTATTTAACGAAAAATATGAAAACCGAAATGAAAATTTTATTCAGTAAAATTAATTCATAATAAATTTACTTGGAAAAAGAAATAATAACTATGCTATTAAAATTGTAGTGTGAATTATTATTCTAAAATCTTACCTTCTTTATCACAAAAGCCAGCATGTTCAGCACTCTCCACAGCAAATAAATACATTTCATCATCGTCGTCATCACCCCATAAATTATCTGAATGGTTGTTCGATGGACCGGCTTGGATGTCGGGCACAATAATTTGAGGAGCTATTTCAATGTCATTACGCCGTACTGGTGCATGAGCAATGTTAACTGAAATAATTATAAATTATTAAACATTTTTAAAAATATTCGATTAATAACTGTTGAAAAAATAAATACATACCATGAGCAGCTTTCCTGTGTCTGGTGAGATTGTCTTTCCTTCCGAATGTTTTCATGCATACGTCACATGTATGGCGAGTTTGAGTAACATCATGCGTCTTACGATGCCTAGTGAGGATATCCTTACGAGCGAAACTCTTAACACAATTATCACACTTGAACATTTTTAAGAAAACGTGTAAAAGTATGTACGAAAAATAAAAACGAGAACGTTCTTGTTTTTATTAAAACGTGGAGAATCGATATACGGACGGTAAACGACTTGAAGACGTGTTGAGCGCGGAGAGATAATGTGTACGGTAGAGGACTAAAGACACACTAAACTGTATTAAGTTGTAAATAAGACACTGGCTATGGTTTTCAAAGGTCCTCCCATATTTTCATAATAATTCTTGGAAATTGTGAGTCATGGGTCTAAACACATATATGAGACTGTTGTACATGTATATATATATATATATATATATATATATATATATATACAAAAGAAATGACCGTAAAACGATTTACAAAAGACTAAAATAGTAGTGTATTCAATAATTTCTGTATATTTGAACAATGAAGGTATGACGGTTAAGAATGTGGAAGTACTAACACTCGTACCCAATGCTATAGGTTTTTCCTAGAATGTGCAGTATTGTATCAATCATTAAAAATAGATATTTATAACAATAAGGATGACATTCTAGGAAAAACCTAGAGCATTGGGTACGAGTGTTAGTACTTCCATATTATATAACATTCCATATTGGATATATAATTTTTATTTATTATTTGAACAATGAAGGTATGACGGTTAAGAATGTGCAGTATTATATCAATCATTAAAAATAGATATTTATAACAATAAGGATGACATTCTAGGAAAAACCTAGAGCATTGGGTACGAGTGTTAGTACTTCCATATTATATAACATTCCATATTGGATATATAATTTTTATTTATTATTTGAACATCAGTAATTACAAACGTATGTCTTATCATGATAACAAATAAGTGATTGCATTTAAGTCATAGCGAAACCTGGTAATCGTTGGTATGCGATAACGTAATCGCTGGTATGTGATAACGTATAAGTGATAACGTAACCGAGTATCTTGCTGGTATATGATAACATATAGATGATACATTCAGTTGATAACCTAACAAGTAGTGGAGGGGGGTGAAAAACATGTCGGCAACGTTGACGATCAGGATTCGGGCGGCGGGTGGTACGGCGGCGGCGGGTACGGCGGCGTGCGGCGGCGGCGGCGAGAGGTGCGAGAGGTGGAGGTGGCGGTGTGCGGTGGCGAGAGGCGGAGGTGGTGTGCGGCGGCGGCGGCGGTGTGCGGCGGCGAGAGGCGGTGTGCGGCGGTGGCGGGAGGTGCGAGAGGTGGTGGTGTGCGGCGTGCGGCGGCGAGAGGTGCGAGAGGTGGAGGTGGGTGGTACGGCGGCGGCGGCGAGAGGTGCGAGAGGTGGAGGTGGCGGTGTGCGGCGTGCGGCGGCGAGAGGTGCGAGAGGTGGAGGTGGTTCCAGAACCCCCCTTTTATATCTACTTTGTTTAAATGTTATTATATACAATACTAAAAGTTGTTGGGTTTATTTATATGTGTAAGTCATCTTACCCCAGGGAAATGTCAACTTACCCCAGCACATGGGTAAGATGACGAATTTTGATTTTTTTTTTAATTTAAAAAAAAATTGGCTTGAAGACAAATGTTGACACTGATATTTTTTTTACTACTGTTCAACAAGTTAAATTTTAATTTGGTGTAGAATTTGGACTTGTATCATAAAAGTTAGCCATTTGAGAGTACATCAAACCTAAGGTTCGTCAACTTGCCCTGGTCTCCCCTATGCTGAATGAAAAAATTATTTTAACAAGATTGATTATTGGAACCGTCGTATAATTTTAAAATAATACGAGCGGCACTTGGTTTAGTAATAATTGAATTTATAACCACGACAGAAATAAAGCTACGTATTTCACATAGCACCGACGTTAAACGCATTCAAGATTCACAATCCTACGATTGTAAATTAAAAATATAGTTACAAATATATACTTGAATTTAATAAAATTCAACTTGAATAAACTCAGAAGCAGGTAGAGATATAGAAATACGAAATCTTCGTAAAAAGCAAAATTATCACTATTATAGAATTATAACGTTTTGCGGTTATCAATTTCCTGACGATGAAAACTATGCTTAGATTTTGCTTTCCCCTCATCTTGGTTTTCCCTTAATAAATGTATACATGTACTGCTTTTTTTCGGTTTAGTGCTCTAGAATCAGCAACAACTTGTTGGTACCAAAATATGCTGCGTACTTATTAAAACAACATTGATTAATGGTTAACATGTTGATAATAGCAAAACGAAAATTTTCGACGGAAATTTACAGTTTTTTTCGTAATTTTGCAAAAAAACTTAAAAACGCGTTTTACGTGAGTTTCAAATGGTTTAAAAAACCAGTTTTAGATTCTGTACAGAAGAACAAGATTATTACTGGACTCAATACAGAGCGATGATGGGGTTAGCCGGTGGCCACATCAAAATTTAATAGGTAGCTGTTGTATAATTGAATACACTCAAACATTAAGATTTCATAACCTTAGGTCTAAGTGTCATAAAAATAAAAATATACTTAAAATATAATATAAATACAATAATAATATTAGATTACTTGTTGAACTTGGTGGTTCGGTGTCTTTGATATTTTGTAAATGAGAAAATGCAATAGAAATCGCATATATTTGAAAATTATAATCGACACGTCCGCACAGTCCGGTTGTCTTTATAAAGATGAAGAAATCGGTTTGTTGAATTCGTGTTTGGACCATTTCGGCGCATTATTTTCAGCCAACAGTCCTTGGATACGAGAATACGAGAATACGCGAATAAGTAGCCAGTCACTAAGGCGAAGAATTGCAGTACGGTGTACAGCCGTTGTTGTACGACGTCGTTGTACATTCTGCATTTAAACATGAAAAAGTTGGACACATAATTCGCACCATCAATACGGATTCATTCTTCGTTCAGGGTAATGGTGGCGCATGTAAAGATTCTTTAGATGAGTTTTTTTTATGATTGGATAATCTGATGAACTGCATTGTTGTACGATATTGTATTCGATTTGAAATCAATGATAAAATAATAATTGCTTTCGGAAACGATTTTGAGCGAAACTCAAATACTAATTAAACGCTGTACAGTAGTTAAATTTTCGGGTAAATGCAACATAATATTGACGTACTATTAAAATTAAAATTTAAAATTGTTCTGAAATAATAATAAAAATAAATAGTAATCGATGTTGATTTAAAAATAATATTCGTAATAAAGGTTCGTTTCTTCATAGGCACTGTTAAAGTTTACATAAAAAAAAAAAAGGTTAACATATACCTTAATTCAGTGTTTTAATTAAAGATGTTGGTCGTTGATATTTTAATTCAGCGGTCCCCAAACTTTTTTTTCCGCGGTGCCCTTTTAGGGGACCCAAGTTAGCCACGGTGCCCTGTTGTATATAACATGAAAGACAGAGTAAAAAATACTCCTTGATAAACAATTGTATTAAACCTAATACAGTCTAAGCATTCTAATGTACACAGCTAATTTATGTATAAATGAATGCATTTAAAACTTAAAAAAAAGATAAACAAACAAAAATAATTGTAATTATGATTATAGTTATTACATAAAAATATTCAAAATGATAAATATTCACAAAGCTATGATTTTATCTGAAATAACATTAACGAATTCACTTATAAGGTTAAAATTAGAATGTCCGAATATCAATAGAAAAATATTACATTGTTTGCTATAAAAATTTTACGAAAACAATAACGAAAAAAATTTATACATTTTAAACTATTTGTTATGAACCCTAGACCACGGTGCCCTTAGAAAGCATCCTAAAGCTTATCGAAGCGTCCTAAATTATACAACTATTCAAATTCATACACAGGAATAAACACTAGAAACTCCGATAAGCTTTTTAATCGAAAGTGTTGGTTTTTAATATTTGAATTGAACATAGCGAATAGAAAATAATTTTATTTGTGTAAAATTGAAATTAGATTAAAATTTTCGATTTTTCATCTGTAAGTGACGAAAACAAATGTTATTCAACTTCAAATAGAGACGAAAATACTCAAAATTCTGAAAAGCTTTTAAATCGAAGGAGTCAGTTATTGATATTTGAATTGAACATAGCGAATAGAAAATAATTTTATTTGCGTGAAATTAAAAATATCATCAATAATATTGCTTTTTCTTCTTGACGTGACGAAAATATACGATTATTCAATTTAATATCATTATTGTACTCGTAGTATTGATAAACTAACAGGTTATATCTAACCTAACCTTACGATATCCAATGTCCCTTTTATTACTTACGCGAACAATAAACTTCAAGTCCCGCTGATTGGACTTCATAATTTTAGTGCGCAGTCTTGTCGCATTTAAGAAAACAATAGTCGTGTGCAGCGGCGTTCTCAGGATTTTTTTTTTTTTTTTGTAGGCGCTATATGAAAATGTATTGCGAATTGAGCTGTGGGGTCTATGCCACCACACCTCTTTCCACGTCATCATTTAGGTACCTACTTATTAAGTACTTCTATGAACGCATATACATAATATGACTTGTGTCGCCGAAGTCAGTTTTTAGTGGTGTTGCAAAGCATTACCTTCAAATAACATAACCTTCAAAGCAAGTACCCATCCATCTAACCCCAATAAGTTGAGCAACTGCCCCTCATTTTTTTTCCTCCCGTCGAGTGGATCTTACCTAGCGTGTTTCGCAGCCTTACCACAATTACAGGTATTGCAACTGCAATACCTAGATATAGGGATCAGCGCCGCTGCATATGACCACAGTTATCGTAATTATTGTGTAAACGCAGATGATTGTCGGATAATAAAAATACCACAGTCTAATTTCAATACTGCCAAGTATATTTGTCTTCATCTGTACACCGACCGTTAAAGAAACAAATGAAAATGATAACGATTCACATAATTATTTATCGATTAAATTTAATTATTTATACAAAATACTTAAATATCAGTTTACCGCAATAATTCCTCCATCAGTACTTATATTTTGGACTCGAACAAATGCCATGGGGGGAATCTATCCCCCATACCCCCTCCGTGCGTGTATTCGACGCGAACGCGCTATTTCGGATAAAGCGATCAGCTCGCACCGTGCATCACTCCTTCGGCCGGTGTCTTGGTGGCACTCTTGCACCCATTACCGTGGCGAGGGTAATGCAAAAAGAAACCGACCGACCACTGTTCGTCGTTAAAGACGTACATGTGCCAATATCAATCCGATTTGAACGGTTACACTTTTCCGCTCGGCGGCCGAAAAAGATCACTTTCCGCCGGTTCTACTCACATCGATAGTCGTATTTCCGGTTCACGTGATACGATTTAGTGTGTTGCGTAAGGAGGGCGGGAAATGATCCGTGTGAGTCACGTGTGACGTGTGTGATGCGTTGCCGCACGACGATTGCATTGTGGCGCCCGTTGTTTTTACATCGGCCGGCTGGCGCCTACGACTGTGTACTCGATCAGTTGGTCTACTCGGCCGATTTCAGGTAGGGTTCACCTTGACCGGAGCGAATAAAATTAAAATGTTGTAAAAGGAATTTTTGCCTGGGCCGAAGCCATGTCTCAGAGAGAAGAGCGAATGAATATACCATTGAATACACCTTTAAAATTTAGAATAAATAGTTTGCCTAGTTTGGCCGGGTGCAGATTGTCTATGTGTTTGCTCTCAATTGAAGAGACAGTAGCGTAAAGAGAGCCCGTATAGTTAGGAACAAATATTTCCTTAAAATAAGATTGCCTTGCGCCTGGTTTAGCGTCTTCGGGGGTGACTATCGAAGTTTCGTGGTGTATGTTTGGTAGACTATCCGAAGCACCTTCCGTGCGGTCAATATTGGATATTATAATACTAATTGGTTGATTAGATAAACGAGAGAATAACGACGTACGTGTGTGCGTGTAGGCTGAATGATAGCAACTAAATATCAGTACTTATTGAACCACTAACATTTTAAAGTCACCGACATTTCACCGTTCCGAAGCATTTTATCGGGACACCAGGACGCCGAGATGATAAATCATCAGTGCCCCGGCCTAAACCCATACACGTCCGGTAAACCCTGATCGCCGGACGATCTGCAAGCCTTGCTGACACCACGTCGTTATGAACGGTCGGCGATCGCGATCAGGCGTGTGTTTCGGAGCACGAGACGAGACCGTGGCGAAAAGTCGAAAAAAAGTACCACGGCGCAACCACGTCGCAATTGGGTCAGGTTAGTGTCGCACCTGGCGGAGGGAAACGCGACGTGCGAATAGCATACGAAACGACGTCGAACCCGTCGTGCCCACCCGACCGGCCTGAACGTCGGGACGGTCCGCGTGCGGACAGAACGAGATGGCGAAAAACGGAGTGAGAGATTATAGATAAATACAGAGACGGAGAAAAAGAGAGAAAGATAGGGAGAGAGAGAGAGAGAGAGAGAGAGAGAGAGAGAGAGAGAGAGAGAGAGGGACAGAGAGAGACCGAAACGCGTTCACCTTGGTCGCGCGTTCGAGAACCGCGCGAATATTATAGCCCTGCGTTGACAATAGCAACGGAGCACACGCACGGATCCAACGCAGCCTCCAACACCACCACTGCACGTACGCTGGTATTATTTTTATTTTTTTAATATTTTTTTTTTTTTTTTTTTATTTTAAAACGCAAATAAGCATGCACGCGCGCCGGAGATTATATGCACGCGGATGTTCGCGTTGTTCGCGTTTCATTTTTCCTCGACTTACACACACACACACACGCACGCACGCATGTGACCATCGGTTTACGTATAAATCACTCTTTGCCGCTGGCGTGTGTGCTATGATTTTTCTTTTGTTATTTCCCTTTTTTTTCTTTTCTTTTTTTTTCGTTTTTATCGCGCATAATGTTTTCATTAATTTCACACCGGTTAATTAAAATAATACTCGCCTCCCCGCCTCACCCCCTCGCCATTGATCCCAGTGATCTTGCACACCACTCGCTGTTGGATCGATCGCGTATGGTATACCTATAACATGATATCGCGTTACAAAAAAAAAACAAAAAACAAAAAAAAAACCAGGCTCGCGCTCGTTTTTTAATTTTGCCGTTTTTATTGTTAATGTATCACATGCACGTTTACTGTGGGCAGGCTGTTACACGGGATGTCCTGCAAAAACGATACGTGCGCCACGCGTTCACGTCACACGACCCGCCGCCACCGCAAACGATTCTTTTACAACGACAAAACGACGACTTGACCACAAACGTGGTCCTTCTCGGCCGCATAAATAAATATTATTATGGTCTCATCAATAGCCACAAACCCGCACTAGTTTATGCGTAAACACGTCGTGGCGTCGCACGCTACTGACGAGGTGCGCGCGTACGAGGGGATTTCGTCATACGGCCGGAGATTCGGAAAAGTCAACAAACATCGATCACCCGATCTCTGAGCTGAATCGTCGTTCGCGGATTTATCATGATATTGTAAAAACGATTTGCGTATCACGTACACATTACATTCGATTAAAAAAAAATTTCAAAAACCGCACACTCTAAATGAAATCCAGCACAAAGTCTAAATGAAATTCAATTAAATCGTTTTAATCGTGTGATTAAAACCACACGAATTTTGGAGTTGTTAAATCCGAAAAATGCGCACTTTCGAATTTTGAAAATTTATTTATAAAAACCACACAGTAAATATACATAAATAAATAAAAATATATATATAAGTTTTTTCACTTAAAATTACTATAGCCTATGTGCCCAGACTTTCACTCAAAAAACCATAAGTTTACTTTTTTTAGACATTTTCAACCCTCTTGAGGCACGTGAAGGGGTTGAGTTATCGATACTAAACTTTACAAAGATTTTTTTAATTTGGTAATTAACAAAATGGAAGGGAAGCAAATTAATAATATTAAATTATTTTTTTATCACCTATAATTAAGGACCACCCTAATAAATATTATATAGATGTATATTCATTTTAAATTTTTACCGTTTTTTTCAAAGGGTGTCCGCACGCTCTATTTAATTTGATTATAACTAAGAAAATACTATCCACACATTTCCGAGTCAAATTTAATAGCGTGTGGTTTTCGAACACGTCGTTTTAGCCGGAAACACCCGGCCGTAGCTCAAAAAATGTACATCAGGTTCAACTTCAAGTGCGATGCGTGATCGTACCTTAAGACTACAATTGAAATTCCGTGGGAGGGAAAACGATTTAATTTTCGCACAAACTCGACACGCCGCGTGTGTTTGCTGACCGTTAAATCAGTGTCGGCGCCCGAGCAGACGGACGTACAGTAATTATGTCGTTTATTTTCATTGCTCATTGAAATTCGGCGAATTCAGTCAACTCCTCTCCGTCCTGTCGAAACTCTGGACCCCGCCCACGGTGCACGGCATGAAATATTTTTATCCGAGCGTAAAAGAAGATCACAGATTTACACGGAGTCACTAACCGCCACGTCAAAATCATATTTTTATAGTCCCACCGGCTATCGGTCGAATCGCCGATCACGGGTGTATCACGGTCTGTTCGCGGATAATGTAATATTCTGCGACGGACATTATTTATCGATATTAATAATGTTATTGTCCTACATAAATTACGTTTCCGTTGTATTTTTTTTCATTATTATTATTATTTTTGTTTTTTTTTGCTGAATTCTTTCGACGACTTCTTTTTTCTTTTTTGTACAACAGTGCAGTGTCCAAGGGGGGGGGGGGTATGCGTGTACTCGTTCAATGAACGATTTAAAACTCAAGATTCCACGTCTCGAAAACACACTGCGGTTTTCTTTTTTTACACGCTCGTCCGTTTTCATCTTAAACCGTTTATAGTTCATCAATCGTTGATGATAACCTTTTTTTTATTCTTCTTCTTCTTTTTCTCCTTCCGATTACCCATTAGTAACGTCGATAAATATTTATACGAAATACATGAATCATTTCTCGCACGCAAAACGTGCAATTCGTCATTGTCAATCGGCCGTATGTCAAATCGCATACATGTGTACAATGTACATGCGCCGTGCGGAAAAGCGGTTTTGAATTTTATGCGCACAGCTTGTTTGCGAGCGGTTATTGTACACTATATATTTTACAATTATTAGGTATTTATTTTTCACTTATTATTTGTCGCTCGACGCCCCACGACCATCGCCCATCGTCGTCGTGTTCTGTTACTAACATAAATGGCATTTATCACGGCCATTTTGCATCAATACGGTTTCGAATTCGGCTGTTTTATGAATTATGATGTGTGTGCGTGAGTGCGTTTCCATATACCGGACACAGGTTACATGTCAAATCGACGTCTCGGGCCCACGTTAATACATTAATAGCAAATACAGTCGTTGGAGCGCTCGTTTGACACTTGAACGTTATTGTGAATACGGCGAATACGCGAAACGCGATCAAAATATTACGACTCACTCGGCGCGCACGTGATGATAATATTATAGATGTATTGTTCATAAAATATAATCTCGTGTTTTTGTTTTTTTTGGTTACTTTTTTTAAGGGTTGTAGTTTTAAATGTTATTGTGCTCCGCACGTCATTATCAATTGATCTACACGTTTAAATAGGTATTTGCGTTAAATGTGCAATGATTTTGTTTTAATTTAAGAAAGAACGGAAACACGTTTAATGATGACCGAAACTAGTCGCGTGTTATGGATTAGCGGAAAAGAAATAGTCTTCGATTTATAGCCATCGGACATCGGTAGTTATTATTTTATTCGAGTTCACATGTAAGCATTCTTAAGCACACAGAAAAAACTAGTATCGGTACCTAAATAAATTAAGTTTATATTTTTCAGAAATATATATATATATATTGCAAATTAGACGTTAATTCTCAATTATTAAAACGGATATGTAATAATATATTCTCTCACTAATAGAACGCGTTTTTAAACTGATACGTATAATAACGATTTGTTTTCATTACTTGTAATGTTTCTTTTACAAACGAAATGCAATTCATTTGCAAAATAAAACCAACATTTATTGATGCATAATTCAATAATTGGATTAATTAAAATTTTTAAAATAAATATATGTTATAATTTACAATATATTATGTTAAATATAATTGAATCGGTTATTTCAAAAACGACATAAGTCATGCAATTGAAATTTTACACATACGAGGTGTGTTCAATAAATACCCAGACTAAAATTATTACAGAAATACCTGTTATGTTACCGGTAATGTTGTTATACCAAAATGAACAAGAGATAATGACCATTATTTCAGTATATAATAATTATTATTATCTCAAATCAGTCATTGACAATACGTGTTCGAAATTGGTCATTTTGTATAAAATCGCGATTTTACGATGGGTAATATTACGGAGCAACGTGCGTGTATTAAATTTGGTTTCAAAATCGGTAAAAATGGTACGGAAACTTTTGAACTGATTAAATTGGCTTTGGAAATGTTTCACTAAGCCGTTGTGTAACTTTTGACTGGTTCAAACGTTTTAAATAAAGTCGGATATCCATAGAAGATGTCAGATGATCATCGTCCTGGACATCCATCATCTTCAAAAACAAATGATACCATTACTCTTGTTCGAAACAAAATTAGAAACGACCGAAGATAAACTGTTAGAGAAATAGCCAATGAAATTGGCATATCAATTGGCACTTATTCGATTTTATCGGATGAATTGGGTATGAAAAGAGTGTCCGCAAAATTAGTGCCAAAATTGTTAACGGAGGAGCAAATGGAACAACGCATTGAAGTGTGTTTGGAACTAAAAAATCGGGTTTCTAATAACCCAAATTTTATAAAATCAATTATTACGAGTGATGGATATATCATATCCATATATCCATAAACATGGACATATGGATATGATCCCGAAACCAAAGTACAATCATCGCAACGGAAGACCGCAAATTCAC
Organism: Therioaphis trifolii; assembly: GCA_027580255.1. NCBI lineage: Eukaryota > Metazoa > Arthropoda > Insecta > Hemiptera > Aphididae > Therioaphis > Therioaphis trifolii. Next base: position 24,323,920 of record CM050404.1, read on the forward strand.
CTTGTCCAAAAAAATGTCGTCAGGTCCGATCAAACATTAAAGCAATGCTCATTATTTATTTTAATTTTTTTGGTTTAGTTCATTATTAGTTTGTACCTACGGGTCAGACTATAAATCAAGTGTTCTATAAACAAGTATTAGAAAGATTAAGAGAGAAAGTACGCCGTAAAAGTCCAGAAACGTGGAAATCAAAGTCGAGGTTTTTGCACCGTGATAATTCACCTGCGCATTCAGCACTTTCCATACGTGAATTTTGGCTTCTAAAAATATACCAGTGGTACCTCACCCACTGCGTATTCACCTGCCTTAGATTCATGTGATTTTTTTTTATTTTTTTCCGAGACTAAAAAGTACCCAAAAGGCCACAGATTCGAAGACGTTAACGAAACTATCCACAGCGCGACACAAAAGCTAAAGGCTATAACTATGGAGGAAATTCAAAGGAGTTTCAAAGAGTGGCAAGACTGTTGGGAGCATTGTATTGAAGCTAAAAGACACTATTTTGAAGGTGATCCATTTAAATAGTTTGCAAGTTTTAAATATAATTTTAATACATTTTGTCTGGGTGTTAATTGAACACACCTCGTACTAAAAATAATCTAATGACTTCAGAAATTTACATTTGATGGTATTCTATTGTATGTATACATTTATTTTGTGGTTCTGTAATATTCGTTTATAGATAACCATTTTTTCCAGGGATTACGTAATTACGTTTAAAGATATTAAATATGACAAAATGTCGTTTTTATAAGAGCAGTTATATATTATGTTGTTTTTAAAATTACCGATTCAATTGATGATTTTTGTAATAATTATTCTTACCTACTAAACTTTCATTAAAAGATTTATTTCATCGATCGCAAAAAGTTATTATAGTGACATTATTGATATTTGAAGTTTCTATCAAGCACAGATTCAATATATATCAATTAATATTATTTAACGTTCGAGTCTTTATTAATATTGACGCTTCTTAATTATTACATTTATGCATTTAAAATATATTTAATAATATAATGTATTAAACCTAACGTTACCAACAACTCATGAGAATATTGAAATTATATTATACATAATTTGATGTAATAATAATATTAAGTTTTATTTTGTGAGTTTTTCATTTATATTTATTCATAAATATTTAAAAATTATTCGACAAATTTAAAATTATTAAACTCAATAAAACTCACTTTATTTTGGTATTATTAAGTGAGTAAACTATTAAGGTCTTATTACATTTATCAAAAATTAAACATTTTATTAGAAATAACCTTTCAACAAGTTAAGTATTTTTAAAATTCTATTTTGAAGCTCAAAAGTTGTCAAATTTTTTTGAAAACGTTGTCAAGCATGCAAAAATACCTCAATGATATATAGCGAAAATTTCAAGTTTCAAGCAACATTACTATTGGAGTTATGACTAAAGAACAAAAGATGATTTTGTAAAAATGACAAATTTTACGGTTTTTACTCCGTTTTATGGCTGTTTTTCTCGTACTTGAGAAAAATTTTGAAAAGACAGAAAAATGATCCCTCAAAGTACCATTTTCATGCGATTTCTAGTCTATTAAATTGCTGGACGAAACTTTTGAACCATTTCAACTGCACACAATAGTGGCAACCGGAAAAAAATTAATAAGAACATTGTAAAACCAGTAGATCCTTCGATTCACCCAGTATCGAAAATCGTTTAGTTATAGGTACATAAGGAAAAACAAAATTTTTTTCAAAATTGACATAGTTATATAAATGTTTTGAACAGTAGGTACGTAAAAAATTTCAAATGTATAAATTATGAAGGCATAAGTCGTATCGTGTTTATGTACGCGGGACTCTCACTTTTTTATATCAAGTATTTAAATGATTTTAATCGGCTGTTAATTTTTCAATTCTTTATACTTTTTCCTACTCACTTGATGACCAATATTGACATGTATTTTAATTTAAAATATTAGTAGGCAAGATGTCTTAAGAGCTGTAGCTTTTTAAAATAATGTTGCTTCTCATTGTCATTGTTATATGCTGGAACACGTTTCATACTTTATCACATAATTTATTAGACCATAGGTACTATATTATGATAAAGATAATGAATATCGGTGTGAATTCCTCTTGGAAAATTATCTCTGTATGAATAATGAAGCCTCTGGTCTAGAAATGCGTTCATTTCTGCTGTAAACTTTTCATCATACAACGAGAGTCATTATATTCAATATATTTTATGAATCATTTCGTATAGGTAAATTTAGTTATTTTAAAATAATATCACTATTTAAGTGATAACAAATGATATTATGTTTTTCTATCGAGTCTCATTATATCATAATTATATGTATTATCATATTTCAGTGCGAATAAGTGCCGAATATTTCAAAGAGCTGCAAGTAAACTATTTTTAGTGTATTATTCAGACTTCAGACATGAAGTACAGTATTACAGTAAGCTTTAACATTCCAATCAGCAGCATTTCTTTTTTAAACCCCAAGATGAATGGTATTTTTACTCGCATAATCGCCCTGAAAAACGAGTATTCTATAAATCAACGCAACTGAATGCCGGCTTTGTCAAATTATATGGTGGCCGTTTTTCCTCTTCTTTGTGGTCCTCTTAATTTCGCTAAATAAATCAATGCCAAGTAGATACTGAACGTTTTTTTTTATTTATTTATTTATTAAATCATTAATGATTTTATTCCTTTTTTCTCTTCACTAAAGTATAAACCATCTACTCCCTGTTTATGTGCTTTTTTTTCAAGGAAGTTACTTATTTTTTTCATCTCGTAGTGTAATCCAGTATTTTTTAATTTTTCTCTTAAACATTTTCCATTAAACCGTAACAAATGACACACACACACACACACACACACACACACACACACACACACACACACACACACACACACACACACAGGGACATGTGGTGCAGGTTCGACGAACTAAAAAATGATTTAAGAAAAAAAAATGCATTGTACATACACTTCTGCGTACAGAGAGAGTGACCAAGAGAAATAGAGAGAGAGAGAGACCACCAAGGCGCGCCATCAGCAACAATAACTAATTATTCGATGGTTGATTTATGACACCGGAGCGGTTTTTACTGGGGACAAACTAGAATGAAGCACATATACGTTACACTTACACACATACCTATGTATATGTTTGTGTGCGTGTGTGTACGCTTATGTACGTTTATTGGACAAGCTAAACGTGTGTGTTATAAATTGGTTTTTTCTCGTCATCTGTTCACGTTTCTTGCTCACAGTTGAGGACGCGAAATTGCGCACTTACCCGTCAGCTCGGTCATTTGTACCGGATGAACCCAAAGGTCAATGTTGTAATACCTCATCAAGAGGAAATTAATAGAAAACTTACCGTGAGAGTGCCGACTAATGGTCCCGATGTTTTCTGGACATACAGTTTTATGTACCATATAATATACTATTCTTCCATCCTTATCTTGTGAAAAATAATGTGTTCAAAATGTGTGTACTGAAACTTTGTCTCTGTGATCAGCTATACTACTTATGAGCGATTCTTAATCATCAAATGCATTAGGCACCAATATACACAATTTTACGCATGCGTTATTATATCGCGTATAGTGAGCGTCCAGTCAATAACTTTAAATACATTTTCTAGAAACATTTATTTGTACAATTACATTTGCATATAGAAAAAAACATATTTTCTGACAATTTTTGTCTACATATATTTCAATTACTTAAATACAAATATACGTAAGAGTATATAATTTTAAGAATTTTCGTTGTATTTCTTGATGATTTTTAACAACCAAAACAAAATATTTTAAATTAAAAATATATACTTATTAACTAAACTGTATTTACCAAGAGCCCTTGCGATGAAAATTTTGTTTGAATACAAAATATGTATAACCAAACAAAACTTATCTATTTTTACAGAATACTAACGTCTAGCTAACTCGACAGACGTTTTACTTTTGTTCTGACCAAGAATGTTCAGTTGGATGAGTAATAAATAAATAGAAAATAAGTAAATTATATTATATATCGGATATACATAAAAAAATTATGTTTGAGTGTGCCTATCTATGTTACTCTCCATAGGTATTATTATTATTATTATTATTATTATTACCATTTATTTATTTTCTTATCCCTCTATCAGCCACCATTTAGTGGTTGAATTAGTAGCACCCATGTGTTTTTTTTAACGCATTTCTCCTTAAAACCTTCTTTAAACTATTGTCAACATTTAAAAAAAAATTAATCAAATCGATCAAGCCGTTTTCAAGTTATGGCGTCATCAACAAAATATCGATTAATTGATATATATGTATAGTATATATTTACCAAGCGAGTTAGAATTTCATTGTCAAACGGTTTTAAAACTTAAACTTTTCTAACATACGATTTATTTGAATATTCATAGATATATACAACAATTATTGATAGTATCCTAAGCATTTTGTAATCTCTTATGTTGGTTTACAATCTATAACTTCCTCTTATGTATAGATTTATATCCACAGAAAATCTCTACACTCCAACGACTATATTTGTAGTGACGTAAGTACATTTTTTTAAAACAATGAAGTGTTTAAGTTTATTTGGTGTTTTTATAATTTTACGTTCTACCATAATAAACACACTGATTCATCATATCTAGTTTTGAAGTAAAATCAAAGATTTACTTTGTATTCTATACTACTGTAATTGAAATGAATATCCATCGCGATAATATGTGTATTATGTTAAAATTTAATCGATAATTTCAAAATTTACATTTGACTTTTATGATGCTATAAAATAAAAATAATCGAAGAGTATAGTTGTAAAGTTAAGGTATCGTACTCAACACGTAAATCGATTTAAATGTTAAATATATGCCCTTTGTCCAAGACTACTCGTAGGTTTGTATTACGGGTTTTCGATACCTAGTTATTTTTACTTTCCAAAAAAACTGCATGAAAAATACAAAAATCTAATATGAAACGTCGCATTGAGCATGATTTACCGATTACAAAGGCTATAGACTATAATATTAGGTTTTGGGTATCATTTGGAACCCCCGAAAAAAAGGTGTGTGGATATAATGGATCATACATTAAATAATATGTATGAATAAATAAATAAATAATAATACAACACACACACACACACACACACACACACACACACACACACACACACACACACACACACACACACACACACACACACACACGTTCGTGTCGGTAACTTAAAGTACTCTTGCCGCAATAACTTGAAATACTTGATAACTCGAGAATTTGAAAACATATATTCATAAAAATATCTTTTGTTCTTGATAACCAACATTATTTTTTCTTCCTTTGAATCACATACCACCTCGTTCGTATTACTCGACAAAATCACGTCACAAACAAAGACGATTCCTAATCAAATCAAAATTATTGTGGATCTACTAACGCGTGTACTCGCGTGAAGAAAAAGCGACCGTGTTATTAATCAATATATGAATTTTACCCTCAGTGGCCGAACGTATTATTACAGCGCATTAATTTGTAATATTTCATTTGGCGAACCTGTGCGTGTACTCTCTTTAGAGGTTTTCAAATCTCGTTCCACTCACAGTTATTCCAAGTACATTATCATCATTGTTTAATATGCAGTTTTATAATACGCCGGGTACACTGGGTTCGGACATTTAAATTTCATAAATTAATATTATTATACCTAATTATATACCTACTAGTACAATAATGTTCCTATTTTTTTTTCATACCTCTGCATTATTATAGTATAAATTATAAAAATATAAGTACCATTTTCTCGTAAAAATTATATCCAGTTATGTAATGTCGAGTATAATATTATGATCTGGGAACTAATGTCTTTCTGAATTTAAATTTTCGTAACGAATAATAATTACTATCGAGTAAGTATATTTTTATTCATGTTATTCATGCATAAAAAAAAACTAAACTATAACACACTCTACACAGGGTGGGGTGTTTATTTAAAAGTGTTCAATAAGACTCTAATATTCCATGTAAATTCACTCGGTTCTTAACAACAGTTGAATAACGATCGAGGTGCCGGCGTGCTGGTGAAAACATATTTCATAATGACAGGTTGGCTGTTTAATAATACGGGCGGTAATAATATAATTATACCGACGTCGATCTTTACGCGAAAACAATTATAATATCCATACGGTATATTATTAAATCATTACGTCTCTAGTGATACAAAACACATAATATTATCACGACGCGTGTACGACTTTATTACACGGACCCGAGTGGTTTTAAGTGGTTTCGAGGCGTCGAAAAGGCCTCGGACTCGTTCGAGGCCGTTTCGCCGAGTTTTCCGCGCGGGTTTCGAACGCGTAAAACGTTTACACGGTGTACACGGTTGTACATGGTTGTACACGGCGCGCGAATTATCGGGAAAAAGATGGGATTTATTCATTTTTTTTTTCACCGCGGAAACTTCACGCCTTTCGCATGCCTTTCCCGTGCGAAATAGACGTCGGACTGCAGTGTCCGCGGCAACGTTGTTCTCGTAAACCCGAAGTTTTTATGTCCTCATTCGACCAACCAGTTTAAAATGCAGTGATTTTAGGTGGGATACAAACCTTGAAAACAAAACAATTGGACACGAAGCGTATGAGTGTGCTGCAGGTACTCACTTGGGTTTTGTTTCGTCTGTGACAATGATGCTGATGCGGGATGCGAAATCGAGTCAATATAGACGTTTTAAATCAAAACACGTTACAAATGAAAAAAAATAAAATAAAATAAACATAAATAATAATAATAATAATAATAATAAATAAAAATAATATTTGACATTAGGAAACAACCAGTATTAAAACTATACAGTATTGAGGATATAATATTTCAAAACAATTCCGAGTATTCACTTACACAATAAATTTAAACGGGTTTTTACTGAATTACAATACGCTGTTCATTACATTCGGGTTTTGCGAAACTGGAGATCTAGAAAAAAGAAAAAAAAACAGAAATACGTGACGTGTCACGAGGGGACGCTTCTATACGTTAAAACGTACCTAATAAACGACCACAAAAGCGAATTGCGAATGTAACGCGTTCACTGTGAAATTATGCCGTTTAATTTCCTACACATTTCGTTCGTTCGACTCCGTTCGAGCTACAATTCACAACAGGTGAAAGTTGGGGCCGCTAGATAGCAGCATACGTAGCACATCGCGGCGACAAACTGTCTATTGCACAATATACATTATACATCTAGTAATAATAACATGATATCATATTTAGCTGTTTACGCGCGATCAAACATAATAAACGCCGAACATCTTAAATAATATTATTACGTGATGTTACTGTCCGAGGACTTGATCAATTTCAGCCGGAACAGATATGCGACTAATAATAATTGATAAGACACGGTAATACGAACTATTAAAGGAAAAGTCGAATTATTAAACACTTTAAATAAAATAATATTAAACCGTCTAATTCCGCATGATAATTATTTCAGATCATGAACTGCCTTTGTTCATGAGTGGAACTTTTTGTATTGTCCAGTTGCTATTTCATTGACTGTTGATATTTGTTATTTGTCGGTCCTAATGTAATGCGCCGTAGGTCATGTACCAAGGAGCTCCAGTTATTTGTCTTAAACACATAGACTGAAAGGCTTGTATAGGTCTTATATTAGGTGGTTTGGCTTGTCCCCAGATTTGGATATCATATGACCAAATAGAGGTAGTACTAATTAAACTTAAAAGAGTATCTTACAATATCTAAATGAAAAACAATCGCTTTAAGTTATTGGAGAGTTGACGTTTATGGAATTTAAAATACTCAATATTTAATCAATAAAAAAGAAAATTACAACATAATAAATAAAAACATTGAAACCATACCATTATAACTGTATTTTTGTAAAGTCGTTTTAAGTTATTCACCTAATCGAAATTAAAAAAAACAAAAATGATATGGAAAAACGTATCTATATTTTCACGAATAATTAAATTGACTGATTGATACTGTTATTGCTACACAACTGATATTGTTCAAGACTTGGAAATTTTACGAATATTTTATCTCGGAATTTTATCTCAATTCGTCTTAAATTTTTAGAATTTCGAACGTAATAGTGTTACTCATAGATAAAAAATAATGGGAAAAAAAAATTTTGAAATGTAGAACACTATACATTTCTAAACCAATACAAGAGATAAACTTCGTCTGAATACGTAAAAAGCTATTTAATCCAATGTCGCCTAGTCAGGCGTTATTCCGAATAACCGTTGCTAAACCAGCGTTTATTAATTTTCAAATCATAAATGGCACAAAGGGAAAACGGGACTGTCCCAAAATTATGAAACAGTCATCATAATTTAACTGTGTTATTCAACGTTTCTCTCGAAAAAACTAATGAATATCTCACAAATGCAAAAATCAGATAAACTTAAATCGAATAACTATTTTCGCGAAAAATACGCGATAACAATGAGCTCAGCTAAAAATACACTTGTAGTGCTGATTTGAGATTCAGGGATGTTAAGCACCCACTAGTAGCACCCCCAGTAGGTAGGGCCGGCGCAACATAATATTTATACACAGGCATAATTTGAATTTTCCGTCTTTTCTTGTGACTAACTCTTTACTTACCTCCAAACTATATCCTGAAAACCATTCATATCCACATCTGGCTCAAGCCACAATACATAATATATAACCATCTATAAAACATTTTTTTCGTATTTAACAAAACAACAAATTAATTATATATATATATATATATATATATATATATATTAAAGGATTAGATATTTTACGTATACGCCTGCTACGTCCATAAGTTAAATACAAAATATGTGAAAAGTTAATAAAAAAAAATGTAATAATCTACTTTTCGTAGATAAGGATATAACTGTCAATGCTAGTGATTTTTGACAGTCTGACGTCACGACAGAAATCCAATTAATATTAAGCGTATTCCTAAGAGTAACCTGTGATTAACATAAAAACAATTTTAGTTTAAAAATAACTATGTACTTGATATATTTTGTGTTCGTGTATGCCGTGTCATATTCTATATGATATAATCATATAGTATATAAACTATATACAGTGATGTAAAAAAAACCATATTTTATATTTCACTTTTATAATACTTGTGATATACAAGTATTATACATGTATTATTATTTATTAGGAATTTTATAAAAAAAAAAGTAGCTATAAATTGTTATAAATAGTTACCTAAATACTGAAAACTGGCCAATGTGTCCATGTAATTTACATAGTGTGTATTAGAAACACATACCATACAACTACTACTATTACTACCATACGTACCTAAGATTAAACTAAAACAAAGTAATTTTACATTCATAAATAATACTGTTACCTGTTCTTGGATATTATTAAGACGATCACAAATCCATCTTAAATTCCAATTATTATTATTTTTTTTTTTTTAAACATTCCTTGATAAACTTGCAGGACTAGAACTCTCAGTTATATTTTGCACCATAATGCCTTGATTTATGTTTGAATACTGCGGTATAAGTACATGTTGTGTGTTTAATAAACCCTGATTTCAATGGCTAATAAATTCTATATCATCATTTTCATTACAATCATTTTTCAAAAACGGAGGAATAACTGTACCTAAGTTGACTGACATTGATATTGTGGAAATATTATTTGAACTTACCTAATCTTACTTTATTACTGTTAGTTGTTTTAAATATTGATGCAATTCTTCCTTTTTCTATGAAGAAAATTTCACCGGTGTTTTTTTACAAAACAGTAAATGTTTAGCTGAAAGAAACGCATTAGAAGCATGAGCTTCTTAACAAAATAAACATTTTCGTTTTTCAGTCTTTCCATCTAAATATATTTAATGAAATACTTATCAACAATAGCTTTTTGTTTGGAAGTACGACCCATACAAAAAACTAAGTTAGCAATAAACTAAAAACGAATTAATATTTCTAATATTTAATTAAATTATTACTTCATACTTATTAGAAAATATGTATAATCATTTACCATGATTTAGAAGTCACAGTCGAAGATGTTGTACAGATCATCAATTACATTATATTCAGAAACAATAGGTTTGATTAAATTGACGGGATAAAATTGCATGCTCACGTGAAAGTTTAATGTTTGCTGTAGAATAAAGAATGTGCCATATTACGGTCACTGGTTATACTCACAATTTTAAATATATCTCAAACCACGATTTATCTATATCGTGTGTCAAACCGTGGTCATATTATAGTAAACGCTAGTAATCGCTTATTATCAAATACAAAGAGAATAAAATTAAATACAGTGTACTCTCGATTATCCGCGGAATAGGGTGGCAGGACATCCACGGATAAACGAATTCCGCGGATAATCCGCAATCACTGCTGACGCACACTGTCGCCGGTTCAAACCTCGGTCATGGACGGCTCTCTCTCTCTCTCTGGGCAGGCGACTGTCTAGAGAGAGCGGCCGCCATCTCCCCTGTGCAGAAGGCAACGGGAAGCCGTTCCCAAGTAACAACTTATTCTATGTGCAAACCAACCCTCGGGTTGTAAAAAAAAAAAAAGAAAAGTGAATTGTATTTTACGTTTACGTCGTTATCGAGTTATCGGCTATCACAAATTTACAATCAAATTAAACCTATAATGATTTATAATGAAAAGATACAATATATGTATAATTTTTAGTATACATATAGGTATGTAGACGATTCCGTGGAAGACTAATCTACTAAAAAAAGATAATCCGCTCGCAGATAATCGAGAGTACACTGTACGTATACCTATTTTCTGAACTAACTGATTCTATTCAATCTTACAAAACAATTTACAACTTCAATGTCAGATGGATGATTTTTTTTTTATACAATATTATACCTATTTGTCTTTTATTATTTTGTACATGACGTATTATACACGTGCAGGGGCGGACTGGCCCGGTCCGCTGGTCAGCGATCGCGGACTGGCCTGTCGGCCGTAATATATAATTTTGCCCTGCATTATTAATAAAAATTAAATATAAAATCAGACAAAACTGTATCTTATAATAATAATAATGATGATGTAAATCGTGTATTTCATGTGCATTCCTATGTGTATACACATATGTGACTCATACACCAAATTACAATGATTTATATACGGTATATAAGGTAATATTAAGTTCAGCTTTAACTCAAGTAAGTTTTGAAAGGAGTTTTTCAATACTTAAAACTATAAAAACTAGACTTAGGTCAACTCTTTGTAACGACAAATTAGAAGCATTCACGTTTATGAACCTTGAACGTGCAGGCATGATTGTACCTCATGATATTATAATTGATCGATTAGGTGCCACTTCCACTGAAATGAAAAGGATGCTTATTGGGTGATTTTTATACTTACAAGAATGTTCAGTTATATTTCATATTTAGTGTAAATAAATATATAATTATCAGAATTTATTGTACTTGTATATTTTATTTTTATTTGTTGCAATTATTTATTTAAGAATAATCATTATACTGACAAAATTATTTATAGATATGCATTAAATATTTGTTGTATGATGTGGTTCTTGTAAATCTTGTTTTGCTGTCTACATAGCAGATAGCTTGTAGTTTGTTCGTGGGCTAGGCCGTCGTACAGTAAAATCACAAATATTTGTAGCCAGTCTTTTCATATTATCATATTTATGTAAGGTAATAACTAATAAATAATCAACAATCACTGTGAGTGATAACTGATAAGCAAACATCATGATTGAATAGTAATTCGATCAAAAAAAAAAAATTAACTTTATTGTGTTTATTAATTTTCCCGTAAAAAATGGCCCGAAGTATTAAAATCGCTGACTGGCCTGTCGCCTACCCAGTCCGCCCCTGTACACGTGTATTATACAATAAAATACAATTTGTATTATACAATTTACATCACTGATTATATACGTTATCTTGAGTTTTATTTTACCGTTTAGTACGTACATATTGTTATTTGATACGACTATGGCAGAACTACATTAGATCTACGTTATTTTTAAATTAACAGTGGTTAACAGATATTCTGTCTATAATAGATTAGATACTGAATACGTTTGTGTTCTGTGTACCGTGTTTGATTACATTTTGAAATACATTTCAGAACAATTTTATGTAATAAAATAAATTTTTAATACATCGTACAAATATGAAAAATACCCCGCCCTTAACTTGAAAAAGACTTGATAGTTTTAGATTCTGAGTGAAGCGAAGGATCTTATGGTTTTACAATGATGTTTATTTTTTTATTTTTTTTTTCTGTAAGCACTTTTTCGTATAGAAATCCTTGTCCAAAAGTTTCGTCCAGCAACTTTTTAGATTTGAAATTGAACTGAGATGGTATTTTAGAGAGGACATTTTCCAAAATCTCCATAGTTTTTCCAGTAATCAAGAATAACGATCGAAAAACTGAGTAAAAACGGTAAAATCGGTAAAAATCCGCCGTAAACGAGATTTTCACTGTTCAGATTTTAGGTATTTAGTCATAAATCGAAAAGTATTGAAGCTAGAAACTTGAAAATTTTATGCAATATCAAATACATACTTTTTTATATTGGACAACATTTTCAGAACAATCATAGCACTTTTGACTTAAATATAGAATTTACCAAATTGTTTGAAAATTTGTATGCAATATAATTTTAAATATTTGACAAAAAGTTCTGAAAATTTAATATGACCTTACTCATACACCTACCTAATTATCCTAACAAAAATTCAAAAATCTTGACTCAGGATTTTTTTTTATACACACTTTAAAAAATTATTATACGATTTTTTACGATATTGTCTGATTTCTTTTAAGTTTATTTCTAATGAAATATTGAGTATTTGTTAGAACGTTCTGAAATTTTAATACATGTTTACTCTTATACTAAACTATCAATACCGAAAAAATATCAATAATCGTGACTCAAGATTTTTTTCCAAGCATTTGAGTAAATTATTATCACGATTTTTACAGAATAAACTGTTTTATATTAATTTTCAACTTTAAATATTTATATATGAAAATTGGTTCATCCTATTATAATGAAATTTTGGATTCAGATATAACAACATGTTTAAATCTATTGTTAATATACGTAAACAGTATTTAAATAATAATATATTATATTACACTGAAGCTTTGCTCAGAATCGTTTTATACTAAAGAAATGAGTCATCATTTCTTTAAATCTCAATACATTCATCACCAATATCTTGTCCGAGGACCAAAAGGACGAAGGACGAACTTGTACCACCATAATCTCACTTACCAGCTTTTTAACAATCGTTTTCAAAGCAATAACTGTATTTTTTAATTCTTCCGTAATCAATAAATATTTATAAAATAGTTATTATGATTTGTACTTAAAATAATATTATTCAATATGATTTTGTATTATGGCTAGAGACGATTTGACAAAAAATTATGTTAACTCTTTTTAAATGTTAAACGGATATTTCCCTCCTCCTGTGTTTGAGTGGTTGGTTGTGCCCTCTCTCATTTTAATACATTTTAACGCGAGCGGAATTATTTCTACCGAATTATTGTTCGAATTGTTATTAATTAAAACAAGATGAGTTGAGTTTTTTGAGAATGGTAACAATACACGTTAAATTACATGTAGTCATTTCGCGAATAATCGCAACTACCGCAGAATTGTTGTACAATGCGACAACTACATTAAATTGAATACAACCGTTTTAGAAAATAAAATAAAGTTTAATTTGACGATAACCAATCAGTTTTTTTACTAAAATCTTGACATCGATTGTTCTTGATAAAGTATAACCTGCAAACACTTAACATCATTATGTTATTTTTTTATTGGTAAATAAGGTTTACATTTAAAAACTTTTCCTTAGAGCACTTCATTTTAGAAGGAACAAGTCTTGGCGGAAAAATGTCTGAACTAGCATTGAAACGCGAGGAGGGGGGGGGGATAATGTCCTAAATTCGTTTACAATAAACTCATCAAAATTAATACAAAAACTAAATCTGTCATTAGTCATCACATTAATCAGTGTGCGAATATGATTATACGCATTATATTGTAAACAACTCCCACGCACTTTCTTTTACTTTAAAACACTGTTTTAATTCCGTTCACATATAGTTGTTTCCCATTCATTATTATGTCTAAGTGTTTATTTATATTTTGATCGCTACTGTGAAAGCGCAAAGACATGGGTTTATTACACCAATACTTAATACTAAATAATATCTTATACCTAATAATCCTTATTCTCGGCGCCTTGTTAGATTCCGAGCAAAAAATTATGCGATTATTTTTGCAATGTATCACAACGATGTGTTGTGTTTTTCGGTAATGAAATTCGTTCAAAATTCTCAATGACCGAGCATTTTACCTACTTAAAACATTCAAAAAACGTTATTGTTCTAAATTCTCAACAATTTTTTTCAAACTATCGAAAATTTCGTGCCAAATCAGTGAAATATACCATAACTAAACCAGGCATTCATAAGAATCGATTACTTATGTAACCCTTTGGTATAATGACGTCTTGCAAATTAAAATTGATTTTGTTATTTAAAGTTTTTTTCAATATATACAATATTTAAGGTTCAATTATTTCTTATATAAAATCCTGCTTATTAATTAATCAGATGGTTGCATTTTGCCACATATTAGAATCAGATATAGATGTGTTTCGTAACCCTTGATCTTCTCATATTTAAAAATGCCTTACTTCAATTGCCTCCAACAGAAAATGTCTAGTTGTGCCATTTGATTATACTCTGATATATCATGTCATTTCAGGCAGGTACTCAGGGAGCTGTTTTGGGTGTTCAAACTCCCCCCGAAATGTTTGGTTTTTCGTATGGTGATTTGCCTATTCGATTTTAGTGTTATATTATAGGTAAATATACAGGTATAATATGACTGATTTATAAGAGTTGATTAAATGAAAGTGTCGTTTACGGCGAATGTCGATCTATTTCGCTCCATTTTCGGTTGTTTTTCCTCTCGCCTGGTAAAATCGTAGAGATGAGAGCTTAATTAACCCTCAAAATACCATCTAAATGTAATTTCCGATCTATAGAGTTTCTGAATAAAACTTTTGAACAAATTTAAAGTTAGCTAAAAGTGTCTAAAAAAAAAAAAAAAAAAAACAATAAAAAAGTACTTACTTCTCCCTGAGAGGTATTTTTAACTCCTCTGACTAGTTGATTGGGACGGGAGTATTGCATTTAAAAAAAATGATCTATAACTTTATAATTTATAATTTCTGTGGTTTATATATATATGCTAATATTATAAAAAAAATATCTATTTTTCAAAAACACCCCCCCCCCCCAAAAAAACTTTTTTCTGGGTACCTACGTCACTTGGCAGCAAAAAAGAAAACGGTATACGTGGTACACGAAGGGACCTACTACGAGAAAATCGTGGGATGCAAATGCACACTCTTGCATCTCGTATTCCCGTATATTTAACGCTTTCGTTTCTATCAAGTCGTTATCGTGTATTCGAGTTTAGTTGACAGACGTTTCGCGATGCCAGAACTTCCACGAAACTTATCTTCAGATTCTCGATTGCTATTCGTCTCTGTTCAATAGGTAATTAGTTTATACTGTGTGAATTAGCGGTTACAGTTAACGGCTCTGGTCAGATAAATTACGAACAAAATTTGTAGACAAAAACTTTCTACGCTCGTAGTCAATACACCTTAGTAAATACTACAGAAAAACGAGAAAGTTTTATTTGTGTCTCTAAAACCAAGCTTTCAAAGGCATCGAAGAAATCTGTCCGGGGTTCGACACTTTGTTTTATTGTCTATGTGGCCCCAATAATAAAACTGTACGTCTCCGTGTCGGATCGTCGGATGTCGATGAGATTTTACGAAATTCATTTGACGTTATCCGTTTAACGCGTTCGACCGACTTTGAACGCAGCAGATAGATGCATTATTCTCTTTCACTCCGGTGTGTGTGTGTGTGTGTGTGTGTGCGCGTGTGTGTGTGTGTGAGTGTTGATCGGTTAACAGCGGGACGATTGAATAAAAGGCAAAAACCGTGTAGGAGCTCGTAGGTACGACGTGCCGTTGGTATAACACGCGTAATGTCTGGCCAACCGTATCACCGAATAGCATAAATCACTGGTTGAACAATAATTATAATAATAATTCCGGCGCGGTCGCACGACGGCAGCGGCGGCGGCGGTGGCGGCGGCGATGGGTATAAAACAATGGGACGACCCGCGCGTGATGATGTCGATTCTTAGAAACCGTAGCCAATTACGCCGGACAGTCGTCGTAAACGAGCGCGCGCGCACGTGAAATCGCGGCCGTGGTTTGGGTTAAACAGAGTTCGGTTGGGCAAGTCTTCGGGCGCGTACGGTGCACACCATGTGTGAAATAAAAACATCGAGCCGCCGACGTTTAACGGGTTATTTACAAGGCGGACACCGGTCGTGCGTTTGTGTGTGTGTGTGTGCGTGTAAGTTCGTGGGAGTGTGTGCGTGTGACGTTCGAAAACATCTATTTTAGATTCTGAGGGAACCGCAGGATCTGTTGGTATATTACAATGATGTTTATTATTTTTGGATTCTGAATGAAACGAAGAATGTATCGGTTTTATAAACAATGGGTTTTTTTCCTTTTATTTTTATTTTCGTTGTACTCGTATAAGCTATCACGTTTTCGAGTAGACATAGAGATTCATCCAGCATCTCTATAAATCACAAATTTACATTTTTAGGTTACTTTAAATCAGTCATTTTTATCTATTCTCGATAGTTTGTCCTGGTGTAAAGAGAAACTACCTATAAATTGAATAAAAACGAACAAATTTGTTGTATACGAGATTTTCGTATAATACATTTTATATTTATATTTGAACATAAATCCAAAACTAATGATTTATATTTAAATTAATGAATATAGTCATTTGACCATATTTGGGCTATAAATAGAACATTAAAATTATTAGAGATATCTCGTTTTTTGAAAATTTTTATCACATGCGTTTTTAACTTTATGATAAAAAGATCTAAAAATGTTATATCATTTTCACTCATATGTTTAATTATCAGTATAAACATTTTTTTTTAATCAAAATTTTTTCGTACGAGTTTATAGTTAAAATTTTGATGAAAATTATTAATCACACGCAAATGAGCGATATTAAACTTTTAAATAAATACCTAAGAAATATAATATGTACATAATTTTTGGCCATAAATTTATAAGATCTTAAATTTGTGTACAAACGTTTTATGAGTAGCCTTAGATATATTTTCATTTTTATATTAATCGGTTGTGATAATCTACTTTGTACGTAAGTATCTAAATACAGCGGAATGAAGCATTTTTAGGAATATTATTGATTCGATATGGATTATTCTTGTTATTAGTCAAGTAAATTTTTTACTGGGAACTTGATGATTACGTCCAAATGATTATTATAGGGGTTCGCATTTTTTTGAAAACTCAATTAGTTGATAGAAAAAGTATTATTACTCGAGTTTTGCACAGAATCAATTTCCCAAAACAACGATTTATTATTGATTTAAAATTATTACATAATGCTAAACGTATCGTTACCTAATAAAAAAAGTCTAAAGGTGTGTGTTGTTTGATTAAATTTTTTTTTTTTGCGTTTCCGTGGTTATCATATTTATTTTTACGAACAACGGTGGAACATGTGAAACAAACTCGGCTGTGATCATCGCGATTTTCCGCTTCCAGGGATCTGTAAATACAATTCGATGTCTCCATGACAGAAAGAACTGAGTGACAGTTAAGGTCTAAGTAATGTTTCATATTATAGGATTGGGGGACTTGGATTTTATCAAAAGGTTCGACTGGTGACTGTTTACGACTGTTCAAATGCGACCGTTTTATAACGAATAATTGAATTTATAAACGTAGCGTATAAATGACACGTCGTAACGGATAATCTCTAAAATAAGGGGCTACGCGGTATTTTT
This sequence comes from Therioaphis trifolii, assembly GCA_027580255.1. Classification (NCBI taxonomy): domain Eukaryota; kingdom Metazoa; phylum Arthropoda; class Insecta; order Hemiptera; family Aphididae; genus Therioaphis; species Therioaphis trifolii. The sequence continues at coordinate 24,341,881 of CM050404.1, forward strand.
AGGGTCTAAACGCCAACAGTTCACATTTTATGGGAGCCAAGTCATTTTTTGTTCGTTTACGATGTTAAATAATGATTTTAACTACCTATTGTGCTCATATTTGTGCGAATATTATTTTTTTTTTCAAGAATTAAATTATACAATATTAAAGTAACCTAGTACAATACATCATTTTTATCTGTGATATATTAGTGAAAAAACTAGGTCCTGTTGGATAAATGATAAAAATTGTTATCATTTCACAACAATAACCCATTACACTTCAAAATGAATATAACTACATAATTACAAACTGAATATAGCTGTTAAAACCAAAATAAATGTCTGAAAATAAATATAAAAATATATTGAAATAAAATTAGAGTTTGAAGATAAAAAAACATAAAAATCGTTAGATTGTTCTTTTGAAAAATCTTTAAAGCGTATTTTTGCAGTTTTTCTATGTAATGGTATTCAGCTGGAATATTATTCTTCGAACATTTTTAGAACGGATTTTTTTTTTTTTTTTTTGAATGAAAATTAGGCATATAAATGTTTTTTTTTTTAGTTTAAAAAAAATATATACAATCTTCATGCATAAGAATTTTGTACAGTATAAGTAATGTGATGAAAAATATTTAGTAGAAAAAACGACAGTGCTTCTTCTGTATAGATTACTTATCATTAATTTTTAAACTTCAGTTAGTATTTATAATGGATTTAAATGTGACTTCCTATCGTCTAGTTAAATGCTATAAACTTATTTAACTTTATTAACTTATGTATGTTTATATATAAATTGTGTTCAGCAAGCAATTTCATGTAAAACGCACGAATAACTAAAAAAAATTGACGAAAAAGAAATTAACACTCAAAATCTCTTATAGATCATAAAGTAGATCGATTATTAATTAAACATAAACATTTCGTCATTCATCGTAATTTTACGAAAATAATTTTATTGTAATGACCATTTAGTACCTTCACATTCTACCTATCTTTTCTGATTGGCTGATAATTTATTGATTAAAAATAATAATAGATTGTCGTATTAATTGTATTAACAAAACTCAATATTCACACAACTACGAATCGCCTTTATACTATTATTAAGTACCTTATTATAAATCAGTAACTATATCAATCGGTTTTATGTAAACATTAGACACAATAGAATTAATACAGGTATATTTTTAGGCCATTTCCCTGACACTTTCGGTCTAGAACTAAAATGTTTGAAAGAGTACATCAGCATTTTTCTTAAGCTTTTATAGTTTTTTTTTAAGATGATGGGAAAAAAAAGTGCTAATCTGAAATATGTTTTACTGCAAAAATAACAAAACCATTTTAGTACGTACACAATGTTTAAGTGGCATAAATTTAATATTATGAGGGAGGTGTTTTGAAAATAGAAAAATGATTATGGTAAAATTATATTTTGTTTTGTAACAAACTATGAGTATGAAGGTAATATTAATTCATAACCGAAAAATGTTGATGCAAAATTGCTTTGATATTCTTGATTAATATTTTTACTTTTGTTACGATAGTTATTACTATGACGTGTTGCGTGATAAGGTCAAACGATGTTGACTGCTGACAATGCCGACACCGGTCGGCAACAGTTTCAGAACAAAAAATAGAGAAATAACATTGAAAATAACTTTAAAATACGTCACGTTTTAGTTAAATTGACGGTGGTCGACGATAACGATAAAACATACACCTGAGCACTTCACCGTTCAACTATAAAATTGGTAAAAAATCCATAGATGTTTTAATTTTTTTAATACTCCATTGGTACAACACGTACGTTTGGTCATTTTTTAATTAACAGAGCATGTTTTAGGAAAAGTTGAAATCTAAAAAAATTCTAAACATATGTTATAGATTTCGGCGCAATTTTTCCTTTTAGTTTTTGTGAAAATTTCACCCCACAATCATCCCGGCAAATAAACCACTGCCATATTTATGTATACAAATATAAAAAGTAAATATTATAAAGTAAAACATACATACATATTAAATATCATTAAATAATGAAAAATATTTATTGAAAATTTAACACTTTTATCTCAGAACGTAAATTCTAAAATTCAAAAATACCTAACAGTTATCGTTTGTTAAAATTTAATCTGTCAAATCAGAGGACACTACATGGAAATAAATATTTTCACGTCAGACATGAAATAGTCACAGCCAAGTTCGATATTGTTTCATAGGCACTTATTTATGTGTGTAAAGTAAATCTTCAATTATTGACTTATCGATCAGTGATGAGATGATGATTGAAAAACATGGTTTTTTTTTCAAAATGATAAAAAAGTGATTCTGATACACAAAGACTTATTTTTGATTAATTTTTGACACAAGTTAAGAAAAATTGTATTTATTATTATTTTTGTTTTGACCTTTTTTTAAATAAATGCGTTGATTATATTCTATTTATTCATAGTTTATGTGTTATTTTCTCTAATTTAATTTCGCAATATAATTTTAAGTCGTTAATGATACAAAGTGATAACAGTGGTCACACCAAAATCACAAAACCTTGTACCGGAGATTGTTTCGGGAAGACCGGTCCATTCAGAATTATTATTCTTCATTCACACACACTCGCACGTGACCACGCGTCAACTTATCAGGACATTTGTTAGCTACACTGTACGGAGTAGTGGAGGTAATGTGCATCGATATTATGATACAATATTTTCATAAAAAGTATAATAGTATTCAGAATGGCGTCCGGAGGGGGTGAGTAGATGAGAACTTCGCCTGAATTGTTCCTAACTTTTAATATGCAGTATATTTTTAATAACTACAGTCATTTTTTACACTTATTTCACTTAACATATTTCTTATCTAATACGGTCAGTGTGTTATTTTTGTGAAATTTCTGTACATTCCACTGAACACCTACAAACACTATGTAATAATTTGTAAAATAATTTTAATATTACATATTTTTCATTAAAAATATCGTTTTCGCTTTATTTTGTATAAAATCATGTTTAGTTTTTTTTTTTTATTAATTATTTATTTTACTCTAAAATCTGAATCCTAATGGTTTTATCAATGAATCAAACTACCTAATATAAATTTCATTCTATTACAATGTACTGAAAATAAAGTATAATTTTCTTATTCAGCTCTATAGATTTCATCTTATTATAATTTATTCCAAATTAAATTGCCGTAAAAATATTATATTCTGGACTAATAAGTATTATTGATGTTTTATTACTATCTCTGAAATACCACATTACGTTTTATCTATATATATATATATATATATAATATTTTATTCATGATATATTTTTAATGTATCCTAAGATAAAACGAATTTTATTTATACTTTAAACATGTTTCACATCAGAATTATCGTTATCACAACTATTTAAATCATTATTTTGGAATTTATATGAGGAATCCATTATAGATTTAATATATTACAATCATAAAACTTTATTACGTTATAAACACCATTATATCAAGCACATTCTAAAGCAACTTTTATGAAAAAATCGTTACTATATTATGTGCAATTAAATATTAAATTTAAGTCACCTAATTTAAATAGTTTTCATCGCTAGTTATTATAATACTGTAGTAAGTACACAGGTACAACCTAATGTTATAATACAATAATTATAAGGAAGTAAATAATTTATGAAAAAATAATAAGGATAAATTGTAACGTTCTAATGTGATATAAAGTTAAACTATACAATTAAAAATGTATTTATCGGACTTATAAATTTACTATGACATTATTACAGTTTTTCTTAATTTATACTCACTTGACACAATAAATTACTAAATGTTATTAAGGTTATTGTAATATTCTTGTAAGTAAAATAGTATATACATATACATATGTACATTGTGCCTATATTCATATATTTATTTATTTACGTACAATGTATACCAGCCGTTTATTAACATTTATGGTATTATTATACGTCACAGTTGTTTTGTAGTAGATATTTTAAGTAAATAAATACAGTAAATATTTTATAGTTGGAGCTTTAATTTACTTGGAGTAGGTATATGACACATTTTGTGCTTGTAGACAGGGCCGGTGCTTGAACAATTGGCGCCTTGGGCAAAACTATTTTTCTGCGCTCTCCTCCTCCCTCTCCCTCCTCCTCCTCCCCTCCCCCCCAAAACAAAAAAAAATTGTTAAAATTAAATACAAAATTTTAATCGGATTAAATAGAAATAGTTTGGAGGTATTTTGTAATAATTATATGATCATAAAAGAATTTTTTTTTTCTTCACTTTAAAATTTAAACTATAATTTATTTTTATAAAATTATAAATTAACTTTTCTAGCTTTTATTTCAGAAAATTGTTTAATTTCTTCTTTATAATCGAATTTTTGGACAAAATAATTTTCAATGGACAAAATTGCTAACGACAAGAGTCTATCATTTGTCATCGTGGAGCGTGAATACATTTTTATTAATTTATACAAATTAAAAAAAATTTCGTTCACCGGATGCTACCGTTACTGGAATCGTTTTGAGGCAATTACTGATGTATCTTTAACTAAAACCACTTGATTGATAATTTAAATTGTGAGTATTGATAATGCGTATTAAAGGAAAAGAAAATAGAAAAATTTTCAATTTGGCGCCGCTTCCGTGCTGACGCCCTGGGCGGTCGCCCAGTTCGCCCATAGCTTTCGCCGGCCCTGCTTGTAGATCAAGAAATATTCTTGAAAATGTACCATCTTCAAATGGCAATGTTTTTTTCAATAGCGTTGTTATTTTTTTTATTTTTATTGTAACTTTAACTACTCAATTTTTTTTAGAATTGTTGTATTTAAAAACAGTGTACTTTTGAATTTTACTTGAAAAATTATAGGAAAATACCACACTTTTTTTTATTTGATTAATGAAAATATATGCTAAGAATTTAATACAAAATTATATTATTATTATTTTTACTAAATCAATACGAAAATAAAAATGACGTACTCCGTACCATAGGGTATTCTTGTGTAAAATTTTAAAATAACAATAAATCTATTCTCTAGTCTAATGATTCTGATCAAATTTTTAGTGTAAAATAAAATGATCATATATTTAATGGTTTTTAGTCTTATTTGTCTCAGGTTTTTTTTTATCAAAACCACTAAAAATATATTTTCCGGAAAAATGAGAACATTTTTTTACCAAAAGATTCAAAACATGGTGTTCTATAATATATATCCAAAGGTTCGTGATGATTGGATAGTCCAATAACATTCGTACACATTAGTAGTTGAAAATGTATGTAAAAATAGTAGATTTCGTAAAAATGGTATAGCATAATTTACTTAAACGACTATCACAAAAAAAAAAAAAAAAAACAAATCCTGGGATACGAGTTTTGAAATTGTTTCAATGTCGTTATTTAAGTACACGAGTAAGGTCATATTATATTTTCAGTACATTTTAACAAATATTGAAAACTTTAATAGAGAAAAACTTTAAAAAACAAGGTATTTTCAATTTTCATAGTTCTTTTTTTCACCCAAAAGTCGTCAACTTTTTGTGAAACTTTTTGTCAAGTATTTAAAAGTACGCCATCAACATAAAATGAAAACTTCAAGTTTTCAGTAACATTTCTTTGAAACTTATGACTAAATAATTAAAATCGGTTCTGTAAATGTCTCGTTTACTACGGTACATTTTACCAATTTTACACAATTTTTTGACAAGTTTCCTCGCACTTGGAAAAACAATTGAGAAGAGCAAAGAATGAACTCCAGAGCACAATCTGCATGCGATTCATTATCTAGAGAGTTTCTATATGAAACTTTTGGATAGAATTAAGTGTATCAAAAAGTGTCTCTGGAAAAAATGAAGAAAGAAAGAAATATACATAATTTTTAAAACCAATAGATACTTTGTTTCACTATAAATCTAAAAAAAATACTTCCAGTATTTTCCATAGTTTTTTGTATATGGAGTCAATATCTCTTAAGTTGCATTAAATTATAAATTAAATGCACTGCTTTATTTTTAAAGGGTACGAAAAAAAATGTTTGCATAATATTGTCATACCGATTCAATGTGTGGTTTGTTCTATTTAAGATTAAACTGAAGTGTGCAGTTTTTAAATGCGTCGTTATTATTATTTTTTTTTTTTATTAAAATAAAACGGGTTGAATGAAACTAAGTATAATATTTACAAAATTCACTAAAAGAATTTTGGGCTTAGTGCTATTTTGATTTTCAGTATAAAACGAATATCATGTTTTTAACTTTTCAGCAGTCGCGTCATACGACGTCGTTACTCGAGTGGACGTGCGTCGTATTTTATACGTTTCGATGTTTTTTCCTTTTTCTTATTAAAACGGTATTGACGAAGAACAAAAATGTAAGACAAATATATCTCTCTTGAATTTTTTTTTATTTCTCTTTGTATTTGGTATATCGTAAAAAGAAGTCTGATTTTTACATATTTAAATATGTAAAAGTATATAATATATAAATTGATAGAAGTATAATAGGTATCTACTAAGAAAAAATAACTATATCACTGCGATAAAATAATGTAGATGGTTTGACATACACCGTGCGATCGGACAATGTTGACTCATTGACTAAAATATACGTTGATACAAATGTATAAACTATTTAACCAATGAATAAGTGAAAAGAAATGTATTGAAAAAAAAACCGTATTTAATAATCTTTGACAGTATTTTTACTGTTTGATTGTGTCTAAAATATTTATCACCGATTCGCATTACATTTCATAATTTCGTTGTGAAACTTCTTTTCCTGATCAATAAAATAGAAACACAAGTAAATCGAAACTGGTTCTCGGTACTGTTGTTTCACATCTAAAATCTACTCCCCGATCCCTTTTTCTATTTTATACTATACAACTCACAGGTAAATATCTTTGTTAACATTCATCAATAAACTAAAATAGTAAAATACTTATTACTCAGGGAAACTATCACCCTATTTTTTTTTTTACTTATCTTAACAAAATCGTACAGTTCGCAGAATTTTGAAATCCAACGATAAATTATTAATTTTCATTTTGTGATTTTTTTTTACAAACATGTTTGTAGACTTTGTTTCGATAAGTTATAAGTGCATTATCGTTCAATTAAAAATACTTCTACGTATATGAACTAGGTATTCTCATTACACGCTAAATGTGCCGGATAGATTTAGCTTGGCTCTGACAAGTTTGTGGACAAAAGAACTTATTATTGTCATTGAATGTAGATTTTTTTTAAAGACCTCTTTATGATACTACGAGAAGCATTGGAATTATGGATAAAGAAGTCCAACTATGCCGGTCACGAGTACTGGATTCGCTATCGCGCAGATCTCCAAAGACGTACATTGTTGTGAATTGGCCCCTCCATAGTTTTCAACTTCATGAACATTTTTTTTCCTTCAAATATATATAAGGATCTATAATAATCCATGCCGTACAGAACCACCCCAAGTCTACGGAATTTGTGTGTACACGTCGTATGCGAAAACCGTAAATATTACCTATGGAGATAATAAACACAGACAGTTCTAACATTGACAATATTTCTAAGTGTAAATCGGCTGTAAATCTTTTTTTTTCTCGAAAACAACCGTATACGTTTAATGATTTCTCATGATTTGGGAAACCATTTATGTCGACATATATTCACGTCGGTGATAAAACATTTTTAGGTATAGTTAATAAATATTATAATTTGCATGCAGTTTTAAGGAAACTATATTATGCGAACTACTAAAGAATTTATATAACTCTTGGATGACGTCAACGTTTCATATAGTTCTACAACTAAAAATTGCACGTGGATACAATATACTGAATTTATCAAGGTTAGTGATATTCTCCTTTGTTACGTTAATAAAAATCGAAATTTACTCGTTCAATAAACAGACGCGGAATATATAACATATTATCGTGAAACAAATTTACCTCTAAATAAAATTTAACACGACGGTACTCGTGCGACAAACTGAAATTAATTATTTTTGTCATTTTATCGATAGTACTACGCAGTCACAATAGAAGTCGGTTTAATCTAGAAAATGATCTATAGGCCTTCGACGAATACGATGAGTAATACGCACACCTATTCTACGTGTTTTGTATAAAAAAAAAAAAAAAATGTGTTTTTATACATTAGTTTCAGATCTCTAAATAGTCTAAATGATAGAAAATGTGTTTTACTCGTATAATTTATTTGTTTTACATAATATTTTAAAATAGCTTATGCACGTGTTATGCAAAACAAGTAAGTAAGTTAGTGTAAACTTAAATTACTTTATTAATCGAAACATCTGTATTCTATACTATTCTAATTTGATGTCTGACGATTTTTATTATTCGGTGACGTCTTTTCAAAAATCTGTCAATAGTTTGCATTGGAAACAAACGGAACACTTACGTAATATTTAGCATAATACGTGTTTACAATATTATTTCTTCAGGACACATTTCGATGATCTGTTCAATAACTTTTCAAATGATAACACGTTTGATTAATAATATCTTAACGTTCATTAAAGGCAATCGGTATAACAATATGTTAGTTTCGACCGTAGAAAAATATTGTTTATAATTATTAAAACATTTTTTTTCCGTCATGCATAACGCACATATCTATTATTTAGTATTTGTTTTACTGCTAATAGTTTAATCAGACTTATTTTTGTACGTGGGAAACGAAATTAACTTATTTCAATTTATTTCAAATGGAATCGTTCATTATACACGAAATGTGTTCACAACAAACGTTAATTATTTTCGTTAACTTTTTATCTAGAATTTCGTTTATCTCGGGATTCAATCACCCATCGAAAAAACCGTATTGTAAATTATTGTTACTTTAACCCTGTATTGAAAACTATTGATACGTTCGCGCTGGTGTACGTACACTTAAACCGTAGTGAATATTATGTAAAGTGATCTTTTATTTTCGCATCGAAGTAGGTGGCCTATAATTTATGATACCGTAGTACATTATTTAGACACTATCAATCGCTTTGACTGTTTCGAACCTTATCAATATAAAAAAATATCATATCGAACCGTTCACGTAATACCGAAACGTGTGTACGAGTTTTTAATCGAATCCGTCAACAAACAAAGACAATATAATGTTTTCAATACACCATTTATCGGCGTGTATTGTTCGAAACGATTAACGCTCGAGCGCCGCAAAGACACCGGGCGTCGTGTAACTTTCCACGGCACTAGTAACACCATAATTCCATTTGTTTTATCTCCGCAGCAGGACTTGAGGGCACCGTGTTATAACGACCGTGAGCGATATAATTAGACCCTGTTCGCCGCTACTTATAATGATCAATGAATAAAACACCTATGTTATTGCGAGTAGTGAATTTGAATAACACCCGATTTATTATTATTAGGTTCGTTTTTGCCTCCTCCGTCTGGTCCGTTCATACGGCTCCGACGCCAAGGTCTCGGTCTTATGTAACCTTAGGGCTATACCGATCTGAAGACGGGTTAAACGGACGTATAATTAACGTAGAATTCGCATTAAGTTTTATTAGAATGCGTGGCGGAGAGATAGTCAACCGGGGACGAGGGTACGAATAAGTGTGTGTGCGTGCGTGCGTGCGTGCTGGTGTGTATGTGTGTGTGTGTGTGTGTGTGTGTGTGTGTGTGTGTGTGTGTGTGTGTGTGTGTGTGTGTGTGTGTGTGTGTGTGTGTGTGTGTGTGTGTGTGTGTGTGTGTGTGTGTGTGTGTGTGTGTGTGTGTGTGTGTGTGTGTGTGTGTGTGTGTGTGTGAGAAAGAGCGAGGGTGATTGGATGGACAGCCGGTTCTATGATAATAACACTATTATAAAAACGTATTGAGTGCACCGACTTCCTGAAGCTATTGGGTTCACGATATAACTCGTTTTCACTTGAAATATACAGTACCCACACGCGAGATTCTGCGGGTTTCCTGTATACAAATTTTTTTTTTCGTATTTATTTATGTTTTTTTTTTCACTTTAAAGCGGCCATCTCTCCGAATTTAAAGTACTAGAAAACATAGACGACATCTTAGACACTCTTGAACCGGTTCACTGTGTTTAGTCTATACTAGTTATCCACTACATGTTAACAAGGTAGAACAACGTGAGGGTTATCTAATATCTATACTTATTTACTTATTGATATATTTTTTCTTTTTTTCTTTTTATGTATGCGACCAACTGACCGAATTTGTTTTTTATTTGTCCTAAAACAATTAATCGTTTCGAAAATTCGATCTGCAAAGAAAGTCTATAAACTATCGGTCTTCTTTTTCTTATTATATTGCTTTTACGTGGAAAAATCGGTCTCCCGCTGTGCTCGGTGTATTCGCTATAGCCACAATAATCTGCCCACGTCAGTTCAATTCTAGCACGTGGTATTTACCAATATAGTCGATGGACGTATAAAAAAATCATAATCTTTACACGTGTTATGGAATGGTTCGACATTGTGATTTCCTCAAATTTCACTGTCGAAAATGACGGTTTCATAATTCACAGCGATTTTAAAAAACGAAATAAAAAAAAAATCAGTTATGACGCTCAATCCGAGTTATTTTTCGATAAAAATACACGAATTAAAACAACGATATAGACGTATTTAATACGTCATGACATTATTAAAAAATTAATTTACCGAGTACATGAATAAAACATAAATTATTATACATTAAGTACTACATGTTATTATAATTTAAAAACGGTTAACCGTACGTCATCATATAAATTCCATTTTGTTGAAATGGTGATACCTTAATGATCAGGATGTCTTTTGCCACTGTGGAACAACCCAGACGATGGCACACTTATTGATATGCTCGTTGGCACCTGGACCCTGCACGATGGAAGACTTAACAACTGCCAATCAGAAAGCCAAGGACGTGGCCCAGTTTTGGGCAAATGAAGACATCTAGTCGAGACACTTACCCTACCATATTTTATTTATTTATTCAGTTATTTATTTTATATACATATATTTTTGTTATGTTATATTGTTTTATATACCTATGTATACTCTAATTTGTAAACAAGTAATAATAATTAGTTCTAGTCTTACTCAAGTTACCAGTACGAAGCCTGATACGAAAAAAAAATATATAAATTCCATACCATTAAATTTAATGGCCGGTGCATATTCAAAAACTTCCGTACGTCAATTATTAAACTCGTTGTAAAATAATTGTTTCGAGAATAAACTAAAATTTATTCGTTTTTTCGGTATTGAATTCGAGTACATATTAAGTCATTACATTGGGAATTCGAAGCATATTGTTGATGCTATAATAAATCACAACAATTTATTGAATACTTATTGTTCGAATATACCGGTATTCGTACACTGTTATTAATTATTATTGAAATTTATATGACATTTACGTAACTTGTACCCATTGTTAATCCGTTCTGACGCCCTTGAGTCGTCGGTATTGCGAGTTAATAAATTGTTTATTTTAGTGTTTTGGACGTTTTTATATTTCATACAAATTAACGTGATATAAAATGGCGCGAGGTGCTTTAGTTTTAAAATATAAACAGACACGGTTAAAACATTACGTTTGGTCGAAAAACTAAAAGAGACAGCTCATCACTAACGATTGTAATAATTCCAATTTCACATGACAATTAATCTGCCAAAAATGAGCCGTTCTCTTGGAAAATATTTTATATCATCATAATTTCTGTCGATTGCGCGCGAATATTAAACCGATCGATATTTTTCATGTTAATATTTTCCCATAATATTCACTTGGTAATGTAATTTTAGCTCTAAAGTATTTTTCCACGTTATGGATAATTTTGTCTTCCAACGCCATTCACTTAAATCAAAATATTCAACCATCGAGCCAACAATAAATGCTGAGATTCGTTTTCAACTAGTTTTAATCATCATTATTATGGAAAATAACGTTTCATCCTGATGATGTATTGGGTTGAAACAAAAAAGACAAAACAGACGTTTCTTTATTTTAAATAGTTTTCAAATAACATCATCAAAATCTTTATAATTCAATACATATAATAGTATGATGTAAACAAATATACGGTGAATTATACTCATATTGTTTTATGGAGATAAAAAGTTTTTTAGCTTCTGATCGTAGCTCTAGATATATATTGTCAAATATTTATACTCATTTTTCGTGTAAAACATAAGCACTCCAAAAATAATCATATGATTGCATAATAGAATGCAGTAGTAAATTTGTAAGACTCGCCTATGTAATATTTGAAGTTTTCCAATAGTTTTCAGAATAAAGAGAAAACTAAAAGAAATATTTAAAAAAGGAGAAAAATGTTGTACATAGTGATTTCATTAAACGCAACATACCAAGATAAAATTTTAAAATACTTATTAATTTACTTTATTGAAATATGTGATTCCAAAATAAAATTTCAAACATTATCATGACGATTATACAAAAAAGGTTTCGGTTTTGATCCTGTGAGATGTTGATGATTTACATGAAAAGTGATCGAGTAAATTATCTGATCTCGGAAGTGAGCTGATTTGTTGACTCGTCAAAATGATCTATTAATATTGTCAATATATATTTATCCATAATAATAATGTATCGAGCTCTTACAATATTTATCATATTTCAAAAAATTTATCGAATTCTTCGAAGTGGATCGAAAAGTATATTTTATTTACTACAATACATATTTGTTAGACATGTTAATATAATGTAAATAGTAAATTAAAATTTTTCAAATCTTCAAACATTAGGCAGTTCAAAAATTCAGTTATTTATTTTCAAATTATTGAATTTCGTTCAAACCTATTTGAATATACGGTTACTAACGCGTACTTTTAATGATATATAAATATATATAGCATGTGAGCAATATATGTTACAGTCCGGCAATTTCTTTAGTCAGGAATGCATTATGATGCTGTACACGGGTTTTAATGTGTTTCGAGCGTTTTTTTTATTTTCATTGCTAGTTTATTTTGAAAAAAACAAATAGAAATTTCCACATTAGGTAGTAATATTTATTTGTTACGAGGTTAATGACTGCACGCCAAAATAATGTTATTATATTTATACGTGTATACAAAAACGCTTTGCGCAGTGCAACGTGTATATTTAAACATTATGTGCTGAGTAGATGAAATATTATCGATATCAATAATACAGTGCGTCGTCAATTGACTTTTTCAATTGAATATATAGACGTCGAGACGTGCGTTCACTAAGTAATACGCCATTATTATTTTGTCAATATCTTTAATCGATATTATTTTTATTCCTAATTATTATTTTCATTTTTATTATTGTTCTAATTTTTATTAAGTATTACGATTATTATATATCTTTATATTTTGATTATTATGATTATGATTATTATTATTTTATTATTATTATGGGACGACTGCAGCGAACCAGTTTGTCCAAATTTCGCGGACCGGATTTAGAACGCGTATTGGTGGAGGTGACCGCGGTGGCCGCTAATAAGACACGGCACGGCACGCGGGTTTCATCTCTTTTAATGCGCCGTGGAAAACCACAGCAATTTAGTATTGAACTGCGGTTACGACCGTGCGGATTGTGGGCCGGGACCCGACGAACGAATCCGCTCGTAACGAATCCGTGTAAAAACGAATAGTGACGAGTGTCCGCGGTCCCAGCGAAGGATGCGTGTCCTGTGGAAAAACGAAAAATGAATACAAAACACGATACGAACACGCGGGCGGCGTGGATAATAATTATTGCTCGTGCGCGCACATTTATTATGTATTTGAACAAGAACGAGAAATCGTGCGAAATAGCTCTTGGCTAAGTGGTACGGTCTATTAATATAATAATAATAATAATAATAATAATATTAAAACAACGTTTAACCACGATGAACATTGTACACGACGGAAACGCGCGCACCGTCTGAACACGCCACGCCGGTCCTTTAATAGTCCTTTAATAACCTTCCGCACGCGTTCGTTTTCGGTCACTCGATCACTGTGCGTATTTCGGGTGAAGCTTTTTCGACGTTCGATCGATCGAAAATCGTCCGGTAACGTGTCGGCGGACGTTTCGTCGACGGCAGTTGTATCCGTCATGTCACCGTGAGGGAGACAGGGTGGAAGGAGTACACATGAAAGATCCAGGTGAAGAGTGAGAGAGAGAGAGAGAGAGAGAGAGAGAGAGACAGAGACAGAAAGAGACAGACAGATAAAAAGAGTAAGATAAATTCCCATGCAGCTCAGGCGCCACACACGTTACTCATTGCGGATTCTACACCAATATCGTGAGTTCTACGGTAAAAAAAATATATATCTCATATACGTATATAGTAAAAGAGTGTATTTGTGTGTGTGTGTGTGTGTGTGTGTGTGTGTGTGTGTGTGTGTGTGTGTGTGTGTGTGTGCGTGTATAACAACAAAAGGCCGGTAAAGCACTCGGTCTGCATTCCGTGTGCACAAGTCGAGAGACAAATTGAATTATCATATACGCACCGTATCGCCTCCGGGGGTCAAGGCATATTTACCCTGACACTAAAGAATAGCATTCCGTTTTTCCCTCGGCGATAATACAGTAATAATAATTTTAATGAAAAAGAATACGAAGAAGAAAAAAAATAATTGGAAGAAGAAATGAGAAGGAATAATAATAATAAAAGGTAGAGAAAAAATAAAGTAACATGGCGCATGCGTGATAGGCGGTTTGGGGGGCATATGTTGGATTGTCTCTAAACAGGAGTAGAAGAGAGCATATGCGACAGTCCAGACTCCAGTTTGGATTTATAAGGGCTCCGTTCCGCCGCACCACCACCGGTAGCTGCCGGCTGAACATTTTCGTAAACGAATATTACCGTCGGGCTTTTGATTTAATTTCGGACGTGCGATACTTATTTTTACTTTAATTTCTTTTTATTAATAACATTGAAAATAAAAAATAAAAAATAAAATAAAAGTTAAATTTCACATCGATACGAAGACGTTTCGAGTTTTTATTAATTACATACATAGTGACAGTTTTATACAGATAATCAAATTCAATAATAATCATAATTATAATAAAAAAGAAAAATAGTAAGTACATAATATACTAAATAAAAATGTATGCTTTAATTTTATTATTATTTTATTTTTTTCATTCACGTTATTATTACTTTTACCACGACAGAGAATCACGTAATATTGATTTACTCTCTGCAACTTGTTACACGATAACCAACGCCGTCCAACCGATTTGGTCGGATTTAGGCATAGCTCCAAAATATTTAGCGACGAATTCCGCGAAGGGATGGGGACGACACATTTAGACTAAAATACACGTGTTTTCTTATCTTGTCCTCCAGTCTATTGCGTTACGTGTGTGCCCTATTCGATGCATTGTTTTTTTTTCAATACTGCATTACTAAAATAGATCAACTACTGCCGAGGTCCGATGAGATGAGTAATTGGCTTCGTTTCACAGCGACTCGCACGAACGTTCGTGTACGAGACAGGAACCACTATCATTATTCATTATGTTGTCTCCCGAAACGTTTTCAAATGAGATTTGAGCAGGGTAGGTATTGTTGATCGTGATTTTTCGAATCCCGTAGCAGAAGAAATTAATATTTTCAGTACACACTCGTAACAATAACACACACACACACACACACACACACACACACACACACACACACACACACACACACACACACACATATAGGTATATATATATATATATATATATATATCTTTTTTTTTAACTCGTAGACACGTAAACTCTTTATTCTCTATATCTCTGGTGATAGCCCAAAAAATGTTATAAGTATTGTATTGAAAAAAAGAAATAAAGAAAAATGAACAATAAACAACCCTCTTTCAATCATTATTGTGTGGGCCCTGTGGTAAAAATACTTTTATTTTATTTTTTTTTTCAATTTGTCAGTTTAATCTTCCGTCTTCGATAATCTTTAAGATATTTCAATCGATAGAGTTGTACTAACACATTACACGTTTTTAATCTCGCGAAGCTTCGAGCGCACCGGACAAGCGTTTAAATGTATAAAATCATTTTTATACGTACCGATTAATTACGTAGCACGTTTATTATTAACAGTTAAATCCATTCCGATTGACACGAACAAATTGGCTGAATGTTGTACTACATATTTACGATAATTTTAATAATTTGTTGCCAATAGCATAATTAAGTACCTGTATCGATTAAAGGGGAAAAAAACCGGAGACTTACACCTATAGGCGATTTTTTTTTTATTACTATTTCTGTTTTAATGTTGGTAAAAAATTGACCTGCCTCCTGAGTCCTGAACATAAATCTAACATTAACACGTGAGATATTTATACGGGTTTTTTTTTTTTTTATTCTAAAAAAATTATGTTTTTGGTCACCCGGTACTATATAATATACGTTCCCGAAAAGAATAATAATAATAATAATAATAAGAAAAAAATCGCTCTCCTTGGAACACAATACACGTGTAAACGTTAGAGACGAAATGATGCGAATTCGGCAATATTCACTCATGAGAAGGGTTTCATGCTATGATATTATCGTGTAATTTTGTCACAATTGCAAAATATTTCATCACGAAAAAAATCTACCTAAAAAAAACAAAAAACAAAAAAATTCATAAATAAACGGGAACTAAATCTCCCGGTGTAGGCTTACATGTCTGTACGTGTATGCGTGTGTTGTGTGTATTAATATGTATTTAATATGTATGTATTTGTGTGTATATAAATTTATATTTATATCTGAGTGTGTGCGTATATGCCATTATTGACTAGTACATTTATTTTATTTTTTTTTTTTTCCAAACAGTGGCTTCCCTTTCTAACTTCCAGGTTCTGTTTTTTCCAATACGGTTTTTTTCTTTATTATTACATTTTTTTTTATTTTTTTTATTTTTTTTATGTAAATAAACTTGTTCGTGTCGTCTTTGTCTGTTTCTTCTTTCTTTTTACGTGTTCGTTCCGTGTAAAATTAGCGACCAGTTGAAATTCGAACCCGTAATATCTAGATCTCCCGTCCGCCCGCTCGGTTCGCTCCTCGCCTGCACGGGGAAAAGTACACCGTACCCCAACGAGAGGCGGCGCATTGTTCTTCGGTGTGCACATAGGTACCTGCGCAAAAAGAAAAAAAAACCTCCTCTTCCGCACGCTCACCCAGCCGCTCGGGGAGACGGCTACGTGCATTTAAACACGGCGTATGTTATATCGTACGTTTTTACGCGTAATAAGTGTATTGCACGCGTGCATGACGAACGTGTCCGTAGTTTTCGAGCCGCCGTGTGTTCACGTTACACCGGTCCGACACGCGTCATGACACGTTCGACTTGATATTTATTTTAATTTGTTTTATATATACATTTTTTTTTTTTTTTTTGTTTTTTTTTGTTTTTTTTGTTTCTAATCAATTTGCCCGTTTTTCGTGTTCAGGCGATGATAGTTCGGCTATGGTTGGCGTTGCTAATAGTCAAGCTGTCGACGGTCGTGGCGTCCAGGCATAACGCGGCCGAAGATCTGTGCAACCGCAAATACATACAGGACTCACGTATCCCGTCGCCACTCATACCGTTCGATAAAGAATTCATCGGCCTGGTCAACAGCACCGAAACGCTGTGAGTGTTTTCATTGTTATTAATTGTCAGCCCTTCCCGCCACTAACACCATTGACCCCGGTAGAGTCGTCAGCAGACCGTTTGAATTACAAAATCACTGACTTGGGTACTGTGTCGGAAACGAATACATTCGTTAGCTGCCGAAAAACGAACTGATTAAGTGTCCGACGTAATGAATAGTTTGATGAAATTCAAGCGTGTCATGTATAAGAATATAAGATATTTCAATTTTTTACCCACACGTAAACCACCCGCAAATTATCGTTTCTTGTTTTATCTCAAGACGAAAATTCGACCACCAACATTGCGGATTGTATGCGTTTCCAAACTTTTTTCTGGTCATTTTTTGCAATGCGTGTTATTATAGTAGGCTTCATTATTATATTATATGATGATAATCGCAACAAATAATTTATGTATACATAAACAGAGGAATTTTTGAACTTTGCTCACCCCCTTTTTGGGCCAAAATTGCATGAATTTAGATTTTTTTTTTTTTTAATATTCAAGTTACCATAAAAAGTATGTTTTTCATAACTTTTTTTTTATGACACCTTAACTGATGTTTTGTGGTGGAGTAAACCTTTTATTTACAGTAAAATGTTTATTCAAGTCATTTTTCTGTGAATTTTGATGTATTAAAATCATAATTTGAATCAGCAGTTTTTGAACTATTTTAATTTACACATTGAGGATAATAGTAAATGTGTATACTTATAGGTAGGCATATACCATATATAACCCATATATATGGATACCAGTGTGTACTTAGTTGAAAAATAAGTTATTATGATCCTAAATAATTTTTGTTTCGTTTTTTTTGATTTTGTAAATCACATTACAACAAGTTAGTTACAATACTACCTAAATGTTCGCAGACATGAATTTACACGCATAAGATTATTTAAATTAAAAAATAAATAAATTAAAAATAAGACAAGATCTTTAATACTTAAATGAGGAATATTCAAAATATAATTGTTTAAATTTTGATTCCAATATATTGAAATTCACTGAAAAATAACCCGAGTGAAGTTTCGTAGCAAAAAATTAATTTCCATATGAAAAAAAAATGTATATTGCCACGGGAAATTATTTAGGTGGTAAGAAAAACACAGTTGTGATAAACATAGTTTTATGGTAACTTAAACGTTAAAACAAATCCACATTTGCACGACCAAAAAAGAGGTTGGGTATAAGGCATTGGGTGTCACGTGAAGATTTATTCATTTGCAATGTCCCCTATACCAAAAAATTATCTCCTGTATTAATAAGGGTGATTGAATTCTGTTTTTTTAATCTGACTCACGAAGCTGCAATTTCAATTTTCTTTTTAGATTTTGAGTGAAGCGAAGTTTAGTTTATTGTTTACAATGGTGATTGTATTCTTCTTTTTTTTCTTCTGTAAACAATTTTTGATACACATAAATTTGTCCTAAAGTTTCATGCAACAACTTTAAAGATCAAAAATGTCACTTAGTTGGTATTTTAAACAGACCATTTTTCTCTATTTTCGATTATTTTTCCCAAAGTGAGGAAAAATTACCGAAAACCCGAGAAAAACGGTAAAATTTGCCACAAAAGGCACTTTTACTAAATCGCTTTTAGTTATTTAGTCACAACTAAGTTAACAATGTTGTTACATACTTTACAAAAATTTCAAAAAAAAATATGTACACGATTTTTTTTTTACATTCATCTCTTATTTTCACTTATGTTTGGCATAAAGTTTAAAAAATTTAATATGATCACACTCACACCCTTAACAAATAATATTGAAAAAATTTCTAAAGAATTTTTTTTCATAAACGTTTAAATAAATTATAGTACGGTTTTCACGGAATTGACAGTTTTTATGTCAATTTTAAACTTGATGATTATTTAAAAAAATGTTTCCTTCCAATCATTATAAAATTTCGTATTATTATAGAATAAAATGTTTTGAATCTTTTGATAAAAAATATTTCTCATTTCTCAAACGAAAAAACTAAACAAATTTGATAAAAAAACACCGTCAATTAATGTAAAAACGGTTAAATATATAAAAAGCATATCTTTTCTTATATTGAAGCTTTACTCGGAAACGTTCAACTAAAGAAATGATGTAACATTACTTTAAACTTCAGTACACCAATAACTAGTATCTTGTCTGCAGAAACGGAGAATACTACATATGATGTTATAGTAAAAATGTTGAAGATAGCCATTTCATTGAATACATTTTTTTTGACACGTTTATGTTTGAAGTTTTTATTTTATCAACTTAATGATTTTTAATAATTTCACTAACTCAAAAATAAAAGTTATTAAAATAATCTAGTTTATAAAAATAAAATATAAAAATAATCAATGTAATGGTTACATTAAAAACATTTTTGTTTTTTCGGGATTTGTACTAAAATATAGTAATTTATTAAAATATGAATATTCATGGTTCTTATTCATATGAGGTGATTTAAAAATCAGAATTAGACTGCCATTATTATTTTAGAAAATATTCCACCGCATATGTATGCATAATTCACCTGTACATCTATTATTGCGGTTTTATAAAGCACCGTAACAATACACTAAAAAATGATAAAATAGTTTAACGTCATATGATTTATCACATTTTTCAAATTTTCTTTCACTTTAAGTGCAATATTGTTCAAAATTAAAATTATCAATGTATATTTATTATTTCACGAACTTTGAAAGAATTCGTCATATTCTTTGAAGCAATTGAGGCCTAATTAATACACGACATTTGCTTTGGAAAATATAATAGATAAATATTTATAAGTGACATCAATACGTTTGTAATTGTGTAGATTGGAATTTTTTTCTCAATGGGCTCACTTGTATATAAATAGTTAATATTGCATTATATTATCCGAGACTTGTAGACGACTAGCGATCGTATAATTTAAACAACTTACACACATGTTGGATTGAAATAAAAACGTTGAAATTTATGTATATGTATCATCATACGTATTTTTTTTTTTTTTTTGTAACTTCAAACGATTACACACTGATAAATCTGTCAAAATATATTACGCAACGTAAAATATGTTTTTCGCTAATCTTGTTTTTTATTGCGATAAAATTGTAATAAATATCCTTATATTCATATACGTATACATTTTCGATCGTAATTATTTCGTATTTAATGACGTTACGGGGGGTGATGATAATTTTCCGAACATTGCTGACATTACCAAAAATTATTAAATACATTCTTTTAAAACATAATTGCTCTTTCTTTTTATCCGATACATTTGCATGGACGAATTGATTATTGTTAGTTTTGATTACAGTAACGTGATACGTTATTTATTGAAAAGCACGCGAAGAAAATATTCTACATCACTTTTTTTTTTCATCAAAAATTACGAATTGTACGCAGTATTTATCTTCTACTGTACTTATAATACATTATTCATTCACTGAGTAAATAATATCAATGTTTACTACAAAACACTTGATATTCTACATTTTTTTCAATTACACATAGATTACGAACCCAATTATACGAACGATTCATATGTATCTTTATTTCATTTATATAGCTAAGTGTTTTTTAATTATTTTAATATACTCGGTAAACTTTAATTTACAATGGGTTCATAGGAAATAAACCACATTTTCTGATTTGAATTTCATAGTTCTTAAACATTTTATTTTTACTTTATCTTGCGTTTTAAACACTGTATTAGGAGTCTGTTTCAGAAGCATGTTTCTTAAAAGTGATACAGTTTATTTTTAGAACATTTTCTGATAAAAAAAAACCAATTTTGTTATTTAAAATTATCGAATTTTCCACAAGATTTCGAAAAAATTTGACGAACGTATTAACAAAATACACCTATATAATATTAACAAGTAAATATAAGCAGGTTCCAGGTCGAAATCCTGACTCGAGTTTACAGAAAATAAAGATTTGTTTCAAATAAAAAATGTTAATATACCTACATAATCGTGTGAGGTATGAACGTAGGAAACCTGTGGTTATTTATATGAATCACTTATTACCGATTTGATTCAATTCACTTATACTTCAATGCATCTCTTTGTATTTTAGATTCTAAAGGAAATAAAGAATATATTAGTTTTTCAATAATATGTTATTTTTATGTTATTTCATCATATGATTCATTTTAGGGTAGAAATAATTTTCTATAGGTGTCATTCAGCAACTCCTTTGAGCGGATATTACATTTTGATAGTGCTTTAGAGAGGTCATTTTCTCTATTATCAATTGTTTTTCCTGCCGTATAATAAATTACTGATAAATAGGGTAAAAATGGTAAAATTTGGTGTAGATGAAATTTTCATAAAATCGATTTTTGGTATTCAGCCAAAAAATCAAAAAAATGATACGAGACTGTTAATATTTTCACCAAATATCAACACAGATTAATACAGACTTTTCAAAAGTTTCAAAAACTTTGTACCATTTTCAGGCTATATATAGGACTTTTTTATTTTTGAAAATATCTCGTTTTGTGGAAGTTTTATATAAAAAAATGTTGGTATAAAACCTAAAAATTTAACGTACTATCATATTCTTAACTAATAGTACTAAATATAATAAAATAAATTAGCATGATTTTCCTTTATACGCGTTTAAAATTCAAAATTTGACGAAAATCATTAATTACACGTAAGTTAGTGATATTTTTCCAAAAAAACCCAACTTAATTTAGATTCTTTATATCCAACAATTTTTTTTTACCTATAGATTTGTCACATCCTATCTACACATCCTTTGATAATCCTATCTACGGTTCGAATTTCATAAAGGTTATGTTAGGTCAGTGTAAAAAATAATATGATCATTAAATTATTTTTACATACATTTAAAGTTGGAATTACGGCTGACATAACTTCATGAAAAATGTCAGATTATTTTTTATTTTTATTTCATACAATTTGTAATTTTCGATTATATGATCTTAAATTTGTTTACAAACTTAGTTATAAATAGCCTTAGCTATTTTTACATTTTTATAGCAATAGATTGAGTTAGTTTTTTTTTCATATCAACTAGAAATTCCTAAATACGATAAAATGAAACTCTTTCACGAAATTATTAAATCAACATGGATTTTTCTTGGTATTGTTCCTGTAATTTTCACCTCGAAAATTGGAAATCGCATAAATTATTTCGAACAGGATTTTTTTTTTTCGAAAACTAAATTAGTTGATATTAAAATCAATTATTACTTGAATTTATTTCTAGAATAAAATTATACTACTCATAATATATTGTTCACTAATCGTAATAGCAGCTCATCTAAAATTCTTTTCATCCATCACCATTATGTCGTTCGAGATGCGAAGAATAGCCATGATGCGAAATGTGTCCGGCATTTTCAAAGTTAATGCGTTAAAGTTCAAAATCAAAATCCGTGTAGTAAAATTACGAGTTTAACTTGTAATTCGTTACTATTATCATGAACCGTATATAATTGATAATACGAATTCAATATTCTTAGGTGCAATGTATGGTGAAAAAATATAGTAAAACTTAAGGTATATCGTAAATATATTCATACGAAATTGTATGTCAGATACACCAATAACATAACAGCAGGCTTGGATGAGTTTTCTCGATTATAAATTATTGTAAATTGCTACGCAATTGTCGGTCTCGTGAATTTAATAATAGTATATTATGTGTGGTCACGCCTACAAGATCGTTTTGTTTATTTTATAGTCAATTTCAATATTATGTAACATCGACTAACTGGACTATCCATCTTTTACCTGTAAATTCGTTTCATTTTAACTCATAAGTTTTTAATTTGTTTCACCTAATGTGTAATTAGCACATTTTCTCTACCGCATTAATCATCAATTAAATTTTGAAAATGAATCATTTTATAGAAACAAATCATAATATAGATTATATAAGTATGCTAAACTTAAATTCGAGCGTAATATGTATATGATTTGAAACTTGTTATTCAAATATAGGAATCCGTTTGAATTGACATTTTCTTGGTACTAGGATATGTTTTATTTAAAAACTTTCGAAGAAATTATAGAATACGATTTTATTGCAAATTATTTTTTTAAATGTATTCATCAACAGTCAAATTTTTATTCACATTTTCGCGGTTATTTTTAATCTTGATGTATCTTTGAATTTTGTATATTGTATCTTTACATTGCGTGTTATTTGTGAAACTTAATATTTCTTAAATTAAGTAATCATTTTAAATCAAAAGTATCAAAAACACATTTAAAAAATCAGTTTATAAAAAAAAACATTTTAAAATCAATTAAATTCACATGATAGGTACTCAATTAATATTTTCTAATTAGAATATATAATATGTATATGTATAATATCATATAACGTGTACTTTTGTTCGGAAAGTTTATTAAACTCGTATGTGTTAAAACATTGTTTTCTAAGTTCAATATTTAAATGATTTATTTTCTAAGTATAAAATACATAAACAGTTCTAGCCTTGAGATTCATGGTCTACAACTCTATAGGTAACTGGCCGCCATAAATAAATTCATTTCTTGTCGATTGCAATTTTTTTTTTTTTTTACAGTTGAAAAAAAAGTTGCCTCTTAGATACATACAAAATACAATAAATAAAAAAAAAAAAAAAAAAAAAAAAGAATAAATTTTTTGCTAATAACATTGCACATGTTACACTATACATTTTCGAATGGGAGTCGAGTGATTCATAACCGTAGACGTTAACGAAGTCTACAAATTCGTACGTATGTAGCTCGCCGACGAGACGAATTTTTTCAGACGACCCAGCCAGATGTTGATTTCAAAACTATTATCCAATATTTACATACATTCCAGATCTAACGAGGTACTCATTTGACAGATGAAATTAAACGTCTACAAACGTGCAGTGTTAAACGAGTGTAATATTTAAAAAACATTAGCCGCCCGGTCGATAACGTGAAATTAACGATGGTATAAGGCATAACATGCCCAATATGATTATACACCGTTTTAAGAACTATGCAGTTTAAGAACTATAACAGCGTTAACACGTAATTTCGTTTCTGGAAAAACACTAAATCATAGGTTCAGTGTTTCAATAATATTATGTGAACGCGGTTAAAATATTCAAAACGCCGCGCGTACGGTGTGTTTTAAAATGTAAATACATATTATAATTTGTCCGTATAATTATTTCGTAAAAAAGAAAAGAAAAAAAAAATCACCATTATTAAAGACTAGACGCTCGAAACGTTTGTGTGAAACGCATGGAAAACGAGTCGCAAGTAGATTTATGCTGAAAATAAAACCGACCGTGGGCCCGGCCGGGTCGTCATCGTCCTCAACAATAGTCACTTATAATAATTCCATGGATACGACGTTTTGGATGTTTAATAATAACACACACACACACACACAAACACTGCGGTGTCTGCGATCTCGTTTTTCTTCTATACGGTGCACACGAGCACGCGAGGGTCAGGAATTCGTATGCATAATCGAAACACGAAGCGTATAGATACAGTATAACATAAATAGGTCCATAATTCTGTGCGCGAACAACGGTAATTCAAATTTTTTTTTTCGCTCGGCAAAACCGAATATAATAACGTCTGTTGGCGGTGGTGGTTGCACCGCCGTCGCATTATACTATGGCGATACCGGTTGTGCGCATCGATCGGAAATTTCGCACGGGTTAGGTCACCCACCGCACGCCGCCGGCGACGACGACGCCCGAAGTGTGTGTGGTGCATTGATAACGGCGAACCGGATACCACACGTGCGTGCACAATGGTAATAATGACGTTGTCGGCGTTGGTTCGAAAATAGAGACGAACGAAAATCGTATTATTATTATTATTATTATTTTTATTATTATTATTATTATTATCATTATTATTATCGTCACCATCGTTGTTATTATTACGAACGATCCGGGGCCGTTCTGCCCGTGCACACGACGTCGCGGCTTCACGTGTGTACCTGTGTTCCGTCCGACTTTTGACGCACCGCGTGGGTTTTCGGCGTTTTACGACTAGTGCCAATGTCTCGGCCGCGGTGACACTTCCTCGGGCAGAAATGTACACGCGGCAAATCGTCCGTGTAATTTCACGCCCGAGTGTGGAATAATAACCGTCATTACGACGCGACATAACATTAGCCTTAGCCCGGTTAAAAGACGAAAAACATAAAGCGCGTAGGCATATACGACGTACGATATAAATGTACACACGCACAGTCTAGACGCACAAAATTCCGTATCCGAGGACAGAGGTCTAAAAACGCTCTTGGATGGCTTGCTAGCGTGTATATCGACAGTGTGTTAATTAGTTTTTATATTTTGATAGTCCATCTATCTCTCTCTCTCTCTCTCTCTCTCTCTCTCTCTCTCTCTCTCTCTCTCTCTCTCTCTCTCTCTCTCTCTCTCTCTCTCTCTCTCTCTCTCTCTCTCTCTCTCTCTCTCTCTCTCTCTCTCTCTCTCTCTCTATGTCTCTGTTACTCACAATCACTCTCCCACCTTAAGTATATCGTCTTCGTCTTCTTTACTCCATGAACGTTATGCATATAAAAATGTACGTGTTTTTCACGGTTTTAATGATACATCAAATAAACGCGTGAATTAAAGTAGTAATCGATGCTCTTTATTTCATTTCAGAATTAGGTATGTAATTATTTGTAAATGGAATCCATATTTTTATTTTTATGATTTTAAGCACAGGGTTTACGATATAGATATTCAACCACATGAAATTCAACATTATATTTTTTTCAATAATTTCCGTAATATTCACACTATACTTGAGATTTGAAAACAATTGATCGGGTCGATTGTAAATTTTAGATAATATCACTGAAAAGAGAGATATTTAAACATTTCGCAAATCGAAAATAATTATAAAATCTTAAAAAAACATAAAATTATCAACTACTACAATAAGTAACTATTTTCTAAAATTTTCGCAAAATACTACTAGTCAAGTATACGAATAAGAGACTCACGAACCAAAGTCGGAAAAGTGCGGTTTCAAAGATCTTTAAAGTAAAATTTTACATTTGAGTGAAGTGTTTTATTTTTTATTACGAGTACTTGTTTTGCTGTTGGTTTCATCGTTCAAAATTTAATATTAATATTATAAATTATCTTCATATTCGTTCAATAAAATCGTAGACATATTTTAAATAAACCTTTATTGGGAAACTTCACGTACTTGTGAAGTAAATAATAAGTTTGTTTGTGTAAAATGTGAAAAAACCCTCATAGAAGATTTGCTTGCTGATTATGATACTGGAATAATGTATGAAAACCTGTTACACGTTGTGATCGGAAAATTTTATTTAAAAGCAATTATACTTGTGCTAATGTCCGGCACTGTGGGACGAATAATTTATGTCTAGTTTGGATCCCTTCGCCCTATATTCCAGGTCACCGATTATTATCGGTATCGAATATTTTGATCACTGAACAGTATTCGACATAAATGTGTGTGTTTGTTTTTTAATATAGATTTCTCATTTTGATACCACAAAAGACAGAGCTGGGCCTGTCGGTGACTACCAGGCCGTGCAAGTCCACGCTCAAATGGAACTTGAAATACATAGAAGCTCCGACGAATAATATGCGAGCAATGATGTTACGTAAGTCTTACCTCGGTCGGGGAAACTCGTACACCCTCCCCTATCACAATCGTATGAATTTTCGTCGAGTTGATGAGCGTAAATATTGATTTTTTTTCTCTTCAAATCCCAATAGATAGTATAGATAGTAGGAACAACGATATCATTGCGAGAAAGTTGTTGGGAAAGAAGCCGCTAATCGAGTACACGGGCATAACCGGGTCTATCACGTACAACCACGGCGAACACGAAAAGACGGAAGAAGGTCTATACGTTATTACGGCACAGACCGTAGATGACAACTCGAAGGTTTTATTTCACGTGACCCTCAAACCAATGACGTACTCGAAGAATAATTTTTTCTTCCGACCCAACGGGATAAAAATCAAAAAAGGCGGCCATAAGATCAGTTTAAGATGGAATCTCAGGTACTGTTGATGATTATCGAATCAACGTTTTACACGCGGACGTCGTGATAAATTTAAAATCTTTTTTTTTTCAGTCATATAGATCATCTTTTCATTACATACTGTCTTGTAGTCAGCACGTCGAAAATATATTCAAACCTCCACGACGCCGAAAGTAATTTAAAAGAAAGGCAAAAAAGGAATTTGACATCAAACAGTAGTTTATCAATTGGCGACGATAGATTAGAGGTAAACTTAGAGAGATCAGTTTAAATTTATATTTCATGCTTTTTAATGTTGACGTGTAGTTTTAACGTACGAAAAATAAAAATACAACTATAGTCATTGATTAAACATAGCATATTTAATACAATAATTTAATTTAAAATATTTCTTTTCCTACGAACTGGAAATGTCTTAATCTAACTGCTAACATTATATTTATTTCATGGTATTGTGCCATGTACAATCAGTTGTTACTTTATTAATTAATCGGCTATTTCACGAGTTTACGTCATTAGAAATCGAGCTCATCACGCATCGAAAAAATATATTTTTGTCATTTTAGATACATTATTTGGAATTCAGTACCAATTACACATTGACAAATTTGGTTTATGATAAAACGTACTATTTCACTGTGTTCGCATTGAACGGAACTCGCAGTATCGTCCACCACGCCAACACTACATACATATTTCAAAAACCCAAACCCATTGCCCTGAAAGACGCGAGGCCCAAAAAAATCGACCTAAAGGCTCTCAGTGGAAAAGCATCCTTCAGGTACAAGGTTGGTGGCCTGTTTACTTGTACAATTTTTATTGAATTTCAAACTCGCTAATCACGAGGCATCGCATTGGTTACAGGTGGGTTATAAGCCAATAGATGACAGTTCTTATCTGAACACGCTGTATTGGTATGTGATGCCTTGTAACGGAGTGGTGAACGTCGAGATCCGATGTAGAAAATCAATACTTTTAAAGAAAAGGGTTTTCGGTTACGAGAAACTTGTTTTGAACAATACTAAACGCGGTGAGAGGTACGTTCTCAAGGTGGAAACTGCATCTGTGGACGAAACCCAACTTGTTAAAACGGTCGAAGTAAGTGTAAAAAGAGGCGCAGAGTTGAAAAGTACAATTTGTCTTAATACAACTCGTTTTAATATATTAATACCATTAGACGATTATGCACTAACACAAAAACACATTATTACATAAAATTTACATGATGTTTATAAATAACTGTTTTGGTGCGACTAACACTAACTTAATATATTTCACTATAATTATATGTATATATTTTTTTTTCAAACAGGTAATGGCTACTGTACGAGAGACAAAGTTTCCAATGCCAGACTTGCCGGATGATTTAAGAGTAAAACCGTACGTTCAAACAGACGATTGTAATTCGGTGAAGATCGGTTGGCTAACTCCTAATAAGACTAATACGAACTTGCGATATTGCGTGTCCGTGCAGAATTACAATCAAAACAATATAGACTTTTCGACAAAACCCGACCAATGTGAGTTGTCGTACGGAAATAATAGAAGACGTGATATTATAAGTCGAAGGAGAACTCGGTGCTATATAGGCGCAAAAGAGTACGTGAAATAAATTATGAATAGAAGTATCCACTAAATATCAAATAATGCTATAACATCGTCATTTTGCATTGTATATAATATTTTCAGTGCATAAATATGTTATTATATTTGTTCGTTTTTTTTTTTTTTTTTTTTGTAGGGAAGTGGAAGTACGAAAGATTTTGAAGCTGAGATCGTCGACAACGTACACGATTCAAGTGACTGTAACTAAACCGAGAGGGAGGACACTGTCGTACGATTTACTCAAGTTGGACACAAACTCCTGTGGACTAGAATAAAAAGTTTCGTTTTAGATTAACTGGAATCCAGCAAAATCTATTCGTCCATCTTATGACAAGTATGTCGCCACCAGGCGTACGTCATCTTCTTCGTCCTGTAATCCTTCATAGTATTATTACGTTCTGATACTTTATATCATGACTATTTTGTAGATCTTGTCATTGTTACTATTAATTTTTTATTATTTACTTTTATTAAAAATAAAAATAAATCTACTTCTAAGATTTAACTCGATATTTTAGAGTTGTGGCGTTTAAAAATAATATGAAACTAAAAGGAATGTGTTACGCCCCGTGGAGTGTCTATTATATAATACGAAAAACTAAAAAAAAAACATCTGTTCTATTTGGATCCTCGACAGCTAGCGTATAGAAAAAAAAAAAAGAAAAAAATATGATTAAACAGGTACAGTTAATTTAAAAAAAAAAACACAGAAATAAAAATAAATTGAGTGTTTTAAAGGGTACGCTTATTAAAGTATATCAATAAGGCGCTGATGAGTCGGGAGGGGAAAAAACATTAATAACGCACGTATACACGACATATCATGCCGGGCTGATAGGTTTAATCATGTCAGTAATATGCTTCAGGAATTCGAGTCCATTAAATTTGGGGTATTGTGAAGAACGATGATGTAGGGAGGACTGTTCTAAAGGTTAGTGAACTCGAGTGGTTGAGAAATAACCTACAGTCAATCTAATGAGTTCCAGATTTTTTCCTTCTTAATTTTAACGAGGGTTGGTTTATAACATCGGTGGAGTCATCTTTGCTTTGAATAGAGGGTAACACAGAAAACATTTTTGTACATTGTACGCCTACTCTTTTGTTAACATGATGATGTGTACGCAGCTCTCGAAATATTAGTAAACAAAAATCTGTCCATCATAATTCTTACCATGTTAAATCACGTTTTTTCGTTGAAATATTTTCAAATGATTTTGCTTTTAGAGCAATTGTTTACAGTGTTATTCTAATTCGTTGATAAAATATCTTACAAAAAAATAAAATAATTATACATTGTTCAAGGTACTATTGTTCTAAATAATATCTATATAAAGTTTTATTTACCTATAATTTATCGAATCAAATAGTTTATTATCGACAATGCTAATCAAAGAGGTGAACAAAAACTATTTAGGAAACTCGACGTGATGAATCATTGAACATTTCTTTTTGTTCAATTTATTATTGTGAACTGCTTTTGGGTCATAGTATTATAGTATTATATTATAGTATTATATTAATTAATTAACGAAGATCATAAAAGTCAATTAATTTTCAAGTATATAATACATTAGTATTTACAAATATATTTAATGCTATTTTGTGCCAATTTGTATTTTCTACTTGTACCATAATATTGTTATGTGTCAACTTGTGTAAACGTACTGTTAATTTAGTTTTTGTTACGATGTTTAAATTTACGCCTGACTATTTTATCATGCAATTTACTGTACATAAATGTATATTTGATGTATTTCTTATTATGAATAATTGTTTAATAATTTAATAGTCTATTAATTAACTCTAGATAATAGTGTAAATTCATGTTAACTTATTCAATAAAAGGCTTGCCGATGTTTAAATGTATGTATTATGCACTAAAATGTATTTAATTAGCATCGAATAACGATGTCGAAAAAATGAATTTTCTCCGTTGAAAATATCACACGAATTATTTAGTTTATTTAGTTAAATTATTTAATAAGTTTATCCTACATGATATGGTACTATAGACAGTAAAACATTTTAATATTTCAATAATAGTATAATATTATTACACTGTAGAATTATAGATTATTTTATGTTGAAATGTGCAATAACTAAAAAACAATAATATGTGACTGTTTAGTACTTATGTTTTAAATTTTAGATGATTTGTACAGCAAATTGCAGTTTATTTATTATTATTATTATTTATTTAAAAATTGAAAATAGTGTAATTTTATTTAATGAACTAGCAAATAAAATATATATGATATATGAAAACGTAGGAAATGAATTTTAATCATTATTTAATAGTTGTTTGAATGAACCGCTTCAAATTTTTAAAAGTATAATTTTAAAAACGTACAATCATTTATCTTGAATAATGTATAATTCCCTCTCTTATAAACATTTTTTTCAATATTGAAGTTATCTTTGGTCGGTAGAACATTTTTTAAATTCAACAAAACGCTCAAATAACTTATTTATGTTGATAGTACCTAGGTAAAGTCGAAGAACACAGTTAAAAAATGTTACTCATTGTACGACTAGAAAATAAAATTCGAAAATAATTGACTTGAGGAAATGACAGTCTCACAAACTACTTGGAGAATAAATTTTGTAATACGAGTAGTTAAAACTAAATAATAAGTATAAAAAACAAATTGTTTTGTTCGAACACTACTCGCACGGAGGAAACTAAATCGAACACTCCTATCTAGCACTCGTTTACAAGTCAGAACGCATGCGATGGATCTAATTACAAATGA
Source organism: Therioaphis trifolii (assembly GCA_027580255.1). Taxonomy (NCBI): domain Eukaryota; kingdom Metazoa; phylum Arthropoda; class Insecta; order Hemiptera; family Aphididae; genus Therioaphis; species Therioaphis trifolii. Next base: position 24,373,797 of record CM050404.1, read on the forward strand.
GAAAAAACAACAGAAAAAAAAAAGTTTAATTTATTTATATTTAGTCGGACATAACACAGCGGTCTTGGTCGGTTGTTCCACACAAACGTGTAGGTAAACTTGAGACTAAGTGCCTGTCATAGTGGTTTCGAAAATACACGTGCAAAAGTCATCTGGATGAAGTAACAACCGGGCATGTATGACTTGAATACGCGCTGCACGTGTGCGCCATATTTCTACGACGGAGACAAGATATTATACATTATGTATAATACATATATATGCATATGATTTGTTTCAACGCGTGGTGACAGCATTTATGGGCCAGATATTCGCCTTGACATTCGGTTTCAAGACCGCGTTTTCGGCGACGTCTAACCGCGTTAAATAACAATAATAATAATAATTATAATAATAATAATAATAACAAAATCTTTCGGATGTAATAGTAATTAAGAATATCTTGGATACACATTGCGCAATAAACCGCGTTTACATGTTATGGCATCGATCGCATTATAATATTATAATATCATTGTAATAATAATATGTTTACATATACGTTTAACACGTACAGCGCAGTGGGCGATCGTGAATAGGCATTTCTATTTTTTTTTTTTTTTTGAGAAAGACGAATTCTACCGTATTATCATTAATGTTTCAGTCGAATGAACTACTTTTCACTAATTTTCTTAATCGCGAGCGTGTTTCCCATGATTTCTATATGGTCGCGTTATTCGAACACAAATACTACGCGCGCGTGCGCGCGTGTGTGTGTGTATTTAACAGTTACGCTGTACGCGCACTTAACATTTCGAATTAATTATTAACGTTGTACTACGATGTAAATATTACATTATCTTTCGATCCGTACGACGACGTACTATTGTTATGTGTACGTAAACACTAGACGGTGTTCGTAACACGTGCGATTTTGAAATTGATACGTTTCGTTATCGTGAACAATATCGAGACCCGGTCCCGATCGGCTTGTAACGATAATTATTGTGTAACGTTTCGCATGATATCTCGACGGAATTTTTCGTGTTTTAACTGGCGAAAATTGTTGAAACTCCGAACTTTTTGTATGCTATGCATATTTGACCGCACGGTGTTGCTTGACAATAATGTTTAGGTACCTACGCGTTTTATTGACATAACACCGGTAACGTTATAATAAGTACTATTGCGACTAAATACTGCACCAGCATTGTGTCAATAACGTGTGAATTCTGCTAATGTTGTTCGTCCGTCCGTATGATCGCCATTATTTTTATCGCGAAATTGAATGTGTTATTTATTATTTGATATGGCCTTATTATTATTATCCCATACTCACGTGGTCGTTAACTTTTGAACTGGTGTATACGTTCAACAGGTATTGCGCATACATTGTTTCAACACGAATAATTTATATTTAAAAATAAGTTAATAATAATCAATTAATATATGTACACGACATCAGTGGTTCTGAATGAATCGCGCGTACAATATCTAGGTAACTCGGTATTGGTAGTATACAAATAAAACGGCTAACGATTGTTGTTTGAACACGTCAAATGAAGTAATCGAATATACTGTCGTATTTCGCTTTTCTTTTTTTCACCACTTTCCGGCTGTTTTTGTAAAACGTTTTGAGCGTGGGCCCGAGCACGCCGGTCAGATAGTTGTGCATCGCTTTGCACTTCTTCTCGCTGTTCACGTCGTTAGACGCTCCCCAGATGATGGCTCCGGCCGCGCCGTTTTTCTTGGGGACCGAAAACGAATTCATAAGATCATCCTGAAAATACGAAAGAAAAAACAAATGAATACAAATCGGACATTAAAAAAACTGCATCGTGACAATAGTATTTCGCTGATTGACGACAGTTACTGATTTTAAAATTAATTTAAGATACTCAGCGACGGGTAAGATGTAGTTGAGCGACATGTTAAACCACAGATCCCCATTAGAGTGACGAGGCAAGTGACGTAATAACTGTGCACTCGGTAATTCGACACTAAACGTCGACACTAAACGCTTTCTTTTAGATTTAAACAGTATGTAATACAGATGCGAATATCCGGTGAAATGAGCTAAGCACGGTATACAGTCGTATAAATAAAGAAACCTTTAGCGGAAACATTGATTCTATACCCGAAAATCATAATTACGTCATAAACTATAATATGTTTTTTATTTTTACATGATGTTTGTGCATTAAATACCTAACCAAAATACTTGTTTAGATAAGCGTGCAGAGCGAGCATGTCAAACATACGGCCCATTGCTCATTTTTTTCGTTGCCTTCAGCTACCGATATTAATGGGCAATTAAGTAAAATTAATGAGAAAAATAAAAATAATCATTGAATTTTCAATTTGTGCCTTATCTATGTTCAGAAACATGTTTATTTGTTATAATATATTGTATGTCACTTTTCCACCAATAAACTGTAGTTGAACAATTATTGATACAGTTTAATGTGAAGATTAATTGTAGATTCAGACGATTCAGTAGATACGAGTGCTTTTTCAATAATTGTAGGTGATAAAATCTGATTTAATCATTTTGGTTCTAGTATTTTTCATAAATAATACCTAAGTCTTAAATAATGTGTTAGATTTTCTTTTAAATTCCAAGTATAAAATTTAATAAATCATTAAAAATACTTAGGTAGGTGCTCATAATTTAATTGTACACTTTGCATTTGTAATAAATTAAATTCACAAATGTGTAAAAAAATTTATTTTTTGTCTGGAAAAGGAGACATTTTTATAACGAAAAGATTCAAAATAAATTGTTCTATAATATGTTTCTAAAATTTACTTATGATTGGATGGACTTATTTTTTTCAATTAACATTAAAAGTTGAAAATTGATGTGTAAAAAATGTCTATAATAATTTATTTAAATGTTTTAAAAAAAATTCCTGATTGACGATTTTTTAATTTTTTTTCAGTTTCATTAGGGAAGTATATGAGTAAAGCCATATTACATTTTCAAAACATTTTATCAAAATTAAAAATGTATTGGAGATAAAATTTGAAAAACAAGGTATTTTTAAAGTTCTAAATACTTTTAGCCCAGAAGTTTTCAATTCTTCTTTTAACTTTTGTTTATTTTGTAAAATATAAAATCTATATGGTAGATATACCTTAGATATACATAAAATTTATGGTATTTTAATATATGGTGAAAATTGTAAGTTTCTAGCAATATTATTTTCCGAGTCATGACTGTATAACCAAAATCGATTCAGTAAAAATGTACAAATTTCACTGTTTTTACTCGATTTTTCGGCAGTTTTTCCTCACACCTGGATAAACAATCGGTGATAAAAAAAAAATTGACCTCTTTAAAGTAGGTACCAACAAATTTCTGATTCTAAGAAATGTTGCATGAAACTTTTGAACAAAATAAAGTGTACTAAAAAGTGTTTAAAAAAAAAAAAAATTAATAATAATAATAAAATGAAACAAACATCATTGTAAATATAAGAAATCATTCAAATATAACCAAAATAAAACCAATTAATAATTTGCTTCAATCAAAATCTAAAATAATCTGACAAAATATTTTTATTATAATAATACTTAGTCGACAGATAAATCATTCTTATTCGTTTACATTAAACTAAATACACTTAAATAATATGTGTATAAAATATAACCTATACCAATATATAATCATATGGATTTGATAGCAATAAATCTACATTAATTTACTTATTTTATTTGAGATATTCGAGTATAATATGAATGGTTTTATTGAATAAATTATATGAACTATTATTAAAAATATATAAGTTTATGTATGTATTATATACTACATCGAAACACTGAAATTTGAAGTCTGTCATAATTATTTGATCATTTTGAAAATTTAAGTGGTATTTATTAACAACCAACCGGTAAAATGGTACACTTTTATATTATTGACTAGACTATCAGTAAAATTGAAAATGAATTTTACTTATCTCATGAATTAAAAATCTATGTCAATGGTATTTCAAATCGTTTCCAAATGGTAAATATAGAATGAAATAATATTTTAGCTTTACACATTTATACGAAGATAATCTCTCCCAGCGCTTTAATAATTTAATAACTATATTAGTTTACATTTCAAAATTAAATTACAAAATTATTTAGATAAAACAGACCAGAAACTTACTTTATTGCAACTAACATTCAACAAAATGAAGGCAAATTATAAAGAAAGTAATATAACAAATTCTTGAGCAATACTACAGTTTTAGAATAGTAACAGAATAATCATTCAATTTATTGTTCGTAAAAATTATATATATATATATCGGTCGCGATATATCACATTTTAACATTTCTGGAAACATTTCTGGAATAGCGCTTGAATAACGAACACTCAATTTATAAATATCTAATTTATCCAATATATTACCGTTTTCAATCAAATATCCGATCGTTTTTCTTTACTCTCTAGCAAAATTAACAAGAAATAATTTTTGTTTATTTAATTACAAGAAATAATTAAACGATAATGTCCTCTTATAATAGTACAATCAGATGACATTTCTTATCTGTTAAGAAAAAGAACGAAACTTTTTGTTTGTTTTGTACCATTTGAAAACATGATGAAAAGCAGAAAAAATACAAATAATTTTAAAATCTGTATAAACTTTGTTTTGGTCAAGGTTTAGAAATGTCAACTAATGTGTCTGTAACTGTCATTTTAAAATATGACAGTAATCTGTTAAGTGTATCATGTTTGACGTAATAATGCACCTGCTTAAAACTTAAGTATCCTACTCATTTCGTGAAATATTATCCACGTGTGAAGAGTGATATCATTTTTTGTAAACATTAAAATGTGTGATTGATATGTGTGAGAATGATTCTTAAGACAACTAAATATGACGTCTAATACTACAAAGTTGAAGTGTTAACAGCTGAAAATTATTGCGATGTTGTTCAGACGTACAATGGTGGTCAACCGATACAACAAAAAATGTCTCTTTTCAATAACAATATAATTATTGTAGTGATATTTTTCATGAACGATACATACGTTTTCACCAAAATTGTTTTAGCACATTTTAAACATCAACGTCATCAACCATCATATTTTTGATAATATTGTTCTTAGTAATTACTTGTTGCCTCTCAAAATGATGTCATTACCTTATCTACAAATTGTTTCGTGTCGTAATATTTAAGCCACGTGTATGGATACACAGATTTTCTTGAGTTGCTCATCCTAGCCACTCGCATCGTTTCCGCCATTCTACCCTGCATGAATTTAGCTCTTTTGTCCGTATTCATGTTTTCGTATTTGAAATATAGGGACGGGTAAAGTCCGGTACTTTCATCAAACAGCCATTTCGATCTAAGCAAATAAAACTATGATTATTCAGTGTCACGACTAGCGAATAAAATAATTTTAATTATAATCACATGTGAACATTCATGTTTAATTTATTTAACGCACTATGTGTCGACACCGATAGAGTGTTTGGAACCACAATTTTAATTCATATGAAATTTCGTGTTGGGAATATGGCATATTATAAATGCAAACTTATGTACATACAGTTTATTTATTTCGTATGTCTCTAAAATATATTGGTTATGATTTATGTAATTACATAGAAATATATATATATAGAATAGCATATTCTAAATCTAAAATGTAATAACTGTCATAAATCAATATTGTAGCTTTTAATAATGGAAAATGTATTTGTGTGGGTTTCTTTGTTTCGTTATGATATTGTTAGTAAAATAATATAGTGTGCAAATAAGCATTTATTCATAATCACTATTATAAAGATTTGATAATCTTTTCTCCTCGATTTTAACCATGTTTAATAACAGCTATTTTACGGTTCATTTAGACGAGTAGGTACCTACCTATTTAATAACACTACTATTTGTATAAGCTCAATATTTCTCTACGACGACGCGCGCGACTTGCTGCTATTAATTATAGTTCATAAAATTAGTCATTTAAGTGAATATTTTAACATGAACAACTATAGCATACTAATCGTTTAAAACGTATTATTACAGTGAAAATGTTACTAAAAGAATCAGCTGGCCGTGAGTCGTGACATGATGATGATGTGAGGTGGACAAAAAAAGAAATTTTCAAATTTAATGAACAGTAAATAACAGTAATAGACAATAGTTAGTGATTATGGAACGTTCCCATTGAGTGTTTAACTGTTTTACTATAATACTATACCTATAAGTAATTTCGATTCTTTTGAAAAGTAAATAAAAAAAAAAAATTCATCCTGCACCTACATTTTAGTTTTTTTTTTTTTTTTTAGTTGTACATATCATATTTATGACATTTAACATGTATTTTACCAGAGGTCACATTCTTTTGCGTAGATGAATCCAGGTAATCATTTTAACATTACCTCCTGATAACCACAGTTCCTAATTAATTTGATATATTTTATATTATATGTTATAAATAAATATTGTTGTTAATAATGACAAGAAATTGATTCATAAATGACATATACGAGTACATGATCGGAGGTAATGTTTCTAATTTTTATCAATTAAGTAAAAACATTACAATTTATAAACGTACAAATATTGAAATATACCTACACATACATAATTAATAAAAAGTAAATTTGATCGTCATAAAACACGCTTAGTAATGAAAAACTAGTACTGAGAAGTACTTTAAAGTAGTTTCCATAGGTACTTACAGGATTAAAACGCAAACCAACATATTATTTTTATTAACAATACTTTTTTTTTAATATTTCAATTTATACTATTGATTTACATGATAAATTGAAAACTATTAAACATTTAATTTAAAATTATAACTTTTATACATTACTTCTCATTATTTTTCATCACATTTGATGAACATTTCGCTTGATCGTTCTTGGGTGTGTAATTGAAACAAAATGGATACCCATAATATCCCCAATATGCATTTGGTCTCAATGAGCGTGCACTTTGAAGAGTCCTTTTTAAAAATTGTGCAGCAGCTTTTTCAAATTTTCTTGAAGCCTTTAAAAATGACAAGCGGTTTTAAATTTTTGTTTTTTTTGAAAATTAATTTAAATAAACAGTAATAAGTAATAGTTATTTTACGTAACTAAACCATGTTATTCTACACTCTAGCTACAGTATACAGAAGATATATTTTGACCATTTTAGAACAAAATTGTTCTAAAAATTTGGTATACAAAATAGCTATGTAGGTATTTGGATTTTGGTTTCAAAATGTAGAATAAAAAAATTCAAATTTCAAATTTGGATTCCAAAAATAAAAATAAAAAATTTTAATATTTTTTTATTTTAGTGCAACACTATGGTATTCATTGAAAAAAAAATCAAAAATATTGAATAAAACAAAAGTTACTGTGTTTGTCTAATCATCCTAGGTCACCCTGTATATATATTAAGCTAATATAGCGTCTACATCTTCAACACATTTTAATATGAATTTATAATTTTTTTATTTAAATCGAGCTGTTTTCAATCAACGATTAAAGCTTATCTTTAATTTTAATTTTTACTTAAGATTTTTTTAATGTTCGGCAGAGATCCATTCCTCCAACTCCAATCTCTAAAGCTACTTTAATATTATGTGATAGATACAACATTTTTTAGGTAATAATATGAAACGTTCGGACCATTAAAGTAATCAATAATAAAATAATCACAATTAGAGAGTTTCTTGTTTAATTCGATCCTAGAGGCTGATATTATGTAGTCATTTTATTAAGGAAGGAAGAACTTCGGAAAACCGAATCTTTTTTTTATCATAATTTGACATAAGTGTAAAAATATAACATTCATTATTTGTATCATTAGACATGTTAGAGTAATTAAAAATTGTGTGTCAGTATAAACCTCATCACCAGTTTGTTGCTCCTGAGGTTTATGTATACATTTTTTATTGAAAAAAAATCTGATAAAATCAGGAGAAACGGCTTCCACCAATATTTTATCTACTTAGTATTTCAAACAATATACAGTTGTTTGTATTCAAGACAAGAATTCAAAAGTATTTTTACAGTTATAAATAGATAGGTACCTCTTTTTTAAGTTCTTCTTTTTGCCAATAGGGATGATTGTATTTTTCAATTTCCATAGAATATTCTTTGTATGGAGATAGTGATCCGAAATTTTCATCAAACATGGGACGCCAGTGTTCGAAATCAATAATACCTAAACCTAAACATACATTTTGATAAATTTTTCCATTCAATGCATATATTGTCCAATGTTTCTACATAGATTTGCACTATGTTTTATACCCTAAGACAATGGTTTATATTTAAAAATTCAAGTAAAAATGTTGTAGGAATATTCTTAGTTGATACGTATTACTTTATCGATTATATTATTGGTATTTAAGTATTAGATATTTATAATTATTATTAAATTACTACGTTAAATTTTAGATTTTGAAAGAAGCGAAGGATTTCATGGTTTTACAATGATATTTTTTTTTTCTGGAGACACTTTTCTCAACTTAACTTTGTCCAAAATTGTCATGCTGCTACTCTATAGATCATAAATTCGATGTAGATAGTACTTAAAGGGTTTATTAAGCTCTCATCGCAGTAGATTTTCTAAACGACTGGAAAAACAGCCTCTAATGGACTAAAAACGGAGAAATTCGCCGTAAACGACGTTTTCATTAAATAGACTTTAGTAATTTCGTCATTACTTCAAAACTAATGTTGCCAAAAACTTGAAACTTTCACAATGTAATATTAACGTGTTACTAATTTTTTTTTAAAGTTTCAAAAAAAATTTAAAAACTTTCGGGCAGAAAATTGAACTTTGAAAATACCTGTTTTTTTAAGTTTATCCCTAATAAAGTTTTAAATATTTGACAAACATTTGAAAATTTCATATGACTTTACTCTTATACTTTCCTAACGATCCTGAAAAAATTTCAAAAATCGTGAAACTAGGTTTTTTTTGTAAGAATTTAAGTAAGTTACGATACGATTTTTACGTAATAATCTGTTTTTACGTCAATTTTACACTTTAACAATTTACTTAAAGAAATTGGCCGATCCAAACATAATGGAACTTTGAATACAGATATAGGCATATAACGAGATGTGATGAATATTTTTTATAAAAAAAATTGTCTTTTTTGTCAAACATAAAAACTTTAGATCATCAAAAAAAAAAAATTCTGGAAATAGATGAAGTATTTGAATGGTATATTTTTAATATTTGATGAAAACTTTTGAAAATTTAATGTGACCTTACTCATATACTTTACTAAGTATATCTAAAAGATTTTATAATACGTAATAAAGAATTTTGTTTAATAAACGTTTAAGTGAATTATTTTACGATTATTACATAATAAATTGTTTTCACGACTATTTTCAACTTTAACAATTTATTTGAAGAAATCTGAAAGGTATATTTTAATTCTAAAGCTTTGCTCAGAATCGTTTAACTAAAGAAATGATCTATCATTTCTTTAAAATTCAATACACCCATTCCCATTAACACTTCCGAGTAGCGAAGAATATCCCATGGGGCGAAGTACGCACTATTTTTAAAGTATGTACGTGTTTAACAAAATTAGTAGAGTGAAAATTAATACATTCAATATGTCTGTTCTAAAATGATTCTGAGTGAACCAAAGGAACAAGCTTTACAAATGTACAATACTTTTTTTTAAAGAGACACTTTTTTAGGGCAGTCAACTTTGTCCAGCACTTCTACAAATTATAAATTGGATGCAGATGATTTAATGTTTGAGACTTCTTTTTTTTCCGTTCTCAATGCTTTTTTCACGCGTTAGAAAAAAATACAGGAAAATTGAGTAAATTGGTTAAATGTGCTGTAAACGTACTCGAACTAAATTGATTTTAGTTATTTAGCTATAGTTCAAAACGTAGTGTTTCTAGAATCATAAAAATTGAACCTCTTATCAAAAACTCATTTTTAAATACTTGGCAAAAGTTAAAAAAAAAAATTAGTAACGTTAAAATGTTGAATTCTAACTAAAGTTTTAAGATTTGACATTTAAACTTGAAAATTTAATAATTTACTCACCGAATAATACTAGGAAAATGTTATAAACACCGTTAGTCACGATTTTTCATTATTATTACACGATTTTTATGGAATCGTCACTTCTTACATCAATTTTAAACTTTAAATGTATATAAAATATTATTTATCCAACCAATCATTATTAAATTTGGGGTATAGATTAAAAAACATATTTTGTTTTTGTTTTTTTGGTAAAAGAGAATATCTTCCGTAATAAAAAAAAAATTGGGTAAGGTTTAAATAAAAAAACGTATATAAAATTAGATTAAAAAATGGTTAAATATGTAAAGGTATATAAATATATAACACAGAAGATTTGCTAATAATCATTTTATTAAAGAAATTATTAATCGTTTCAAATTCTATACACTCGTCACCATTATCTTGTCCAAGGACCACAGGGACAAAAAAAAATTCCTCCTCTTCGTTTTTTCGTTATTATACTGTTTTATTTTATCTAATTATTGAATACTATTTATACCATTAAAAATGATATACGAATATCAAACACTAACTAAAATGGTTATTTCATACCTATATATATATATATATATATATATATATATAGTTAAATATTTTTATTGGTGTTCACATATAAATGTTAAAGTAACATTTTCACACATAATACGTAACATTTATTAAATCGCATACTGTATAATTTATGACATAGTATTTTCGTCATTAATTAGCATATTATTATATACGTGTAAAACCGTAGAAATATTGGCAATGGGACACAATAAATAAAAAAAGCGCATTGATCTTTAGAAATGTATGACATTCAAACTAAAAAAATTCTTATTTATTGTTTGTTTTTACCTATTGCTTCCTATTCAGTTTTTACCAGAGTGATTTTTATTATTATTCAATTATAAATTATGATACAAACATTATTTAATATGAATATTTTAATTAATGTGATAATATGATACAGTATATTATTTTATTTAATACGATTTTCTAATTCACTTGATTCATCATGTATAGATTTAGTCATGTTTTTATAATATTGAATAGTTTCTACTTTCTAGATTGTGTTTATTAACACTTCTTTAAGAAAATTTTTAAATTCACCAAAATTTCTTATTTTTTTTTTTTTTTTTTTTTTTTTTTAGAAAGGTCGATTGATAGATTTTTTAGAAAGAAAAACTGTTGTTTTTTTCCGGAAAACTTTTTTTTTCGGAAATTTCGATCCCTACGCACGACTGCTCACCCGAAAAACTGGGGTCGGGCACTAGTTTGGCGATCAGGTCTCGAGTGAATATGTCCAAATGTTTGGTGAGGTTGCCCTCGTGCGGCACACCGCCGTTCCTGACCACGTAATCGCCGCCGCGAAAACCGTCGCCGCCGCTGCCACCGCCGCTTTGCATCAGGGCCGGGAACAGGCCCGGGTCGTAGAGCAAACTGATCTTGTCGCCGCGGAAGCTGTCGCCCGCGTTCTGCTGTATGCCCCACTCGGCCACGTCCGCGAAGCTGTACCCGTACTTGTGACACTGGAACGTCGGCACGTTCCAGTACACGCGGAAATCGTCCGGCGCCACGTCGTTGTACTCCGTCGACGGCTGGTATTCGTCGTCCGATCGCGGGTACAGCATCCCCCGGTACGTGCTGTCGTCGAACAACCTGCGGACGGACAAACGAGACGGGAACGATGAAATCAATTTGGATTTGATACGGGTGATCGAGCGCGAGAGAGAAAAACGGCCACGAACCATAATATGGAAAAGTTATCGGTCAACAATGCGGGCTTTCCGGATAAAATGCACGACAAAAGAACGCTGATCTTCGTTGATACTCAAACGATAATAATATTAATAAATTAACTAATCCCATACGAGTTGTGATTTATCTTTCGACTTACCTTACTAGATATTACCTGGATAATGATGTAAAAATTCGGATTTTTGGATATCCGGATTAATCGGATATCCATATCCAAAATTTACTATCCAAATAATCTGGATAATTAAAAAAAAAAATGTTAATAGTTTACTACATTCTATTTCACTTTTATTCATTTTAGTTTTGAATCATCTCAGGATTATGAAAGAAGAATATAGAATATGCAGTAGTTAATAATATTATATTTCATATCATAAATCATCAACAAAATAATTATTTTTAATTGGCATGTCTTAATGACTTAAATAAGACAAATATGCACCTAAAAACTGATATTAAATTAAAAAAAATTGATTATAATTTAGTAAAAGTTTAGAAATACTCGTATTATTTGGATAATTTGAATAATTTTGATTTTATCCGTCACATAATTCGGTTATCCGGATCATCCAAATAGTAATCGAATCCGGATATTAATAACATCACTTATACTTAATAAAGTTTTTTGAAACCACAATCTGTCGTTTAATACAAATTGCTCAACTTACTACTCACTAGCACTACATTTTAGGATACATTTTTTTATTTGTATTTTTATTTGTTTCATATTTCTGATGTAAGATAAATAGATTTTAATAAAAATATTTATACATATTTAATTATTTTCAGAATCACGTGCGTTTTGCTAAGTGATAAACCGTCAACTTACGATTGAACTGTTCAACTGTACATAGTTTCTCAAATAATACAGAGTTAGAACAATAACTTAAATAAAATTTCTCGTCTGAAATTAAGTAATCGAAAAGATTTTGAAAATATCAACAAAATTATGTGTGGTTTTGATTCAATAACATTATTTTACACTGTCATACCGACACTCCTGTCATATCACTCCTATTAAAAGCGCATAATTTTACACTGAGTACTTATTTTAGAGAAACTTGAACGACTTCACATGATATACATTAATTTTGCGGTGTCGGAATTATGTCAGATTATCAATGACATAAAGTCAAATTAAATTTATTTGAGTTGTATAATGCATGCACAGTACCAACACTGCATTTTAAATACTAAAAACAAGTAAAACAAAATAGCCGTCTAAAATATCATAATCATAATCAACTAGACACAATTTCGTACAAATGATTTTAATACATTTTTCTACAATGGATAACTTTTTATTTTATTTATTAAATTACTTGATATGCTTTTATGTGATAGGCTAATTTTATGAGAATAACGCGATCTTATATTTCAAAGTATATTTTCAATCGAGTTATTGATGGGTAATGGCGGTTGTGCTTTAACCGTACCACGAAAAATTACAAGGACTAGATGTAGGTATTTTATTCTATAACTCCATTATTTATATGAGGTGGTAATATATATATGCGTGTATTATTCACCACTGCAGTCGTGTGATACTTATATTTTAAACGTTGTGCCATACACAAAATACTGGAACGCATAATTGTCACACGCGTGTTGTTTATATATTCAAGGTAAATATAGACATTATTAAATGCAGTAGAATATCATTCATTGTTTCAAAATCGTTGAAATAGTATAGATATAATTTAAATGTAGGTAATACATTATTTAAACTATTATGATTTCCTCATATCAACATAGTTATAATATAAAATGCTTACGTTTTTTATGGATCACAATATTTTTAAATAATACTCTCGTTAAGACTTAGTTGTACACCAACAAAATAAAAACTGTAAATTCTATGTATCTATGCAAAATCTTTCTAAGTACGTTACACAAAAACATTTATGAATGCTTTTAATTTAATAAATATAAATTAATAGTAAAGAATAATTTTACACATTTATATCTTCTCGATTGTATTAGTTATCTCAAAGATTTTGTTGTATAAACATGATAGTGTTGCGACTAAATTCATCAAAAAGAAAAAAAAAAAACAATAACTTAACTTTTGTTTTTATGTTAGTTAATAGAACATACAAAAAAATATTATTGCATATTACCTCATTTTTTATTAACTTACGAATAATTTTCTCCTATTTCGACTCGATACAACTGTTTCATAAAAAATTATGCAATGACCAATTTGAATAAGGATTACGTCTTAAATTCATAAAATGAAACTAGAGTAAGTGTTCAATTAAAAACATAAGTCACAACCATGCATGCGCAAAATTATCGTTCCGCTTGAAATTTATACATGTATTAGGGTACCAAGAAAATTAAATAATACTAACTGATGTGTGTCATTCAATTTTACAATATTAACATGAATTTTTTATTTAATTTAGAAAACGTAATTTTACGAGCAAAAAATAATTTTACACAAATTTAAAAGTACCTACATAATAATTATAAAAAAAAATAAAACATACCAAAACCTTAATTTAAGAATACATTTTAATAAGCAGTTTATCAATTTTATTCCATAAATTTAAGTATACAATTTATTTAGAGACACAATGATTTGAAAAGGGCTGTATAAATATAACCAATATAGGGCTCAAATGTATACAGGTACATCTAAAATGGCTAAATACGTGGTAAAATATGGCCTTAAAAATCAAATTTGAAACAAAATATAATAACTAATAAGTATAATTGAAATCATAAAATAATATCCAAAAAAAGTTATAAGTAAAAAAAAAAAAAGTAGAAAACAATGTGACTTTGGATTTAATGCCAGATTAATTAAAAGTGTTCATAACTGATATTAATGACTGAGGTTATTTCAGATTTAAAGTCTCAACTGTCAAGTGACAATATGCAAATAATATCATTCAATGAGAGGAAGAATAAACTTCAATAATAATTTTCATTTTCATTTCTTAAAATTCAATTTAAAATTTTGACTAAAATTTGTGTTAAGTTACAAACGAAAAAAAAATGTTGTTGAAAAAATCGTGGTTTTAATCAGCCCTTCATAGATTATGTATAGTGTTGTACTTACTTTGCATACGCTACGATTAACCGGTAAAATATGCAAATGCATACAAACCTAAACCCTAGTTATAAATAATAAATTCAAAACGAAATGTATCGAAAGTGTTATTAGTACTAAAATAATATCATTAAACTTTCCTATCTTATCATAGTTTTTACTACCCATACCCGGGAATATTTTTTAATTCTTTTACGCCGCCGCTATTTACTGTTAGTTCGCGATTTTTATTTTCGCCATAATGGCCTAGATCCACAACTTCACATTTACATCAATGCACACCGTACGACCATGTTAAACGTATATTCATAAGATTAAAACAGCGTTTTCGTCTTTCGTTAGTATTATACGGGCATAAAGACGTCTGCGCGGAATTTCAACAATAAACAGAAATGCTGTCGTAGAAATATTGAAGAAGAATCATGAGAATTAACATTAAACCGGCGCGTGGCCAGTGAAAGTGCATATACATTGTGACCACGGTAATTAGTTCAAATTATACATTGAAACACTCTGGCTCTCACGTAGTAGTAGACGGTATACCTATCCATTATATCGCCATGTTCGTGAACTTGACGAGGTCAGGGGTGGTGTTGAGTGCGGAATCATCACGAGTAGACACTGCGGCGTGCGTATAATATTACGTACTATGTAGACGTTCGTCACTCGTGATATTCGTCTCGTGAATATTCGCATTTCGTCGTTGTGCGTAGTTTTTAGGGCAAAGCGTTAGGGTGTGGTACGAGCGATTTGTGCGGCTTCTAAATTGTGATTTGAGCGGTGTACCGCGTCGGTAGTACCAACGTAGCGACGAGGTTGCGTAGGCGTGTATTGAAAAACGAAAACAAACTTTTACAGCGCGTAAATTAAACGGAGAAAGTACGTATAAGTAAAGGGAGAGAAAAATGAAAATTATTTTTGATACGTATTTAATAACGGCGTCGACGGTAGGTACACGTCGCAACAGTGTGTTTGAATGTACTTCGCTTTTACTCGTTCCCCGACGTTTACCCGTTTCACGGTGACCGAGGGGGCACCCACCTTTGTTTATTTATACGTGTACCGACGAAGTTCAATGTTTCGTACTCGCCCGTGACACGACACTATTGTCGAAAATACGCATGGTTCGGCACACGGTCCGTTAAAATGACCCGATTCCGTTTAAATAAAGAACTAATATCATAGTCGTCTGTCACGATATTAATCTTTCGTCGTATAATTTCGAATGTTGACGCTTGTCAGGCCTTATCAATTAACAAGTGTATGATTAATAGTACACTTTGAGCCAAGAGAACATGTTTTTGATACACCAAGTCTTCTGGCGTTTACCCAGTCAGCTTAGATAAGTTATAACATGCACACGGACGTTCTGCGGTTTTTAATTTGTTATTCTTGGCGCCACCATTTCATCTAATCAAACATTTTATTGTTTTGAAATATTATCGCTCAGTAAAGCTGATGATATAATTGTAAACACTTTGTTTTAATTAAAATTGTTATTATTTTTGAAGAAGGTACTCTAAGACGAACGATAAAATAATATTATTAATAATTAAATGTTAATGTGCATAATTTTCACGGTGTTGCGGTTTTATGAAATTAAATATTACACAAGAAAATTCAAGTACTATAAATACTCCATCATAATTCTAAAACAATAATGAGTGAAAAAGTATAAAATCGACGGAAGGTAAATTAACCTACTCGGTCGAAAAAATTGAAAAGGAAAATATATTGATTAGGAAATTCGAAAAACAGAAAAAGTAAAACGATATGTTTGCATTTATGTTTATTTATTTAAATATTTATTAGAAAATTGAGGTGATTATGAGTAATTTATAGTATCAATCGCAAATAAAATCTTTATAAACTCGTAATAAAAAACAATTAGTGTGGCACATTACATGTGTATTTCTAATTTACCATATTAATATAAAAAACACGGAGAAAAAGAATCATAGTAATTGATAGTTTAGAATGTTGAAATGCTAAGCTATACGAGGATGGGAACTCCTTTGAAAACTAAATTGAGATTAATTAGTTAATAAGAAAAACGTGTATAGTTAAGTATCGTTAATTTTGAATATAATGAAGAGTATGAAAACATTGAAAATGTATAAACAATGTCTTAACAGCTAGATTGAGTAATACTTTTTATTGGTAATATAATTGTTTTTTTATGGAACTTTTTTTTTAAACAACTGTACATCTTTGTATCGTTATATACCTTATTAATTAGTAACCTATTCGACGTAAATATATGAAATAAATTTTTAAGAGTCTTCAATACACATCAATTAAATAAATTCACTATTTTATAGAAGTCAAAAATAATAATCAAGAGTTAATCAAAACTTAAAATATATCAAATTCATAAATAATTTTTAGTCAAACATCAAATCGTAAGTTATTGTTTAAGTTTTTAAGAAAGTATCTAATAGAATCAATAAAATGAAACTTATGTCTATTTCAAATAAAGAATGTATATCTAAACTTTTTATTACAGTAACCAACGAACAAACGATATACATTTGAGATTAATGACATTATAAACATTGAGAAACTACATGTAAAAAGGCTATCCGATGATTAATGTAGTGTTAATGAAAAATAATTATATCTCAATTGAGATGAAAAGATTTAAATAAATATAAAAACTTACATTTAAAAACATAAAAAAATTAATCTTATACAAACTTATGGTTTTGTTCTAGTAATAGCTGATGATAATTGTTGGTATCTTTAGCGTATATTACAGTGAATTGTATGTCATAATTAATTTAACCACGTTTAATAAGCCATAAAAAAATCATATTAAATACACAAAATCACAATTTGCATGCGAGTAAAAAAATTTCAGATTTCCTCGAAATATAAACATTAGCGTAGTACCAATATTCGATTCTCTTATGACAAATAAAGTATTATATCATCATCTCATGGCATTTGCTAAGAGATCTAGATAAAATATACATATATAATTACCGTCCATCAACTGCATACATGGGCCACGGAAACTTAATATCGTATACTGTTTCGCAGATAGTTATTTTCGATTTTTGTTTTTGTTTTATGAATTTACAACACCTGTTTTTATTGCGTTTTACTCGATTTCGATAATATTGTATCTGGTTTTAGAGATTCTTGTCATGAAGTCTCTTATAACTAGAGATGTGAAATCTACCGGTAAAATATTCGTATTTTTACGTAAAATGCAGTATACTGTTCAATTTTTTTTAGAATGAAACTCTTGTTTTCAATTTCAATTTTTAAAATAAAATTTGGTAAGTGATCGATTTCTAATATTTTTCAAAATAAAAAAAACATCAAACGTCATTTTATTCGTCAGTTCATCATATATAAACATAGCGTGTTTAATTTAGAACTTAGACATTTTTAAAGGAGTGGTACGGGCTAAATATGTTTTGTTAAGACGGTGAAAAAATTGAAAACGAAAGTGACACTCGATTCATACAACGGTAAAATATACATACCCGGTGAATCGGTAATAATATTTGAATCAGTAAAATCAGTAAAATGTATATAAATTCAATCGGGTAATTTACCAAGCTTTCTTCTTTTAGGTTTGATTACGAGCCACCTATTAGTGACAATTCATGCGTGTCGTCGCGACGACCGAATCACAACAATCGAAGAAGACATAAAAATTAAACTCGATCCACTGGACGGAAAAACTTTGAATCATAGATATCGGGTGAGTTTTAGAAGGGTCGCCGTCAATCGCGATACATTAATTGGCGAAACAATACAAAATTTACTTAAATACTTATTGCAGCGGTTTTCAAATGTTTTTTGTTCACGTTAGACGCTAAAAAAAATTTTCAGAGTCCCGATAATCAGAAATATCGAACATCGTTTTCGATTTTGAAACATTAACACGAAATTATCGTACAACTCGAAGCATTATTTGCAAACAGTGTGGTTCAAATAATATCGTAGGGGTACGATTTACAAGAAGATATCTCTATGTTACAATTCTTTCGTTAAAATTACGAAATGGATATGGATTCGATTTCATTCAGACGTGTCCGCGAAGCCCAGAATTACGCTCGCGGACTCCAGGAGCACAGTTTGAGAACCCCGACTTATCGTTTAGTCACCATGACGACTTCCGAAAAATCAATCAGAAATAAAAAAGTACCGATTCTCGACCGAAAACATTGGGTATAATCTAGGTTGGAAATGAAAAAAAAAAACAAAATAAAAACGAGCGCTCGTCGTAGGAGCGTGTGAGTGAGAGATTAAGGCGTGCGATTTAGCGTAGTGTAGTTACCAAGAGATGCTGAAGGAGCAGGCGGACGGAACGTTCAGCATCAGCAGCGAGCCCAGCACGAAGACCGCGGCGTTGACGGGCGCCGGCCCGGAGCGGCGCGGTCGAGTGGCCGCGGACGGTCGCGACGGACCGCCGCGGCGACGGCAGTGGCTTGACGCCGCGTCGGTAGAGCGGTCGTCGTAGTCGTAGCAGCGCGTCATTTCCAAGACGTTATGCAACTAAACGCGCGCTTTTCCTCTCGGCCCGTATATAAAAACTGCGAGCGCGCGCCAGTACACTCGTCGGCGGCACTCCCTCCCGCCGTCAGAGCGTCCCCTGCGAGTCAACGACGCCAGTTGACGGTGTATGTGTGTGTGTGTGTGGAGAGAGGTTAATGTCAACGTGTGATTACCGGAAAACTCCGATCGAAAACACTCGGTGGGTAATGTCTAGATCTGAGATTTCTGAGTGAAACAAATATCGAAAAAACGCCCTTGAAAAAACTATGAAAAAGGCAAGAATGACTTGAAAAACTCTCCTTTAATTTATTTTGAATAACTGCAAAATCGTAAAAATTTTATTTTTGAATTTAAAAAAATCATATTAGTTTATTTTTTTTAATTTTTTAAATAGTATTTGACACCCATTTGGTGAATATATCTTCTTGCTTATTATTACTTCTTAATCATTTATTCTGATGCAATAATAATAAAAAAAAAATGCATTTCAAATACATTTTTAAGTATTTTTAAAATCATTATATAAATAAATTATGAAAAATTCTCTAAAAAATAAAAAAAAATCCATAAAATCACGTAAATGTGTCCTGAAGTTAAAAATTATTTTAAATTAATTAAAATAAATCATTTAAATGATAAGTATTGCCCAAAATAAATGTTCTATTTACTGACTTACGATTTAGAATACCAGAAAAAATATATTATAATGTATCAAAACCCTAGCCATAAATGTTTTAACGCGGAGCCATTCGATTTATATTTGTTTTTTAAATCGGTCATTTTTATACACTTTAGTAATTCATAATTATTTTTTTATAGTTTCAGAAATTGTCACTGTTGATTAGACGTGCGGGTGCTCAATACAACTTGTTATTCGACCACTAATTAATTTTTGTCTAGTTTTTCATGATTTTCAGTTGTTTAACCTGTAGCTTTCCGTGTCCAAAATATTGACCAAGACACAACAACTCGACAAAAAACCATACAATTTTCACGAATTCCGGCTTTCTGGCTGTGACTTTGAAAAGAATGATTCCGTGATTGTCTACAGGTCTTGAAATTTTCAAAATTTATTTATTAAGATAATATTTACATGCTGTAATTTTAACAACTACACTATTTTCATTTCACTTATCTAACGTACTAACGTGAATAAATTATAACTTACATCAGTAGGAACATAATTATGAGTATGTAACACACACACACACACTCACACACACACACACACACACACACACACACACACACACACACACACACACACAATTATACGAGGAAAATAGATCACGAGACAGTGCAGTTCGTGCAGTGACGACTGTTTACACATAAATTGCTGATCTACTACATATTTCCACGCGAAAATTGCTCGTTATAGTTAGTGCTGATAAAACATGGATATGGATTCGTTTACAGAGATTATCTGTCCCGGTCATCGAACATGCGGCATTACGGAACCTGCACGGACGCCAACGAAAGTACTCTATGGTGAAACTAGGCAGTTTTACAGTGATTAACAATTCAATTTCAATTCAAAAATGAACGGAAAATGTTCATGAAAAATATCAAATTGGTAACCCTGAGTTCACGTTGAAAATGACGAATTTGTCAAAAGTGTATATCTATGGTCACGTTCTAAATGAATCTAGTACAATTCGGAACGAACCATATATTTTAATTATATACATAAAATATTTTTAAAAAAGGATTATCACTGCAATACACTGAGTCATGGATATGTTTTTGGAGATGACTGTACATATCCACTGAGATCATGTAGTATATTGGAATTCGGAAGTAATTTGTATTAGGAATAAAGAAATATTATTTTTTCAGCCGACAAAGTACAATTCAATTCGAAAATTGTACATTTATTCACGTTCACGATAGCTTTTCTGATATTCCGCTTTCGAAGTCATAGTAATAATTCCATGTAGAGTCGATTTTTTATACAACTATTGCTATTATTATATTATTTTAACTTCGGTGATAAAATGTGTTTATACCCAGTGGCGTATTTACGGGGGGGAGGGGGGTCCCGGGTCTCGACCTCCCCCAGAAGAAAACAAAATTAAATTTACGTCTGAAATTAAATGTACTATATAATAACATAATAATTATATTTACAAGATTTCAGACTCAAATACAAAACATATTATAAAATGACTTATTACGTAAGAATAGAGGAAGAGAATATTCATTTACTACCAATATTATTATGTATATATATACATTTATATATTGATATTATATTATGTTATAATTTGTAATTCAGCGATAATGGTGAAGAGGGTCACTCAGAATATAAAAAATATTTTTTGGACTCCCCTCCCCCCCAGAAAAATTTGAAAATATGTCACTGGTTATACCACGTAAAATTCTACAAGTACTCGGGCCTAAAACCTAGCCATGCTAAAAGTGTAACGAAGATGTTTTACCTATATTAAATGTATTTTACATTCCTAAACATTTACCAAATTATACACAACCGTTAACCATACTAATTATTTAAGTGTATTAAGTCTAAAACACTTGAAAATATTTGTTTACAATCTGTCGATGATGGTTACATTTTTCCACGTGATTTATTCTTTGGAACAACGTGACACATACATATAGCACGTGATGATAGATATCATTCGAATCACATCAAAAAAACCTTACACTTGAGACAAATCATAAGACAATTTTGATTGGTTAAAATGGTACACTTTTTTTTTTATTGATAAAACAGATTTTTTAACGAGATTGGTAAAAAAAATTCCCTTTATTAAATCATTATTATTAATTGAAAATTATTTACTCTATTTAAAATGCAATTAGTGGTTAAGGAACCATACGGTGCCTACATAGGCAAAAAAACATAAAAAGTTGACATAATCATTATGCAATGAACCGATAAAGTGTGAGGTTTTGGTCTATGACCCTTTTTAGGATAAAAATGAAAAAAGTGCTGAATTTTGAACGCATTGGTTATTCGTGAAACTCATACTCAACCCGATCCTGGTACACAAGTGCTGTGTGGACTCCAACGTATTTCCACGCGAGAAGGAACAACAGAAGCGGGCGCAAATGTAACGCAACGAAGGACTGGGGCACAGCAAATTTGGGAGTTTTCCCGGTGGGTTGATTTTTGAAAATAACATCTAAATACGTATATCATTACTTTCATTATGAATTATGAATAGATTTAATACACTTTCAAGTATAAAGTATGCCGAAAATTTTATTTAGAATTAAAAAGTGATTTTAATTCGAATATGTTCAGAATTTGCTTAATTGTGCAGACGAGCAAGTAAATTCGACCAAGCTGATATAATTACTAAATTCTAGTTAAATCTATGTATAAGTCTTTAAACAAAGGTTAATAAAAATTAAAATGAAGTTAAATTATATAAGGTAAAACATAAGAAGTTTTTATTATTTTCAATTACAAAAGTAGGATTTGAATCTTTAAAATCATAAAAATAAAAACAATAAATATTAATCAGATTCACATACAAAAAATACTTATTCGTATTATTATCTATAATCATCCACATTTCTTTACTGTTATATATGTACATCTTATTTTTACTTTTGGTACCCTTGAAAAAATTAGAGTATCTCAAAAAATTACAATTTTCAAGTTCCCGGTTGAAGAAATGTTTGATCTATAAACGAGGCCGAATGAAATGTTTAGACCTTTTTTATAGTCATAAATTATGGTTACAAATAAAATGTTTCTTTTTCTGGATTATTGTATATATGTGTGTATTATTATGTGCTAACATAATTGTGAAATACATTTTTCTATCAAATATTTGAAAGTATGGTACAGCCACATTCTGCATGACTCTGCAGCGTCAGTCAGGTTAATTTATACCTAGCTATTATAAAAGAACAATCGCTGCCAGAGCCCCAAGATTTGTTTAATAAGAATACATCAAGTCTCGATAGATAATTTGATAATACGAAATATTTTATGCATAAGTATACAGAAGAGGCTAAATTAAATATTAGTGACCAACAAATCTGCAACAAAGAACACATAATATATTTTTTCCAATCATATAAGATAAAATGAAATCAGCTGTGTTTTAGAAAATATAGGTAGGTAAAAACCAATTTATTGTACTGGTCCAACTAATGCTCCTCTCTGTTCTTCTAAACTTAAAAATGTAAATGTTTATATTTCTTCAATTATTGGTGCAATAATAAACATTTTAAAACAAAGATTTCAAAAAAAGTATTTTTTTTTTCATAATAAAATATTACAAACAGTGATCTGTTATTTAAAAATTATAAACTTTTCAAAATATAACACTGATAAAAATAATTGAAAATTTGACTTTTACTAAGATACAGATTTTAATTTTTAATGTTTCTAAAACAACAATACAAATCTAAAATTCACAAAGAGAATATGTACAGAGCCACATATAAATCTTCCATTATGTAATGTTATATTAATAATATATTTGTTCCTTTAGATTATAAAAAATGAAGGCTATTGAGTATTTTTTCCTGGACAAAAATGTCTTACTAATACCCCCCTAAATGTAGGGTTAGGTACATATTTCGCAAGTTCGCGGTATTTATCTTATGTAGGTATGTCTTTCACCATGAGTGCTGAACCTCGGAATCTTTTGATACTAATTTTATTATTATTATTATTATTATTATTATTATTTGAATCTCTTAATTTGATGGTATTTGTTTTTTGTTTTTGAACACTTCTATTAATTTGAAAAAATTTTGATTTATTTTTAAATTCGCAATTCATGTCAACTGCAATTTAATTTTAAATACAAGTAAAAGTAAAAATAGGTTGGTAACCTACACATTATTTTTTTTTAATATCATAATTAGTTATACGGATAAATAAGTTTATGACGGAGAATTTCAACTCTATTAAGATATTATTTCTTTAAGGTACCGATTAATTATTTTTATTTGAATGCTGATACAAGAAGAATCACAATAGTTTGTAAAATGTTTTCAATGCTATTATAACAAAAGGATTGCCAAAAAAATGTCTTGGTGACATTATAAGGAGTTTCGATTTCAAAAAAGTTGAAAACCGCTGTTTTAGAGCATACCGGGTAAAGAACGAACTGTCAAAGGTGAATCTCGGATATCTAAGCGTCTAGCGAAATGAAAACACTCGATGTTGAAATTATCGGATCTGCAAACGCCAATTTTTACGTAAAAACCAACTATTATTCGTACGAAATTCATTACGAATATTCACTAACGGGAGATACGGAAAATAAAACAAACGAAGTTCCATACTCCGGAGCCCGACTTTATTAAAAGTCGATTTTACGTACTTTATGATTTATACGTTCATATTTATCGATTATATTATTACACGCAAATGATTCAAATAAATCATCACACAAAAAGTAACCAGAATGCGACTCTACGTGTGTTACAGTGTAAACAATATATCAAATGCAGTGCTGTACGTAACTTTCGTTGATTTTAGGTACTGCACTAGAGGTAAGATGAGGAGGAGGATCAGCCGAGTACATGACTCGTATGGTTCGTGAACTCATGGGTGATGTCGCTCGTAGAACACGTTATTGCAAGCCTAAAAACCATCGTTGACCCACGCACGCCCGTGACAACCGTAAAAAACGACGTACGCAAATAGAACGTGTAGACAACGCGACGGACGGCGGCGTCAAATAATGCATAAAAAACACCCACCTGTTGTAATAAAACAACTTGTTGAGCGAAGATACACAAAACACCGAGTACCTACGGCAAACACGAGGCATCGCTCCGGAAACTGCACGGTCTGATCGTGGATCAGTGGATCGGTTGCTGGCAGTCTTATAAAGTGTTTGAATACAAATTTTTGAACACTTTTTTTGTATTTGAATATCTTAATACTTAAAATACATATATAAACATTCAAATGCGTATTATGAAATATTAAAAAAATATATGACTTCCTCCTATTCACAAAAATGAAAAGTTCATTAAATGGTACCCATTTTCAAACGGTTGATGATGTAAAAATGAAAACGGCATAACTTTAAAGGAAGATATTTTGAAGGAGATAATCATTAAATTGTAAAATTTTAAAAATAAATCACTTTTATTAAAAAAAAGTCTCGTTATTTTATTGTTATATGCATATAAAATCCCAGTCCTATTCAGAACAATACACATTGCAACGGTTAACCGTCAAATACCATGAACGACATTTCACGAGCACAGGAAAAATCAAATATTACGACGATGACGGCTCTCGCTTCGTGTGATCGTTCTTCTACACCATCGTATTGCGGTTACGTTTTTGTCATTGACAATCACGCGCGCGAGTCGTTTTATTATATTTTTATGGTTACGCATTACGCGTTTTGGCCGTCGCGTCGTCCGTCTATAATACTAATGTCCGTCAGGAAAGCACAGAATTAATCGAAATAATAATCAATCGGTTACCTACATGCTTTTTTCTGGTCTCAACGGATTACGTTCGATTACCTTTTAAGACGGAATTCCAAAACTGCCGAAATACTTTCGAGATTACAACCCTCTAATCTATGAATATGCTCGACTACACCGGTGATCGATGTTATCTTTTTTTTCGGTATACAACCAATTTGACTCTTCGAGCGTTATAGTTTTGCTTTATATCCCGTGCAATGGCAATTAATATGAAGAATGCGTGTATAAAAATTATATATCATAATTCATTATTATACGAGCGCCATCGCGGTTGAAGATAACTGTTTGAACTGATGTCAGTTTCCTAATAATAAAACTTCACCGTAGCCAAGCATGAAAACATTAAACTTCCTATTCCAAAAATACAACAGTGATTTAAGTTCTTTATTTAATAAAAATAATAATTTAAAACGATCTTGTTATAACTAATTTAATTATAGACATCGGGTATCATTTTCTTGTTAAAACTGGTATACCTATTTTTAATTTTTTTTCTTTTGAACATTCTTTTTTTCTAGTATTTCGAACATTATTGTTTAATTTATTGTGAACATTTACAATTTACGTTCGACGTACATATTTACAAAACATATATATTGCACTGCTTAATTATTGTCGTTAGAACGTTTAGAAAGTAAAAATATTATTATACTAGAATATTCGTATCTATGGAAAACATTTCTTTGCTGGTTAGAAACTACACGTGTCGTATTTATTAGCAT
This sequence comes from Therioaphis trifolii, assembly GCA_027580255.1. Taxonomy (NCBI): domain Eukaryota; kingdom Metazoa; phylum Arthropoda; class Insecta; order Hemiptera; family Aphididae; genus Therioaphis; species Therioaphis trifolii. The sequence continues at coordinate 24,400,263 of CM050404.1, forward strand.
ATTCACCTATTTATACAGAAAATGTAATCAACAGTTGTAACTGTTTTTTGTTTTGGTTTAAATACGACGCACGTTTCTATAAGGAATCATAATAATAGAACATTGTGACATTCGAAATCTAATAAGTTTTAATGTAAATTCATAAAGGTGTCAAAATTGTTTAGTACCTCAACCATAATGTCGTGGAAACATAAAAGGAATTTTTTCATTAATTTTCTTTAAGTTATGTGTCATTCACGTACACTCACTTCGACTCACCTATTAATTTTATTATCAATTAATATTAATACCTATTAATATCAAATTCAACACGATTTAATTATTGATTACACATTTACACATGATTAAAATATTTAAGTATTTTCAGTATAAAACTTTAGATTGTGATTTTCCCATGAAATAACTGCGTCAGATAAAATATAATTTTAAAATTAAATTTTTTTTAACAATTCGTTTTAAGTTAAAAATTTACATTCTAATCACCAACATTGTTTTTTTTTTTTTTTTTTTTTTTATATTCATATCGGTGGCATTGCAGTATAATAGGTAATATTTGTTTATTTATTTATTATTATTATAATTTTTTTTTTTTTATACTTCTTAATTAAAACGTAGGAACAATTTTTTTTTTTAAGAAAATGGTTTGATGCTATCAAGCATGATTTTAACAAATCGTATTGAACATATTATGATGATATTCGTAATCATCTTTATCGGTATTTATATACATACCTGCAAGATCGTATTTTGTCATTAGGTACTTACCATAAAAGACTATATTAAAATATCAGTTTCTCCGTACAATAAAAAACGAAAGTGGTGAATAAATTGTTAAAGGTTCCGAATTTTTAAATTTGAATTCGTCATCTGAAAACAGATTTTAACTTGGTTAAAAAAAAAAACATACAGAATTTATACTAGTTTTCCACTAGTCGTTAAATTAACTATAACTCTTAAAGCATTAAATATGCATACATACGTTTATAAACATATACTTTAGTTATTAGTGTTTTATTATAACAAAATTTTAGAAAATAAATGTAAAATTTAATTGTATATTTATTTTCATAGTAATAAAATAATAACTATAACATTTTTCTGAAAGAAACAATTAGTCTTCTATGTGTTCATTGTCCATACTACATAATATTATTATGTTGTCCATATTCGGCATATTCCATTAACAATTGGATTAAAAGGTTACATTTAAGATACTATTACTATAATATTTTTTTTATAGTTGTAAATTGTATAAACACTAAATGAAAATAATATGAAATGTTTTATGTATACGAATATAATAAAGGAGCTACTTCCCTCCATGTTCCCTCGATCCAGTGCTTGACAATACGGCACAACTATAAATAATTGGATTCAGTATTTAATTACGGGTTTAATAGATCGATAAAACATTTTTGGTTCAGTTTATAAAATAAAAACTATTTATGACAATATAGAACGTATCTATATAAATTCCAACTAAACATAATTTTAATGTATGAAAGCATACGCGTATTAAAGACATGCTATTGTATAACAAATCATAAAATGGTGTAAATAATAATATTTGGTGATAGTTAAGAGTGTCTAATACCATTATTTTTGGATTTATGGTTAAAATTAATTTTACAAGCAAATTATATGAAAATGTCTTATACAGCAAATTTGATCGTCTTTACTCAATTTTGAGGTAGTTTTTCCCTATACTAGGAAAAATTGTCAATAGTAGATAAAATAACTTGTTTAAAGTATCAACTAGAAAAAAATAATGATTTACAGATACGCTGAACAAAACTTTTGAACCATTATCACTACCCGAAAAAGTAATTACATATAAAAGAAAAAAATTTAAAAAAAAAACATATTGTAAAATCATTTTTCGTAATATAAAAAAATGATTCAAACTTCAAAGTATAAAAAATCAATATCTAGTTATGCTATCCTTACAGTGTTTAAATTCTAAGGGTATTTCGTCTCATATTCTGTCTATTCATAGATGATAAATGTAAGACAAACATCGGACTCACCTAACGGAAAACTGTACTTCGGCCATGGGTGTGAGCTTCCGGCTCGCGAACATTGAAATAACAGTTCCTCCAAAAACTTTTCTAGTAAAAATGAATCTGCCTGGCATAGTATAAAAAAGACTACGGGCCGTCCTGGTGAACAAAGGTACTTGGTGAAATGAATTTTTAAAGAAATTTACACGTGTATTTCATTGCGAACAATCGTGACAGAATTGTTTCATATCTATAGTTTATACTGTAGAAAAGTCTACAATTTTACAATAATTCTTCAATAGTTTTTTCAAGCACAAAGAAAAACTTACGAACATTAAATAAAACGGCAAAGTCTGTGTTATAATTTTCAAAACCAAATCGTGTTTGATTAATTGTTTATAATTCCTAGTCTTGGAAGTAGAAGTTTAAAATGTTCATTAACAATGAAATTATATCATAAATATTCGATAATATTTTCAAAATGAACTATACCTATTGAAAATATTTGTGAAATAACTTTGAAAATATCTTTATATTTAAATATTATAATGTAATAGAAGCTTGATCATTCAAATAGTGTAAAGAAATTCTCATGTCTTCGGTAATTTTTTTTTATGAAACTATCTATATTTATTTTTTTTTTCTATAGAGCCGAAAATTTCATCAGTCTTAAAGTCGTTTGGTCTGAATGAAAAATACATACAAAGCTTAGAAGTAACTTTATAGTTGACTAGTTAACTTATTTTAGACCAAATCCTCATCAGCCATTAACAATAATCGGCTTGATTAACTATTAAAAGGTAATTAAATAATATACTTGAATACCTGTTAGATCTGTTTTGAAAATACACCGAGAAATTATCTAATTTCACAGTGCATTATAAAACAAAATTAGCATGTATGTAATAGTACGTGCAAACATACCTAATTCATTGATAAAATGTTATCTCGGAACTAGTTAGTTAAATTGTAAACCGTTTTATTTTCATTCGAATAGACCTTTATACATATTTGCATAAGTACTTGTTCGTGTGTTTGTAAACTTTGACAGTTGTGTTGCCAATACAAAAAAGTAGGCGAACATACTTATTATGGCCCAGTACGTTTTTATAGTATAATTAATATACAATCCAGAATAAATTTAGAACTATAAATTCATAACTTAGGATACGAATATAAATTTAAACGATAATGTTTTTCGCAGTGGTCCGTGTTGTCTTAACAGTTCTTTGGCGAATATCAACTTGATTATAAATGTTAAAAATACAAACGCACGATGTTCTCTTCATTCTTAATGAATCATGTCGGAAAATACTACACATTTTCAAGGCCTTTTCCTGTTTATAATATCACTTCGAAGGACTTTCGATTGTCGTTAAATATCGTTCGTCTAATAGACTTTATTTGTTATCAATTTCTTTTCCTGTCATATAATATATATTTATTTTACCTATTCTTTTTCGAATACATTAATTATAGTCTATAGCGATTAACTATGAAGTACCTTTTATAGGTGTTGTTTTTCGTCGACCTAATTAATTCAATAACACCTTTTGTTCAGTAACAACTCTTTTTTTCACTAAGCGACCACTTACACCACACTGCATTTTATTATGTACCTATAAGTACGCACCTATCTAAGCGTGTGTGATTATTCGCTTTCGTCGGTATCGTACTTTCTGTATTCGAGCGTTATCGAAACACAAATTCGCCAACATAGAATAACGATAATAATTATAGTAATAATAATACAATGGTTCCTATAATTTACGATGTTTGTATAGTGCCCCAAAATAAATATATTCAATTTTACATTTTATGTAAATAATAGGTACGCGTTTAAAATTATGTAGATAGGTCTCTTGTACTAGTCGGCAAATAATAAAAATGTAACCTTGTAGCAGACAAACCCAGTAGGTATTCACATGTTTTATCGGGCTTGAATTTGTAAAAGAATATTGTTAGTTTTAAATTTCAACGCTTTAGCTAACACCTACTTGTAGACCATAGTGGACATAATATAGTTTTAAAACCATTACATTTTTTATATATATATATATATATATATATATATATATATATATATATATATATATATATATATATATATTATATACCCACGTAATTTATTTTTTAGTTCGATATTTTCAACTTTATCACCTGAAATTTGAATGGTCAATGTTTAATTCAAAAATAATTTCAAGTTTTTAAACTTAAAAACAGTTATAAAATAATGACAATTTTAGAAAAAAATGTTCGAAAATAAATCAAAAAAATGTTACGTGTAATTTATCAAATGTATTGAAATTATTACTCATATGTACGAACTTGAAACTTAATTAGTTATAACAATAAATGAATTAAGCTCTTGGTCCTTAGGTTAATAACCAACTGAAGAACATTTTAAGTAATGAAAATAAATATTATAATGAATAATGAACAATGTAGGTATTAAATATATTTAAATATCATTTTAACTCTACTTCGAATTGTGAACTATGTTTCTTTCACATTATAGGATTTATAATACAATTTTAACAAATCGTGTTTTTTTAAATACCACCTTAAAATTGCAAAGAAATGTCTACACTTATATCAACAATATTATTTATACGATTTACAATTCAAATATACATTTTGTTTTTGTTTCGGATTATATTCGAATAATTATATATTTTCAGTAAGTTTCGTGAATCAATTGCGAAAAATTGTCTGAGGTTTCTGCGCATAAATGTAGGGTATATAATATTGATACTAAAATATTAAAAATACATATTGATTTATATAATATTTTATTCTACATAGCTGTTCACGTAAGCACACTGCACTCCCGTATTATAATATGATAAAACAAATAACATAATAATATAATTATATTTACTATTAGCATGACCGCATCAAGTATGGCTACTAAAAGCTTGGACTTCAGGGCCTGAAATATTGAAAGCCTCTAAAAGAGCATTTTTTTGTTTTCAAAACATTGTATTTTCTGTTTTATTCTCTATAAAATTTCTGCTTAGAGAAATAACTATTGATATAACGATCGTAATTTCAGAAAAAAAATAATCAATATTGAGTAAAAAAATTAGAAAATATGGTATTTTATTTTTAAATTTAAATACCTAATAATATTTGTTGTGATAAAAATCAAATTGACTATTAAAATAGACACCTAAAGGTAAGACTCAAATTTAAATGCCAACTTATATATATTATATATATACAACATTGAAATATGTAATTAACTTAGATTATTTTAAAATAACAATTAATATGATAAAAAATAATTAAACAAATTATGAGTAAAAATTAAAAAACTAAAATGCAGACGCCACTTTGCAACCAGAGCTAGTTGGGTGGGCCTTATTTTTTAATCCAAACTTACCAAAATATTAAACTAAGATTATGCTAAATTTTGCTTTCAGCTAATTTACCTTTTACGTTGTGCGAGTTACAATTAAATAGTAATACCTATTATTGTTAATAATATTACCTAATTGTACACTAAAAACTAGACAAATGTATAGTACATATGCATTTAAAAAATATAAAATAAAAGTTTCTAAACTTTAGCCTAAAAACTAAAATAAAAATCTGTTTTGATAATCGAATAATATTCTTAACCTACATTGTCATGTCAGTAGATACCTAAAAAAGTGCACTTTGCCATACCTTTAACATACTAAACATTTTTAGAAGAGGTTATTCCATAATTGATACATTTGTATAGTTGAAAAAAAAATAAAATCAAGACGTTTATAATAGTGTTTGGGCCCCCTTTGGAACACCAGGCTCCAAGCCCGGATAAAAATCTTAATCCGATAACGATCATAAGTTGGTACCTAGATAAACTAATACGTAAATGATATACTGTATAATATCATAAATAATCATTTACTAATATAGAATGTTCAGCCGTCAAAGATAGAAGAAGAGGTCTTTGGATTACAATCAGATTATTTATGTCTCTAATCATTATTTACCGAATTCTATTTTTGTAAAACGGTAATCGTTATTAGAAATCTGAACACATTTAAAAAAAGATTCACGTTTATTTTTTATCGGCCGCTTTAATTTAAACGTATTGAAGGAAAAAGTACATGGTACGTAACGAAAAACTCTCTAATTTTTTGTTATTTATAAACTATTGCCCCAAAACTATCGTGACCTTGCGTCGATAATCAAAAAAAATAACGTGTCGTCGTCGTGTTACCAAAACTATGTGTCTTTCACTGTTACACGTAAAGTAACACATCACTTATTTTAAGAATGTTTTCACACGACGTAATGTTATTATGACTTATAACTTGTAAGATATTTATTCCAATGTCAACTTCTCCGTGATTTTATTTTCTAAAGAAAGTCATGAAAAAAAAAAAATGTAATCATATTCATAAACCTCCTTGCTTCCGATTTTTTCAACAATAATAACGTAAAGAAAATAGTAAGGTACTATAATATAGCCATATAGAATCGCGGCTGAATAGTTTAACGTCTGGTATTTTATTAATCGTCACCAACACGAACGAGTAGATACTCGCTAGCGACGAGCCGAGTACACCTCCTCCTCTCGGGAGCAAGAGAAATGATCAATATGCCTAGTACCCGCATTAATTATTTCATATATTACGTTGAAGTCGTTCGACTAACTTTCTGGTATTAGGTCGGTGCCTATTACAATATTAATAATAGGTACTTTTTAATTTTTATAAACCAACTTGTTTTTATGTTGGAGTATATTCCTTAGGCACAGTGGCGGCTATCTAAAAAAAAATAACAGGTGCTTAGTAAAAAATTCCTGTCCCCCCCTCCCCATTGAGTTTTTTCATTAATCAAAATTAATATTTTATTAATATATAACATATATGCGAAATTGTAAATATGATGTGTTAGAAATTAATATCACAAATTGACATATAATTATAATTATTTAATAAACTCATATTTTTCCCACAACCACAAACACTTGAAATAGAATTCATAGTGAAAATTTAACGTAGAAAAATAAAAGTTGAAAATTTAAACGTAAAAATATACAAAATATTTAAAAACACTGGTAAAATATGGTACAAATTTTGTCATTAAAAATGTTAAATCTTAAATGGAACAAAACGTAATGATTTCTTCATTTCACGAACCTCTAAGATTATTTTAAAATCATCCAGCTGTGTTAAATGACTTTCGTTGGTTAGCAACTTAACTTTAGCGGTGATACCTAAGGTGACCATACGTCCCATTTTGAACGGGACAGTCCCGTTTTTTGAATCTCTGTCCCGTTCTCCCCTGGGAAATCTTCGGGACGCTAACATGTTCCGTTTTCAAAAAGTAGACAAAAAATATAATGAAAATAAATGTTCTTTGACGAAATATCGTTTTTAGAAAAATATACAAGTATTTAATTTTGTAATTGTTACACGAAAACATTTTGTTTATAATAAGTTAATTACCTAGTAAGTGTAATAAGTTAAATTAATTTTTTTGTCCTTTAAGAACATTATAAGTACCACAGAAATTTGCTAGTAATATTATTAAATTAAAAATATTTGTTTGTAACAAATAATTATGATTTTTTTTTTTTTGTCCCGCTTTGATTAAAAAAATATATGGTCACTTTAGTGATACCTATAGGCTATAATATATAGGTATTTTAAAAAATATATATAGGTAGAGCAAGAATACACTGAATGCAGGCGCAGGCTTCTTGTCATGTGATAAGAAAAATTCATACACAATAATCTATTTATAGGAAATTCCCAAAATTTCTATTATCGTAGAAACTCTAAATCGGATCGGCACTGTGGACTTCCGACTGTGGTACTGATATTCATATTGGTATGTGTCGTATTTTATCTGCAGATATTATCAATACTCAATTTAGTATAATATTATTACCTAAGTATATAATTTTATTCACAAATATAATAATTTTTATTTTAAATATATATTTTTTTTATTTAATAATTAGCAAAATTATTTTATTTTTATTTTTAGACGACAAAAAAATTCATAATAGATAATATCAAATACGTAGAAAATATAAATGTGATTATTCTAACAATGTTAAAAAATCACAATTGAGTTTTAAAAATATTTTAATTACAATTTCGGATAATCAATCTGAAGGTTTGGAACAAACATATTCCCCGTGGTGATAAATTAGTGAGTAAAAACGAATATGTTTGTGCATTACACATTGAGGCTAATACTAACAGTATCTATGTATAGTTAAATATGACTAGTTCAAAATAGATGAAGGAGTTGTAGAAAAGCTAGAAAGAACTACTCCAATTTTAAAAACTGAGGTAGTCCCAACAATATTTCCAGGTCTTCCAAAATATTAAACCTCAACCGTAAAAAAACGGTTTGCACCGAAATTACATTTGATAAATCCTACAAAAAAAAGAAAAATTTGATGAGATTAATGAAATAAATGGCACAGACAATTTATAACCCGATTCCCGATACACTAAACGAATAAACAATCCCGATGGCCGATACCGTTTACAGTCATCACCGCTAATCGACCATATACACATGCACGTAAGAATTAGATATACTTAGATAAGTTAGATATAATATAATTATGTATGTATAATAGAAACGATAGAAAATTGATTTTAGTTATTTTTTTTTTTGTCTATATTTTGATAACGGGACATTTAAGTATCCCGAAGATTCCTCAGGGGACAACGGGACAACAATACAAAAAACAGGACTGTCCCGTTAAAAACGGGACGTATGGTCACCTTAGGTAATAGGTATAGCATAATAGACGCCACTGCTTAGGCACATCGATCAAATTTTACACGTCGTTTCAGTCGTGCGTGCTGCGTAACCGATGGAGTGCTCAGTTTTTTTATTTATGCGGGGCGGTATTAATATAAAGTCGATTTACCGGGCTAAAGTCTACTTTACCAACCCCCTCACGATTTTCAAAATTTTTTTTTCAAAAGACTTGTTTTTTTATGCTTAAAATGATGGTGTAATTTTTTTTTCCGGAAACAATTATTTTAGAAGTTATAGCCTTCCAAAGTTTAAGATTTTACGACGTTTATGCGCATGCTACTTACTAATCTAGTTTAGGGGCCAAGCGATTTTTTTCAATTTTTTTTATCGAAACTCATGTATTTCATCGAGTTAAGAACGATGGTGCAATCAGAATTTGCCGCTCTCGTTTAGTTTCGAAGTTATGGCCTTCCAAAGTTTTCGATTTTACGTTTACACTACTATATAATGACGCGCGGAGGACCATTTTGTTATTTTTCTGTACTTACGTATTCGGTATACCTGTTTTTTTTTTTTGAAACTTATGTCGTTATGTAGTATGTACCCTGTGACCTACTTGAGGTGGTGCAAGTCAATATTACATAGCAAGTCGGGGGATATTTTCGATTTGAATTCGCTCGGCGAATTTTTTTTTTTTTTAATCCTAGACAATTTGGTATTTGATTAGTGTTGCATTGACTAATGAACAGTTGGGAGATGGTAAATTGCGTTCCTAAAAATTATACAATTGACGATTATCAAACCGAAACATCCCCACGTTGCATAGCAAATTGAGGGTTGTTATCGATTTGAATGCGCTCGGCAGAGCCGAGCGAGTGCGACATGAGCTTGCGGAGCAAGCGAGGGGAGTTTTGCGAAGTGAGCAAAGCGAACGGAGCTGTGGAGTGAAGTGACGCTCAATGTTATAAACAAATTAATTATAACAATGTTATAAACGTTCCCTAACAGTTAACACGTCTTCCTGAATATAAATTAGTGTAATCGAGGTAGTCACTGTAACAATTATTTATATACTACATATTTATTATATATAATATCAATTATAATTTGAAAAATACGTAAGATAAGATAACAATAATGATAAATTATATCACACAATCATCATCTCCACTGAGTGACTCATTTTCACTGTCTGACCCCGCAGTTTCCTCTATCTCCAAAGAATCTGTCCGAGCGACCGTAGCGACAAAAAAATAACAAAAATAGTCCTCCGCGTGGCATTATAGCAGTACTGCGCGTATGCGCACAAACGTCAAATCGCAAACTTTGAAAGGCCATAACTTCGAAAATAATTGTTTCCGGGGAAAAAAAATTACACCGTCGTTCTAAGCATAAAAAACTAAGTCTTTTGAAAAAAAAAATTTGAAAATCGTGAGGGGGTTGGTAAAGTAGATTTGTTCCGATTTACCGTATTCCAGAGGCGTACTACAGAAGTTGCCTACCGATTTATGGCATTCTGCATTATGTCGGCAACATCGATTACACAACGTTCAGTCTCATCACACATCGTCCGAGTCACATAGATCTTTTCTCGACGTGTATTGTACAAAAGGTCTTTGGGAACATGCTGTCTTAAAGTTCCTTTCGAGTTTTTTTGTTATACTGGTTTTCGGCAATAATTTGCACCTCTACTCTGTGGCCAACTACTGTTACTGTCTACTGTCTGACTGAATTACTGAGTACTGACTAGTGACTTATAAAAAAATAGTGAGTGACTACTGACTACTATAGTAATTAGTACTGTCATATTCTCTGTCTAATGTCTATATACGTTATTCGGTATATCATGGAAAGGAAAAATATCTGTAAAAACCATAGACCTTTTACTCAGAGTATAAAGGCCCCCATACACGATCAAACAGTTTGCGCGAGCATTTTGATCGTGTATGGAATGGATTGAGTAGTTGCACAACTGTTTGAAACCAAGCTTGAGGTTTTCGGTCGAGTCCGAAAAAATTTGTGCAACGCTCGATGATTGATAAGCGGTTTGAACGTGTATGTCAGTGTTTGACAAGCGTCAGTGGTGGAAATTTCATATTGTGTTGTTTAAAATTGTTCAAAGTAAGTTTGTTCGGCCCATATTGGTGTCCTCGTGACTGTAGTGTTTTTTTCTATTAAAGGTGTTACCGTTTCTAGTAATTCTCCAAACGTATCAGTTCTGATACTAAACGGTCATGACCAAATTCTACCCTCTTCCTTAACCATTCCTTCGTCCATATTCTCTGCTTTATTTTTCGTTTTTCTTTTTTCTTTTCAGTCAAACAGGCAATGATTATCGCGGCGCAAGCAATTTCTGTGTCGGACATTATGTCTACGTAATATACAAAAACGTACTAAGGTTCACACTTCACACAAGCCGTTTGACCGTGTATGTACAACAGTTTGCACATCCATGTTTTTGCGCAAACTGTTTGATCGTGTATGGGGGCCTTAAGGTCTATGGCTCGGTCTATGGTAAAAACTGAAATTACCTATGCACAGAGAATGGGCCAATTCCGCCGATTACTGCTATTAGAAGCTCTTTAACTACTATAACTCACGACTCACGTCGTTTTATCGGTATGGACAAAGAAACCAGTAGTATCAACTCCAATGAAACAATTTTAAAAGAACGATTGGTAAGTTCTGAAATATGATTGCATTGATTCGATAGAAATGAAAAATAAAATTATTAAATAATTTTTAAATGGTTTTCTATCCTTACTATGACACCATAAGATTTTGAATAAGTTTTTTTTTTTTTTATCGGGTTATGCCATTATACTATTATTTAGGTAGGTATTAATAGTTTGTTCAGCACCATTACCAAAAAACTGAGTAGGAAAAAATACATAGCGATTATTATTGTGTATATATATTTAGGATTCAGAATTTTCTCAGCTAAATTTTAAATTCAGACAGACCAGTAAATTTGTACACAGATATATATATATATATATATTAGGGTGGTCCTTAATTTTACACATTTGAATTTTCATTGCTGGACCCTCCCATTTTTTTTATTATCATATAAAATTTATATGGAAGAAATTTTGGCATAACTACTCACCCCCTTCCCGTGCCCCAAGAGACTTAAATATAGGTCAGAGGGTAGTTAAATGGTTTTTTACATTTTATTCGAAAACTATAAGATTTATCATAAAAATGTATTGAACTCAAATTGTAGAACAAATTAAGTTCTATAAAAAATGTATATACAACATTTTTCGTAAATCTAATATTTCCCCTAAAAAATTAATTTTTTTTTGGTTTTTTGACAAAATTGAATTTTTTTTTGGATTTTTTGACAAAATTGAATTTTGTTTGCAGTTTCAATGTATAATATTAATAAAATGTATGTAATAATAAACCAAATAATTTAAGTTGTATTTCTAAATAGTTTTATCTTCAAATGGTGTACTCAAAACTTGTTTTGTACAGTTTTCATACGTTTTTCTATATTTTTGAATAACCTAAAATTAAATACATAATGAAATAAATTATATAAAATTACATTTATTATAGATAAAACTTTTTGTAACCCACCTGAAGTAAAAATTGTTTTTTATTTTCATTTTTAGTGAATTTATCGTTGAAATCCTCCATAAGCTTTACTCCCCTTTCAGCTGTATCATTAACGATTTGTAACGAATCTATTGTCCTTTTTGCAGACTGGTATGCAAGATTATCATTCCACTTAGTTGGGTTCATTTTTAGGCACTCCGAAGAAATTCCGAATCTTTTAAATATTTTATATGACTTATAACTTAACAAATTCACAGGTAGTTCTTTATTTAAAAATTCGTCCACGTCTTCTAACTTCAAACATAATTTTTTTGGTCCTGATAAAAATTCGTCTTCCACTCCTGGTGTTAATTCTATTTGTTCTTGGTACTTCAACAATTTGTCAGCCATTTTTTTCTGACATCAAATGAAATCCTTTCATCAAATATAGCAAATACGGCACATTCTTCATTTAGATACCATAAATGATTTAAACATTTTGACAAACACGCATCTGCAATTTTTTTATCATCACTTTTATATTCGTTTAAAGTACGTATAAAATGTATATCGTTAAATGGTGCTTCGCTAACATTTGTAACTGTAAACCAATATTTAATATAATTTTTAACAATAAACGCACTAATTCGCACTATATCATTTTCTTCAGTTTTTTTAATTTGTAATTCAGTTCGTAATAAAAATATTTTCAGGCAGTAAATACATTTTGCCATCCACCTTGCCTGATGACATGCACCCGGTCGACGAATTTTCATGCCACCAGGTGGAGTTTCTCCAAGTATAATAATAACTAATTCAATTAAAAGCCTAGATGTCATGATTGATTTGGTTGCTCTTTGTACTCCAGATGAACCGGGTATATATTCAATTTCTTCATATTCTGAATGTAAACTACATTCTGGGTCTTCCTCTTCCTCGGAACTAGTGAATGCCGGTGTTTCAACTATAATATAATAATAAAATAATGTATAATATGATCAATAAATAAAAATTTGGTATAGGTAGTTGAATGTTTTTCAGTATTAAAATTTTAATAATTACCTAGTTCAATATTTGAAAGTTCAGCTTCATATTTTTGTCGTTTTGTTGCCTCTTTATTTTTTCTAATAGTTTGTCTTTTTTCTTTTTTCATAATTTGCATATCAACTCCTAGCAAACAACCTGGACGACCTGGCATTCTTTGAGAACGTAAAAATTCTTTATCGATTTCGATTTTCATAATGTCAAATGCATTTGCATATGCTATGTCAAATAAGCTGTCTAATTGTTTTTCAAACTCATTTATCTGAGATTTGTATGTTTCACTTTTCCGTTCTTTATGTTTATCGAGAGTTCGCCATAATTCATACGACTTTTTTAATTTCTTCATACAATCTGCTCGATCTTTAATTGGAATTCGTGCTTTTTTCCAGAATATGATACATTCGTCAATAGCTAAATATGCACTTTCTGACAAATTCATTTTCACTATTCGCATATTAAAAAATAAAACTTTCATACAGTTTCTTAGTGTAGGTAGTTTACTACCGAGAATTTGATTATCCATCGATCTAATCAAATATATTGTCTTTTGTGGCATTTTTAACATACGTCGACAATTTTAATAAATACAAAAAAAACAAATTTAAAAACTTAATTTTAAATAGAAACAATAAATTAATATCATTAATATCATACATTCGTCATTCATACACAATACACATTAAATGACGTTACGACGATCACGGGTTGACTAACAGAAAAAGTTTAAAAAAACTAAGTTTAATTTCAGAAGTAATTTTAATTTGATGCTATTCATATTTTTTGTACATGTGGTTTAACTTAATTTCCTTTTATATAAAATGTGTTCTAAAGTTTTTGTCATTAGAAGACTTCTTATCTTTTTAAAATATTTATTTATCTTTTCCTTATACAAATTTATAACCAATTTTTTTAGTGTAAATGAAATAACATAAATATGTATGTTATTAGTTTCTGTTGTTAGAATAGTACTAAATACTTAAGAATAATATTCAATTAATTAACTATAGATTATTTATATATACATTTGTTATTTAATCATAAATAATAATTTTTTGATAAACAAGTTTTTATTTTCAAGCGACGCAAAGAAATTGAGATTTTGAAAGTTAGGATTAAAATGTTAAACCTTAAAAAAGATATAACTAGAATTAATATTGATTTGTTACAAAACGAAAAAAGAAATCTATCTATGGAATCTTTGGATGAACAATTTTTACAAAATGATCATAGTGATTTTACAATAACGGATAAATCAGCCAATTTAGAAAAATATTCTGTTGAAAAGGTAAACAGCATACATTTTAACAAAGACCTAATGTGTACATAGCAGGTATTTTAGCTGAAATCTAATTGGATACAATGAGTTTTGTAGGTGAATGAGTTTGATAAAGTAAAACATACAATTACTAATACAACCAGTTTACAAACTCCAGTGCAATTGAAAGGCAAAGACAAAATGACAAAATTGCTTGCAAATAACATGATAAATGAAGACAAGATTCAACACAAAAAACAAAATGTAGAAACTGAAGTGGTGAGAAAGTAACTCTATTGATAATAATTAATAATATTGTTGTGTTATGAATGAAATTTATTTTATTATTTTTATTTTAGTTGTTTACTCATAAATTCATTGTTACTAATTTTTAGAAAAACTACACAATAATCATTTTGCATTTTTATTAGATGTTGGAGAAAAATAAATGTGTCTTGGATAATAATGACGATTGTTCTCAACTAATATTAACTTTAGAAAATAAAATTCAACGAATCATTGAAGCATTTGAAAATGAATGTGAACAACTTCACTTACCATTTAACAGTTAATTATGAATTTTTATGTTAAACAATTTTTCTCGGTTAAAAGTGATTTCTTTTTTCAAATGTACTTATATGTTGATACCTTTTATTAAAAATTGTATTAAAATTTTTCATCTTGTATTGATAAAATAAATAGTATTTTTGCGATAATTTTATTTTATTACATTATTTAAAATAAATATATTATTATAATTTAAATATTTAAATTAAATTATACATAGGAATGGATAAATACATTCAATCAATTTTTTCATGTAAAAACAGGATAATTAGGTATTAAGTATTTTAAGTCTTAATTTTTTTTTTTCAAGGTATTATAATTCAGTAAAATATTTATTTTTACATACTTATGCGAAGTAGTTGTTATATCAATTTTGAAGACAGAAAGTTGAAGAAGTCAAGAAAAACTGTATAAACTGAAATATGGTTTATCAGTTTTCAAGAGTTTTGGTTTTAGGACAAGTCCCATATCTCAAGCGGTTTATCATCTTTTAGATAGTAATACAGATATTAAACAATATTACTTTATCATTTGAAAAGATGCACAAATTATTAATACTACCATGGTCTTACAAACAGATAGTGATATAAAGTTTCTATTAACAGTATTCGTATAACTTAAATAAAATAAAATGATAAATAATTTGTTCAGTTTATCTGTCATTTTTCATATGTTTAATTGAAATAATATTACAATAATGTGCAAAGAGAGATTTATTCAGCTTATTATTATTTTTTACAATAGAAAACGTATTAATTTTAAGCAAAAGTATATTTAAAAAAACAATTACATTTTATGGTATTATTAAAATAATTTTGCCTTTGATTTTGTAGTTAAATATTTATTTTTTTTTTTTACATCATTAATTTAAAAAACAGAAAATTGGCCACAGAATTATTAAAGGACTGATATATCTTTAAAACTCAGATCACTAATTTATTTTGTATTAGTTTTGAAGTTTTATTATTAAAATTAACACTATTTATTTTTGACAGAGCATGTTTACATAAGACACAGATATCAAGTCTTTTTCTTCAACTCCCATATGAGTCATCAGATCTGTTGCAATCTTTTGACCATCTTCAACTGTTTGGTCATCATTCAAAACTACCTAAATATTTAAATCGCATTAACATTCATATAAATACTTTTAATTTTAAATTAAAATCAATAAAAATTTACTTCTAATTCAATAAAATCTCCAAGACCTTCGACACTATCAAAATGTACTCTTGTTTGACCAATCATTATTAGAGTTCTAATCTTTTTTACAACTCCCCATGTACCCAGGGCATTTACAAGTACATTTTCTAAATATTCAGGAACTTTACATTTATTATAGGAGCTTAACTTTGGACCTGTGCTTTCTTCTCTGTCATAATATATTAACTCTGGAGAACAACCCTGTAACATACAACATTTAACAGATTTTAACTTAATTTCATACACTCAAAAAAAGGATAATGTGATACTAATATTGTTTTGACAATCAAACGAGAAGATTTTTTTCAAGGAATAAATTCAAGGAAAATTTTGATTCTATTACATAGTTACATACTTTGTTTAAATTTAAATATTTTTAAATAGTAATTAATTTTGTTTATTTGGAAGATCAATTTTAGTGCAAATTCAAATAGTTTATTATAAATACATTAGGTATATTGTGTAACTAATGTGTAAGTATAAGTGTCACTATGAATATGTTTCTCATAGTAAAAGGTATTTTAAGTATATAAAATTAATAATTATAAACAATACTAATCTATACTGGTTTATTATCATACTATATAATATATATATATATATATATATATACTCGTATATATATATATATATATATATATATATATATATATATATATATATATATATATATATATATATATATATATATATATATATATATATATATATATATATATATATTTATTTATTTATTTTTAAGTTTCTTAAAACTTTTAATACAAATTCACTTGAACAATTAAACTATTTAATAATGTAATATCAAAGGGTTTTATATCATATTAAATATTTATCTCATTTTTAAGTAAGGAGAGCTGAGAGGGAAAATTTATAAAAACAAAAGTGAGTACTCAAATATGAGTCAATAAAACTAAACAAATGTTCATTTTCTTAATAATATTATAAAAAATAACAAATAAATGATAAAAAAATGTTTGAAAATGTTGAAACAAAATAGTTTTCAAAAAAATGTGCACCCTTCTTATCTATGCCAAATAAATAATTTGCCAATTTCAGGTATAATTTCATATGTACTAAAGAACAGTGATAAACTATTAAAACAAAAATTTTCATCATGTATTATGTTAAATACTATAATATCACTCAAACATAATATTCTGCTTTATTGAAATTACAGTATTTTGTAAAACAGTTGATGAATTAAAAATATTATTCTTATAATGATATTTTTTGAGAAAAATGTGTGTAAATAAAATTGGTACCTACCCGCCAACCCAATGCCTAAAATTTACTGTGACAAATTTTCATTATCTGAAGGAATATTTTGTATACTTAACTTAATTAACATCACATCAAACTCAATATATATATATATATATATATATATATACATTCAAAACAATATCATATTGAAAAAAAAATTATTGTTTTTGTTCACTTTATGAGAACGAAAAAGGAAACTGAGTAGGAATTGTTATTTTTTACAGTCATGAAGATTACGGTTATACCTCAACTTTTCTGAGTTTTAATTTACCATCTCTGCCCGCTGGTAAATTGTAAAATACATCTTCTTGTTTCAAGATCTCGTTGAATGAGTGATCGGACTCATCGTCTCTCGAAGTGGTTTTTTTCAAGTCCAAAATACGCTGTTTGACAACCTCTATGTCTTTTACGCGCGCTTTGATTTCCACGTTTCTGGGCATTTCGTTTGAGGTAAACGTGGAGAAATTCAAAATAGTTTCCGTTTGTTTACCGCACGAACAACAAAATTTCTAAACGGATATAAAACGAATACAGTTGCACAGTGGTCATTCGAAACGAAAACGGTCTTGTTAGTTATTAATTCTAATCAATACCTCTTTTTTTAAAGATTTTTGATTTCAATTTTCAATATGATTTTGTTGTCGAAAGATGGCGGGAATATGATACCAGTACCACAGAACGATATTATAACTTCGTGTCGGGCGGTCTAGAATGATAAGACAACCGAGATTAGTGTTGATAACCGTATTGCCGGCAGTTGCACCATAGAGTAATATTGCTCTATGAGTTGCACACTCGCACACTCGCACACTCGAAGTTCGCACTTAGGAGACAGAACTACAGTGAATCATCGAAGTATATATAGTGGACACTGGACAGGTATTGTGCGCAATATTTGTCGGAACTGCGCGATAAATAAAAAATAATTTATCATTGTTTCGTGTCTGGCACTAGTCATGGACAAAGTCTTTTCACAGAGATGACATCGGTAAAGCCCTTACAATTGACATTGGCCATCATGAAACCTCATGTGGTGTCTTGTCCGTTTTCTCTACTGGTAAGTTTTCGCTTGTTCGCTGTTTATTTTTTTCCCCCGTCTGGTTTACTTTAAAGATCAAAGTCTGCAACTATAAGTTGTCAGTAAGGATATGTACTCTGATGGGGAAATTTTGTGAAGTTTTGAAGTATGTTTACAAATGTATCCTTTAACGTCATGAACCTCGATAATAATTTCATGTATTGGTTTCAATATTGCTTTTTTTTTGTTTGCAGGATATCAGGAGAACAATACTCAACAATGGTTTTTACGTCATACGTTCGGTACGTCAAATCATTACATTGGAACAGGCAGAACAATTTTATGGTGAACATAAAACTAAGTTCTTTTATAATAGACTCATCACGTTTATGACAAGGTAAATAATTGATTTTAAAGTTAGCCAAATTTTTATTTCTTTATATTATATTCGATTGAATAGTGGACCATCAGAATCATATATATTGGCCAGAGATGACGCTATTGCAGTTTGGCGACGTTTAATGGGACCGACTAAGGTTTTCAAATGTCAGCTTAGTCATCCTGACACAATTAGAGCTAGACATGGGCTCACTGATACTAGAAATGCCACACATGGATCTGGTAAATTATTGAAAGGGTTCATACTTAACTAAAAACAATCATTTAATTAATTTAATTAAAATTTCATAGTATATATTATGCTTGAAATGACATGTAATATTCAACTATGTTAACATGAAATACTATTTCATATTTTATAATGTATGTATGTATTTAATTATAGGTGAGGACATTTGAATTTTTTGAGTTAGCAACTTCATACTCTGTGGATTACAATTACATGAACTTGTTGCAAAGCAAGGGGTTATATGATCAAATGTGGTGTGGTTGAGTTTGAAGTGTTAGAAATATCATTTGTTTGAAAAACGTGTGTTCGAATAATATTGAAATGTTAGATACGCCTTGTATTATACTGAGGTATATATATTTTATGTTATGATTATTAGATATTGAAATTCAAAATGTACAATTAGTATAAAAGAAACAGGAAATCCATTTTTTATGATGAACAAATATTACTAGTTCATAATTGTGAATAATCATGATCATTATTTTCTTATTTTTATAAGGTTCATAATAAATAATATGTTATTGATGTCAGCCAATTATTTAAATTCTCATATGAATCAGTAAATATGTATTTTGAATTTTATTATGATGATAAATGCAAATACAATAATTTTAAATAATTTATGATAATTCGAATACTCATATTCAAACATAATTTTTCTAACAAAGGACATTTCTAATTCTTCTTGTGCGCGTATGGCATTTAGACTATTGAAATTACAATTATCGGCAAATGTTTACATTATAGAGTCCTAAATTCTGGAAAAATATTTCAAAGAATATATTTACGTTTTTAATTATCAAAAAAAGCATTGTATCTTACAAATGTTTAACGTAACTTAATAAATAAATCATTCTTCACTGTACAATTTCTGGGTAATGGTAAAAATGAGTTAAAAGTTTTAACTAGAGGAAATTTCTTATCTATGAAAAGTGTATAAAACTTGGGCCATCTATTTTACTTATAAACTTTTATTTTTATTGTACAAAACACACGACAATTGAAACAATATTATGTTCATTACTTTATTCAGCATTTAACATAAGAACAATGTTCTTTAAATTTTGATTTGCTAATTATCTGACAAAGTATTAGTAAACACTAAATATATTTTTATAACTTTTAAGGTGAAAATTTATAGTTTTAATGACATCTAAGAGCTTTCTCAATCTTTATATTTTGTGATTAGGTATTTTTTCAAAGGGACCAGGTAGTCATGAAATATTTTCAGGGTTAATATTTTGATAGGCATTGGTTTATTTAGTTATATACTGAATTATAAAATCCTGTATAGCTCTGCTGACCTTGAATAAATCAATTAACCATAAGTTTCATGAGATATCAATGACATTTTTTTTTTGTGAAACTCATATAACTTAAATTATTATAAATTATCTTCGTTTAAATTTGTCCATCACGTACAGTGAGTTATGTAAATCTCTTTTGTATATGAGTTTTTTACTTTTATTTTGTAAAAAGTTTTTATAAAATATAAAATATTTTTGTTTCCTATTATTTTTTTTTATCATCCAAATACTAAATATGAAATTTCCATACGTCATTTGTATCAAAGTATGCATACATAACATCCCTATCAAGTATACAAGACGTCTAATATCAATATTTTTTTCAATAACCTTGTTGTATACACCAGCGGTTTCCAACCTTTTTGAGTTTGCGACCCTCTATAATGTTACCAAGATGTCCAACGACCCTTTTGTAATGTAAGCATTAAAAAACTGAACAAACTGTTATCATTGTATTTATTTGTGTATACATTTTATGAAAAAAGGTATATTATGTACATTTGACAATTTTTTGAATTTAATGACTCTTTTGCTGTTGTTGATTTGAAATAATTTTTTCAATCCTTGGTTCAACAGATTTGGATAGACTTATTCTCACTGTTGGCGATATATCCAGCCGATTTCTCGATTTAGTTTTAAAATTGTAGTCATCGTAGAAAATCCTGCTTCGCATAAGTATGTCATTGAAAAAGGAGTTAACTTTTTTAAAGCTTCCTCTGTTAATGCAAGATACTCATATTGAATTTTTATCCAAAATTTACTTATGTTTTTCTCACTATTAAAAATTTGTTCCAACCCTTTGTCTGAATACAACTCAATTAATTTTTCTTCATTTAACAATGATAATTTATTATTAAGTATTAATTGTATTTTATTTTATTTATGGCTCTTAATTATAAGATTCTAAGTGAAACAATTTTTTCTCACACGAATTTGCGACCCTAAAATAATTGTAGGCGACCCCCCGGTTGAGAATCGCTTGTATACACTATTCCCTCGTTAACTCAAAACTCGATGGAACCGCAAAATTACCAAAATTACCAAAAATGTTAAAAGAATTTGTAAATTAAACTTGCACAAACAAATTTGTGTTGTCAGAGGAGGTTAAATCAAATACGCTTATTTAAATACAGTATTAATTACATATAAATACCAAATTTTATTACGGATGTCTTATTATTTGATTTCGAAATGCCGAATTTTTTGCAATTTTAGTTTTCGATAGTCATTATCTGATAGTGTACCTTTTTCTACTTCTACTAAAATGAGCATTTTAGTTTTTAGATCAATAGACATTTTCTCTCTTTTCAAACTTATTTTGGACACTTCACACACCAAATCACTTACAAAATCAACTTAAAACTAATCAATTAAGCAATTGATTTGAATGAAAACAATTATCACTGAACCAGATTGCACACATATGTACATACATTGAAAATAAGAAGGATAAGAGAAGGTATCAATAAAACTGCTTAGCTGTAATAATGATTAAATGATATACGAGTGATAAACCAAAAATAAAAGAACAAATTGTTCTGTTTATGTTAATTAACAAAACGGAAATATGGTTTCTAAATTTTGTTCTAGTTTCATGTTAATCAAGAAATGTGTGTAAACCGAGGAAATATAAAAACCTACCTTAAAGTATAAAACCATTTTTGGTACTGGAAAATTGGTTTGAGTTATCCAATAATTTGAGCTTAACGAGGGAGTGCTGTGATGTGTTGGGTACAAATAAGCATAAGGTTAAAGAGTCAAAATAAAATTTTTAATATTTGTATATTTAATTATTTCACTTGCAAATTTACTCATTTACTTTTTTTATGTTTCATATAGAAATATGACATGTTTTACCTGTTCTTTATTTTATATTTTCATAATTACAGTTATTTATTGTTTTTAGTTTTATAATATGTTAATCATTTGATTACATTCTAACTCTGTCAGCAATTTCAGAGTAAAAATAATAATATATTTTACTTGAAAATGCATCCAATAAAATTGTTATTCAAGTGTATTATTTGTTCATGTATTTAGAAAATATGTGTTTTGACTTTTATGATAATGTACTTATATAGAAGTGTATTAATATCTCCATCTTAACATTATTACTTCATAGTTTGTAACAAATTAAAGAAATATACAATATATATATATATATATATATATATATATATATATATATATATATATATATATATATATATATTCAATATATACAGTAGAACCTCGATTATCCGTCCCCCGATTAACCGTCTTTCTTGGTTAACCATCAGGCGCCACACTTGCATGGACTACTTGCTCGTTGCAGTAAAATCTTATCACCTTGTGTATGAGTAGATTTATCCGAAACGTTCTAGAAATATCTATAAGATAAGCGATAGGTACATGTGTATATATATATATATTATATAATATATAATATATATATATATTATGGGTGAGATAAAAACAGTTAATTACAATAGTGAATAGTGAAACAATAGTAAAGAACCTACAAAAACTATCACGCACGCTGAAGCAGAATCTATGATTTCCAAGTGCTTTGAGTGGTTTGAGCAACAAACTGAAGCTGATGCGACTCAGCTATTACTGCTTTGAAAAATAAGAGATCTGGCCGCTAAAAAAGCTCGTAATATGTTAAAACAACAAAAATTAACTGATTTTTACAATATTTGTAGAGTATGTATGTATGTAATTGTAAATATGTAATACAAAATTTGTAATAAATTAAATATACCAATAAGTAATAGTACCTAATTATATCATGTCATAGTTATTAAAAAAATAATAAATAATATGTATGTAATATGTTTAAAAAACTGTTTGTTACTCGCTTAACTGTCTTTTCGATTATCCGCAAAGCTCTGGTCCCGTGACTGGCGGTTAATCGGGGTTCTACTGTTTATTATTTTATGGAAATAATATTATTCAATAATTTATTTAACAATGTCACTTCATACAATTTTACTTTGGGAAGCAGTGGCATTAACTGTGTTAAGTTTAGAATTTAAATAATCATATATAAAATGCTAACACTCTTATTAATAATAATTGTTATTATTTCAGATTCAGATGAATCAGTACGCCAAGAAGTCAGCATTATGATACCACAATTTTGTTTTGAGCATTGGAAGAATGTTGAAGAGCCTATGTTTAGGAATGGGAAAGTACAGTTCAACGAAGAACAGTTTTTTCATTTTGTTCATTCATGACATTTTTTAAAAACTAGTTAAATAATTTCTGTTTACTAGGTAGGCTCAATAGTTCATAAGTTTATTGAATTCTTATTGAATTCAATCAAGTTAGTAATACAAATGTAAACAATTTTAACGAGCTACATGTGCATTGTTCATAAAATTTGTATTTTATTAATTTAAAATAACTATTCTGTTAAATCCTAATATTGAATCAATGTGCTTAATTAAAAACATGTTACCAATACTTAATTTGTTTATTATTATGTTTTTAGTCATTTTTTAGTTATTTAATTTATTGTACATTCTAATTTGAAATTTTAAAACATTATTTTCAATACAATATTTTCAAATTATTAATTTAAAAATTCAAAAATTCCATTGGTGTATCAATACATTGTTACATGAAATTCTTAAAATTCTTATTTGAACATTGCATTTAATAAATAAAAGGTATATTTTCAAAATAACATCTATGAAAATGTCTAATTTATGTGATAAGATTAGTTTTGAAATTAATTAACTACACGTTATTTGAAGTATAATTTTGTATTATTTTTGAGATTTCTTAGTATATAATATATATGGTTTTCCATTATATATTTTAAGTAAGCTAGTCAAGTGTATTTTAATAAGTATTTGTTAATGACTTTAGACTGAGATTAATTATTGAGCTTAGAGTAAGTCGAATTCCATATGTATACTTCTGTTTAAAATAGCCCAAATGTTTACATTAATAATTATTAATTATGAAATGTTCAGTTAATATGTATCCGTAAATTGATTTTTTTTTTTCATAATATTCTGTTTTTAATTTTAATTTGATCTATTGTAATATATAAAAATATAATAACATATTACATTTCATAATTTTAAAGTAATGTTTGTAATATTTAATATTGATTATCAATAGATGATATTTTTTCATTACCTAATTTTATATTTTGGCATCAAAGCGATTTTGTATTAAACATTCTGTTTTCAAAGGTATTAATTAAATTGTTTACTATTTTAGTAAATTCAATTTTTAAACTGAGTTTTACTGTATCATATTTTTAAATGCATTACAAATCTCAATAATTTATTTTATAATAGTTTTCATAATCAATAATAGAAATAATATTTATTTTTTCTAAAAGACATTTATAGACATTTTTCATTTGTTGAAATGTATGAAAAAAATTCATTGAGATTGAATATTTTCTAACATTGTTGGTAGGACTATATTATCTATTTTTAATAGGTTTTTTATTCGTATTCATCTGTTTTATCAATATTTTCATTTTATTTCAGTTTTGAATAAATTTTGTTTTTTTAATTTATTTTAAGTATTATTTAGAAAACTTTGTTGAATACATAGTATTTTTTTTTTATACTTAAGTACTTTCAGTGTCATTTTTCTTCAAATTGTTTAACATTTACATATTTGAAATCTTAGTTTACTGTTACAATTTAACATAAAGTTTTGATATTTTAAGTAGTTTAATTAAAATGTTTTTAAAGCTAGACCTCAGGTTACTCCTCATTAATGCTGTTAAAATCTAAGAACTTCAGTTTTATCAACAGAAGTTTCTCCAATAAAACCTTATAAAACACTCAACTATTTGTATTTGTTTTGATAATATTATATAAATATAAATATAAATGATATTTAATCATGAATAGTTTAGTCAAACATAAAATAGGTATTTAACATTTCTGCAAAGCTTTAGTGTAAGATAACGTTTTAATCGAGTGATGCTTAACAGATAGGTAATAACAGATGTGCCAAGAGAATATGTATTTCATAAATTAAATACTTTATTTCATTATGAAACGTTTTATAAGTTAATTATTCATAATGACCCTGTTTGTATAATAAATATTAAATAAATATAGAAGACTGAAGAGTATTGATAATTTATACATTGATTATTTGATCTGTTGATTATTTGCACTAATAAATTTGTGTTTTTAGAAAATTAATACTTGAAGTACATATAGAAAAAAATGTCTCATTTTAATTAAATATTTTTACTCATTGCATACACATTATTTATTTCATTGTTCATATTACATTAATTATTATTAATTGCCTACATAAATAAATTTTTTTCAATTATTTCTCTTCATTTCTACTCTACTGTACTTTGGTGTCTATGAGGTGTGTTCAACCTAGAATGAAATTATAGCAGAAAAACCTTTTATGTTATCCATAATGTTGTTATACAAAAATAAACTATCTATAACTAGACACAAGAACTAAAGGCCATAAATATGGAGGAAATATAAAGGAGTTTCAAAAAGTGGTTAAATGACACTATTTTGAAGGTGATCTATTAAAATAATTGGTAAATTTTAAATATAATTTTTAATCAATTTTGTCTGGGTATTTATTGAACACACCTCATAGGTGTATCACGTAAAATAAACTATTGTTCGTTATTGTATTTTATCTTTTTTTTTTATAAAAATATTATTAATATTGTCAGTACGTCTTCATTCCTGCAAATGACAACTTATTTATTGAAGTTTTCTTATGTAAGATTTAGTACTGACTTACTTTTGTGTAGGCTCCGAGCAAAACACATAAATGTTTATTATTTTTCAACATGGTGAAAGAAAATGAATTTAATGAAATTTCATTTGTAACACTATAGTCTTATATCGCACTCCGAGAACAAGACTGCCACAACTCAAAATTTATAGTTTTGAGAAAAATCAATTTGAAGTTTGGACCTAAGATATTTTAATGAGTTTTTTACTTATGCATTTGGAATTTAACACTTAAATACTTACAATCATACTTTACAATATTAATTTTTCAAATATTTTGAAATTCACTCTTAAACCCAAAAATTTAGACTTGTGGCCATTTAGAATTTTTTAAGTAGATGCGAGACTGCCATATTTTGAGATGCGACTGTATTGAATAAATACAATAGAGTCATAATTCGTGTTGTGGCTGCACTATCACAAATTATAAAAATACTGCCACAACTCTAAATATTTCTGTTTTGCACATATTACACGATAATTAGTTTTTATTCAGTGCAAGAACGCCATAAGTCGAAATAAGGCAGTCTTGAATTTTGACTTCAGTGATAATTTGGATAAATAAAAACAAGTATACTGCCATAAAATAAATATGGCTCTCTTGCATTGAAAATTAACCAATATTTAAATAATTCAATACTGACACATCTCTATAGTGGCTGAATGAAAAATCGTCGTTGCCACGAAAAAACCTCCAATGTGCTTAAACCTAATTTTTCAGGAGAGACGAAAAACATTTTAAAAAATCACAAATCATCAATGATGTATGAAAATACATTTAACATATGTAAGCAAGTATACATTTTTATTCTGACAAAAAATTTAAGTAAAAACTTAATATATATATATATATGTGTTTATTGTACAATTTGTCAATATTTCATCACATAGGAGGTTATGTTAATTATTTTTTTTTGCCAAACACTACATAGGAGGTTCTTTGAATAAAAGTTGGTGTCAGAGGATGTACTATTTTGAATGGTTTTATATAAAAAAAAAAACTATATTGTGTTATCTGAGAAATTAATATTTAATAATAAATCATAATTGTATAAAGTACTTATACCTAAAACAAAACAACTTTAAACTTTATATTTAACAAATATTGATGAGTATACAATTTGTTGGTGTGGTATTGGACCTTTTTTCAACCATAGCTACTAATTTTTTTCCACGATTCATAGTGATCTAAAAATGTGCATACAATTTGAAATAAGTAATCATACCTCTTCAAAAAGCATTTGTATTGAAGAGACCTAACAATAAGTTATCATAATATAGTAGGTAGTAGGTACTACTAATAATCAACAACACAAATTATGTATAGAAAAATACCTACAGAAATATACAAATTCATGACAAAATATAATGTTCCTACTCATTTGAGACTTTGTTCATGTAATTAAAATGTTCTATTATATTATTATAAAAGTTTACTTATAAAATATTGTAACCTTTTCGTTCATAAAATTTTGAAAGGCAACTTCACAGACCACAGTACACAATCGTATACAGATTTTAGTAATTTTACATCGTAAAAATATTATTATCAATTTTAAATTGTTATTATCATTTATGAACATTGAAAAATCTCCCATGTGCATATTTCATACACGACACTACATCTACTCTGCATGCCAATATCTCCAATGTAATTTTGACCAAATTTTTTTTATCACATAGGAGGTATTTCGTAAACGTTGTATGGTGGGTATCACATAGGAGGAAACGATTATTATTTTTCATTATTTCTACGATTGAGATAACATATAGGAGTTTTTATCAAAATGACCGCCTATTTTTTCTGAATCCAGGGATACCAATATCTCAAAATCGCAAATTTGGCACATAGGAGGTTTTTTCGTGGCAACGACGAAATGATATTGAATGTGGCGTTCTCGCATTTAATAGAGCTTATTTTTCTCTATCCAAAAGTAGTCATAACTCAAAATTCATGAATTTTGAGTTGTGGCAGTCTTGTTCTAGGAGTGCGATATGCAAAATTTGATATTATTTTTAGTACACTTTAAGTATATTTTAGAATTAGATCATGGTATGAACACATACTGTCCTTAAAATGTATTTATTTTTAAAATTTTTAATCAGTTGATTGCCTACTTAATTATATTATTTACATATCGACAGTTTAAAATGAGAAATATACCTACTTTGAAATATTTTAGTAAGGATTTTTGTAAGTAGTTTGGTGTCTACTACCTACCTAATTATTAAAAGTATATTTCTTGAAGCTATTAACTTATTGTGTACGATTTTGTATATTTTGGTCGTGTAAGCTATTTTTCATGTTATTAGATAGTTTAAATCATTGTTGATAAGTTACGGAATTAGATATTATTAATTATCATGATAACTATCGAACAAAAAAAGCTTTTCAATGAAATAGCGGCGATTGCAGTGTTGTGGTAGCCGTTGTTGGTAGCCACAACAATTACAGGTATTTATGACCTGTTCCTGTAATTATACAGGTTGCGTATAGATTAATAAATTATCATATTTAAACTGTCACCGTTGAGTTTAGCAATTATTATTACCTGTCGTTAATTCAAACAGACTGATGATCATTTGTGTCGACTGTTCAGTATAGAGTTCATTGTTTTGCATATTAATTAGTATTCCGCATGATTTATCTACGTATACGGGCACTCATATAATGAACACACTTCGCCCCATGAAAACACACCATTAATTTCATGAAAAGTTGGCTACATTTTGAACAGTAGGTACCTAGTTCGTAAATGGCTAGGGATCTGTTGATTATTTGTATATAATCACATGGAGTAGCGATGTAGAATAGACAGCGACTTTTAAACTTGACCACGGGAATGTGAGTTATACTTATGTGTAATAATTGTAATGTAATATTTATGAAAATAAATTGGAAAACAGTTCTTAATATTAAATTTGACGACGATGTGTGAACGAAATTATGAACCTATGTTTTTAAACGCCAATAATGATTATTATTCAAATCAATTGTTTTTGAATGTATTAGGGAGTTAAATTAGGTTTGTGTCCCTGTTGATTGAACGGAATCGGCTTTAACAGTCTTGTGGCTCACTAGGAGTTGGCGTTTACGAATTCGGTAGCGTAGGTATGTTACATTACAACTAGGTACCTATATAAAGATAAGTAATTGATCATATATTATGTAATGCGAGTAAACAGAAGTTACCAAACTTTTTAGGTACCTACCTACCTACGATTCATTTCATAAAACAATTTTAATTTAGTGACCTTCAACGTAATAATGATCTTTTTTGGTTATATATGTACCTATATGCTAATAAAAATAAATGGATTAGATTAAAAGTAGGTAGGTACAGTACCGTAACTTGAGGGCCAAAGGCCCCGGTGCAAACTCATGTGTATGCCGTATGGGCCCCACCTACTTATTGAGTACCGTAATTTTAATATATAAAAAATACTGTCACCATGGTTATTCTTCATTTCCTTTTAGTATGAAATTATTAGTTGTAACCCCCAAAATTGTAATCCTAGTTGCATTAAAGGTGAAGTCGTCCACATTCAGCCTCGCGCGACCTGCATATATCTGGATTTCTGAAACTGTTTAAGAACTAGCAATACCTACTTGGATTACAACTCAATAATTTGATAATTTGATAATTGATAATTTGATTTGATGATGACGTGTATAAAACGAATCAATTTCAATTTTCATTTTACTAGATAAAATTATGGACGAAAAGTATTTTAATTTTAAATTAATAATTTTATCTTTTAACGAAACAATGTGGTACTGATTTCCCTTAACTGTAAGTATAACAATATATCAACAATATCATATGTATAAATAAATAATAGCACTTTATATTACGTAATAATTCAATTGTAAAATCTGTTTTTCTACCCTTGAATTTTGTTTTTTTTTTGTTTTTATTTATAAAATTTACAATCTGTTACAGAATAGAACAATGAGTAAAAGTGATGAAAGAAAAATGGCTTGAGTGAAACACAGATTAAAGAAACCTTTCAGTAAAGGCACTTTGACAGTTACTTATGTACATAAATATATGGTTTTACAATAGTATTATATTACAATTTAAAATTTTCTTTTATATGAGTAGGTCCCGACACCACCGCCTTTTTAATCTTTTTCTGGGGTTACCAGATATATTTGCTGACGTAAGACCTTTGATTAAGGGATTGGTGTGGTTTCGAACTTTTAAATTGAATCGCCTATAAAAAGTTGTAGCTACTTCAAGGACGGGTGGGATGGCAAGGTCATTGTGTAAGGACTGATTTCATACGTAAAAAGGTGCTTTTTTGTGATAGCACGAAGGGTTTTAGATTGGAAGGGCTGTATGCGATTTATGTTTGAGATTTTTGGGGAACCCCATAACTGGATTCCTTACGTCCACCATTGGTTTGACGTAAAGTTTATATATTATAGTAGCTTGGTAGGTAAACTCATATTATGACCCTTGAATTTAATTTAATTTATGGAAAGAAGAAAACATTTGAAAAATATTGTAAGTAGCTGCTATAATATAATATTTTTAGTACTGGCCAAATTATTATGATCATACGTTTATTTAAAATATTAAATTAAAATATTTTATCGATTGCCATTGTTTACAAGTTTGTTTATAATTTTTTTATTTATCCATACAAACTGAAGTTTATTATTCTGCAATAAGCTTTGATTTTTGTTAATAAACTAATTTTTGATAAATATTTTTTGCTCCCCGTCGAATATTTTCCATTGCTGAGATGAACTTTAAGGCGATTATATCTTCGAGTAGGGGAGACCGGGTATGGTTGTCACAATTTTTACATTTTGATTTAAAAAAAAAAATCTTTTGTTTTTTTTTAATCGTGGTAACTTCACAATGAAATATATTATCTTAGGCACTCCTTGTAAAAATATCAAACTCTAATATTCAATTTAAACGCATTTTTAAATTGTTTTATTAAAAAAAAAAATTGTGACAACCAGCCCCTTTTAAGGGTTGGTTGTCACAAGGCTTGGGGTTACTTGTCCCAGGTATTTTAAATGACAAATAACAAACAATGTCAACTTTTATTTTTTATTAAAAATATTCGAATATCAATTGAAGACACAACGGGTTGGTTATTTTCGGAATTGGTTGATATTGTAGAAGATTGTTTTGAATGAATTTGGACCGATTCGGGATTAGAAATTGACATATCGGAATCACTTTGTTCTACAACTGGTATATTTGGTGCATTTGAAATAACTATATCGGTTTCAGTTTCAACATTTCCATTAAATGAACTATTAGATTATACGTTAGTGTTTTGAGTTGTTGGATCTGCTCTATCTGTTACATAACTTGGTGCAAAATCGATGTCAGAAAAAATATTTCTATTGAATGGGTATATATACCTGTGCATCTGAACCCAGATTGAATATTTGTAGGTGTCATAGAAAGAGGATAAGCTTGAGAAACAGTAGTTGGTATATCATAGATGGTCATTGTTTTGCCTGGATTATTTATTATCCAAGAATCACCAGCAGAATTTAAATATTTTTTGAACGGCCCTAACACTGTTCTGTCGAGAGGTTGTAATTTATGTGAGCAATGCGGAGGAAAAGATAGCATAATTATGCCATTATTTTTTGCAAAATTAAGCCCCTCAATACTCAAATGTGATCCATGGTTGTCATGGTTGTTGACATTTCTTACAGCCCTTAACACAGGGGTCTTCAACTCGCGGCCCGCGGGCCGCATGTGGCCCGTTTTGTCAGTCATTTGCGGCCCGCGATCACATTTGAAATATAGCGCGCATCTTTTCTATTTCGATAAAATCAAAACACCCATGAGCCATTGATATTGAAAAAATAGTGAAAAGTTCGATAAAACAAATTAAATTACCCTCTTACATGTTATAAATGTTGGCTGTTTTAATGATATTAATAACAGTTTGTAATTTAAAATTTAATCATGACAATTGCAATAGTTAAACTGAATTTTAGTATAAAACACATGTTTTTACTACGGGTGCGGCCCGTGAGATTTGTAGAAAATAATGTGTGGCCCTCTCCATAAAAATGTTGAAGACCCCTACCTTAACATAACATCGAGATCAATTTTGAAACTCCGCTCGAATTGCTCCTCATCGCCATGTGGCCGTCCAGTTAACCGGAAAAATTCCGGGACACGTCAATTAACTCGATGCTTTTTAGCGATGACAGACTACTGACAGACTAACCTAACGACTAACCGCAGTTCACCCTGTCAAGGAGGGTACCCGCAGGTACAACTATGTAAGTATAGCCTCTTGCCCTGTTAACAGAGGTGCGTGATTGGAGGACAGAAGAGCCTCAACCGCGTCTTCGCGCTCCGTGCGACCGGGTCGTCCCAATCCCCGGTGTGGACGGAACGTGTTCTTTTGCGCAGTGCGTCGGCCTGATGGCGTACGGATCGGACGTCATTCGAAGGAACCGTCTGGTCACCGGATCTTTGATATCAGCCAGCGACCAACTCTTGGGCAGCGTGTGAGACCCGTGCAGCGAGGTCGTCGGGTGGTCTTGTGAGGCGAGCGGTTCTCGTCGACCACCGGTGTGCATTTCCTGGAATCTCACCGTGACGGGTTGTCCGCTTGTTCCTGATGCGTCGCATGGTCCGAGGAGTGAACGGTTGGCCCGGCGTAGTGGCGTCGGTCGTCTGGTCCTCTGATCGGGTGACCAACTGCACCTTCGCTGTGGGTCGCGATTTCCTGGGCGACGTCGTCGGTTTCGTCGCACCGCTCGGATCAGTTTCGACGGTGACGCGACTCGAAACGGCGGCGGAGGCAGTAGTAGCACCCGGCCCAGAGATTAAGGGGGAGGGAGGCAAAAGGGGCCGTGGACCCCGGGCCCACGAGAAGTTGGGGCCCACACAAAAAAAATGTAGTCTTGTATTCCACTTCATTCCAGTGGCGCCGGTGTATAAAAATAAACGTAGGGCAAATCATATTTGACAACCCTACCACCCACCCACCCACCTTACCGAAAAACCTACTTAAGTTAATTATCATTTATTACTTTCATTCTAGAAAGCATTTATTATATAGATATATCCTTAACCCTTTCAGACCCAGAATTATTTTTTTTGGATGATAATTTTTTTTTTTACAATAACACTATCAATGACTTTAAAGTAAACCAAAACCTTTTTTTTTTTTTTCCGCACATTTTGTAATGAGTTAATGATATGTCCCCTGTGAAGGACATCAGGCGTTTACGGAGTCAAAAATATGTCAGATTCAAATTTAATCTTGTTTATATTAAATTTGTTATTTTTTCTATTTCATGAAAATATATGACGCATAAATAAACCAAAACATTTTTGAACTTCCCTATAAGCTATTATGCTTTGTGAAGGATATCTGGCGTTTATGGAGTCTATGTAAAAATATATTAAATTTTGAGATATGATAAATGGAATATTTTTAATTAACATTTCACAAATAATATAATTATATTTAAATAATTATTTATATACTCATGATACATAAGGAAAATCAAACAATTAAAAAATATATATAATCATAACAATATACACTTTTTTTTCTTTATACTTTTTATAGTAGATATATTATTATACACATTGTTTTTTCTACATATGGTAACAATTAAATTACTTATTTAATATCAGTTATCACAAATATTTGTTTTGAAGGAACATTAAACTTGATCACATATAAAGTACATTTTAATAATAAATTCAATAAAAATATAATAAACAATATCAATAATATTCATATTTTATGGTCAACTGATAACAATATTATTATTATATTATCATATGTTGACGTCTCACAAGCCCAATGTCCCTCTGAGAGGACATACATAACAGCTGAGATATTATCACTCCTATTCACATTGGGAAAGTTTTGACTGTTCGTACTAGTTAACTATGATACCGTAACAACAAAAAAAAAATAAACAGAATTTACAAGTCAAGTGTCCCACTCCAAAATAAACATTTATTAACAGCTGTTATCATAAATTTGTTTTTCAAAATATTTTCAACTTATATTTAGTGTAATACTTTTGTGGAATGAAATACATAATTGATATTATGATATTCGTAATCTGCATTAGTTTAATGACAACATACATGCATTTTTATAACGATTAAACAATTTTAAACTATATAAATACTAATTTTAAAAGAATGTCCTTCTGAGAGGACATTGGGTCTGAAAGGGTAATACAAATTTTATACAACTGCATTATGTCCTATAATACGTTAAAACTAAAAAAATTATAAACGGTTAGTATGGTATTATGGTACACCAATTGAGATTGATACGCCATAAACCTAAGTATTATAAACTATAAATATTTAGTTATTGAAATCTTCAGAGGCATAGAGGTAATTATACACAATTAGATTAATTATTTACGTGTATATATTATATTGATATAATGAATAAATAAAAATAATACATTTGGTAAAATATGTAATTCTCATAACTAATACAGTAAGGCTTTACATAAACAGGAACTCTTTTTTGCTAAGGATAAAATTATATTGTCAATTACTGGATCCAAGTCGTTTTCACAACTGATTTTCATCAAGCTTTCTGACCTATCCTCTAGCATAGAAGTTTAGATTTATATGCAATTATGTACATATTTATAAAATCAAAATATGTGTTAATGTATTCAAAATATTTACCATACTAATATGATTTGTTTTATAATTTTGAAATATATATGACATTATGGGATCTTATAATCCAAAAATTATACACTTAACAGAAAAAATCAAATAAGAATCACCTACAAAACAGTACAAAAATAATCTAGAAATAATTGAAAAATATTATACTAAAGTATATAAATGGTCAATATTGTCTAAATATGTGAGAAAAAATGGAATAATTATGAAATATATAAACTTAAACATGTATTTATGACAAAATATATAAAATCAAATTTAGCTCATTTTATTGAAAATCGCGTGAAACAAATTTTTCACTTCCCTAAATTTATCATATAACTGTGAAAATATGTATTTAATATTTACCTAAATATAACTATATAAGTCCTGGCCCTAATAATTACTTCAATTATTACTTATTATACTACATATTTATGTAGGTAATAGTGTTATTTCCAAACTATTTAAATATTAATATTTTAATTACCTACCAATGTATTATTATAATTTATATCTCCTTCTCGCAGTTATCATCAACCGACAAACCCACCCCCATCATTTCAATATGTAAGGCAGTTGCCCAACATAAATATAGATTTCGGCGTCCCTGCTTCATTCGTTAAATAACTTTAAAAAATTTATGTATTATAGAATAGAAAAAGTTATTTTATTCTATGAATAAATTTTGTTATTTTACTAGGAAAATTGAGGGGCTGGGTGCAAGAAGGGCATTTTCTAGAAAAACGTGTTTCGAGATATACTAAGTTAAAGTTTCAAATCTGTGTCACTCATTTGATACTACTCATACGGTTATAAAATGTGTGCCGAGTTAAAGATCAAATATTAAGGAAAATAATTATATCTATCTTTTGTTTTTTTTTGTTTCCAAAAAACTATAAATAAATGAAACATTCCGTTATGAATATGCCCTTATTGCATCAAACAATATTTACCTATTCAAATTTAATGAATAATATTTAATAAGTTTAATAACTTTCATAATTTATTTCATAACTTTTGTATAAAAATTAAAATACATATATTATAAATACAAATACAAATTACTTTTATTAAATAACATACAACTTTTAAATTTTAATGATCTTACTTTTTTTTTTCATTTTTACTTTATTTGGTGGTTGTAATATTAGTCTTCATAATCGTCATCAGAGTAGACCTCTTGATTTTCACCATCGTTGTTTTGTAAATCATCATCCAGAAAAACATTCTTCTCAAACCAATCTTTTTCTTTTGATGACAAAAATTCCATACGAGATTTCAAATCGTTGATCTTGGCTTGTTTGATACTGGGTTTTTGAAGATCAGTAAATTCAAACGTTGTTGGCTGTTTATTTTGCCAATATTGGAATGGTTCAAATATGGCATTGAATGTTTTCGATAGTTAATGTTATTCGCTTGAGCTGTCTAAGACAGCAGAAGACTATAATACACAGTGTGTTCAACGATAAAGGTAACACGAAATATTTCGAACGCATGATCTTGTATTCAATTCGGTTTTTTTTTTAAATGCATAAAGGACATATAATTATATTTTTTTTTTGGTAAATCATTATTATTATTATTTTTTTTTAATTCTGCGTATACGCTACACAACATTTTTTTTTTAATTGCACCTCCCATTTTTTAGTTCAAATTTGAATTATGTAAATATTTTTAAGCAACTTTGTCCTTTAAAGTCTTGCTCTAACTTCAAAATTGACTAATTGAGAATTACTTAAAGTTTCGATTTATAACATTTGAATTTATCGTATTTTTCATCAGTCTACTTAGGGCCGTTATTACAATCGTCCGCTAAACCTTCCACTAGCTTAGTGAACACTTTTAGCGGCCAGATTTAAAAATTTGGCTATCTGGTTATTTGGTTAGTTAAATCTATGCTTTCATTATAATTATAAACGAATGTGTATATCACGGTATAATATGGTATGACGTGGTAAACGATCTGTTGAAATGATAAAAGTATATTTATAACACGGCCATAGACAACAAAAGCCATTGATTTATAAACAATTATAGTGGCAATGAGTAATGACCAGCTGGAGTGGCTTTTGAGGTTTTTTTTGTTTCCCTTGTTTTTACTTATCGCCATGTTGTAAATATTGTTGATTGGTATTTCCGCTTGGCGTCTCCTCTCCTGTCACGAAACACTTAAATAGTTAAATCGCATTGGATGCGTACCGATTCACTGTCGTGTTAAATTTCTCATTCTTGATGATATTTAACTATATCCTGATCGCGGCGTAAGTCAACCTCGTCTAACTTTGTACTTATTAATACACCGACGAATTCTTCAAAATCCTCGCCTCCATAGACGGAATTCAGTTTTTTTTTCACATATTAGGTACTCACTGGTGTACTACCATACGAGTAAATTATTAATTTGCTCTATGGTTCATTTCAGTATCGACTCTTAAGTATAATTATGTATAAAATTACCAACTTCTCGTAACACGTTCGGCACTTCGGCGAACTGATACAGTTATTCGAACCGATTTATGTTAAATCGTATTTACACAACGTACACACGTGCGTTCATGTAATTCAGGTATTTTTATGGCGACGACGATGCCGGAGCACCGCGGTGCCAATAAACGGGCGTTGGAATACGACGATGGTGGTGACGGAGTTCCAGAGTCGATGGAAAAAGATCCTAAAAAACCAAAGTTACTACCATTATCGTCGTCGCCGCCGCCACTGCCACCTCCGCTTACCCCACCGTCACAGAATTCGCTAAAAGTAAAAGACATCCGAAAACGGGAATTGCTACCTGAAGTCGTTTACGAATTGCTCTGGCTGATCAAGAAGTCGGAAAAACAGGACCTAGACTACGGCCCTGATGCTCAGAAGGTACCTGCCTTCAACCTATGTTAACATTTAACTACCTACTGTCTCATTAGGAATGACTAAAATCCATCAGGGTATCGTGGAATTATTTTTGATATGATATTGTGAAATATTATTATTGTTAAGGCTCTCCCTTGACTAGGTTGTACTTAAAAAAATAAATATATTTGTACTTGGAGAAACTGCTAAAATCAAAATTTGATCCGGAATAAAATCAATGCTCAAGTCGACCACATTAATTTGTGCTTTTAATTTTTTACTTCGAAATTTTGGTCTTCCGAGATTTATTATCCAACAATTAAGTGTCATCATATCTTGGTCCCTTATAGTACATACTTTTCCCTTTTTAACCCACTTGTATTATTAAACTAAATAATATTATTTTTAGGTTATTAAAGTAAGAATTATTATTATATTATATAATGTATATGAAATATAGATTGCTTATTATTAGTATCACAAATGTACATTTCTTTCATTAATTAGTAAATTGAACATTTTAATTTTGTAACAGATTATTTGTTTTTAGAATTAAACGAATTACTATCAACAACATTTTTTTTTTTCAGAAAAAACTACAGATGAAATTAATGAAGAAATTAAAGTTTTGCCAACATCAAATTATCAAAATAATATCTCCAATATTGAAAACAAAAATGAAAATTTTAAGGAGAGTCATGGAAATGTAGAAATTGTTGATGAAAAACCTGATATAAAATTATTAAACACTGAAGAATTAAATCAGATGTTATCTTTTATTGAAGGTTCTGTTTAAAATCTAGAAGATTTAAACTTGCCTACAAACAAAACTGAAATTATTAATGTAAAATTAGAAACAACCTCTACTACCAAAAGTACTGACATAAATATTGAAAATGTTCAAAAGGTAATTTTTATTTTAAACTAGGTCTTTTATATAACATAAATAAAGTATTAAATACTAGGTCATTAAATACATTTTTAGGTAAAGATTTCAAGTTGACTATTAACAATCAGAAATTAATTTAAAATTATTCTGCTTGTTTTAAAATATATATCTAAGTTAATCTATAGGGAATTGAAGTAATTGAGTTTATAAAAGAACTTTAAAATACAAATTTACCTTAACAAAACAAAACAGCAAAAAATTTAATTTGTATTTATAAAAGTAAATAATTTATATCATTTATTGTTATTAATTTAATTGTATATCATGGGCGGACTTAGTAGGGGTTTAGGAGGTCAGCCCCTCAAAATGACAAACTACGGTACATTTTTTTTTTTGTAATACTAAAATAATTAATAAAAAATAATAGGTGTTAAATAATAATTATTTATAAACTGTGCTTGGACTCGAACATATTTCTATGAAAACATAAGTTATATTGAATTTTTGTATCAAATGTGATATAAATGAAGTAAATCTTCTTAACTTTGTAATACATAGTTGGTTGAAGCTTCTACACAGTGGTCTCTCATAAGTGAGGCAGACCCACAGATCTAAAATCCTCGGTACACCACTGTTGTATCCGTCAAAAGGGAAGACTGACTTTATCAGTTTCTTAACCATTATCGCCTACCGTGCTTAATGTGTTGTAATAATTGACCTATTCTTTAAGCTATTTTATGCAATTCATATTTATTTAGGTAATATAAATAATGTACTATAGTATGTTAATCATGAGTTTAGTAATTTTATAAAATAATACATACAGTAAAACCTCGTTAAGACGCTCTTGCTTAATATGCCATCCCTCTTAACACGTGGATTTTTACGTTCCCAAGTACTTTTACACTTTTAACATTGAAAAAAACACGCTTAATAAGCCATCGCATAATACGATCTAATTTCTGGCTTCTCAAACCATTTAAATATTTTTTTTCTTTTATTTATTAATTTAATTAAATAATTAAAACATATTTTCCTAATAATAATTTTTTTTTTTTTTTGTATATTTGATGTTCTTTTTATTAATTTTAAATATGTACAACTTATGTTACTGAGTAATACATATTATGAGCCGAAGAAGTATAATTTCTACCACTTCCGTCAATCGCTAGTACTGTACAATCAATATCTGCATTGAGACTGGCACTTACTGCAACTGATAGCTCTGAAAAAATGCTTCTATATCTATCTAATTAGGATGGACATTTATCATTGAATAATTATAGAAATAATGTACTAAAATAACCAACCATTACCACTT
Organism: Therioaphis trifolii; assembly: GCA_027580255.1. NCBI lineage: Eukaryota > Metazoa > Arthropoda > Insecta > Hemiptera > Aphididae > Therioaphis > Therioaphis trifolii. The sequence continues at coordinate 24,440,266 of CM050404.1, forward strand.
TTTTTTAATCCAAAAAAATAATAATTAAAAATATGTTCCTAATAATAATTTTTTTGTATGTATATTTGATGTTTTTTTTATAAATTTTAAATACGTACCACTTATGTTACTGTGTAATGCATAACAAGTCACATTATAAAAATTTGTCTTATTTATTTTATCTATTATCACGTTTAAAACGCTTTTAATAGACGGGAATATCGCCTATAATGCTTCAAGAGCATAATAGGCGGGATATTGCCTATAACGCTATACCGCATAATGCGCGGTTTTACGATTTCCCCTTCGAGAGCGTCTTAACGAGGTTTTACTGTATGAATATGCCAGTAAAAAATAATCTTCATCTATTTTTATATAGTGTCCTCAAAAGTAACTATGATAAAATGATAATGCCTTCATTCTAATAAAACAAAATTATTTTCGCCTTCTTTTAGAATGTTTTTTGGTTTTAAATCGATGGTTTGAACTCGATAGTAGACTGCAGTCTTCCGACGAATTTAGATTCAAATTGTATAAGTAAGGTTTAAATACCTACCTCAAAAATTACTACTTATTTTGTAAAAATAAATTAAACATACTGAGACCTATATTTTTGTCTCAGTAAAAAGGCTTCAAAATATTCATGATAAAATATTTTGTTTTTTCATATCATAGTTCAATAAAAATATATCTCTTATTTACTAGTATACATACCAACTTTCTTTATCAAAAATTTCAAAATTTAACTGAAAAAAAAATGTATGCTTGCAAACAACTAAAAAACTGATTTTAAATAATAATTTTATTATTCTGTAAACAGTTATTAATATCAAAATAGTGATATTTTCATTTAATTTTACTTAAGTAGTCAACACGAAAGTAAATTTTATTGTATTAACCTGAAAGTATTTAATTTTACTGATCCCTTATTGAGTCTGCTTTTGATGTAGTTTAATATTATATTGAAGTGATTCTAAGTAAAATGTATTAACCTTCGAGCGCTCGCGTGGGAAGCATTTACACCACTTTATTTGAAAAAATCGCGCCAAACCTAATAGCATGAAGAATATATTATACTCACTTTTTGTTAAAAAATAAATGTACTTGTTAAATTAATAGTGATTATTGATATTCTATAGCTTTTTTAACTAAAAAAAATTAATTTAATTTAATTTAATTAATTAAAGGACGGAAAAATGCTGCCACGCGAGCTCTAGTGATACATAACAAGCGGGCGCTCAAAGGTTAATAAAAGCTTGAAAATGTTTTAAATTTTTAAATTCATATCAAACTAAAAGTTAAGTATGAAGTTTATTGTCCACACTTTGTAATATTATTGTTAACTATTTTGAAAATTACTTTTTTTATTTAGGAGGATCAAAAAAAATATGAAACAAATGTGAAAGAAGATATCTCTAAGACTTCTACACTTGCAGAACATATGTCCAATAGTAATGTGGGAAACAATGTTTCAAAAATAGACAATTTGATTATGTTTTCTAAAAAAGAGCAATTATTGAACTTATTAAAAAACTGTTGTTTAAATGGTACATCAAAAATACCTACTTCTAAACCATATCCATGTAATTGTAATCACTGTTTATATGTGTCTAATCTGCCTAAGGATCAATGGGCGGTTTACAATCTATATACTCCTATTAATAGCTCTAACTTAACATATTGTAATTCAAACGACAAACCTATTTCTAATAATATGTATGTCTCAGAAATATCAGCTTCTGATTGTTTGATTTGTGCTAAAAATGACTGTTGCTGTGCAAACAATTCAAATACAGAAATAAAACCAAAAATATTTGAATCATCAAAAAATGCTTGGATCAATGACTTAGTGTCTTTGATAAAAAATAATGACATTTTAAAAGACCTGAACAGTAATACAAATGATTCAACATCTTTGAAACGCATTAAAAATGATGAGAGTGGACAAGAATTGATAAAATCACATCTGTCATTGTGTAACATTTGTAAAAAATCTAAAAATCCTAATTCTATATCTGTTTGTAAATGTAATTATACTCACCATAGTAAGAGAAAAAGATTCAGTGATATACCTAGGTACTATAGTCAACGGACACTGTCATCAAAATAACAAAAATAAAAGCTTTTAAAAAAATTGTTATCTATTTATTTATGTTTGTCTATTTTCAATTTATTATTTTTATTTACGTGTGTGTGTTCATGTTACACGATTAAAAAATGTTAGTATTTAAAAATGTTATTATTAAAATTATGTTTTCATATTAGTTATTTTATACCCATTAGTAATTTATATATATATTTATTACATATGTATATGCATTTATGTAATTTTTATTAAGTAAAACTATCATTCAAACTAAATCAATTAAATCTATGTAATTAGTAAATTTAAATTAAAATATCTTGTCCGAAGACCGAAGGGACGAAGGACGATCTTGTACCACCATCATCTCACTTACCAGCTTTTTTGTTATTTTTTTTTATCGTTATTGTTTTTTTTTTTATGTGATAAATATAACATAGATGTTAATTAAAATATTACATAAAATTTAAATCAACGTGAACCTTGGCGTTGTACGTCTTCTTTCGATTATTTAAAATCTAAATCAACAGAAGATAAATAAATCCTCAAATCTGTATGTACTCGAAAAAATTCGATTCCCAATAATCATTATATATTTATATCCACTTTACAGTGCTGGAAAACGGCGGAAGAATTTATTCAAATCTTTACATCTTGCAAAACATTTCCGAAACGAACCGCGTTATTTAAATCAAATCCTATACTTTCGTCATTTACGATTAACTCTTTCGCGTATCCCCCGGGTTTATCTCACGAAGCCCACGTCGAGAAACGCCGCAGTTTATACGAACACAGTGCCAAACCGTGAGTGATTAATTTTAATTTAATCTAATTAAACAGTGAATTAAGACGCTCGAGTGTCGATTAAAGTACGAAAATTACTTCTTGTTATTCTTCCAAGTCTTCGGAACTCTAGGATTTTTCGTGAACCTGAGCCCCGTGTAAATGTAAGATTTGGAATAAATGTTTGTATTTTATGGTCTAAATCGTGTGGGAAATCATCGAGGAAAAAAATCGTAACACTTCCACAAAATCGCATTGCTACCAATATGAACAAAAATACGTTTTACACAAATTGTGTTGACGAAATTGACTTTTCAATGATACGAGTATAAAACATGTATTGCAAGACATTAGTGTAATTTGTTATGTAATATAGGAAAAAAAACTTTTTTTGTTGTTTACATTCTGAGAATAATTTTTTTATTGGTTTTACAACGATGTGGTTTTTCTTTTTTCGAATGTATTATTATTACTTTTTTGAATAGAAATAACCGTTCAAAAGTTTCATCCAGTAACTTTGTTGGTCAGAAATAACTTTTCTCTATTCTCAATAGCTTATGTTATCCAAGCGTATGGAAAAACAGTAAAGTTTTCTTGATACGAGGTTTGCATAAGATCCATTTTAAATTCTGAGTGTAGCGAAGGATCTTATGGTTTTACAAATATGTTTTTTTTTCAGGAGACACATTTTGCTCGACTTGACTTTGTCCAAAAGTTTCATCCAGCAACTCTATAGATCGGGAAATTCAATTTAGATGGTACTTTGAAGGATTATTAAGCCCTCGTCTCAATAGTTTTTCCAGACAACCTGAAAAATAACCTAAAATGGACCAAAAACGACGAAATTCGCGCTAAACGGCATGTCGTCATGTGGCTAATCTCTCTTTTCTTTCCAATCTTGTTTCGTCAAAAATTGATTCTCCTTTTCTCTTATTACTAATTAATTTTCGAGTCCCATCCCGCACCACTCGCAACTATATCCCTTTTTACATTCCTCGCTCATCATCTAAGTACTTAAAAAACTCTCCTATTATACGTCTTTTGCGAACAGCTAATAATGATCCTTCTTTTGCTCGCTAGTTGTTTATTTTGTAATTATGTTTTCTGTTATATATGTTTATATGTAATGTATATTCTATTCTATTTCATGTTATTTTGGGCTTGCCCGTTAATTATTATAAAATAAAATAAAATAAAATACCACACATCACTAGTTCGAACCGTTCGGGGGCATGGAGACTATTGTGTAAATTAATTGTTCGGATACGGTTTTGAGACAGAACGTGAATTTTTATCGATATCGAACCCTTGCGACGGACGAATTGAAATACGTAAATAGAAACCACGAAGGGATTTATCAAGAGATCGGGGGCACCCGCGTCTCGGTCCGACGGTTGGCGAGTCGGACGTGGGGTAAAAAACCGTGGTAGGTCGAACGTACGTACACCTGTAGAGTCACGCCGCGTTACGATTTATTTCAGTCGGTAAACGCGCTAGAAGGCGAATCGAACGAGAATACGAAACGTGCACATCGCGACCGTGTGCACACACAAATATTCCGTCCGTCTTCGACAGTCGGGATCGGAGAAACGATTCGCGCAGTAGTTACCTGCACAGTGGCCTTGGGGAGCCATGCAATGTTGACAAAAAACTTCTCTTTGCGGCTGAATCCCGTGCCCGCCACTGAACACGTGGTGAAAATCAGTCGGATCTGAAAACAAACACGCACATGAAATAAACAAACACGAACGTTACATAATACCTGTAAACAGAGTTGGGCGTTATTCGAATGAAATTTTATCTAGATGATTATCTAGATGACATTTTATTCGAATAAAAAATTATTCGACTAAATTTCAAACACAGAAATTCGATTAATTTTCGTTTATTTTATTTTCGATAACGTAGTGTTATTGATTATCAACTTTGTTTAATCAAATAAAAAATTATTCGTATAACTGTCTTTGAAATTTAGTCGAATCATTTTTTATTCAAATAATCATAGTAGAAAATTATTCGGATTTTTTTTTAGTCTTATAATCATAGTTGAAAATTATTCCAATAAAGTATTTGAATAATTGTAAAAAAATCAATCGAATAGTTTTTTATTCGAATAATTATCTAGATTAAATTTCGCCTGTAAATCATATCACCGGGACGCGCCAGACATGGATTAGGGCTCTAGACCCCTTCCCAAGCGCGTATCCAGACTTTTGTTAAGTGGGCGGGGACCGATGAAAATTTAAATATATACCTTTACATGCATATTTATATTTATAATATAGAACACTATATATTACAAAATATTATCACAAATATGTATTATATGAAAAATATTATTAAAAAAAACAAAATTTTCATTAAAAGTCGAACTCGCCTAGCTCTCCCACTGTTGGCAAATTTATCTAACACATTTTCATCTGTTATTGAACTATTTTTATGAATATTAAGTAAAGCTAAACCTATAAGACGATGTTCTGAAGTAAAGTTTCTTAAATATGTCTTCAACCTTCTTAATGTCGAAAAACTACGTTCAGCGGATGCTGTTGATACTGGACGTATTGCAAGTATTTTTAGCGATTGATAAAATATATTAGGATACACCTTTATCACAATGAATTAAAAAGTATCTATAGAGGTCGTTGGTCGTGATGATTGTTCTACAGATTTCCATTTAGTAATCCGTAAGTCATACTCTGCCTATGGTCTACTGTAATATGTATCAGTCGTCATGAAATTATTTACGTTTTCCCGTGAGGCGTTAAACTAATAGTCTAGGCGTGTAATTGACAATAATTGAATTTAAATTACATTAGTGTAAATTGAATTAATATATTTGAAAAATGACATATTCATTAACTGTATATTAAAAAATAAATGTAAATATTTATAAATGTATTTGCTAAGTTTAGTTAAATTATAAATATCATATTAACTTTCTACGATATTATCATTTGGATTTAGACAGTACTCGATACCACATGCATTGATATGAAATATTATATTATTTTCATACGTACCAGTAGAGAAAATTACTCCCAATAAAACACCGAAGGCGCTGATGGCTACGGTATCGTCTAGACTCGAAGCTGCAATCAACAGAGTGTTGATACCTTTTATTTCGCCGTAACCCAAACGCTTGAGCTGCAACACGCTCGGCACCAAGACGGCCGGACTGACCGCGGACAACGTGAACCTTTGAAACGAAAAACATTCGACACATTTCGTGACACGCGAATTTCGAAAACAATTCGCATTTACGGTTTGAAAACACGTGAAAACGTATTATGTGCCTGAACAAAATGACACGATGAAAACCAGAACACCTTAAATTGTCCCTAAAGGGTGCCTAACCCCTTCTCAGAGACATTTCACGTACACGTGGCGTGTTGACAGAATCGTATTCGGACAAGAACCACTTGCGTTTCGTTTTGTCTAGACCAGGTGTCTCCAAAATTTTTTATTCAAGGGCCACAAAAAATATCAAATGCTCGTAGCGGCCCAAAAGTTTATTGACACATATTAAAATATTTGATTTTATGAAAATATAGGTATACAAATATAAGTTTACTTTAAATCTTTTTATAAAATATTGTCTACAATATACTTAAATATAATTAGTATAAATTTAAATGATAATATACACATTGTAATTTTAATAATTTTTGAAATAATTTTTTTTTTTTTTTATGAGGAGAATGAAATTGATGTTTTCTGCTTATATTTTATCGAATTGAGTTTGTATGTTACAAGTTCCAATTTTCAAAATTGATTCCAAGTGTTTGTCAGTCATGGCCGATCTATATTTTGATTTGGTGTATTTCATTTTGGAAAACGTTTGTTCGCACAAATAAGTTGTAGAAAATACAGATATATATATATATATATATATATATATATATATATATATATATATATATATATATATATATATTCAATTGCAAATTTTTAATTTTTTTTTTTTTTTTTATTTGGATACTGTGTATCTGGGAGAAATTGATAAAAATCAACTAAAGTCTCTTCACGATGTTTGATTTTCAGTGCATCATTACTTTGTAGATCAATAATTTCTATTTGAAGGGTAGGAGGTAACTTCTCAATATCACTACTAAACGGGTTTTGAAAATATGTATTTCTTCCGATTATACGTCAAGGTCAGAAAAACGTTATTTAAATTGGATTTTAAGTTCATAAATTATTTTTTGAGCGAAGTTGAGTGGAAATTGTGTTTTAGATTCTTTGTTATATTTACCGTCCGATGGGTGCTGCGGGCCGGTTAAAACTTGTTCGCGGGCCGTAGTTTGGAGAACCCTGGTCTAGACAATCACCATTCGACTTAGCCCGATGGATCAACCAAGGGGATGGACTCTAACCAGGACCTCGTCTCCCTTTGATCGTAAAATCAGTGTTTCCCAACCGGTGGTCTGCGCACAACTTATGGCCCAGAAGCCTGTCATGGGTGGTCAATAAATATAATTTATATATTATATTTATATAGTTTCGTATCAATACACAATAATTTCAAGTCATTTTTCATATATACAATTATTTCTATCACGGAGTCATACTCTTAGTTGACAGTATGACATGCTATCGTAAAAATAATAATTGACCTAAAAAAAAAAGAAGTATTTCTAGTTTTTCGAAAAGTGAAGTAGTTTAAAACCTATCAAAAGTTCTCCGAGTGTTCTTTGACAGTATAAAGAGGCTGTGAAACACTAGTATGAAATGTATTAAAAGTGTTAATTCGATACTTTAGTTTTACTCAATCAATTGGCACTAAAACATTGCTTCTAACTTGATAAAAATAAAGAATTTTTTACGTCCGTGAAGTTGGCCCACCCACTTTGGCATAGCAACTCAAAATCTTCACCATTATTTTGCGAATAATTTGCGAGAATATGCGAGACCACTTTCAGAATTTGCGAGTCAGCCGTTTTTTAGCTATAAAAAAAATTAAAATGGGCGGGCCAAGTTCACGTAGCCCACCCATGTTGTCCCACAACTTTGAAATTGGTGTCAAACAATAGCCTGTTATTTGCGAGAATTTGCTAGTCGACTTTCAGAATTTGCGAGTCAACCCTTTACCCACAAAACCCACTTTTTGAGCGTGAAGTTGGCCCACCCATGTTGTCCTACAACTTTGAAATTGGTGTCAAACGATAGCGTGTTATTTGCGAGAATTTGCGAGTCCACTTTCAGAATTTGCGAGTCAGCCGTTTTGTAGCTATAAAAAAAATTAAAATGGGTTGGCCAAGTTCACGTAGCCCACCCATGGCGTCCTACAACTTTGAAATTGGTGTCAAACGATAGCGTGTTATTTGCGAGAATTTGTGAGTTAGAGAAAAGTGTGCTTTTTATAATTTTCATAATTCGTTGTAAGAATACAAATTTGGTATTTGCTATTATTTCACGGATATTATAAGTCATTTAGCAAAAATAAAATCTTTTTTATACTTTTTTTAGTTTTTTTATAGATTATTTTACATTTAAACTTTAAAAAGATTTTAGTAAAGGTTATAATTTTTAACATTTTTTTAAACTTTACATTCTTTCAGTTTTAGAGTCTGAGTGAAGCGAGGAATGTGTTGGTTTTACAATGATGTCTATTTCTTTTTTTTTTTCTTGTCTGTAAACACTTTTTCGTATAGAAATCTTGGACCAAAAGTTTCGTCCAGCAACTTCTTCGAAATTGGACTGGGATGGTACTTTAGAGAGGTCATTTTTTGAATTTCTCAATAGTTTTTCCAGTAGAGGGGAAAAACAGGAAAAAAACGTGTAAATACAGTAAAAATTATAAATTTGTATATTACAATGAAGCTTTGCTCAGAATCGTGTTTTTCGAATGCAATGATTTCTCATTGCATTCAAATGTAAAGTACAATTATCTTGTCCGAGGACCGAAGAGACGAAAGACGAACTTCCACCACCATAATCTCACTTACTAGCTTTTTTAAGGTTTTTTGTTTTTTGTATTTTTTCAATTTTCCGTGTTTCATATATTTATAATTGCTTATTTTATTTTATGTTTATTGACAGTATTTATGCTGTCGAGGTTGTGTACGGTGTTTTTTCGCCTTTTTTACGTAAATGTTATTTATGAATTGAGCTAATATAATATATCCTAATCCAGATAATTATTTGAGTAATTTTTTTACTGATATCTTCTTGTAGATCCAAGTATTTTCAATTTGCCAAGCATATTTTTTTATTCGTTTTTTTTTAAACATATCCTTTTAGTTTTTTTCTGTTTATTGTATTTGTAAGAAATATTTTTAATAAATACTATTCAATTCACTAACTATTCACGGATAACCCTATTATTTTGGTAGAAGTTTCAAAGTTGTGGAATAACATGGGTGGGCTACGTGAACTTGGCCCACCCATTTCAATTTTTTTTTTATAGCTACAAAACGGCTGACTCGCAAATTCTGGAAGTGGACTCGCAAATTCTCGCAAATAACACGCTATCGTTTGACACCAATTTCAAAGTTGTAGGACAACATGGGTGGGCCAACTTCACGCTCAAAAAGTGGGTTTTGTGGGTAAAGGGTTGACTCGCAAATTCTGAAAGTCGACTAGCAAATTCTCGCAAATAACAGGCTATCGTTTGACACCAATTTCAAAGTTGTGGGACAACATGGGTGGGCTACGTGAACTTGGCCCACCTATTTTAATTTTTTTTATAGCTAAAAAACGGCTGACTCGCAAATTCTGAAAGTGGACTCGCAAATTATTCGCAAAATAATGGTGAAGATTTTGAGTTGCTATGCCAAAGTGGGTGGGCCAACTTCACGGACGTGAGAGATTTGTACATTTTTAAAAATTAAATGAATACATATTAAAATAATTTTTTTTTCATAATTATACTTTTAGATATACATATTTATAATTAAAATAGCCAAGGAAAAATTACAAAAAAACATTATTTTGTACCTGATTGAAAAATAATTTTTTTTTCATAATTTTACTTTTATATGAATATTTACAATAATAATAGTTGCATATTATATTGCATATTTGAGTTTTTTTTAGTGCATACGTATGCACATACTTTATAGTTTTTTAGTGCATAAAGTTCCGAGCCTGATAATAAGTATTACGGTACACACTACTTGGTTTTACTATGATATAAATATATTATTTTACTCTCATGTAAAATTAATTGACGTCATTAAATTATGATTACTTGATGGCGTCAAATTAAAAAATTTACTCGTTTCGTTTACCGTTTCTCCACATTTAATCGGTACGATAATGTATTCTGCGCACGTTTTGTATCAAACGTAACGAATAAATAGGCAAAATTTTATATTATTATAATTTACAGAACAAAGTGTCTCGGAAAAAAAAAATGATATTATGACTTTTTAAAGTTACTGGTACATTGGGATTTTAACAGTGATTTGTGAAATTATTTTCCGTTTGGTTGTCAATCATGTTTTTGATCAAATCCAACAGACTCTAATTATGAGTTCAAGATTGAATAAATAATAATTGATAACGAAAGACCCGTTGCTGATAATGTACAACAATATATTATATAATCATAATACATTGTACATTTTAATGCGGTGATGTTTCATTTTACTGATGATTTTATATTAGCTACGTTTAGTCGCACTAAAACCCAAATGAGTCAACGAAAATTTCAGATGTATATACATTGTTATGGACTGAAAAAAAAAAAAGTTTCATCGATCGCACAATTTGAACTAGATAAAAATATCGTTTGAAAAACAGTCATAATTATATTCCAAAGAGAACGAGAGAAATAAAATCTCGTTTACGATTCGGATCGTAAACTTTCTTCGTTTACACATTATTTCAAAATTATTACGCTGAAAATGGTGAGAATTTTGAAATCTAGCACACCGGTTGAAATGTGGAATTATTCTGCTGGTACGGTAATTCAAATGTTTCACGTATGATCGATCGGTGCATCGGTTACTGACGATAGCTCGTGACCGCCACACAAAAAACTCGAACACATTTGCCGGAAATAATTTTCTCGTAGAGTTGATCTCGCTCGCCGTGTTTTGCCAAAGGGTTTCACCGGGACAAGACGGACTTAATTATATTCAAACAAAATGGCGAAACGCGTCGCACGTTTTTACGTTGCACACATTATCATTCGAAGGAAAACAATAGTAATAAATCAATAGTAAGTAAACCACCCAGTACCGGATATAAGGGGAAACAATCTGGGTGACGTGTCCTGGGCGCTTATCATAGGGGGGCGTACAATGCGAACAATATAAAACGAAAATCAATTACCAGTGAGACAATTCACTCGACAAAATTCTACTCATTCGTTTTCAACGCATAATATATTATGTATACGTGTCGTGTTGATATTTTCTTCAAAACAAATAATTGAGTGTTTTGTCGTCAGATTATCACAATATATTTAGTACGCGAGCCATTAGAAATAATAAAACAAAGTGGCATTGGTCGGGGTGTCACGAGACGACAAACGTCATTCACATAAATACAATGAAGTCAGACTTCATCCTTTTGAATAATGGAACGTAGCTAGGTTTCGACTAGTCCCGGGATAGAATATTGTCTTTAACGCGGTGGCTACAATCATTATTTTAAGTTCTAAGTATTATCACGAAGTTGTAATACACTAGGAAACATGATATTGCATCTAATTATTATATACACTATATAACTAAAAAAATTTTCATTCTATTGAAGGAAATCATAATTCATTTTGACTATTATCGTATCATCTGGAGTTTTGAGGAAACCAGAGAAATAATTTGTCTAGATGAAGTATCATAAAGATTTGAAAATAAGGTGTCGGTCAATTTTATTCTACATGAACACACTGAATACATTCATGTTCATCATTTCAAATTGAATTACATTCGAATAATTTCTATTCTTCAAAACGATTCGAAAACAGTTGTTTACTCATATTCACGTAGAATTGAAAAGACTCGAAGTTTCAAAACGATTCGAAACATAGTTGTCGGTCGATGTTATTCTACTTCTACACAGTGTATACAGTAATGTTCTTTATTTAAATTTGAATCTTCGTTCGATAACATTTTTGTTCTTCAAAATGATTCGAAAAGAGTTGTTTACTCATATTCACGTAAAAGTGAAAAGACTTGAAATTTCAAAAAAAAAAATTCGAAACTAAGGTGTCGGTCAATGTTATTCCACTTCTACACAATGTATACATTAATGTTCTTCATTTCTAATTGCATTTTGTTTGTAAATTTTTTTTTTCTTCAAAACGATTCGAAAAAAGTTGTTTACTCATATTGACGTAGAAGTGAAAAGACTCGAAGTTTCAAAAAGATTTGAAACTAAGGTGTCGGTTGATGTTATTCTACATAAACACACTGAATACATTCATCATTAAACATTTCAAATTCAATTGCATTCGAAACATTTTTTTTCTTCAAAACGATTCGAAAACAGTTGTTAACTCATATTGACGTAGAAGTGAAAAGACTCAAAGTTTCAAAGATATTCGAAACTAATGTGTTGTTCGATGTTATTCTACTTCTAGACAGTTTATACATTAATGTTCTTTATTTAAATTTGAATGTCGTTCGAAAAATTATCTTTCTTCAAATCAATTCAAAAACCGTTGTTTACTCATATTCACGTAGAAGTGAAAAGACTCGAAGTTTCAAAAAGATTTGAAACTAAGGTGTCGGTCGATGTTATTCTACTTCTAGAGAGTGTATACGTTAATGTTCTTCATTTCAAATTGAATATCAATCGAACAAATTTTTTTTCTTCAAAGCGATTCGAAAACAGTTGTTATCTCATATTCACGTGGAAGTGAAAAGACTCGAAGTTTCAAAAAGATTCGAAACATAGGTGGCAGTCGACGTTATTTTACTTCTAGACAGTGTATACATTAATGTTCTTTTTTTCAATTTGAAGTTCGTTCGAAAAAATTTCTATTCTTCAAAAATATTCGAAAAAAGTTGTTTACTCATATTCACGTAGAAGTGAAAAGACTCGAAATTTCAAAAAGATTCGAAACTAAGGTTGTTCCGGCGAGGAAAAGTTATTTTTTAATAGATTTATTGGACTGTATAATTTTGTATCTGTGCAAGTCTGCCTGGGTAGGTCTTTACTCCCTTACTTTTAACCATCAACGAATGCTGAGAAGATATTTGAGAATAAACACTACCGGTTTCTTTTGTTTTCTGATATGCTGATCATTTAACATACTTGTTAGATGTAAATTACTTTTAGCATGTGCATCGAATTTATTGAGTTTACTTTATTGCCACCTTTAGTTCCACTACAAACACTTAACTATAAATTATAATTTATTATATTTTGAATATCAGTTGTAATCCGGACCACATCTCCTGAAATTTATTCAATATTTTAGAAATTTTTAAAATTATTTTTGACATCAGTTTTTTTTTTACATTTATTGCTTAACTTATGAATACATTTCGCAGTTAACATCAATTATATAGACAATATCAATAAAACTACCAATTATAGATTGATTACGATGGATGGTGACTATTATTACTGCCAGCCAGATAAATGAAAAACCGATTATGCTAAAAATGAAGATTCTTCAATTCACATACACATGATTCAATGTTTTCAATAAATAACATACAGCCACACTGAGTGCAAATGTGAATTTATTGGTAATTAAATTATATTTATTGAAAAAAGGATTACATTTGTTTTGGTAATATTTTTAATCAAGAATTAAATTGACATTTAGAATAAATTATTATTACAATAAATATTTTAGACCTCTCATAGAAAAAAAATCTAGATACGCCCATTCTTATTTAAAATTAACTGTCAATACGATGTGACACTTCTTTTTGGCATTTTCACGTGTACATTATCATGGTTATGCCACTGATATTCTTACTACAGTAAACGACAACTGCCAAAATCGATCCCGAGATAGTTACAAATTTAAAAAAGCTGGTAAGTGAGATGATGGTGGTACAAGTTCGTCCTTCGTCCCTTCGGTCCTCGGACAAGATATTGGTGATGAATGTATTAAGTTTTAAAGAAATGATGACTCATTTCTTTAGTATAAAACGATTCTGAGCAAAGCTTCAGTGTAATATAATACATTATTATTTAAATACTGTTTACGTATTTTACGGTTATTTGTATAATTATTGGTGAGTTTTTTTTTTTTGTAATTAAACCCTCATAAAATATTCAATTAGATATAACTCATTTAAACTTCAATTGTTATAACAATTATAACTCATTAGAAACAAACTTAAAAGAAATCAGACAATATCGAAAAAAATCGTATAATAATTTATTAAAGTTTGTATAAAAAAAAATCCTGGCCAACGATTTTTGAACTTTTGTTAGGATAATTAGGTAGGTATATGAGTAAGGTTATATTAAATTTTCAGAACTTTTTGTCAAATATTTAAAATTATATTACATAAAAACTTTCAAACAATTTGGTAAATTAAAAGTTCTATATTTAAGTCAAAAGTGCTATAATTGTTCTGAAAATGTTGTTCAATATAAAAAAGTATGTATTTGATATTGGATAAAATTTTCAAGTTTATAGCATCTATACTTTTCGATTTATGACTAAATACCTAAAATCTGAACAGTGAAAATCTCGTTTACGTCGGATTTTTACCGATTTTACCGTTTTTACCCAGTTTTTCGATCGTTATTCTTGAATAATGGAAAAACTATGGAGATTTTGGAAAAATGACCTCTCTAAAGTACCATCTCAGTTGAATTTCGAATCTAAAAAGTTGCTGGACGAAACTTTTGGACAAGGATTTCTATACGAAAAAGTGTTTACAGAAAAAAAAAAAAAAAAAAAAAATAAACATCATTGTAAAACCATAAGATCCTTCGCTTCACTCAGAATCTAAAAAACTAATTTACAACCGTTGTGCAAATATTATAATCGTTAAAGGATTTATCGATGGGTTAGATACAAACATTGAAAGAATGGTTGTAATAATAGGCAGACAAGAATCAATGCCGAGGGCTTTTTTTTCACAAAGAAATTCCCTATTATTATTGACTATGAAAAACCAAAACGTATTACGACTTATCGAGCATAACATACTAATTTTATTATTTACACATCATTATTTGACTTTATGAAATTAAATATTTAATTACATTTGATAACATACATTTATTCGTAATTAATAAAATTATGATTTACACAAATGACACAGCATGTAACGTTCGTATATTATATGATTCAAATTAAATACAATCAGAAATAAATAACACTGTGTAAATTCAAACTTAGGTATAAATATGAGTTTTATACATTGTTCATCATTTTTATCAAAAACGTATAGAAAGTAGATAATATTCAATAAGATCATAAAAAATTCACTAAAATGACCAATTTTATTTACGTATCTCTTTTAATACTCATTCATATAATATCGATTGCACATGCACAAGGATCACACGGAGACGGTAAATTCAGTTTTAGATAATATTGCAACATAAACTGCTTACATATTATGAACATCAGTTGTAAACATGTAATTAAAAAATTCTTCAAAGGTGTTTTTAATTTAAAATAATATATGATACAATAATTATTATTTGTATTACAATTAATTCAGAATTAAAACACTTTCAAATTTGAACCAGATAAATAAGATAACGTTTTTATTATTTATTTATTTTTTTTAGAAATATATAATGTATACCCGTTGGCATTATAATATTATATATTGTGTTGAATGATACATTTTATACACAATAATTAATTGAGAATAGACGATTGAGGAGATATTTTAAATAAATTTTCGCTTCAACATGGATGTATTTTAGTTTTGGATTGGAATCTTAAATATTAATTAGAAACATTATCGGGCAATAATATATATTTTGAAATAATAGTATCTTGATTGAGGTTAAACTTTTATGCATTTCTCCTCAGTTAAATGCCGTACGTAGGGAATTGTTTAGTTAAAAATGTATGAACTAACAGTTAAATAATAATGTGGAGTAATATTGATATTATTGGTAGATTATTGTTTTATCAATTACACTAACATTTTTTCCAAATAAATAATAATTTTTCCCAAAGGATCCAAGATCTGTTGTTCTCTCTGTAAATCTTGTTTACGACCCTTTTAACTGTTTTTATTAAATTAATCAGTCATTTTTCCTCACGCTTGGGACAATTTTTGAAAATACGTAACGTTAAATAAATGTCCTAAATTGTTAAACCAAAAACAATAATTCATTTGATCCACTCAAATTCTAAAACTATGTAACCAACAAGTTCGATAGGAGAAGAACGTTTTGTAAAATACACTGTTATAAATAATATATTAAAACTTATAATTATTATAAGGGTGTATTCATTTATATTAGCCTAGTGGTTAATTCTCGTCAGCTTATGTGGAATTTATTTTTTATACCAACATTCTATTTTGGCACATTTTAAATTACTATTTACGAATTTATTTGCTCAAGTTAAGTGTTTTAGTAAATTATATTTTAACTATGTACTACACGTGTGTAAATAATAGATACAGTACAAAGCAACGATAAATTATATGATTCAATTTAAACACATTATAACTAAAACCACTAGATAGTAAATAATACTATGTAAATTTAAATAAAGGTATTCAAAATTCATATCAGTTTTTTTATGAAATATTAATAAATCAATTTGCTGAAATTTCGTTTTGATTTATTTTATGATAAACAAACTTGGTAATTGAGGAAAGTCCAATATCACCATTTTGGTATCTAGAAAAACATGAATTGTATGATTTGATAAAAAAAATTTTCTTGTGCATTTGAATGAAGAATTTGAATCCAATTTTATATAAAAAAAACTCCCGATAACAAATACGAGTAGACTAAAGACATCAAAATAATATACTCGGTATATTTTTACAATGAATCTGTACTCAGAACGTTTAACGAAAGACCTGCTTGATTATTTTTCTTTATCTTTAAACACACTCATTACGCTATAATCACGTGCACGGAGTGGAGAATACTCCATAGAGTGACATATGTCTTTATTTATTCTTTTACTTCATCGTATACCTTTGGTTCATAACATTGCTTTTGCTTGTTTTACGACAATAATTTGCATAGTATTCAATTAAAATAAACTGGTTCCAGTTCTTGGCGCTTCGTCGTGTGATATATACGGAAAACTTCAAACCCTATGTGGAACACCAGATATACCGATCGAAAGCTTTCCAAAGGAATGCACAGCATATTTATACACAGGCTTAGAGGTATCTGAAAATAACACATTGACCGATATAAGAGAAAAACAATATAGTATAAAAGGTAACCCTATTAAGATTAAATTTCTAAAATTATCCGGTGCTCACAAAACAAAGGATAGGAAACATTATTCACATATTTTATAAGTTACCCAGTGAATAACAATTATAAATTACTAGTTGCATTTCAACACACCATACCTTTATTGCTACCAAGTAGTGAAAAAATAACCCATTGATAGTTAAGATAAGACGTTGACGGCATAAAAGGTGCCTAAACTAGTGAGATATATATAATTCTTAATTGTATTTTATTAAGTATAGATCTGAGATTACAAAAGATATAACAGAATTTACGGCAAGGTGATACTAAAAGTTCTATGTGATTTATCCATTTTAAACATGAGTCAATATATAGACCTAGATATTTTATACAATTAACATTTTCAATGCTCATACACGTACAGTTTAGGTTATTATTCAACAAGCACTGTGTATAAAAAATAAATTTATATCTCACTAGTATATTTTAATTGTCACTAGTCGTACTCCATTATACATTACGTATTGTATTCTGCAGGATATTTAGACAAGCTTTTGCAAACTAATGTTAACGTGCTTGTCTACTATAGACACCCGAATCTGAAAGAATGGTGTGCAGCTATTCAATGTAATGATACTGCCAGACAAACTACAGAAATGAATAATTTAAAGTCTTTTTTAGATAAACATCCAGGGATTAAAGGTGTGATTTTATCAAAGCTTTATGAATCAGATGTAAGTATACACAGTCATTGAAAAGTGTCATTAAATATAACATTTTTGACGTGTTTTCGAACAAATGATTATTTTACAAATACTTTTTATACCTAATAAAATTAAAGAATTTCTATCGATAAAGACAAAATACGGTCGATTTCATAATTCCATATTTTTACGCCGACTGGTTACTTAATTCAAATTTTCAGATGTCAGAAGACAATCACATATATATGGTAACTGTGTACTTAAAATTACATTGCATTATTTGCGTAGGATTTGTCATTTGGATGTCCTGACTATTCTCAAAATTTGAAATCATACATCGATTTGATGCATAAAACTTTTCCGGACCTAGCGATTGGTATTATTATCTTGGGAATAAGTCAAAAACAAAACTACCAAGATCCAAAATTACCATGTAAGAAATTATTGCAAGAATTGTATGGCAACATTATTATTCAGATATTTATATGAAAAAACCAAGAGAAATCATGAATAAGGAACAAAATAATAAATTAACATTTGAAAGTATCATCAATTATAAAATAATTTTGCTTCATTGTTCCGTTAGGGTTGGACTTCAAAATTCTAGACCCTTCAGTTGACTTTTACGTGTTCACCACATATGAAATAAATGTATGTACTGATGAGTTCAAAAAGACCGGCGTTTATCCATTGACCGGGAATTATAATAATACTGTGGTAAGACTAGTTATTTATTAACAAAATGAAAGAATGGAAAAATGTTAATTTCTGGCTGCTTTGTTTTTTTTTTTTTTTTTTTTTTTTTTTTTTAAGGATAAGATAAGAACATTCCTAGAGAAAACGGGTGTCTCTAAAACTAAAATGCATATAACTTTTTCAATCTACGGTGAAGGAAAGATCGGAGAACCGTGTTTTACATTTCCTTCGGCTGTAAGTATAAAAAGGTGAATAGGTAGTAATGGTGGAATTTTATCATTGGTTATCATAGGAATCGAACTAGATAATGTTGATGGATCTATTTAATATTGTTGAAATGATAAATAATTTTTTATGTAAAAGATTGTGCAACACTATAAATTTTCTTATTTCATATCATCTACACATTGTATTATTTTATTTTAATTTTGGTAGGATTTTGATACTAAAACCTTAAGAACTTCTGATCTCTATACGCTACAGAAATGTTGTTTTGCCGTAAATCATTTTAATACTTTTTTCTTTATATAATCCATAGTTCATTTATACAATTCAATTTAATTACATTTCTTACAGAAATGTTTCCCAATGAATATTTTATGTGGAAATTCGACGTAAAAATTGTAGATCAGTGTAACTTAAATAAATCGAATACAGAAAACCTCTGGTGGGTAAATATTTTTGGCATTTATTCAATATTGTTATTAAGAAGCACAAGTAAGGACACATTACATGTTCAGATTAAATTTTTAAGAATCAAACATTTTATTTTTCAACAGTTTTATGAAAAAAGTTTTTCCGACGTTCTATAATCAACTTTAGAGTGATCAACGTTTTCTAAATATTTCTCGAGGCTATAAAATAGATTTTTTTGTATAGTTACTATTTGTATGATTCTAGCAGTTCTAGTTTTGAAGTCAATTCCAGATAACGAAAATTATTATTGCACATTTTATCAATTTCATTCAATGTTTGATTCATCTTTCCAAAATATAGTGGTTGGACAAAATGTTCTCTTTTTACATAATCATCATCTCCATCTCATTTGAATCGGCTATCCTAGTACTCAAGTTCTATTTAACTCAGTCACACACATCCTCTTCACATAAACCAGCTATTTTCATGAGTCTCTTCAGTGCTTTCCACTACTTGTTTTTCAGATTTCTTTTGCCTCTTATTTCTTCTACAAAAAAATTATACAATTCATACTGTTCCAGTCCTTACCTTTTTTAAAAATAACTCTACGATATTTATCTATTTTCCCGCGTTCATCTACTATTGATGCCGCCCTTGATGTACCCTTTATTTCTTTATTTTTCAAGGGGTGAAATGCAATATCTTACTGCTTGATCATTTGTTCCCAGATTATTTTTTAGTATATTCTATAAGTCATCAAATGATTTAATTGTAATTCAGAAATAGTTTTAAAAAATTTGGTTCCGCCCTAAGTTTCATGTACAGGGTAATATAAAGAATTGAGGAATGTCTTGTTTTTAAAATTGGATGTTTTCAATTTTTTCTTTTTTCTTTTTGTCTCGATCTTCTCATTCTTCGATATGTGACTCTCAAACATACAGAATCTGACACGTCCATTTTCGTTGAATGTATAATACAAACTGAATGTTTAGATGTATTATTATTAATGAAATAAATGTAATAAACACGAATGTTTGGCGTTTGACGCGAGTGTTAGCGCGTTCATGTGAATGATCTTAAAAGTTGAAAAAGCGCGTTGCACTTTGAATTGGCACGCGTATTCTGAGGCTAAACTAAAGGAAAATACAAGATTTTTTATGACATGAATTTGTTTTCAACACATCCGATTAGAAAAATTATAAAATAATTCAAATGTCTTAACGAAAATCCGTAACGATAAAATATAAAACATGTCCTCTCCTCCTCTTTCCTGTCCAAAAATCGAAAACAGGATAACACTGAGACACCGAAGGTTAGGTTAGGTAATGAACGAATACATGATGAAAAATGTAAAATAAATCATAAGTCTCGTCATAATGTTATGATAAGGAACACTGCAGTGTGTTCGACAGAGCCGTCCCCTGCTGGTTGCATAAATGTAAAAATAGGCATCAAAGGAGGATGTATAAACGAGTTGCACAATAAAAACCAGTTAGATTGTACAAATATATATATATATATATATATATATATATATATATATATATATATATATATATATATATATATATATATATATATATATATATATAATATATATTATGTTTAATAATTTTAATAACAATATAATATACAAATTTAATCACATATAAAGTATAAAATATTCAAATGCAATTTCACATTTAATTTACAGTACTGTAATGACGTAGAAAAGGCAAAATCTTCAATATGTGTTGATACCATACAGACATTAACAGAAAAAGTAATACTTTACATACGATTTTAAATTTTTATCATTTTTCTGTGTGCATTATCTTGCGTTATTTTTAGGGAGCATATGCGAAAAATAACAGCGCCGGATTTATTGCGAACAACATTGATATAGATGACACTTCGTGTACCTGTCAATGTGGCGAACCGTTTCCGGGATTTCGCGCACTATTAAACGGTTACAATGGAGCATCTCCACCACCACCTTGTGCTTTATTTGATAGAACCTAAGCTTCGGAATACAAAAATCGATATTTTAATTTAATCAAATTTAACTGTCTGGATTTAATAAATTTTTAATATGAATCATCTGAACGTAAAATGATTTTACTTGTTCCCATATCGACACTATCACATTGATTTAACTGAAGTGTTTACGAAGTGTCGATAACAACGGTTGATATCTCGCAGATATTTAACAATAATCCAGCGCAGAGCTGAGTAAAAATAAAATCGCGCGACGATTATGTATATTGCACTAGTCGGCCAACTCCTATTGAACCTGTGCAGTTTAAAACTAAAAATGGGTCGACATCTATGTAGCCTGTACTAATGAATCTGTACTATTTGAATTGTACATTGGTGAACAAGTATACTATGTAGTTGTTTCTTTTTAAATTCAGACGCTGAAGTCTGACAAATATACATTGAAATTACCTCGGAATTTTCTAGAAATAATTTGTTTTCGACATTGAAGTCTCTTCATCGCCCGTTTGCAAGCTGAGCGCTGCTCCGATGGCCGACCTCTGCGTGTTGCCTGTGTCCTGGAACGTCAGATGACATTGGTCATAATCGTTATTTGAACATTACGCGAGCGTGGTACTGGATGGTAACATCTACAAATTGCATGCGTGTGCGCGTGCGTGATAATGTTGTTATTGCATGTAATTTATTATTTATTTCTAAGGCCGTAATCATTTGAGCATATAGCGAATGTCGCGAAAGTCGTACGTGGACAGTACGCTGCGCTCCGAGAGCATTACTCCTCCACAAACACACGTACACTCGCGCGCGCGCGCGCGCGCGCACACACACACACACACACACACACACACACACATATATATATACATATATATATATATATGTGTGTATACGCTCAACAAAAGGACCGATATGACTATATATTATGATACTATGTATCGATGAATTGATTTGTTTTACATTTTTCTACCAAATAACTAATAGTAGTTATGACTTCTGAAGCACAAATATAATTCACGAGTACTTTTGAAATTTGAACCAATATGGCGGTAAACAAAAGATTCGATACCAGTACTTTTTTATCGATATGAGTTAAGTATCGAAACCATGATATCGATATAAAAAACATAATTTTTAATAATATACGAAAATAAAAAATTTATAAATATAAATATAAAATAATAATAAAATAAAACAATTGTATACCAATAGGAGTCGTGTCTTTATTTTGTATCAATTACCCTATAAATATTACCTAGGTATGTGCTACATATGATAGAAAGGAAAGTAAAGACATAAAATGTGGTACTTCATTGCAGACTCGTATGCAATATGATACCCACGGTTCGTGTTTTTTTTAAATAATTTTTGACGTCGTTTCTTTTACGATATATATTTACGGTTAAGCTAGAAATGAAGATTCTCCATTTAACATACACATAATTCAATATTTTCAATGAATAACCTGCAGCCACACTGAGTGCAAAAGTGCATTTATTGGTATTTAAATTATATTTAATAAAAAATGATTATATTTGCATGGTCATATTTTTAATCAAATATTAAAATTAACATTTAGAAATTTAGAATAAATAATTATTGCAATTAATATTTTAGACCTCTCCTAGAAAAAATTTAGATATGCCCTTATTTCTTTAAAATGAAGTGACATCACGTTGTCACACTTCTTTTTTGGCATTTTCACGTGTACATTATCCATACGCATACATTATCCATACGCTATGCCACATATTCTTACTACAGTAAATAACAACTGCCAAAATCGATCACGAGATGATAGTTACAAATTTAGAAAATTAATTTACCATCGATGTGCAAATACTGTAATCGTTAAGGGATTTATCAATAGTTTATACATAAACTAAAATGCTTGAATGAGAATGATAGGCAGATTAAAAGCAATGCCGGGGGCTTTTTTATTCACAATTAAATTCCCTTAGTATAATTTTTTATGAAAAACCATAAAATATTTCGATTTATCGAGCATAACATACTAATTTTATTATTTACACATCATTATTTGACTTTATGAAATTAGGTATCTAATTACATTAGATAACATACATTTATTCTTCATGAATAAAAATATTGTTTACACAAATGGCACAGCATGTAGCGTTCTTATATTCTATGATTCAAATAAAATACAATCAGTAATAAATAACACTGTGTAAATTTAAACTTAAGTATAAATATGGGTTTTATACATTGTTCATCATTTTTATCAAACACGTATAGAAAGTAGATACTGTTCAATAATATCATAAAAAATCCATTAAAATGACCAATTTTATTTACATATCTCTTTAAATAATCATTCATATAATATCAAACGCTCATGCACAAGGATCACCTGCAGGAGACGGTAATTTCAATTTTAGATAACATTGAAACATAAAATGCTTACATATTTTGAATATCAGTCGTAAACCGTTCATTAAAAATCCTTCAATGACTGTTACTTTTCCAATGTAATATATATGTTACCGGAAATGTTGACAATTTAGGAAATGACGACAATTCCTAGTAAATGTTGACAATTCCTAAAAGCGGAAGACAATGTTATCATCGCCTAGTATACGTAATCATTTCCTAACGATAGTAGGCAAAGATGCCACATTTTTTAAATTTAATCTGACTTATTTAAATATTACTTTTATCAAAAATAATTATCAATTAATCTACTATCACCTTTATAAATAATCAATAAATAAACAAGTATTTTTTTAACATTTTAATTTGTGTAATTTAAGCTTTTTAAATTTTTTTTATGATTTGCAACGTAGTTACTTATTTTTATTTTCACAATGCAAACTTCCATGACATTTAGAATTACAAATTCTAGATGCCGATCTGCAAGCACACCTGTTCATCTTGCATTTTGTCTTACATTGACATCGGGTGTATCCTTGTGCCCCTGAAATACTATTTACAGTAGCTGCCTCCCGAAGTGATAACGGTTTTTCTGCTTGACTTGCCGATTTTAAAACAGTACTTAGATCCAATAAATTTGCTTTGCAAGGATTTATTTCTGATCTTGTGCACATGTGTTTTAAAAATCCACTTTCAGTGCCTACAATTAAAAAAAAAAAAAAAATTTTATAACGCACGAGTTTGAATATGAAGATGATTAAGACGTTAATAAAAATACTAGTGTACTTCTTACATAGCTTATATAAATCGTTCTTAACTTCTGTTACAACCGCTAATACATTTCTTGGTGATCCACGAGCACGATCTACATCTGGAATACTCAGACGTACTGTAGTTCCTACACTAAGTTCATCATATTTTCTATTGGATGTTTTAACCATTTTTAGTGCCTGTTTTTCTAAATTGTGTGCAGATGATTGATGTGCTTCAAGTATATTTTGTTTTCGTTGATCAACTAAATAAATACATTATTAACTTAAACATATTTAACTATATTAAATTTTTTTTTTACCAAGTACTAAGTCACTAGTCACTTGTTCTAAGTTACTAGTACACGGTACATTTTCTTCGGCTCCCTCGTCTTTGTTCGACTTCAAAATACATTCAATATCTTCCTCAGATTTCAAAGAGCTAATTTCGTCTACCGGTAAACCAATTGATGCAACACCTAAACGAGCTGGACAACCAAACATCGCCTCATAAGGTGATCGACCGATACCTAAAAAGAATCAATTAAAATTATTTTTAAAATTAATTATTTATCATACCAGAATGAAAAGCACGATTTTTTCGAAATTGGATAAATTTTAATCCAGATGGCCAATCTGTTGATTTTGTTTCCGCCATCCATGTCGCCAACATATCTTCCACGTCCCGGTTCGCACGTTCTATAGACCCCTGACTCTGACTATGTCTTGGTTTTCCGTGCACTATTTTAACATCACCCCACATAGTATGTAATTCATTAATTACACTATTAATAAAGTCTCTCCCATTATCGGAATGTAGAATTGCTGGTGCTCCAAATGTTGTATAAATTTCCATTAAATTATATGCTATTTCTTCTGCTCATTTAGTCTTTAGTGGTTTAAGTATAACAAATTTCGTCAAGTGATCCTGATAATTCATTATAAATCTGTAGCTGTTTATACTCTGCGATTGCATATCAATTAGATCGATTTGTGCACGAGAGTTGTATGCTGAATGCAAAATTGGTTTAGAAACAAGACCTCTTTTTGGATTAGATGATTTTTTATGACAGTCGGTACAAAGACTCAAAAAAATCATTATTGTTTCTTTTGTTATATTACAATATATTTTTAGTTTTAATTCAGCTATCATACGATCGCGGCCACCATGGCCGATAGCTATATGCGTAGAGTGAAAAATATTGAATAGTTCTTCATTTTTAACAAAATAACGTATACTGTCATTATCATGGTTCATGGCTTTAATTAAGCGCTCTTTATCATTTATTAAAATAACGTCGTACTTACGAATATTTCTATAATCTTTTTTGCATTTTGTTTGAGTCTTCGATAATTTTACGTCTTCTATGCGACGATCGTATTCTTCATTATTCATGAACGATTTGTTGTCATCACGTTTAGAATCAATAATTAATGCAATTTTTTTATTAAATTCATTTTGCATTTTATTTAAATCCATTTTTAAGCTTTTAATAAAATAAATACGTACTGTACTACTAATAAGTAATAACCTACTACTAAACGGATCGTGTTGAATGTACGGTTATATATTAAACAGATAAATACTGTGATATGCGATATCCATGACATTTTTGAATCAACCATTTTATCGATATCAGTCATTTCCTCACCTGATATTTTTAGATCTCGGTTAACCTTACCTTGCGGTTATCGCAATCGACATAAATCCGTGTTTGATATAATTTCATGTCTCCGCACTGATACACAAAATAATTTTATAAGTTTATTTTATATACCCATGTGTCTCCGTTTCTCATTTAATTTGAGTTTGACAGCATTATTATTAGTTCGATAGTGTCTACTATATAGAGTGTAAAGGACTATAATATATAGTTTTATTTAATTAATTAATAATAATTATAATTTGTATCAAAACAATATTTATCAATTTTTACAGTAAAATATACAATTTTAATATCATTAAAAAAAAAAAATTAATAAATGTCATTTTATGCATTTTTTTTAATGTATTTTTAGATCATCAAATTCCGGGCCCTATTGATAACATTGCCTAATAAACTACGGAAATAATGACAATTCCTAGGCGATGATGACATTGCCTTCCGCTTTTAGGAATTGTCAACATTTACTAGGAATTGTCGTCATTTCCTAAATTGTCAACATTTCCGGTTACATATACACACTGAAAACCCCTGGTCAACATTCATTCATGACCTCATTGCCGTGCCGCACACTCAACATATTAGCAATTATGGACTAAGTACAATGTTTTGTAAATAACTATCGTTACATGCACCCCATGTCCGTTTAAATCAGGACCCCAGATCTGGGAAAATAAGGTAACGCTAACCGTGTTGGTGGTGGTGGTATAGTTATTGGCATATTTGAAGTCAATTGTCCTCTTGAAGAAAATATCGGTGCTCAAACCGCCTCCGACTGCTACTTCTTCTAATGGACTGAGTTGTTGAAAAAACAATTTGCTTCAGTGCCGAATACTTGTTTTATTTTTTAATGGCTAACTGAAGCTTCACTCGTAAATTGACTCGTATTGACAATAGGGATGGGCATGAAATCCGAATATCTGAATTATCGGGATATCCAAATCCGAATTTGAATCAAATTCATATCCGGACTCTCCAAATTATCCGGATATATGGATTTGATTTTTATGTAAATCATTATTATTTTAAAAGAATGGTAGTTAATTTACGTCCGTGAAGTTGGCCCACCCACTTTGGCATAGCAACTCAAAATCTTCACAATTATTTTGCGAATAATTTGCGAGAATATGCGAGACCACTTTCAGAATTTGCGAGTCAGCCGTTTTTTAGCTATAAAAAAAATTAAAATGGGTGGGCCAAGTTCACGTAGCCCACCCATGTTGTCCCACAACTTTGAAATTGATGTCAAACAATAGCCTGTTATTTGCGAGAATTTGCTAGTCCACTTTCAGAATTTGCGAGTCAACCCTTTACCCACAAAACCCACTTTTTGAGCGTGAAGTTGGCCCACCCATGTTGTCCTACAACTTTGAAATTGGTGTCAAACGATACCGTGTTATTTGCGAGAATTTGCGAGTCCACTTTCAGAATTTGCGAGTCAGCCGTTTTGTAGCTATAAAAAAAATTAAAATGGGTTGGCCAAGTTCACGTAGCCCACCCATGGCGTCCTACAACTTTGAAATTGGTGTCAAACGATACCGTGTTATTTGCGAGAATTTGCGAGTTAGAGAAAAGTGTGCTTTTTATAATTTTCATAATTCGTTGTAAGAATACAAATTTGGTATTTGCTATTATTTCACGGATATTATAAGTCATTTAGCAAAAATAAAATCTTTTTTATACTTTTTTTAGTTTTTTTATAGATTATTTTACATTTAAACTTTAAAAAGATTTTAGTAAAGGTTATAATTTTTAACATTTTTTTAAACTTTACATTCTTTCAGTTTTAGAGTCTGAGTGAAGCGAGGAATGTGTTGGTTTTACAATGATGTTTATTTCTTTTTTTTTTTCTTGTCTGTAAACACTTTTTCGTATAGAAATCTTGGACCAAAAGTTTCGTCCAGCAACTTCTTCGAAATTGGACTGGGATGGTACTTTAGAGAGGTCATTTTTCGAATTTCTCAATAGTTTTTCCAGTAGAGGGGAAAAACAGGAAAAAAACGTGTAAATACGGTAAAAAATATAAATTTGTATATTACAATGAAGCTTTGCTCAGAATCGTGTTTTTCGAATGCAATGATTTCTCATTGCATTCAAATGTAAAGTACCATTATCTTGTCCGAGGACCGAAGGGACGAAAGACGAACTTCCACCACCATCATCTAACTTACTAGCTTTTTTAAGGTTTTTTGTTTTTTGTATTTTTTCAATTTTCCGTGTTTCATACATTTATAATAATTGCTTATTTTATTTTATGTTTATTGACAGTATTTATGCTGCCGAGGTTGTGTACGGTGTTTTTTCGCCTTTTTTACGTAAATGTTATTTATGAATTGAGCTAATATAATATATCCTAATCCAGATAATTATTTGAGTAATTTTTTTACTGATATCTTCTTGTAGATCCAAGTATTTTCAATTTGCCAAGCATATTTTTTTATTCGTTTTTTTTTAAACTTATCCTTTTAGTTTTTTTCTGTTTATTGTATTTGTAAGAAATATTTTTAATAAATACTAATCAATTCAATAACTATTCACGGATAACCCTATTATTTTGGCAGAAGTTTCAAAGTTGTGGAACAACATGGGTGGGCTACGTGAACTTGGCCCACCCATTTCAATTTTTTTTATAGCTACAAAACGGCTGACTCGCAAATTCTGGAAGTGGACTCGCAAATTCTCGCAAATAACACGCTATCGTTTGACACCAATTTCAAAGTTGTAGGACAACATGGGTGGGCCAACTTCACGCTCAAAAAGTGGGTTTTGTGGGTAAAGGGTTGACTCGCAAATTCTGAAAGTCGACTAGCAAATTCTCGCAAATGACAGGCTATCGTTTGACACCAATTTCAAAGTTGTGGGACAACATGGGTGGGCTACGTGAACTTGGCCCACCTATTTTAATTTTTTTTATAGCTAAAAAACGGCTGACTCGCAAATTCTGAAAGTGGACTCGCAAATTCTCGCAAATTATTCGCAAAATAATGGTGAAGATTTTGAGTTGCTATGCCAAAGTGGGTGGGCCAACTTCACGGACGTAATTTTTTTTATTCAGCCTTGAATTTAACATTAGTAGTAAAAGTAACATTTTATCGATATAAAAGTATTTTCTTTGAGTATAACATGTTTTTTAATATAACTATTGCTCATTAAATTTGTATTTCTTTTATGGTATACATGGTATTCAAAGATTGAGTTTTGAAACGTTCATTAGATATATTTGCTATGAAATTTTATATTTAAATGTGCTTCGAAAGAATCTATCATGTTTAGACCCTCCGTGACACGAGTCAAACTCTGGTCGCGCCACTGGTAACCTAACCTAGCCGCATGGTAAAAATAATTATCTGATCTGGGTACAATGAAAATAAACTGATAAATCTGCGAGTACGCTGGAACATAATACTTGATCGAAAAGTTTCTCGCGTTTAGAGAAAACTGTAATTTCGATAATTATACGGTTATCGCAACGTTCTTAACGGGTATATTCGATAAAATATGGTCAAAACTAGAAAAAAAGATTCTAAAACTGGACAAAAATCAACATTATTTTGCTGATATAATATCTTATAATATTTAATGACTTAATAATTACTAAGATAAAACCAATTTTATCGGAGTATACGGTCGCGTCCGTACGGTGTAATTGACTTATTTCGTGCAATCGCTCGCGAACATATTTTGATATGATTCAATTAGTTCATCGTCTATTATTTTATAAACTAAGTAAACTTTGCCAACATTGAAATATGAATTGTGTAGCTGGAGGTATGTAGAAGTTTTTTTATAATAATTATTAATTTTTATATCATTTCATAGTCCTTTTATTACATGTTTAATATTTATATATGAATTAGGATATTCCGTCAATGTAAAGTTTAAGTTGAAGATAGTTTTAGTTTATTTCCGTTTGTTTCCCGGCTCAAATTATTAGTTTTATTTATACATAAAATTGTTAGCTACAATAATTAATTCTAAAAAACTGCGCAAGTTGCGCCTTTTTTAATTATTCACATTTAGATGTCAGAAAACTTTTAGAATTCTCAATATAGTTTTAAACGTTTTTTTGTATTAGTCATATAAATCTGGATATCATAATTAGTGAAAATTATTTTTCTCTTATAGGATCTCGAGATAGTCATATGAGTCTAAGTAGAAGACATTTGTTTAATATTATGGACGAATATCAATCAAAAAAATTTGCTGATAAATGTAATTATTTAAAAAACCGAGTTATCGAAATGACTAATTCAGATAAATGGTCAAACCAAATTAAACATATTTTATCACGTTTTACTATTGAACTAAAAACTAAATGGGAATCTTGCCAAAGAAAAAGAGGAAAATTCCTTTCAGTTAATAATGCTTGGTTAAATGGTAAAATACACTTCCCTATACATTCGACTTGTTTAAAGGAAAAAAAATATGGGAGACCAACTACTCCATTTATTGATTGTAGTGAACGCTCTAAACGTCGAAAAACCGAAAAATTACGAAATGAGAATAGCTCATTAGAACTTTCATATGCTACTCAAATAAGTCTTCGTTCATTTGGACAAAATGATGCTGCAAATGTAGGGAAAAATGTTACACAAACGACCCAAACGAACAAAATGGGACTCCTGGTCGATTGTCCAAAACAGGGATATGGAAGTACAAACGATGGAAATACAGCCCGGAGATTTTTTGAAAATCACGATCTTTCTAGTTCTATAACGGGAATTGATGTCGAAATTATAAAAAGTTTTAAAGTTGTGTTACAAACTATTTCAAGTGGTTATTATATAAATATAGAAAAATTTGAAGTGTACACTATAAAAACTGCAAAATTATTTGTCAATAAATATCCTTGGTACTATATGCCAACTACAGTTCACAAAATTTTATTACATAGTTCAAAAATTATTGAAGAAATGGCCTTACTTCCAATTGGAGTACTTTCTGAAGAAGCTCAAGAAGCAAGAAACAAAGACATAAAAAAATATCGAGAAGGGTTTTCTAGAAAATGTTCAAGAAGTAAATCGATGGAGGATATTTTGAACATGCTTCTCATATCATCTGATCCTCTGATATCCAGTATGAGACGACTTCCCAGAAAAAAGGATACCAAATTTTCCAAAGAAGTATTGGATATGTTGTTGCCAACATCAGAGGAAATTATTCAAAATGAAACTGATTTGGACGAAGACACCACTAATGATTCATCCGACGATTCTTCCACATAAAATTAATGTATTTATATGTATACGTTGTTAAAAATATATTTTGATGCCTATAAAATATTTTTAGATGAATATAATATTGTTATATATAATTATTTCATTTTGGCCACGAAATATTGAAAATACCCCACTGTGGACCGCGATGTCGGGTGACTCGAGAAACGCGAAATGCATGCGAAAGAATGCGTCGCGATAATTTATTACAATATGTGGCGTGATGGTGTGACAGTTTCACTCGAACGACGTTTTATAAAAACGCATTATTGGATTCTGAAGCTTAGAGGCGTTTAAGAACTCGTGTACGGCTGAAGATAAACGTTTTGTTTTCTAATATGGCAATGTAAGTGCTATGAAAACGGTACGGCACAGAGCCAAGAAAAAGCCTAAATAATGAATATTTGTATGTGCGTCCATGTAGGATAACGTGGTAAGTAATAAGTATAAATGTTAAATCCAGGGGCGTGTCTTTTACCGTTTTCAGGGGGAGGAAAATGCCTTTAAAATAAATAAATTACATTGATTTAATAAAATAACGACTATTGATTTAATTTAATCATGACATGACGTGCATACTCAATAGAAAACTGTAAAAACAGCTACACTAGGAGTGATAATCAATTGGTTTACGTTTGTTTTAAGACCCCAGGTATATAATAATATATTTATATTTGCCATGCTCTACTCAATATGTAGTATAATCAAATAAGGTGAGCTAAATAATAGTATTTGACACAACCTAAAGTGATCCTAATTCATGACCATTATTGACCACGATAAACGTTCGGTTGTATACATACGTATAATACTTTATGAAAATGTTTATGACTTAAAGTTTAAATACTATCAGCATATCATATTGAATAATATCAGAGATACAAAGCACTAAAATTAAAATACTATCGTGTCATCGCCACCTCGTTCAGAAATCCGCCTATATTAATTATAATACATAAAATATGAAGGAATCGGAGAATTTTGAGACTTTTTTGTCATAAAATTATTCAGAAAATCATTACGTTTTCCAGCGATATTTCATCGAGTAAACAAAATATTGTTAATATTATAATCGAATATGGTAGTATATTAGATATCAAATAGTATCTACACGTATTGGCTGTGTTTAGCAGTTCTAATAAATTAACATCATAACTGATCAATAAAGGAAAATCTGGGCTATCGGATGAGACTAAACGTAAAACGGCCGAAGAAGGTATGTTTGCTTTTCCCACTAGCAAGCATATTCATTCGTTTCGATCTATAGATTGTACGTTCTCGCTTATAAAGAAAATTTATAATACAAAATTTTCTTGCGCTCGAACGAAATGTGAATTGATTATATCAAAAGTCATTGCCTCTCGTAAAATTTTGCTTTTATTTTTCTACCATTTTCTTTTTTCTTTTTGCTATTCCAACCTATAAATCCACAGTATATCTTTATAGCCGGAACACTCAAAATGTATTTGGCTAAAGCTTTCGTTTCGAGCTCGAATAGTGGATGTTTTTATCAGGGCCATCGTTCTGAAGTATAATTATCTTTATGGTCACACGTCACCAAAGTCCGACACGGTGTGCAGGAAACTAGTTGGCTCAGCAAATATAGATTATAAACGGTATATAATATATATATATATATATATATATATTACTGTGTCCAAAAAATAAGGTGACATTTGAATTTTAACTGCTCGCGTCAAAGGATTTGGAGAATTATTTTTTTTAGGTTGGTAGTACTGTCAGTGACATCTATGTCAAATTTACATGTCAAAATATTCCTTAGTGTTTGAGATACGCGTCGTTTTGTGAGCTGCTAAAAGTGAGTTTTTCGTTTTTTTGCGATGTCGAAATTTGTTGGGCAAAGAATTTGCATTAAATTTTGTTTGCGTAATCAATTTTCTGCTGCGGATACGTTGAGGATGGTGCAGAAAGCCTTTGGTGATGAGGCTATGTCTAAAAAAAATGTTTACAAGTGGTACAGTGAGTTCCAAGCCGGCCGTGAACGTGTCGAAGACGAAGAGCGTCCTGGGCGACCATCAACCTCAACCGACGAAGCTAACGTCCAACAAATCAAGGATTTGGTGTTGAAAATCCGTCGATTAACGATCGAGATCTTGCTGATGGGGTTAGCAAATCTAAAGGCTCGGTCAATACCATTTTGAAGGATGTTTTGGACCTCAAGCGCGTCAAATCTCGACTGGCACCGAAAACATTGAATTTTTTTTAAAAAAGGCGTCGCGTAATTCGTGATCATTTCGCCAAAAACTCAACTCATATCGTACCGCAACCACCGTATTCACCTGATCTGATGCCGTGTGACTTCTGGCTGTTCAACAAGCTCAAAAGACCGCTCCGGGAATACCGTTTTAATACGATAGAGGAGATTCAAGCCACAGTGAAGACGGAACTGAAGGCCATCCCGGAAAGTGACTACAATCAGTGTTTCGAAGATTGGAAAATCCGTTGGCATAAGTGCATTGCATCGGAAGGGGATGAAATTGATTTGGAAGAATAAATAAAGAATTTCTAAAATAAATACAATGTCACCTTATTTTTGGACACAGTAGTATATATATATATATATATATATATATATATATATATATATATATATATATATTATATATAAGCGTTTTTAACGACTTTGAACGCGCGCGAATTTTGCGCAAATTTTTTTTATAGTAATTGCATAATATGTACAAATAATTAGTACAACGAATATTTATTTTAGTCAGTGTTTCATTAAAATGAAAACATACCTATAAAAGCAATGAAACCTTTTTATTTACTACCTATAGAAATCGTTTGGTTATACACTAAAAATTGTACCTATCGTAAAAACATAATTCATTATTGCATTTTCCTGAAAAAGTTTAGTTTGTGGAATGACAGCAGAAAAAATGTCTCTAATCTAATCAATCGAATAAGAAAATCAATTTTCACTTTCGAAAAAATTGGGTATATGCAGTGTTGCAGTGATAAAAGTCAACAGAAAACAAAATTGTGGGATTCAAAAACTGTCGTACCCGGAAAATGCACCTTATTGTATAACATCAGTATATTTAATAAAGTATAGTTTATTATAGCGTAGAAACATGCATCAGGGTAACTAAGTGATATTTCTTGTTTTCATACCACTTTCTACTTTAAGTTCCCATATTATTGATTAACATCAAATGAGAAATTAAGAATATTATAAATTTTAAATTTTGTGAAGAAAATTGTATTGTAATGGTTTCATGATGATGTAGTTTGTAAATTTATTTTTTATAAATATAAACATTTTTTTCAGTGTTTAAATAAACCAAAAGTTTCATTTAGTCTCTTTAAAGATCAAAAATATCACCTTCTTAGTACTTTATAGAGATCTTTTTTGACGTTCTCGATTTTTTTTCTTTTTGAATCGTTAGGAAAAACCGGAAAATTTGAGTAAAAACAGTAAAATAAATTTTCATGAAATAAATTTCATCTGTTTAGTTATAAATCTGAAAATAACCATGTTAGAAACATTAATGTTTAAAAATTGTAAACGGTATTTTAATTTTTAATACATATTTCTAACATTTAAAAACAATTTGATCCATTTTAAGCTGAGTATAGAACTTAAGAGGTTTGAGAATGTGGGAATAATAATAAATTGACACAGATGGAATCAAACGAAATAATTAATGTTTTCTGACTTTATTAAAAATTGTATTCTATTAATTTTTTTTCTGAGAATTCGAAAATATGGCTTTTTAGAATAGTTTTTGTTTGTGATGATAAATTTAAACTTTTAAAATTGGTTAAAAGAGTTCCATATGATTTGTCATTAATATCTTAATTATAATTTTGAACTAAACATATTTTCTCTTTATTCTGTGTTTTAACTTAACAAACAACTAGTATTAAATAATATATCGTTCTTCATTCAGTTTCATCCAGTTTCATCAAGATCAGAAATTTCATCTAGATGTCACTTTGGAGACTTAAACGTGCGACACTTTCACTATACCGGTTTTAGTCATTAATTTATGACTCGAAAAGTAATTTTGCTAGAAACTCACAATTTTCACCATAAAATAGTCGCATATTGTTATATACCTACTTTACAAAATTAAAAAAAAATTGACAACTTTTGGGCTAAAAATAAAACTCTTAAAATATCTTATTTTTTTCAATGTTTGTCTCTATAATAAAGTTTTTAATGTTGACAAAGTTCTAAAAATGTAATATGACCATATTCATATACTTAATTAAAAATTCTGAAAAAATTTACATTGTAGATACATAATAAAATATTTTAAAGAATATTCTAAAATACAGGTACATAATTTCTAATTTATTATATTAAACAGTGCTTTGGAATCACTCAGAAAGTTATTATAATTCCTAGTGCTTAAATATTAATTTTTAATTTTAATACAACCACAGGCGTGTATTTTTAAGTATTTATCCTTTATTATTTTAAGCTGAATTATACACTTTTGTTTTTTTAACATTTTAGTGAGTAGGTACGAATAAATTATTTGTCTTAAGAATGATTTGCAGTTTTTTGTTTACATATTGTTATAATAAAAAAATATTAGTGACGCAGTTATAATATGTCAGCTATTAATGTACGGCTATAGTGCTATACTAATACACTTTAGTTAATCATAAAAATGTAGTCATACAGTAGATAGAACATATGTTCAAATACCTAATGCCCTTTTAATTTTTCATTTTAAATATTAATTACGTACGTATGAATATTTTTATATATTTATAGGTACCATATTTCTCATACTTCTATTGACAGTTGATGTGATTACATAATTAAATTAAGTAATAGACGAGTAATCCGTGTTAAGTCAGACTTCAGTCAATACTAAATATTAATAGTAGGTACCTTTTTATAATAACTTTAAAAAACCGGACATACTTCGCTCCATGGATATTCTTCATTTCTCAGACAAAATAATAGGGGTAGATGTATTGAATTTTAAAGAAAAGATAGATCATTTCTTTAGTTGAATGTTTTGGCATGAAAAAAATATATATACCATTTATATATTTAACCATTTTTAGTCTAATTGTTTGAAGTTTTTTTTTATTTTTTTATTAGAATTATGTATTTTCAAAATTCTATTTTTAGCCCAGTAATTAACTTTCTTTAAAACTTTTGTCAAGTATGTAAAAAAGTATCATTAATACATGAAGACAATTCCAAGCTTCTAGCAATTACTTTTGGAGTTATGACTAAACAACTAAAATGTATTTGATTAAAGTGTTATTCTTGGCAAATTTTACCATTTTTGCTATCTACATGCTATTTTAAATCTATTGACCCTGTGTGCAAATTTTAATCTCCGATACGTAACATAGCTGTCTCTTTGGGAATGTGAAGTTAGATAATTGAGCCGATAGATATCTCTGAGATTACAATACGACGCTTAATGTCCAGACACGTGAAGTTACTCTATGTGATGACACAAAACTATGTTCTATGTTTCATCACATTGTGACTCTTATAGACCATCATGATGAAATATACATAGAACATTTCATTGTTTTATCTAATAACAGATATGCTAAACATATACGCAACTCGACGCAGATAAAAATTATGTCATTGAAAAGCTAAGAAGTTTTTGAGTAATACCTATATATTTATTTATGATCATTTTAGATCTCTTCTTAAATAATGTATTTAAAAATGTAAAACCACTACTAAAAAAAATGTTCGATATTTATGCAATATATATAGGACCTATTATAGGTACACCATGCATCCATGAGAATAATATGTATGAATTTAAATTTAACTTACCATTTGTATTGATGTCCATTTTAAAATAATAACTTAACTTTTATAAAATTGAACAAACACACTGAACGTGATCGACAAAGAAGTGAATTGATATTCTAAATCAACCGTAGATATTGTAGATTTTGTCTTTAATCGTTTTAAAGTTATCGCGTTTTAAAGTGGCTATCGTTGTTATAATAACCCAATGTCTATTAAATGTTTTTCCATTTTATTGTACTGATAAAAAATAAAGTGCTAAATATCTAATTTTTAATCATTTTTTTTTCTATTTTTTCCGCCTAAATTTGTATTTCCGACCACTGTGTGGCGGCGCGATTGGAGGAGATAAGAGCCTCAACCACGGTGGAGTGCGGCGGCAGGTGACGTCGAGGACTCGTGGCAGTCATGCGTCGGGGCGGTTGCGTCGTCAAACTCCGTGTGACCCCGTGTCACAGGCTATTTTTACCCCCAGAAATTTTACCACAGGGGGGTAAAAATCGCCGGAGGTAAAATTCGCCTATCGCAACAGGCGATTTTTACCCCCCCAGAAATTTTACCGTAGGGGGTAAAATTCGACTGGTATTACAGGCGATTTTTACCCACCTACAAATTTTACCGTTGGAGTAAAAATTGCCTGGCGCAACAGCCAATTTTCAGTTATCTACAATTTTATTAATTTCAATTCATTATCTGGGTGGTAAATATTATCCCAGCATATAGTGAAATTAATAAAATTGTAGATAACTGAAAATTGGCTGTTGTGCCAGGCCATTTTTACTCCAACGGTAAAATTTGTAGGTGGGTAAAAATCGCCTGTAATACCAGTCGAATTTTACCTCCAGCGATTTTTACCCCCCGGTAAAATTTACAGGGGGGTAAAAATCACCTGTTACATCGGGTCGACGTAGACCGCAGTTTGGACGGAACCTTTTTCCTTTGTGCAGCGCGTCGGCCTGCTGGAGCTCGGGGTGGACGTCATCCGCAAGAATCGTCTGGTTGCCGGATCATTGATGTCAGCCAGTGACCAGCGCGTGATCGCGTGGTCTTTTTCGGCAAGTGGCGCACATCGTCCACGGGTGGGCATTTCCACGGTGACGTCCCGCCGTAACGAGCTAGGTGACGCGTCTCATGGTCCGAAGCGTGAACCGGGTATAGGCGTCGGTAGGCTGGTCCTCTGCTCGGGTAACCTAACCGCCGCATTCTCGGCAGACCGGGATCTCTCTTCGGTCACGTCGCCAGTTTCGTCGCATCACTCGAATCAGTGTCGTCGGTGATACTGCTCGAAACGACGACGGCAGCAGCAGCAACAGCAGAGTAATACCAGTGACTTCGTCAATGGAAGCGTTGGCGGCGGCGGCGGTGGCGTGGACGTCCGGCACGGAAGACGACCGTCGGCCGTCTGGTCCTGTGTCCTCACAAGCGTCAGGTTTCCCTACAAGCAGAACAAGCAGGTGATTGGGGCGGCAAAATGTTGGGGGCGGCAAATTTGCTACTCATAAAAAAAAAATATTATCTGTCATAATATTTTAATAAATATTAACTATTTGAAAAACAACTTAAGTAAATTCGAATCTGTCTTCATGACCGTATTTTGGACTTCATTGCAAGAGCGATTTGATAAAACAAGTAAAATGTTGCAATCAGCGTCAGCTAATTTAGAAGATGTTGTTGATCCGTATAAATATTTAATTGGTTATGTGAGTGAAATTAGAACAGACGAAATGTTTCAACAGTATTCATAGAAGAAGCAAAAAAAAAAAAAAAAACGAAACGAGAAGAATACGAATAGGACCAGAAACGTCATCGTTTGAGACCACTTGTATGTGACGAACTAGAGCAGGGGTGGCCAGCGAGAAAAGACTTGCGAGCCACCAAATATATTAATAAATATGGAAGAGCCAAAATGTAAAAAAAAAAGGTCATATTATTATATAATTTTTATATGTATATTTATATTAAGATTATGTACAAAAATTAGAGTATTTATTAACCCACTTTGAAGATCGATTTAAAGACTTGAAATTACTTAAACCTTCGATTGCATTTCTAGGAAATCCCTTTGTAATTAACGTTATTGAAAATGGATGTCCAAAATTAAAATTGATTTCAATGGATACGGCAGCTTTAGAAATTGAATTCTTGGAATTATTGGATGAAGGACTGAAGCAGTTCAAATACAGTTGTCATTCTTTGTTGGAATTTCGGAAACATGTGCCTGTTATTAAATATCCAAAAATTACTCTTTGCGCTCAAAAGTTAATATCGATTTTTGGAACAACATATTCTTGCGAGTCTTTATACTCAACCATGAAAATGATAAAATCTAAACACTTAACATTTTTTTTTTTTAAATGTTACGATAAGATACGAGCCTCAAAAGTCCATGACGCGAGCCGCGGTTTGGCCACCCCTGAACTAGAGCAAGATAAATCTAGAGCGAATGAAATAGTTTTGGGTGGTAAAAAGAAATTACAAATAATTTATTTTCCTGTGTTGAATACAATACGGTTCGCCGCGCGGTAGACAGAGAGGGGGATTACGGGATTCCACAGGTAGTGGTCACGCTTTTTCGTTACGAAAAATTTTTTTTCAGTCACTACACCAGACCTGCGATAAAAGCTATGCAATAGCTTAAAAGCAATCTGGCCAAAGTTTATTTACATTTTATCCGAAACCAGGAATTGGAAGTTACTTATAAAAAAACTTTGAAATTACTTATAAAAATGAACGGGCGGCAAATTTCCTTTTGCTCGTAGGCGGCAAATTGCTTAATCCGCCGCTGGTCTTCTCTTAACCGCCTTTGCGGTGGACGACGGTCGCTCCGACGACGGTCGCTGTCCGTCTTGTCGCATCATTCGAATGGGCGTCGACGACGACGGCGGCGGCGGCGGCGGCGGCAGCGGCGGCGGCGGCGGCGGCGGCGGTAGTAGCGTGGTCGGACGACCGAAGCGCCTCGACCGCGGCAGAGTGCGGTGCAGGGCGACGACGATCCGGTCCCTCGGCGGTCGTGCGTCGCGGCGGTTGCGACTTCGCACTTTGTGTGACCGGGGTCGACTCGATCGACTCGATCGTCGGTGTGGATCGAACGTTTTCTTTCGTGCAGCACGTCGACCCACTAGCGCGGGGTTCGGACGTTATCCTCAAGAACCGTCTGGTCGCCGGATCTATGATGTCGCCCAGCGACCAACTCTTGGGCAGCGTGTAGCCCGTTTGAGGACGCCGGGTGGTCCTGAGCGCCCATTGGTTAGGTTCGTCGTCGGCCACTGCAGTTGGACATTTCCACGTCGTCGTCTCGCCCTGACGGGTGGTCCGCGTGGTCCTGACCCGCTTTATTGTTCGAGGCGTGAACGGCTGGCACGGCGTAGTAGCGTCGGTAGTCTGATCCTCTGGGCGGGTGACCGATTCTACTGTCGCGGTGAGCCGGGATTTTCCTCGCGGCGTCGTCGTCGGTTTCGTCGCGCCACTCGAATCAGTGACGACGGTGACGGCACTCGAAACGGCGGCGGCGGTGGAGGTAGTGCTAATAGCTGACTTGCCGCGATCGACAGCAGCGTGATCGGTGGCGGCGGCGATGGCGGCACGATCAGCGTGATCGGTGGCGGCGGCGATGGCGGCACGATCAGCGTGATCGGTGGCGGCGGCGATGGCGGCACGATCGACGGGGCGATCGTCGTATACGACCTCGTTCGGCTGCTTCGGACGTACGTCGTTCCACAAAGCGTACGTTCTTGCCGTCGTCGGGTTGATAGATGACAGAACTATCGCAATGATCACGGTCGTCGCGAACATCTCAAACGTTTTTCGAGTATAGAAGAGAATAATAATCGAACGATAATCTCGAAAAACTTTGATGCCACGCGAAAACTGTTCTCAAAAAGTTCTATTCGTTTGTGTGTAGATATCGCTCGTGGTGTCGGAACAACGACAAATTATATTTGTATACTAACACTCTCGCGTTTTCTACCTCGTAACAAAATATTACGAACTCGATCGAATTCGGGTTGATGTAGAAAACAATTTTATTCTGAAAACGTGGTCTTGACGACCAATAAAACACCATATTATTTTGTCGTGTAGCCAACCATTAAAATACTTGTTATATATATACAATAGATCATGCAAAACGTTATTTACGAATATTTAGAACGCATCGTCATTTTATATAATTTAATTATGTTTCTTTATATACTAGTGTTTTTGTGTTGTTGACTGGTTTTGAATTTTAAATACATAATGTACGGTTCCCCCATAATTCAGGGTGCGGCATAATGGACTCCCACATTTCCGAGGTGAATTAAAAAAAAAAAAAAAACTATACAAGATATGGAATTTTTTTTTTATTTATTAAAACTACATTAAATAAGGTTTTTTTAAAGTTATTTTTTTAAAATAATGTCGTCTAAATGATTGCCTTGACGAGCAACGCACATATGGAGCCGTTCTCGAAAGTTTTCCATCACTCTCGCCAGCACACAGCGGGCTAAAATAAGTAAAAATTGGAAAAAAATGAAATGATCATACATTTTTTTTTTAATTTATAGTTTATATTTTATAAAACAAAAATAAAAATAAAATTTTAACTTTTAATTGAAAATAACTACTTAACACAATATATCATTTAATATCAAATATTTTTATTAATTAATAATTTTATTCGGATGTAGACGAATCGTCCGTGTTAGAATCAGAAAAGTTTTCCGTTTCAGAATCTTTAACTCCATTATAGGTAAGCAAATTTTGAGATTCTTGCCATAGCGTTTTTTTTTTTAATTTGGGGTTTCTCCCTTAAACTTGCAATAAATGGATCGGAAGAAATTAAAAGACTATTTAATAAATCACACATTGTATTTTTTCTACTGTTTTTTCTTGTGTTTGATGTTCTATATCTTTTCATATCTTTATGGCGTGCCTCTAGTGCGTCTTCCGATAGTTGGCCTATTGGTAATAATGCTACTTTTATAATATCCGAACCATGTATCAAGACTTTATGAAGAGTAACTGGCATGTAAAACCATGGGTATTTTGTTACAAATAACTTTGCAGTTTCTTTAGAGTATGTATCAAATTTTTCATGATTGATCTCGTGTCCACACGATAAAACTTGAAGAATTACAGCTAATCTGTGTATTAATTGTAAGTCAACTCCCGTAATATTACTACTTAAATTAGGGTTATCGAAAAAACGTCGGGCTGTATTCCCATCATTTGATGTACCACTTCCTTGCTTTGGTTGATCTACTTTTAGTCCCATTTCAATTTTAAATCGATCCTGTATTAATTTTTTATTTTTTTTTAATTCATTTTGTAATTCTGCACCTCTTGCCTGCCATTTTTTAAAACTTAATCGATATGATAAATGTAATATGCATTCAAAAAATCTAATACGAGCATGTAATGGAGATATTCCAAAAGACATTGTATGATGCTTTACCGTCTTATTTATAACTTTATCAATATTATTCATTTCTTTTGGAGTAGCCATGCATATATAACATTGTTGAGTAGATTGATTGTCTGATATAACGTTACAAATTTTTCCATCAACCATTGTTAAAATGAGCTTATGTTTAATTATTAGTTGTTTACTACAGTGTTCAATTAAAGTTGGTTGTAGATTTTCTATTTCTTTATTTATTAGATTTACTTCGTTTTTGATCAATTCTGTGGTTTCTTTTTCCATTTTTATATGAAGGGGACGACAATACCGGGTACTAGATGTCTGTGGATTTGTCCAAATTTCATTTTTAGACTCTGTAGTTAGTTTTTCGAATAAAATAATTGGAACAATTGAAACAAGAAATATATCACTATCATTTTTATTTTCATTACTTTCTTGATAGTTTTGTTTGTATTCTGAATATCCAGAGCTGCCATCACAACCCCATTTTGTCAAAAGTGTAAGTTCGTTACAATCAATTTCAAGATTATTATCTATTGTTTCAAAAATACGTTTAACTGTATGATCGAGCAATGCTTGTAATTTTATTTCCGCGCTTGTTTCACTCAATAATATACTGTTTTCACTCGGATAACATTTTTTCTTAGCTTCTCGAACTAAATCGTAAGTAGGATATAAATTTGAAAACTTTTTTTTTGACTGAAGCCTAATTAAAGTATACTGTTTTTTTGTTAGTTTAGCATCGATAAGTAAAGCCAATGCTTCGTCATTGCTATATTTTTCAACTTTTAACGTGCTGTTTTTAAAACTATTTAGAATTTTTGAAGCACGAGTTGGAGTAGTAGATGTTGACTGCTTTAAAAGTTTAGCTGCATC
This sequence comes from Therioaphis trifolii, assembly GCA_027580255.1. Lineage (NCBI taxonomy): Eukaryota > Metazoa > Arthropoda > Insecta > Hemiptera > Aphididae > Therioaphis > Therioaphis trifolii. Next base: position 24,483,462 of record CM050404.1, read on the forward strand.
ATTTTGACCTGATTGCTTGAGACTAATTTGAGTAGCAAAAGTAAGCTCTTCCAAACCTACTGATTTTCTTAATTCTACAGTTCTATTACGTTTTGATTTATCACCAAGTTCTTCAAATGGTTTGATTGGTCTACCTAATCTCTTTTTGGCGACTTTTACTTCATTAGACGACTGTTGAGGCAATACAAATATTTGATTTAACCATTCACTGTATTTAGTTTCAAATCTATCTTTATGTCTGTTACATTTTTTCCACCTAATAGATACTTCATTACAAAAAGTTTGGACTTTAAGTTTTAAGTCATTTTCAAAATCAACCGCAATATCATCTGTATATTGAATTTTTGATAAAATATATTTAACAAGCTGGTTTACATAATCGGAATCTTTCGATACTGCTTGATATTCATTATACAGTTCACGTCTTTTGATAACCCGATCTATAATATTATATTAAATATATGAAACGAAAGTTTATAAATACAAATCTAAAAAAAATGCGCAAATATGCGCAATTCAAACATTTATTACAACATTCTATTGAACATTTTGAATACTTATTACAATAAATTGAAACACCAGTTAGCACCAGATTTATTATAAAATCTAGTTAAGTGTCATTTTTGTAAATAATTACTTATACGTTTATACTTTATAATAAATATAATAATTACTATTAATAATTAAATAAATTTTAAAATTTACCTCTGAAATCGCCATTAAATTCCATTTCTATGTTATATAATTGCAACAACAATACAGAAAATTAAATTTGTAACACTAGAAAAATAATGGATTAGAATCATACATGCCACAACAACGAATAATGGTCTATTAAATAATACAGAATAGCCTACATCTTAGTATAAAATGAGTGATTACAAAACAGAATATAATCTATATTACATCAATATCATTATCTTAATGTCATATAGTATTATAGTATGAATCCAGATAAGAAAAATATCAAAAACTAAATTTATAATTTTTTCATTATTTCCAATTTTTATTTATTTTAGTCCACTGTGCAGCATATCGAGTGGAATCGCGGAGATTTTTTGACGGATGGCCTCTTTTAGTTCTTCCATGGTTCTAGGTCGATGTTTGAAAACTTCAGCTTTGAGGTATCCCCATAAGAAATAGTCACATGGACTCAAATCAGGGGAGCGAGGAGGCCATGTAATGTTTTGTCACACATTCGGCGTTTTTGAAAAACGCCTCGATAACGAAACCACGTTGTTCACCCGACCACGACATTGTGACGACTAAAAATCGTATTAATGACCAAACCCAGTGAAACAAACCGCTTTTATCTGATCAGTTTAATTACGTGCTAAATGATGTTTTGAAATATTGTAGTCCATTACGGATTATTTTCTAGAACGGCTCCAAATGTGCGTCAATTGAAAAGGCAATCATTTGGACAATATTATTTTAAAATAAACAACTTTAAAAAAAATTTTATTTAATGTAGTTTTAATAAATAAAATAAAAATGTCCATGTCTCGTATAGTTTTTTTTTAATTCACCTCGGAAATGTGGGAGTCCATTACGCCGCACCCTGTATAATTAAAAGCGGACGCTTCTTCCAATTGTTAAAATTTACGAAAGTAAGCTGGTCACTGGAAGTCCGTTTGTTATTTTTATTCTAAAAAAGATACGTCTACGAAAAAGAGATGGAATTAGTATGGGTTCATTAATATGTCAATGTCATTTAAATCTGTATTTGTTAATTAGTAATTACCATAGGTATATGATATATCATATATCGTGTACGCGAAACGTGTGGGTACCGCGTTATTACAATACTATTTCATGACATAAAATGTCTTTCAAGTAAATAGATAACATGTTCTTATTTTGGATTACCTATCCGATAGTTACACTATTTAGACTAAAAACATATATTATGTTCGAGTACCACTATAAATTTTTGTTCAGAATCACGTTAGGTACTATAAATATATGAATTCACTTTATTTAAAATCCAATATAACTGTTACTATTATCTTGTCCGAGGACTGAAAATATGAAAGGTTAACTTCCTTTTTACCGATTTTTACGTAACAAATTATCATTGTTTTTATTTACATGAATTAGTAAATGTTCACCGTAAAACGGTGTGATAAGAGTCAATTTTGGTGACTTTTTGAAAACAAGTCTCTTAGACTTTTTAAGTGTAATCCTACTTTTTTGTTTAACGAAGAGCTCCTCCTATTCTTTTATTTATATATTTACAATTATTAATTCACTCTTTAAGATTTGATGATCAAAATTAATTTTTTTTTTTTGATATTAATACATTATCATTCTTATTAAATTTGTAAAATATTAAAAAATCATATATTATGTTATTTTTTCATTGTTCTGTTTTATCCGACGTCAATCTCTTAGGTTTTACTATTGTGTCGCAATGTATGGTTTTGGTTTACCCAACTCTCCTTTAGGGCGAAAACGAAAAATGTCGGGTTTTGGAATACCTACATCCATTATTTTTATTGTTGAATCAATGGTATTTTCTCATCCTATTGTTCATCGCATAATAAGGTGTTATTTTCACCTATTTTGAATTTTATGACTTTTAATTTATTCTTCTTTAAACCGTTCCTTTATATTAGTAAATTGATATTGTTTGTATTCAACAATTAAATAGATTTATTCGTATTACGAATGTATTTCATTGTTGAGGTTTTACATCGTCATGAAAATAATTTGATCACACGCAATGAATTAGTATTTCGCTAACAACGTTATAGATCGTACTGAAAATTATTTTAACACAATATCATATTATATTATATTTTAAAATTTGTTTGAGATATTTGTACATGAAAACGTATATTATACTAGCTGAATTACCTGGCTTCGCCTGTGTGTAGTTTTTGTTTTATCAAAATCAAATTCTTAAATCAACACAAATTGTTGTGTTTTAAAGAAGAAAAAAATGTATTTTACATAATGCTATCAAGTGCTAAAAAAGTAATAGTTTCTGAATTATAAAGACAACAAAAATAATAATAATAGTATTTACAAATGATACTAATGATTCTAGTGATTCTATACACATATTGTTATTAAAAATGTTTCTATAATTATTATATATAACTTTTTTTATGAATATTTACAAATGATACGTAGTTGCTCAATTCTAATATGGTTTAAGTCAAAACCTCTTGGTATACCACATTTAGAGTTTTATTTTGTGGTGCATAAACGTACAAATGGTCAGGTCTTCCAACTCTAGAAAATTCCACATGCATAATTGTCCGTGTGAGAAACAGTTATTTTCTAAATCTACACTACAATAAGTTAAAGTCTGACCTTGAGCTTTGTTTATTGTCATTGCAAAACAGGCTTTTATTGGAAACTGATCTCTTCTAAACTTAACTGGAAAATCGTTGGGATATAATGGTATTTTCGGTAAAAATATTTTTTCTCCCTTAGCACATCCGGTCAAAATGTCAGCTTCGATTACATTTTTTGTAAGAGAGGTGACTCGAAGCCTAGTCTCGTTACATAATCTAGGAGAATTCATATCTCTCAATAATATGATTGAAACCCCCACCTTCAGTGATATTTGATGACGAGGCATACCAGATGGTGTTTGTGAATTTAAAAACTCTGTAGGAAAATGTACCGATTGTTCACTATCAATAATTGTATCGATAGAAAAGTAATCCATTTCTAGTGCTTGAAATCCACTAAATATTAGTGAGTTTATTGTGTCAGCTCGGTTATTTGTATAGTTGTTAAAATAACGCGTTCGCATAACCATTCACTATTCACATTTTTCAAATTCCCAACATCTTGGTACACACTTTGTATCAGTTGTTCCAACGAATTTATCGAATACTTCTAGTTTTTTTTACAATTGTTATGTACCCATCCTTATCATTTACAGTTCCGCTACCAATATTTCTGAGTAATGTAGAAAATTCTCCTGCGTGTATATCTCTTGTTAATTTGGTTCGCATATTTACAGAAAGAGACAATTTTTTTACTTTCAACCAAATCGTTCAAATATTAGTGATGTAGCAAATGCAATTGCAAAAACTCCACATGAATACCCATCTGGCTGTTTTATAACAGACTTGAACACAACATTGGATTTTGAAGGATATAAAATATCCAAAATCTCAAATGAATTGTCATTAAGCGTATGGTATAGACTATCGTACACTTCTACGCACTTAGTTTCATTACGATAATACACACGTCATAGCCAATGCCTAATAGCATCATTTCCAATAGAACCATTATATAAAATTTGAAAATCATCCACGTTCTCAACGACTGAATACAAAAGTGGTGTTTGATAAAATAATACGTTTTGTGGAATAAATGATGTTTGTAATTTTACGATGTCTAAAAATGCATTAATAACAACGCCACCGTTTAAATAAGAATGATGTATTGCTAAGGCAGTACAGTGGTTTTTACTCATAATGTAAATGGCAATTGTAGTTAAATAATTTAGTGAAACACAACACAAACGTGCACTGTTCACTGATCACAATCGCCAATCGCAGTACACTGATGAAACGACAATCGGCGCGCGTTCGACGTCTGGTGGATCGTAACACGTTTAACCTTTTCACTGCTGAGCACTAAAAGCGCTGACAACCATCTCTGTGCTGCAGATTTTTGAAAAAAAAAAAGAAAATTTTTTTAACACTTAAACTGATAGATGTGTACATGTAGAAAATGAGATGATTATTTTTAAAAAAATTGGATCAAAACTTACTGAGTTACAGCTCAATTTGTATTTTTCGGCCATGGGTTATTAAGCTTGGGCAAAGCAGTAACATTCATAATTTAATAAAGCGTATGGTTTTGTTACCAAATAGATTTTGTTACATGGAAACATTGAAAACTATAGGTAATGTAAACAAATTTTATGCTACATAAAAATGTAAAATTAAACGCGTTTGTTAGTGACACTCACGAAGGTATTTGGAACAACTTTGTGAAAAAAAATTGGGAAAAAGTTAAATAGCGTCGTCTCAAAATTGGTACATAAAAAAAGCTGGTAAGTGAGATGATGATGGTACAAGTTCGTCCTTCGTCCCTTCGGTCCTCGGACAAGATATTGGTGATGAATGTATTAAGTTTTAAAGAAATGATGACTCATTTCTTTAGTATAAAACGATTCTGAGCAAAGCTTCAGTGTTATATAACATATTATTATTTAAATACTGTTTACGTATTTTACGGTTATTTGTATAATTTTTGGTGAGTTTTTTTGTAATTAAACCCTCATCAAAAATTCAATTAGATATAACTCATTTAAACTTCAATTGTTATAACAATTATAACTCATTAGAAATAAACTTAAAAGAAATCAGACAATATCGAAAAAAATCGTATAATAATTTATTAAAGTGTGTATAAAAAAAAATCCTGACTAACGATTTTTGAACTTTTGTTAGGATAATTAGGTAGGTATATGAGTAAGGTCATATTAAATTTTCAGAACTTTTTGTCAAATATTTAAAATTATATTACATAAAAACTTTCAAACAATTTGGTAAATTAAAAGTTCTATATTTAAGTCAAAAGTGCTATAATTGTTCTGAAAATGTTGTCCAATATAAAAAAGTATGTATTTAATATTGGATAAAATTTTCAAGTTTCTAGCTTCAATACTTTTGATTTATGACTAAATACCTAAAATCTGAACATTGAAAATCTCGTTTACGGCGGATTTTTACCGATTTTACCGTTTTTACTCAGTTTTTCGATCGTTATTCTTGATTACTGGAAAAACTATGGAAATTTTGAAAAAATGACCTCTCTAAAGTATTACTGAGTTCATTTTCGAACTTAAAGAGTTGCTGGACGAAACTTTTGGACAAGGATTTCTATACGAAAAAGTGTTTACAAAAAAAAAAAAATAATAAACATCATTGTAAAACCATAAGATCCTTCGCTTCACTCAGAATCTAAAATTTTAAAAGTGTAATAAAAACCTTTTATATATATATAAGGATTATTAATAATTATTAGTTTATTCTACTTCACTAATAAAATCGTTAAGAATTATAAATATATGTGTGTGTGTGTGTGTGTGTGTGTGTGTACAAACGGCAATCACCACACACACACACACACACACACACACACACACACACACACACACACACACACACACACACACACACACACACACACACGCACACACGCACACAATTATACGAGGAAAATAGGAAAATATTTACTACTCTCGTAGACGGAAACTCGGAGGGGCGTTGCGGAAGTGGAGATTCGAGCCAAATATTTATCGATGGGAGAGCTTGTTTGGTCGATAATTGACCAAATTATTCCCTTTATGAATGAAGTATTTATCGTATTTATTCAACAGCTCATTATTTTGAATCGACATAAAGCCATTGAGTACAATTGGAAAAAAGACTTTTCAACAGAGTTCAGTTACCTAATCAAAAATGTTGCGTTTTCGGTTGTTTGAGCTTTTTAAGGAGTATTTTTTTTTTATGTTCGGATTTTCCTTCTGCTTTTGTTTTATATTTTTATTTTATTCGTTTTTTATTTTTTGACGATAAAATAGAAAGTTTTTTTAAAAGATTTGACAGTTTTTCTCCATGGACATTTTTAACCAAGTTTTTATTTTCCTCAAGGCAAAAAACTTTTTTAGACGTAACAGAACTTATTGTACGGTGATAACTGTTGTAGGGAGTATTGTAGCCTTCTGAACAAATGTCCAAGCCATTGTTTATTTCACTCGTGTTAATCATTAAATCCTTTTAAATATCCTATAGAAACGTGATAAATCTTTAATCACACTCGTATCCCCGTTGTGGACCCACAGATAACCAATTGCCAGAATATATGCATCAACGTTACATATATACATATTATTATGTTTTAATGTGGCTCCTGTTGAGTTAAGCTCCTTTCTAATAGACCGTCGTTCGTTGATGTTGTTTTATGTTTTAAAAATAATTACCAAGTAATAAGTATGGTATACATAGGTAAAGCATTATCCAACACTAGGTGTTTGTACTTTGTAGTTTGACATCCAGGTGCGTAACCGGAAAATAATTTCCAGGTAAGCCAATTTATTTTATGCTCACACGTAATCATCATTCGAGGAGAGCCACGCATTTATGCGATAATTTTATTTAATAATATATATTTTATTAATAAAAACTATGATATGTTTATGACGTATGATGGATTTATTTTAAAATACTTAATTCAATATAAATAATTTATAACGGTACAAAAAAAAAAAAAAAAAAAAAAACATAAGAAATGTATCTATTGTTAAACGTTTTAATACTTCCTCAACGATTTAAATATAATTAAATATAGGTTACATGATTCAACTAAAAACTATCTGGTACACAGTGTGTTATCTATATAAAATAAACAATAATTAATACAATTAATATAATCATATAAATAAAATAATAATGATCGATTCTATGACTTTGTTTAACCCGATGACGATTTCTATGATCATAACACATCCTTAAAAAAATATCACTATTGATCGTTTTTAGATTTTGAATGAAATAATAAGATTTGTTGGTAAAAAAATGATGTTTATTTTGTTTTATTTTTTTGTCAAGAACCGATTTTCGGGTTGTAGTCTTTGTCTAAAAGTTACGTCCAGTCTTTTTTATAAATTAACAATGTCATTTAGTCGGTAGCTAAAACGGATAATTGTTGCCTATTCTCAAAATTCGGGGAAGACTATCGTAAAAATGGTATAATATGCCGTAAACGAGTTTTTCATGTTATTCACTTGAGTTATCTCGAGATAATTTCAAAAGTACCGAAAATAGAATTTGGGATTTTCATCGAATATCAACAACACTGTCATATAGATTTTTAAGTGTTAACAAAAAAGTTTGTGTGTGTGTGTGTGTGTGTGTGTGTGTGTGTATGTGTGTGTGTGTGTGTGTGTGTGTGTGTGTGTGTGTATATATATTAATCACTTAATATAGAACTTTTTTTTTTCATACATTTTCTACTTTGAATATTTACAACGTACAAAAAGTGTCTTGTTTATCTGATATTAACAAAACTTAAGTATAGATAGAAACATGTGTTTCGGATATTTAGGTAAACAAAATTATACAGGGTTTAAAATCTGGAATTCGATAAGGGTTTTGATTAAAATATTTAAAAAAACCGTCTACATTACATTATAGCGTTGCTCGGAATGGTCTTGCAATAAAAACATTTATCGATTATTTAAAATTCAACACATCTACCACCATTATCTCGTCTGAGGTCTGAGGGGATAAAAGACGAAATTGCCATAACCATTATCTAATCAGCCTTTTTTTTTTTTTTTTAATTCGTTCTATTCGTTTGTGTACTGGTGTCAGACGCATTTTCGTGTTTACTGTGTACAGTATACGAAGATACGCATGCCTGTATCACAAGGTCACCATCTACATTGTACACGGTCGTACGTTTTGAAATCACAATTATCACATGGCACATAAACTATTGCGACCAGACGTCGCAGATGTCCCGTTATAACAGTCCCTTTTTTTATCATCATGTCCTGTTGTCCCGACAAATTTCAAACGGGAAGATTTTTATCCCGTTTTTATAAGATTGTCCCGTTTAAAGCCCGTTATATCCATATAATTATAATAATTCTATGAAAAAATTATTGATGTGTGAAACAATTATAAAACAGTTACTCGTTTATTTAAAATTTGAAACAAAAATTATAAATAACAGATACCTAACAGTTTTAGTGAACGAACGTCGAGTCTCAATGTCGATGAACAGTAGGTACAATTGTCAATAAGAACCTAATAGCTAATACACTGTTAATCTTTTTTACTATTTTTGTTGTTTTCTTTTTAATTATTATTATCTAGTATTATAGTTATAATGGTTGAGATACGATAATTTATGTTAAAATTTCATCAATAAAAAAAAATCGATAGTAATAAGACATGTTGTATGGCCCACGCTGATAATAAGTCGTTCTACGAACTAAAATATGTATACTATAATATTGTTTATACGTTTATAATCGATTATATTATAATATATTATATTGATTCATTTTGGTTGACACTGTTTTGGCAGTCCATCCGTGAATTCTTGTCCGTGAAGTCGTATTATTATAATATTGAAATTAACGCATACCTATCAATTGTTTTCCTAACTTAAAAAAAAATACATAAGATGCATAAAAAACGATGTAGTTTCAATCCTAAATTAAAAACGCAGTTTCCTTTTCGATGAGTCGATGAAATAGGGAAACTTCTGTGTACCGAGTGTATTGTTATCTATTTTCTCAATTGAATTTAGTGAGATATCAGATATCAAACAGCAGTCGGTACCTGAAAAACGGAAACATGTATTGGACGTGTCAAGCAGTTCTGATAAATTAACATTATTATTGATCAATAAAGGAAAATCTGGGCTATCAGACCAAAAAAGGTTATTTGTGACCGAAAAGTTATGTTACCTTTTCATACTATCATCATTGATTAAATATACATTGTATTCTTTGCGATCTATGGATTGTACGTCCTCACTTATGAAGAAAATTCATGGAAAAAAATTGTCTTGCGCTCGAACGAAATGTGAATTGATTATATCAAAAGTAATTGCTCCTTTTGCAATGGAGCAAGTTTTAGGAGAGTTAAAAAGTACAAAATTTGCAACACTTATGGTAGATACATCAAATCACAAAAATTCGTTTTTTTTTGGGGGGGGAGTAAGAACTGACCCGTTTTTATTTTTTTAAATATGGTCACCCTAACATAAACAGCTTCGTACTGTTATCAGCTGTTACGTGTAAGCGCTCAAGTGCCTCGTATTACGGACAGTTGACTGAAAACTTCAATTGAAATAGATGCTGATTCGTCGTAGAAAAAAGTCTGCTATGTTTTAGGCGTATTCGTATTTAAACGGTTATGTGTTGGCCAAGTTCGGCTAGTCAGATTAGGTACTAGCTAGACTAATTATGTCATTGACGAATTCAATTTTGCTACTGTTCGAACACGATTACTGCTCTTGTCCCGAAGTCGTATACGTTTCCAATAAGTTGAAATCTGCGTTTAGTTGACACTTCTGCAGTGTCACGGTATATCCGTGTACGTCATTTGAGTAGCTTTGAAATAATTAAGAAAGCTCAAGGAATGAGACGTGCATTGAAATCGAATTAAATCAATCATAAAATTACATGTTTCGTGTCAATACGATTTCGTGTTTAAATCTGCGATAAATCGTCGAGCAAAATAATTATTCGTTACCACCGACGATTGGATCGTCTACGTCAGAGGTTCCCAAACTTTTTTCTCCATAGACCACGTGCCAATTTTTCCATCTTTTCGTAGACCCCTAAAATTGAGTTTTTACAAATTGATTAAGGTGTTTTTTATAACATACACGGAACTACTCATCTGAATAGACTTTAGTATGGAGCGCAATTTTTAAAATAAAAAAACCGTGTTTGTTTTTATTAATATATTTATTTCTTTAATAATGACAATATTCAAATAATTTTTTTAATAATTAAAACGATAGGAAACGAAAACTTTATGTAATAACATAGAAAACAATTTAAGGGTAAGTTGAAAAATTCTGTTTTTAATGTGAAGGATGAGCCTGATGATTTGATACTAAATTTTCAATATTTGGCTTCAAATTAGTCAGGTTTAACCGTGAATCTCCTCTGCCAGTGATTTCCAATCTGTTTCTTTTTTTTTGTAAGAAGATTGATGACTGTGCCGAGACCTCTCTCCACGCAGTATGATGACGGAAAAATTATAAAAAATTTTTTTGCAATACTCCACAAAGCAGGATAAGTATGAGGTATGTCTCTTTAAAGTTAGAATTATATGTAATTGTATGTGATTTAATCTTATCTTAACACTCCAATATTCCCCGACAACGTCAATCGTTATCGACAATGTTCGTTGTAATAATCGTTATCATTTATACAATGAAAACTATACATTGTCCAACACATATTTTTCGTAAAAATAATGACACACGCTTTTTTGACTTATAGCTCTTGTGGACCCCCAATTTCCTTTTTCGTTGATATGGACCCCCTGAAGGTCAGAATCGAACCCTAGGGGTTGATATAGACCACTTTGGGGACCTCTGGTCTACGTAAACCGAAACAATTTATTCGGTTTACGCGTTTAGATCGTTAATCGTTTCGGACTTCCCTTTTCGTCATTCAATAATTCTCCAAAATCGTTCGACTTTTTAATCGTAGGTACTCACAATAATGCACTACGCGTGTGGTTTAGGAACGATGGAACGTGAGTAATTATTTTACTTCGATTTCAATTTGTGTCCGTTTTTGAATATAATATGAACACTTCGGTTTATAAAAACGAGTTTTTTGTTCTTCAAAACACACGGCTTAACATAGGCTTTATCGTATATATGGCCATATAATCTCTGACGCACACTTAGTGTTGTTGTATTTTTAGTTTTTTTTTTTTTTATGATAGTTTAAATTATAATTCACCAATCAAGCTCGGATTACGGATTATTAATCAGTATAAGCCGTAGCCTATGGATGTATAGACATTGAGTGACACATGGGTAACTGATAGCGCGTGCCGTTTGAAACCCAGTTTTCCACGTACTGAACTCGGTTAAACCGTCGCGCGAAAGCGGCAGAAACAAAAATATTTTATATTCTCATGTTCTTCATAATCCCGTCGAAATCCGAAAATTTTTTATTGTTTTACTTTCAGATATTGATTTCGTCGCTATGAACGTAGAAGATTTATAATTATGTTTTTTTTTTTTTTTATGCACGTAATCTTTTTTTTCGTGTATTTTTTGATTTATAGATTTTTATTCAATTTAAAGTTTTTAAAGAATGTAAGAAATATTATTTTAATGAAAAAAACGACCGGACTTTTATTAGGTTTTGGTTGAAAATAAATAGTTATTTTACATGAAAATTATCAATTTTATTAAAATTTAAATTTTCAAACTCCTACGAAGAAATTAATTGACCAATTATTTTTTTAGATTTTTTTAGCGCCACGCCGTTGTAACTGTATATGAGTTTTTTTTGTACTAATAAGTTTGATTTTATAATCAAGTAATTAAAATTATTTAAGATAACACTAATGAAAATTCTACATTCTCATTAAGACAATATACCTAGCTAGCTTTGCTCTGCATTATTTTCTAAGGTTCTATGTTCGAGTACCTAACACATTATCTTGTCCGATAACTGGACTTATGGAGAATGAACTTCCACCATCATTACATATTTTTTAAATATAATTTTTTTATTTTTTTTTATTTTTATATTGTTTATTATTACTCTTACCCACACGAATAAGTAAACGTATACGTAAACTATGTCACAAACGATATCATAATTGTACTAAGTGAGCTAAAAAAACCATTGGATTTGACATGAATACCTAAATTTTTATATCTAAAAGCCACCTACAACCTTTGTATTGTTATTATTTAGATATTTAGATATTGTATAAGTAGAGCATATTAATTTTATTTTAGAAAAATGTAATTAGTCCATTCTGTTGGTAACAATTGTTACATACAAAACTATTCAAACCACATGTAAAGAAAAAATAATGAATATTCAATACATAAAACTGAAATTTCGATTTATTGAATAATATTGAAATAATACGAATTACATATTATATAATGTGATAATACAATTTTAGTGTACAAAATCAGTGTTAATTTATAATACATTATTCAAATGATATTTATTCACGTTGAGTACCTGACCGAAGAAAAATAGACACAATATGAGGGATTTTTAGAAATAGAGTATTCCATAAAACGGGTTTCGATTACATCACAATTCAGAATCCGGCGTTGACCACAAGTCCATTTTCGGAGAGATGTTGCGTTATTATTTCGGTTGGGTGACGCATTCACTGAGTTTCAGCAGTCCCAGGAAGACGACCAATAACAACGCGTTCCGAGCAACGCTGCATACGTTCTCCATTGACATCATGGCGATGATGATTTTTTTTTTACTTCACGCAATTAAAACTCACGAAATAGGTGGCAAAAAAATGTATCTGCTGTAATACTTATGACGCGGTGACAGAACATTCACGTCTATTTATACTAAAAACCACCAGATATCCTCGGTGTTTAAATTCTAAATAAATATTTGTATTTGAGTGAAAAAGTATTTGGACAATCAATGGCGTTCATATTTAATCGAACATATTTATTCAAAATTAAAAATGTTTGGTAAATAGTTTACACAATTGTTTAAAATTTATTTACACTATATATATATATATATATATATATATATATATATATATATATATATATATATATATATATATATATATATATATAGACTAAATCATAATAAACGTATGATACATTAAATCGTGCTTGATTTTTTTCAAAATTACAATATTAATTTTAGTTGGTCACACTGTAAATATTTTAATAAATTTAAATGATTTACTGATTTTTTTTTTTTTTTTTAATGTAAAAATTGAATTTAAAGAACATATATCATCTATTATCATAATTTTCAGACGCAAAAAATGTATAAAATCATATTTGAGATCTAGCAAGGGCGAAAATAGACTATCTGCATTAGTATATATAAAATATAATGTTTTTTATCAATATAGAAATTGATGTTTATTGCTGCGCAGCAATTCATAAATTATGATGATGTGATTCAGCGATTTGCACAAAATTGTGTGTGACCGAATTAATAAAAATATTTTTTAATATACGTGTATTTCTTGGTTTTAAATTAATAAATCAGCTATAGAAAATAAAAAAAAAATTCTTATAATATAATTTAATGGATACATTTGAATCGTAATTGATATAAATTGTAAAAGAACACCGCTGCACACACTAATTTCTAATAAGTTTGAATGAAAATTTTAAAAGGAGACTAATAATTTTTATAAAATTTATAAAAACAATTTTAATCGTTAATTTTATTCTAAAATTATAATTAAATGATCAATTTCTTGTTTAGTTATCGGTATTTTTCTTGCTTCTTCGCATTAAAATCACATTAATTAGTTATTCTATTATATATATTACGAGTTTGAATAAATAGAAAATACGTAAACTATAATTTGATAAATAAGTATTTATATTTAATACATTAATCTTCTACAGAACAGTAAATATGAAAGTTGATTTTGAAACATAACAGATAGTACCCAATCCGGGTAAGTTTCAATTGTGCTTAATATTGCAGGTAAATGAAAAATATAATGCGATAAAAAAAAGGATACACATCGATTTCGCAGAGAGATTTTCACTTAAATAAACTGGTGTTCATCAATTACACGGTTAGAGCTTAATTCTAAAAAGTTAATAAATCGGTCTTCCATCAATTCCGACGATGAATTAAAAATATGTATATTCACGTCTTTATTAAAATAGTCAGTCAGTTAACGTGAGGCAAACTCAATTTTAATCATGTTTTATAATCCTATGGTTTTATCAAAAAATTACGTACCTAATAGTGACCCAATTATTTGCTTCGGTTTAGATGCGGTCGGTACATTTACGATCATTAGATTTTGGGTGCATTTTGCGGCGATCGTTCGGTTTTGTTTTTACCTGACCTACGCCCGGGTAGCATTTCGCGAAAATCATAATAATAATAATCATATAGCTGTAATTTGTATTGTTTCATAACTAGCATAAAATAAAACTCTTTGGTCAGATCAGCAGATTGAACGAACAAATTAATAGACATCCATCGATTTTTTTCAATCTGTACACAAGTCTTAAATTTGAAGCTGATCACGCCTAGCACGGAGACTTATTGTTTGATCGAAATTCGTTGAATACGACAGAAAATAAATACGAAAAAAATGCAATAATTAAATCGACAATAGATAAATATATGAATATCTTACGAAGAGAACAGAGACATGAAAATATGCCTTAAATTTTTTTTTTCATCCAAAAACTTTCTTAAAATAATTTATAAAAAATAACTGGCATATTAGTCTAATACAATTTAGACAAAATTACTCAACACGAATCACAATAATATAAAAATTTGCAATAAATATTCTGAGAAGAACGTTCGAGCATGCCAATAAATATTAAATTATTACTCATAGCCGCTGCTAAGTCTACATACAATACGAGTATAAGTGGAAAGAAGTTTCGTTTTAGTTCATTTTATAAAATCTTATTTCGAATTATTATTGGAAATACGATCTCCAGTTGTGTGGGTTAATGCTAAAAGATCAAATTTAAACAAAATTCAAACTTTTCAAAACATCACATTCAGGAAATTAACATATGCTCTCTTCTATGTATCGAATCATACTTTACATCGTGATCTGAAAATAAATACAATAAATGAAGAAGCGAAATTCTATTAATAAAAGATTTCCTAAACATCTCACGCACTAAAACTCTAATAAAAAAACTTAGGGTCTATATCAAATCCTGAAAACGGATGGCTTCTTTTATCAAATAAATCATGTTCTCTTTTTGTACTCCGAACTCATATAATAATTGTATTATTTAATACAGATTGTATATTTAAAAAAAAAATTCAAAAAATTTAACCTTTAGTATAGATGTCAATATCATAAAATTAGATTGTAGGTAAAAAAAAAAATCGACTGATCGCAAACGTGCCGGTATGTCTGATAATTAATTATAAATCGACATGAAAATTTAGTTGTTTTTATACTGAAATATAATATGCTAACCGTTTAATTAATATCGACAAAATAGAGTTTGGGCTTATTTAAAATTAATTTTGTATGTCTTTATAGTGATTTTTTTAACTTGTAAACCACTGTTCTAGGCGCAATATCGATATGTACGTTTAAACGATAAATATACCGACGAAAAAAGACGTGGACCTACATCTCACGCATTCGACGCATTTGACAGATTCGTCCTAATTTTGCGCGTGTATTCGTATTGAAACGATCACGCGCGAGTAAGTGCCACAAAGGAAAAGTACTCGAATAGACTTTGCGGTGGAATAATACGAACGCTGTTACTATTATTATTGAAATCGGAAATACAACATTGTGCGCGGATTCTCGGACGGCATTTCACATAATAGGCGTTCGGTTATGAGCGGAGCTCGGGTTTTTAAGCATTTACATATTTATTTCTAGTCCGTCGCATTGTGCGCCGGGTAAACACGAAATTCGATTTTTCGTAACAACGTGAATAAAAATACGAATTATTTTGGCCCGTGTTTTGAAATTTTACCGGTTTTTCATTTTGAGTGTACTTTCCAATATCACGGGAAAAATCGGATCCTGTAGTAGGCGTATTCAATTGTTGTGTATTTTTTTTTTCACGTGTTTCAAAGGTACGTTAATCTCGAAAGATGTAAAATTTGATGAAATATATAATTTGAGTGAAAAATAAAAATTTTGTTTCATTTCAGTAAAAAATATAATGCTTTATGTTTTATTTATTATGGAATACTATTTTGTATTATTAATTGTACTAAATTGAAATAAAAACTAATTTATATAAATTAACAATTAACACCATAATAGTTTATAGTTATTATTATTTATAAACATTTGATTAAGGAGGTAATCGACCAATAGTCATTGAAACACCTGAAGAAATTTTACAAAATATAGATGAATTTATAAATAAGTGGCCAGTAGTTCCATTACTCAACAGCTATCACATTATTGCAGAAGTTTCTCATCATAAAAATATATTGGTACTTAGTGAGTTTAAAAGTTAAGCACATATTTATAGAATTTATTGTAAATATGGTGAAACACGCAATATTATACCAGCATCTGGAAATGTTAAATGCTTAAAAATAAAATGACTGAATTTATATTACATAAATATATTATTCAAAGACTAGCAAAATGTAAATAAATAACAGACGATTAGAACTATTACTTATTAGAAGAATATTATCATAAAATTACCTATTTATAGGCATCTGATGGACTATACCACGTTAAATAGGAAACTCCAAACATTGTACCAAAACGATATCATACAATATCAACTGATTAAATGACATTTAACAGTCACTATTTCAAACGTAAAAAAAAAATATTTTTCAGAATTTCATTGGAATATTTCATAAAGCGGGAGATTTTCAATAATGAAATATTTCAAATTTACCACCCTATATATTCACGGTCACTGCATAACATGATCCCCGTGCGCCAAACGATAACGTAATAAATTATTCGACGACAGAACAGATATTATTGATTTCGACTCTTCATAAATCATAACGTATGACTCATATTGGTACGCGTGTCAATCGAAATGTCAAATTATTTTTCGACAGTTTATTCATTTTTCATTTGTATTTTTAAAAGTGCGTTTCGTGAAGATTTCGGTGCATTCTCATTTCTCACGAGTCCGCAAACCGCAGTTATGAATTTGTAGGGAAGTTTGCAGTGGCGGATCAGTAGCTTATTTAAGGGGGGGGGGGCGAATTGGCATCATGGATTCTTAATTGACAATGACGTAATAATTGAAAACGTACTGTTTTTTTTTTTTTTTTTTTTTGTGATTTGAATTTGGACGAAATCGACTGTTTTAATAAAATTTCATATAAAACTGATTCTCCACACGGAATAATTTTTTATTGAAAAATGATTTATCATTGCTTTACGATTTAATACATCTACCCCACTTTACACAGCAAACGCAAAGAGAATATTATACTTATTAGACTTCTTGTTGCGCTATATTCGATATTTGTTCTTATTGATAATCAAATAATAAATAATATTTGATGAGATATTCAAAAGGATACCGTTTTTTATTATTTATTAAGTTTGACTTTATAGTTATAAGTTATAACAATGAGTTATGAATTTCATATTCATTATATCATACGGCGCTATAGTTCAGGTAACAAAAAAAATCCCTAGGGGGGCGATCGCCACGTCCCCCCCTCAAATTCGCCACTGACACGGCGATTTGTTCGTATTCGAGATCTGGACGATTGTACTGGACGTATCGAATAATTCGACAGTTATGTCATATCCTGTGTCGGTGTGTTTGCGGCCGATACATTGTCATCGTTAAATTATCATAAGCGCGTGCTGTGCACAGACGAAGGCATCCTGTTTCACATGCAGCGAAACACGCTGAATCTCTTTTGTCCGGTGATCCGTTACGGTACTTAGTCGATCGGTAGTTGTCGTAAACTTTTACATCTATAAAAATGTGATTTTACGATGAAATTCTTATTTTATTATTTTCATTGTTTTAAGAGCTATAACTTTCACCATAACATTCGCAACTCGACGCACAATAATGAGCACAGACGGCCGTAAGGGATTTTAAACATATTATGGATGTGAAGAAGAAAAATTCCACGTTCGACGAAATCGTGTATTAACCGTCGGGTACCCTCAGTGGCGTATTTACAATTAATTTTCTGGGGAAGGAGGCTCTGCAAAATACTTAATATATTCTGAGTGATGCGAAGGATCTATTTATAATAATGCGTGTAAAAATAATTTTTATTCTAAACATTTGAAAGGTTTTTAATATTATAATTAATATCTATAAGATTTATAAGTTTAAGCTTAGTTAAAAAAGTATTGATTAATAACC
The DNA here is from genome assembly GCA_027580255.1 of Therioaphis trifolii. Taxonomy (NCBI): domain Eukaryota; kingdom Metazoa; phylum Arthropoda; class Insecta; order Hemiptera; family Aphididae; genus Therioaphis; species Therioaphis trifolii. The sequence continues at coordinate 24,502,020 of CM050404.1, forward strand.
CAACTGGCAAGCACCTCAGGGGAAGACCTCGGTAACGATGGCGGGATAGAGTCAATGCACATATAAGAGCGGTGGACGGAGCAGCAAGTTTGAGACTTCTACTAACTGTGACAGGTGGAGGGACTTAGTAGAAGTTGCAAAAGTTCTTAATGGCCATAAAGCAAAAAGAAAAAAAAAGTTATAAATTAATAACTGTACTATTCAAATTCAAAAAAGGTTTTATAGTATATTTTGTATTTGAGACTGGATTCATGTAAAATAATACAACTATTATATATATAGAGAGTATGTTGATGACCTAAAAATGTCTTAAAAATGACCCAACAAACGCTTTAATGCCCTAAAAAATACAAAAAATGACTTAAAAAATGTAAAAAATGTAAAAAATGACATAAAAATTTTTCATAAGGGCCAATGCAATTGAAAATGTGAACTAAAAATGAATAAGATACACAATAATGTTTAGTTTAGTTGAAAATTTAAAAAAAAAAATGTATTTGAAATTATTCAAAATAGGTAAATCAAAAAGTAAAATAGAAATAAAAGTACCTATATTTAAAATTTTGGTTTTCATTGTTTGACAGCTCCCCGACTACGTGTCTAAAGCAGACACGTTGACATCACAAACTTTACAAAATATAACTTTACCGTCACTTGAAAAAATATCGTTTCCGAATTCACTAACATAACAACGTAATTGACTACTTATCAGTTATAGGCGATTTTATTTTTCAGCATGTTAAATATTGTTCAAATATAACTATGGAAAAAATCGTTTTAATTAAAAAATGCCAAATCACTAATTCACGACTAACAAATTTCTGACAACAGGTCGATAACCTCGATTAATTGTTCATGTCAATTTAATCTTGTACGTCATTTCTATGCCATGCAAGATAATATAAATATAATAATCGATAAGCGCGTATTCGCCGTATGTGTGTAAAAGCATTTGTACACGTGAACGGTAAATCTGTATCGGTATGCTTTAAGTAAATCCAATCACAGAAAAAACCCTCCAATAATAATAATATAACAATTAATATAATTTTTAAATTTTCTTTAAAATTTAATTTTTGAGAAAAATGCCCGATAATGTACAAAAACTAAAATTATGAAAAAATAACGTGAAAATTTAAAAAAAAGACGTTAAATAACAACGAAAATGCATTTAAAGCTGAAAATGCAAAAATGCGAAAAAATGAAATATAAGATTAGTATATTCTGAATCACGGAAGCATGGAACTAATTTTTTTATCTAAGTTGGCATTATATTGGTTCAAAGAAATAAATAAATGCGAAATTCAACAACATCCTATGTCTAATTATATATTTATATTATTATATAATACATTTCAATCTGAAGGGGGGGTCTAGACCCGGAAACCTCGCCCCGTAAATACGCAACTGGGTACCTAACAGAGTATAAGTTAGTGTAAATAAATAAATTGTATTTATCAAAAAACCAAACGCGCACCCATTTACCGGATCGAGGGTACGATACGTGCGAAGCGCCCTCGAACACGTCATCAGAGACGTACATTTTTTTCCCTGGCTCTTTTCGGTCGCTCAGGTACGTGTCTCGTGAGACCGACGTCTGCCGCGACGGCGAATAGCCTGAATCGCCGGTGTCTAACGTGACGTGAAAAACGCGATTAATTTACTGGCTCTGGGACGAGTTGCTGTCCGGCGTGGTGAGTGCGTTTCGGGAGACGTGCGAGGGTTATTACTTATTACTGTCGATTTATCGTGGAAGTACGTAAAAAAAAAAAGAACGAGAAAATTCGCTCCACCGACTTCGCTCGAAAGAAAAGATTCTTCGTCGTTTCGCGAATTCGCGTCGCGATGGCGTCGCCTCCAGCCGCCCGTTTCGCGTGCCTCCGACAGAAAAGTTCAATCGAAATATCCGAGACGTATTTCGCTTTATTTTTCACCCATGTTCAGAGAAAACAATGCTCGCTCTCATAAATGTCTTCTGCAATATATTTGTAGAAAAAAAACATACACTTCTGAGACCGATTTTCGTATTTTTTCCATTTTCCACTAGGTACGTTCGGAATTTAAAAACGTATCAAGTATTGGTGACTTGTTTTTAACTGATACACAGTATATGTTAACTCATACTATAAGTTACTATATACTCGTGTAACATTTATTGTCAGGGCTGAAAATTGTTTTAAACATGTGTTTAAAACGTTTTAAACTAGTTTTATACATAAACTATTAAATCGTTTTATTTAAGATTAAAAAAAAGCATTTTGTCCAGGTAAATGTCTTGTACATTTTGAGATGATTTGATTGAATTGATATGAATATAAATTGATCGTAAAATAACTTTGTGAAATTTATGTAATTCATTTGTTTTATTTTTCTTTGATTACAACTTTAAACTATTTTTCTTTCAAAATTTTACTCTAGTTATGTTAAAAATTTAAAACTACTAAAACGTACTTTAAATAAATAAATAAATAAATAAATAAATATATATATATATATATATATATATATATACAATTTTTAGTAACATGTATTGAACTTCGTTATTTGTATAAGTGTTTAAGTTTTAACTAACAAAGATTTTTGAATTTCGTTTTGATAAACTAATACTTACCGCTTTAAAAGTTTAATATTTGGTGTATTATAATAAAAACTTTTAGAGCGGAAACGGCTCATTTCGAATGAAACAGTCGCTTAGGTACATCTTTTACTCGTCGATAAAGCTGATTTTTCTGAATTTTTCCCCTCGTAAAAATGTCATTTTAGCCAAAAATTTTAATAACGCCCTATTTCCCTATTTGGACTCGATTTAGTCATGAAATTATAAAGCTCGTGCATAATAGATAAATTTGGATGAAAAAATCGAGATCAAATTAAAAATGTTAATGCCAAATTCTTACGTTGGAAAAGGAAAACGCGTTAATCATATCATTGTAATCTAGTGTCTTTGTAAAATGCGACTCTATAGTCAAAACAACCAATGAACTAAGTCTTTCACCAGCAGTTCCTGATATCAAACAAGACTTGATACTTTTTAAAGTTGCGAGAATAGCCTCTCGACAAAACATTTATGAACAAGGCAGAAGAGAAAAAAGTCTAACGCAATTTCTACGTACGAGGGTGAATCTTGATAATAATACGACATAAACGTGATAATATCTCAAACCAAAACAAAATTCTATGTCCTGGCACTGTCGATACATATGTTTCGCGATAAATAGCTGTCGACCACTATATTACATTAATACGGAATTATAATTTTTTTTTATTCGTCGGCCGAATAGCATAGTACGCCATACACCAGGGGTGTCCAACCTTTTGTGAAGACTGGGCCACATCATATAGGTAGAAGTTGTTGTGGGCCACATACTTTGTTAAATAATAATACATTCAAATTTAATGATTAAATTATAATCTATAATACAACAATACATTTTTTTATAATTTTACAATAGCGAATAATAAGCAGAAATATTTTTACAAGTATTAATATTTAATAATTTATTAAGTACATATAAAAATAAATTTATTTATAATAAAAAAAAGTTTTAGTTTAAAAAAGTTAAAAGTCATTAGTTTTTTTTTAATGTGAAATTTGAAATTGCTTTTTTTGTGAAAGTAATGAATCAATATCCGGATTGATTGAAGTTGTAGCAATCCCTAAACAACTTTCAAGGTGCTTGTCTGATATAGTAGACCGATTCTTAGTCTTTGTGTTTTTCATTCTTAAAAACAATTGTTCGCAAATGTAAGTACTGCCGAAAAGCTCTCGCTTTTCATGTTCTCACATGAATAAAGCATGGTCATGAAGGACTGGATATGTTTATTTGGGTAGATATAATTTATAAAAATCTAATTTGATGGTTTATATTTTTTAAATAAATTTGTTCTCGTCATATTAATATATTATATATAATTATTTCATGGTTTTTAAATTGAAGTGAGGGCCGTACCAAAATCTACCGCGGGCCGCGGGTTGGACACCCCTGCTATACACGAATACCTATTCGGAAATGTGCCGCCCCAAAAATCTTACCACTCGGTGCTCGAATACCCGTTGGCCCCCTAAACGCGTCTCTGATAAATCTCTCCGTTCGCCGAGAGAGACCGGCCGAAACGGGTCGTCGAAATCAACGTAGAAAAAAGAGCGATGTACGTATAATACGACGGTGTGCATAACCATCGGTGCGACCACACTGCAAACACGTCGACGCCAACGAGGTCCTATAAATATTTTCGGTAACCTCTGGCTTCTGCCGACGTGACCGAACAGTGCCTAGGAGGTGATGGTACATGCACGACGTGCCTTTGATAATTTACCCGACTCGCACTTGATTTAGGGTTCGGACCGCAATTCGTCGACACGGAATTCACTCATACACACACACTCACACGCATATATATACACACACACACACGCACACACACACACACACACACACACACACACACACACACACACACACACACACACACACAAGAGCCACACGGTCGTGTATCTGGATTTCGGATTGCCGATGACACGTCACCGTCGAGCGCACGGGCGGGCGGGTATACACCCAACGGACCGTGGTTTTATCTCCGAACAATGACGGACGTTTTAGACAAAAGGCCAGTGGACGCGAGGCGAAAAGTGTAAAACCATTTGTATTACACTGTATTACACAGTGTAGCGGCGCTCCGACTGTCCGCCGACCGTATACCATTGTTGCGGTGACAAACAATAAAAACAAAGCCACCTCGCCGACAACAGAGCGCGATACCCCGAGCAATTAATGTTAATGGGAATTTTTTTTTTGTGTTTTGTGCTCTCGACGTTGTTCGATGAGGTGCTGTTTGATAAGAAATGTAATTAAACCGGATTAATCTTTGGCCCAGAGTAAATTGTTGATGTACATTTAGCACTCCGTTATCGAACGGGTTGAAAGTGAATTATTCAGAAATCTTAAACGTTTACCGCACGTCAGACTGACCGAATCTCGTCGTTTATTTACTTCTTATTAAAAAGATATTTGTGTACCACCCAAATACACTAGTTCCCACTCTTGGATCTGATTCCATTCCTTGTGACCCTGCTCGCAGTCTGAAAAGAAATTCGCGCATAGACTTAAGTGTTTAATTCAAATAAATTCAAACATTTTTTAAATCAATTTATTACGTGTCGCTATTGGGCGGATGTTGTTTTTTATGTTGTTTATGTATGTCAAATCACAATGTATATTAGCTGGCATGCTTGTTGCAGTATCTAATTAATAATAATTGATATTGTAGAATATATTTTTTTAAATAAATACCCGAGAGAAAAAAAATGAACATCCCAATAGTTTCTGCGTTTCACTCAAAGTCTAAAAAAACCTATAATAGAGTACAAAAAAAAGCTCACCGTGATTTGTTCGGGAATGATTCAATTTTGTGCAAAAATATCAAGAAGACAACTTGTTTACATTCTAAAGTAACACTCGTTTAGGAACAGTTAACCTGAAAATTAATTTCTGATTTTCACATATTTCGACCCTTCATAAATTTGATATTTATATATTATACGAGTACCGGAGTACATAGTGTATACTGTATAGTATACATGAAATGCCTGTATATGATTCATACATTTTATACACAAATTTTCTTAAAATAAAATTTTGTATTTGGTATATTTCATCTTACATACACATTTTGTCCATTCATTTTTGATATTTTAGTTTAAAAATATTCGACGAATTCAACTGACATTTTTAACGATATTTATTAGTATTTATAGTTATTATAATTTTATTCGTAAAATTTTACGTATGTTACTAAATATAAACTGCGCAAAAAAAAAAATAATAATAAAAATAAATGGGTGCAAATCATTACATCACTATATAACTAATAGATCTTTTTCTTTACTCAGAATCTGAAACAAATAATAGTTAATTAGGAAAAAAATCAATTCAACAATTTTAACGTTGTAGCTTGAACTTTCATTATTATTTTATTTAGCAAACAATGATTTTTTTTTTTTAATAAACAAGTTTAAACAAAAATGTAAAAAAATTGTAGTTGATTTTCGCTATTAATTTGTGACAGAAAATATATTATTAAACTTTCAAGTTATCAAACTTCCAATGCATTAAACTTTGTGATATAACATATATTTTTGTGAAATTCTTAAAAAAAAATTAGGATGCAATAGAATATCTTACTGAATGGAAGTATAAATGACGTAGTTGACATAATATAATGCATTATTCTATAGAATCAAGGTGCACCCCTTTTAATGAATCATGGTTTATAGAACAAAAAAAACATTTTCGTATAGAGTTATTCAAACACGTGTTAGTTCGTACAAATCCATACTATTGAATTTAATTATTTTTCGAAATAAAGAGGAAATGCATATGTTTTTATGACAGAAAACATATTAGATTTAAATCGGTTGTGTAAATTAGTCGTGTAGTTGTGCGCATTAATTTTAACAAATTTTAATTAAATATTATAATCAACACACATGTGAATCGTTTTCAAGTTCAGCTTCCTAATATTATTCAATAAGTTAAATAATTTATGGTATACAAGAATTCTTTAATTATGATTTCGGTTTTATTATCGCGTAATGTATTCGCGAAAAACAATGAGAAAAGGATTTTTCGTTTGGAATCAATTTCTTTGTTTGCGCTTACAATAGCACTATTTACTATCAAACACCTGCACGTAGATAATTACGATGATAAACAGTAATTATAATTTATTATGAACAAAATGTATAACTTGAAGAATTAATCAAGTTTTATGGTCTTCACCTCAGTTTTATTTTTAATCATTTAACGAAACAAAATTTTTCTTCACTATGACGGTTCACTATGACATTTTTTCCACTGCTCGTAATGATAAGTTAACTTACTATTTGTCGAACATATTTTACCGGGGAACCTTTGATATCAAACCGATTCATATTACCTTCTGAAAATATTAAGTGAATTGCACGTTGAAAATTTATTAATTAGCTTTAAAAGCGTTTCGTCGACTTAAAGAAACCAACTTTGAATTTAATATCTTCAATTACCAAAATTCCAAGATTTGAATCTCACTACTGTACACCCACTGCCGGTATTGCTATAAACTATAAGCACTCTCTTAAAGTATTTTGTTCGGCGAGTGAAATTGCAAAAAACAAATAGTGATACTTGTAACTTTTTTTCACAATTAAGTATAATTTCAAAATGATAAATAGTTTACAACATTAAATTATGAGTGATTAATCAAATTTGATAACATTTGCCATGATATGTGAACGATGATTTCAGTTTGTTGTTGTTAATATTTTGAAAATTTCTATTTTACATTGAGTTTACTTCATATATACATAGGCACTGGCAGCTGTGAAGGGTGTGCGAAAATAAATTTCTTCTATCGATATTCAGAGCACTTCATTGTTCCCCGACGCAGTCGAATTAGAAAATGCATCTTAAAGTATCATAATTTTAAATAATAATAATATGTACAATTAATATTTGTATTAAAATAATACAAATATACATATTTCATCTTTATTATACATAAGCATTATATACATGTTGTACATAGTTATTAATTTCCGGATTAATTTTCCTTTGAATAACGGATACTTATAAATAACGAATAATATTACGGCGACCGAGAGTGTCCGGTATTAAGAGGTTATCTATAATGTAAAATATAATATTATATATTATAATATGTTGTACATATAATATATTTATATAATATAATATAATATAATATAATATATTTGATCCATAAAATCTACCCTGGGTCAGTCTTAAAAACACAATACTCGCCGGTATTGACATTATTCAGATCGTCAGTATAATACTTTAGCACCTATAATTCATTAAAAAATTTCATCTACAGTAAAAAAAAGACGGTTATTTTGACGTCAATTAGCCCAGATACACGAGAAGTGTGCATTTTAGCCAATACAGTATATCCAGGGGCGGATTTAGGTATGTTGTGGCCCCTGGGCGGAATATATTGTGGGGCCCCCTACCTATCTAAGTGGCCAATAAACGTATACATTTTTTCGATTTTAAACAATTTTAATCAGGAAAGGTAAATTTGAAGAGATAGGTATAGTATACTATGTATATATGAAAAAAATATTAATTGTAATATTTATTATTTTAACTACCTAACCTCAAGGGCGTCCACAGGGAGGGGCAAGTAGGGGCATATGCCCCCCTTGGATTTTTTATGTGTCAATTATCATAATCATTATGTAGTATAAAATATCACGAAATAAATATTTTTTAAATTGAAATTTTTTTTTTAAAACGTTGAGTACCACGGTCGACAAATTTTATGTGGATCTTTATGAGTGTTTTAAGTCATCGGTTTTCGATGCACCGTTTCGACTTTTATATGTGAATATTTAGTAGGATCTCGTGATTTTGTTAATTTAAAGTTACACAATAATAAATTTAAATTAATACTGTAAGATTAAGTTATAACGTTCTAACTATACACATAATTAAAGAGCGGATTTTTATGTTCTTAAAACCTTAAAATATGATGCAATATGCTTCAAAAAAACCTTAAAATATTCTCTAAATATTCCTTAAATTTGTAAAAATGCAAATATGATTTTTTTCTAAAATAGATACAATAAATAACTGTTAAGCGCCATTCTCTTGGTAACAGGTAAACTATTGAATAATAAAAAATGTAAATCAGTTGATACATAGCTATGTAAATATAATAAAATATAATTTAAAAAAACATAATAGTTTAATAAAAAATAAAAGATAACTTTGCACCATTCCTTAGGAACATAACCAATTCGATTACAAACAAGTAGATAATTTAATGATTTTGAATTTTTATCACTCGTTAATCAAATTATTTTTTTTCCTAGAAAAAAATATTGCTAGAAAAAATCACATTTCGAGAAATTAACAAAATATATGAATTTTCATAAACAATAATAGAATATAATCTAAAATATAAAAAATAGGCGAAATATTCTCTAATGTCCAAAATATGCTTTATTATGCAAAATTATATTTTTCTTCAAACTCTGTGAAAGATAAATCGTCCACATTTTTCACCCTCGTTAAGTTGCATAAAAGCAATAAAAATATGTAATAACCTAAAGATCTACTCTTTACACATAATTAATAATTTAATTTTTACGTTCCCTACCTATATGATGGAAAACACGTCAAAAACATTAAGGTACTTTATCACTAAGATAAGGAAACAAAAATTGGAAAATTAAAATACCTTGCCCCCCCTTGACAAATTCCTGCGGACGCCCTTGCCTAACCTGCATATATTTTATTATTATATGCTATGAAATATAAAAAATATAAAAATATAAAATACATATATTATTAAAAGTAATATTTATTCTTTGTATAGTAATTGTAAAACTTTGAACTAACCTCAGAAGAAGAAGTTGTGTTAGGCTGTGTCATGAAAACCTGTCATTCGCCTAGTTTTTGAAATTATTTCCGTATTTTTTTTATATTTTTCTTTTGCAAATTTTCGTTTATCTGCACCACTCATATAAACTCGCTTTAATTTATGACTATCTTCTTCCATTTTTAAATTTTAACACTATTGACTGGTTAATATAACTTATAAGAAACAAATAAAGTCAGCTGTAGCCATTGTCTATTGTGTAAGCAACTGTTGTTAACTGACGTCTGACATGCAATAAGTGCAACGAACAAAATAATAACGATAATTTATCTACCGCCACATAGTCTGTAATGTGTATTTTATATTTCCGAAAACTAATCTCATAATTCTGACGATGAATTACCTATATTCTTGTTAACCATCATGTTTTCTACGACATTTGATATATCATTCAGACCCACATGTGTATATTTAGAATCACATTTACTAATAATATTATTACAATCGATGGTGCACAGTGCACACCGATCGCGGACGGCATAAACTATCTTATCTAGATTTTTAGACCGTTCATTGTCAGTAAACGTAAATACATCTATTATTAGTTAGTAAAATAAAAATGTTTAAATTTCCAAAAAAAGTTCAATATTATTTAATTAAATATGTGTAAATATAAATAAAATATTTTTTCTGTATCCTAATTTAAATATCATAAAATTGTGGGGGCCCCGAATTTGTGGGGGCCCCTGGGCTGCAGCCCACTCAGCCCTCCCCTAAATCCGGCCCTGAGTATATCGAATATCTAAAATAGAGAACGCAGACCCCGGCATTTAAAACTGCTCTCATCGCAGAAATTGGATTCGACGAGACGTTTTAGTTTTCAAGAAGGTAACGTATACCTACTTGTGCACGCGTTGAAAGAAAATACATATCAGATTTACTTAGCTAGCCGTATAAAATAGGTGGGTATTCAAAACCGAACTTGTATGGTTCTACGCATATCGCCAAATAAAGTCATTAAGAAATACGAGGAATTCAATGAAACGACATTTCTAGAAAAAAATGATTAAATATTATAAAAATAAAAATAACAGTAATAAGAAAAATAAGAAAAAAAAAACACTGTGGATTGTATAAAAATACCGTTCTTCATCGGGCAGCAAAAATGTGGGTTTGAAGTACCTACGTCCTACACACTCGTTAAATTCTTGGTTGATCGAATTCATTGAGTGTAATTATTATGAAATGTCGTGGCTTGGCAGAATGTTTTCAATTTTTTTTTCGGCTTATCTATTTGTGGTCAGTTGTTAATTTTAATGACTTATCGTAGTAGTCGGTAACACATTTAACGAAAATGAAACTTTTAAATCATGCGGGTGTAAACAGAACACTTAATTCGAGGGTTGAATATCAAAAAAAAAAAAAAAAAAAAAAAAAAAAAAATGTTTTAAAAATTATAATTTTAATTAAAAATAGATGGTAAATGATATACAGTAGAAGCCGCTTATTAAAAACACGGATAATTGATACAATCGCGTTATTGAAACAAAATGTCCCGGAACGGACCGGCCGTATACATTAGAACATTGAAAATAAATCGGATTATTGAAACATCACATCGGTTACTTGAAACAAATTTAGCCACATTTTAAAAGCTTTTAGGCAATTGTAGAAGCTTTAAAATGTTCTCAAAAGTGTCGTCCAGTATCGTACGGATGGAATAGGTTTTGAACAGCATTACTCGTATGAAAATATGGTCATGGAGTTACTCGACGCAAAAAAAAAAAACAAACTAAGATAGATAAATAATTTAAATAATATGGAAAATATATACGTTTGAACATACTTTTTTTTAAATATACAATATATATACATAGATAAATAAATAAATAAATAAATATATATATATATATATACCTACATAGTTAAATATACATAAATACATATATTTGTCGCGTATTTTTCATTTTTTTTTTCATAGTACAAATCAAACCAATCGTTTATTAGAAACAATCGGATAATTGACACATTTCACCTTGGTCCCAAAGTGTTTCTAATAAGCGGCTTCCACTGTATTTATTTTTTAAACATGCTATAGTAATTAAAAATATTGTTTCATTAGACGTATAATTTTTAATAATTATAATTGTATAATAAAGAAATATATGGTATTTACGCAGGGTCAATATTTTTCAGCTTTAGTTAAGTGAGGCAGATGGTTACATATAATATCCACGTTTAGGAAAAAAATGGATGAATTCTAACTAACAAATGTAGGTAAGTATTCGTAAAAATGTCTGACCACAGACAAAACATATCTGGGTTCACCGAATTATAACAGTATAACATTATTGTATTTATACACCAAATATGTTCGAATTAAATCTGATAAAAACTAAAAAACAACGTAGACAATGTACAAAAAGAATCAAAAATAACGAATAATTCCTGCATGTATATTGTATGCAGTCAGCAACACTCTCAATACTGAATAGCCTTACTGTGTAGTTCAAGTGAAAATTGTTACTGTAGTTTAACATAACAGTCTATAGCAGGGGTCGAAAATTGATTTCCATGACGGTCCAGATAATTACAGTTTGAGATAATTAATGTATTCGCTATAGTAATCTCCTATTACGTCATAGCAAACGGATCAAATATCTAAATTCTATACGGAATTCTAAAATGTGCGGAAAACCGACGTCTAAGAAAAATATTTTCGGCGGTCCTGTTATATCCTCTCCGCAGGCTGGATTTGGGCCACGGGCCGCCTATTACCGACCCATGGTCTATAGTAATGAGAAAACACAACGAGTGAAGTAATAATCTAGGTACTTAAAAGTTAGGACCGACCAGTGTTTCTTAAAAACCTGACATTCAAATGTATGCTGATTGAAAAATAAAATTATGACGAAATTCAACACAAAGGCCAAGGAATTGTCAACTACCTATTCGAATTTCAGGTTGGAATGGATGCTATAAATTGCCCCCCCCCCCCCCCGAAATAACGCTCTATATTTATGCCTATGGATATATTTGTTTTTCATTAATTTTGTGTCTGAACTATAAATCAAAACAAAATATTGTTTTGTTCAATTAAAATTGTTAATACGCTAAAATTATGTTTAGTTCAAATGATTTGTAGAACATAGCATTTAAATGTGCACGTTTAAAATATATTGTGTAAACGCACATGTGCATTTAAATTTAAGTAAATTACTTTGACGTAGGACTACAATAATTTTTATACAAACAATCAATGTAAAACATTACAATAATTTATGTTTGTTGATTGTCTACTGAATTTAATACGACGTAATATAAAACTGTATTCCATAACTACATTATTACACTTCGTAAAATGGTTTTAAAAATTGTTAAAGTTTCACTAAATATATTGTAATATTAAAATCTATAGATATACATACATTTCAGTAAATGTATGTATATATGTATTATGTATGTATGAATGTATGTATGTATGTATAATGTATATATATTTGGTGTAAATTAGTTTCCCGTATTGATTATGAGTAGGTATGAATTACGATTTTTAATTGTTTAAGCATTATATCTATAAATTAAATCATTCTCATTAAAATATCTATCTTATTGTGTGTTTTATTTGCATTAAAACTAATTAAAGTAATCAGATAACATTGAAACGTTTCTGTTTTATTCTTTTAAAAATAAATTTAATTCATGACGTAAAATAGATCTTTATTTTTGGGTCCTTACTATTGTTAAAAAGCTCATTCAAAAGTCACTCTATAAAAAAGTTTTGGAATGCTTAAAAAAATAAAACAGCTCTGGTTCAGTGTGTTTTTAAAGGTCCTTTGCTAATGTTATTTTGCTGTATCGTCAGATTGAAAATAAAAACAAATCGAGTGTATTTGAAAATAAATGTGCACTCGTGAATCAATTTATGTGATCAAAAGGAAACGTATTGTTTTATATTGTGCAGCTACAGATCGCGGTCTCAGAGAGTCTTTTAAACACTGCACGTACGTAGGCTGCAATGAATCAAACATTATAACCGATGATTCTCGAATCCAAGTACCACTAAGGGATCTGTAGATGGATCGTATTTATTTATTTTTTTAATTTACAAGTATTAAACTGTCCTACGATTCAGATTACGTTTTTAAATTACTCTGCTTTAAAATTGGTACTAAAAGAATTTATTATTTTTAAAAATGTCATTATTTAATTAATTTTTTTCTTGTGTATTTGTTATACCACAACATTACTCAAAAGGAAAAATAATGATACTGGTTTCGATTAACATTAAATAATATTCAAAAATAAAACTGATTTATCGGGGGGATTCGAGGATATTTTTCATGTGGTCAACGACCCAAAAAGGTCGTAGTAAATCAACAAAATCCTCGAAACGCGTTTTCCGAAAGTCTGATTTAATTCTGTCGAAGTGTGCCACGGTAAGTCGTCCATTCGTGTTTTGAATACTAGCGTCAAAATTTTGTTGTCCGACATGGTGTGTTTCCTAGATTTACGTTCAAGCCGAGAGCAAAAGCGGCGGCTGGGTGTTTCGAGCCCGTTATTGCCATATACACACCTATATCACCCAGTGGCGTAAATATAGGATTTAATTCCGGATGGAGAGGGGGGGGGGTAGAGTTGGAATAAATTTAATTTCTACTATAATTTAGCTTAATTGTAATTGTTGAATTATTATTATTATTATTATTATTAATTTGGGGAGGAAAAGAGGAGCTGAACTCCCAGAATCCTTCTTGAATAAGTGGCATACTTGTATCTCCTTACAGTCGTCGACCGTGATGTAACACGACGGACGTTAAGACGCATAAATACGGCTTACGCGCTTTCGATTTTCACCGCCCCCGTGAACTCGTCTCGACGAACGCGATAAACAAAATGTCTGACCGACTCGGTGCGCCCGCGGTACGGGGTGATACGATTCTCTGCCCGCCGATGTCGTCCGTACCGCGGCCCGCGATCGATTCGATCGATTCGCGTCTGTGAAACGGAGAAAAACGTCCGTGATACGTGAATACCGACCGGTGCGTGGTCCCTTAACGCACGGGAGTGTAATGGCCGCGGAGAGCCGACGACGAGAGTGAAGGCGGTCCCGAAGCGTATACGGATTTATCTCTCCGACCGTCCGAAATTTTACAGAGCGTTGAAAACACGAGACGATAACGTCTCCGCCGGCGGTGTGTTATACAGGGTGTTCCGCGTGATCGCGCTGGGCCACCGGGGAGCGGAAGGTTGACACGGCGGATGGGTGGTTTGTGGTGTTAACGACCATCCACCGTCGCCACCGCGGTAAATCCTCGTGGGACGTAATAATATCCGCTGTATACGATTTATGTGTAAACGAATGTCATTTTCGGCCTCAACGTTTTCATATAACGAGTGTTTCTGATTTTGAATTCGCTATCCAAGTACGGAAATCATAAAAAAGATTAAATTATTATTATTATCATAGGCGTGTGCACGGGAGAGGCAAGGCGCACAGTGGTCTTTCCTGTGAGCTGATTTTTTTTTCCAAATATAATATATAAATCTTGCAAATATTTCACAGTTAAATCGGTAATTATTTAGGAAAACTTAAATTTTTTGCTCGTGTCAAATTAAATAAAAATTATCTCCAATTTTATTGCTAATTTTAAACATGGTGTTAACGGGAGTTACCCGTCGGGGCGAAAAAAATGTTTAAATCTGGTACAGCCCGTTTGCGCCAAAGTGAATATGGTAAATTTTCACCCAAAGCCCACTTGCACCAAATTCACAAGCCTAAACATTTTTCAATTTCACAAACAAATCACACAATACTAACTATTATATAAATTTCTTAAACTTTGTTTCATAAAATTATTTAGTATATATAAAAAAAAAAAAGTTATCGATTTAAATTCGACAATAAAAATAATAATAATAATAATAATAATAATAAACAAATAGTATTAGATAAATACAATTATAATAATTAATTTTCGAAAAAAAACGTATATCGCTGTACAATACAAATATAAAACATACATAAACCATGGATCGAACCGAAAGATATAATAATAACTAATACTTAGTCGAAAAATATGACTTAATCTTTGTTCTTTAGTATAATTATTATATGTGACTATTTTAATACACATACTCGTAATGGGTTAATTTTTAGATTCTGAACGAAGTGAAGAATGTATTGATTTTACTATGATGTGTGTTTTTTTTTTTTTTTTTTTTTTTTTTTTTTGTTTTTGTGTCTGTGTACACCATAACTACTCGAAATAATGCTTCAATTTTGAACTTCAGGGTATGTTTTCGGTGGCAAAACGAATATCGGAGGTACCTTAGAGAGGTCACAAGTGAAAATTCCCAAAAGTTTTCAAATGCCACGGGAAAAACAAACAAAAAATGAGGAAAAACCGGTACTTTTTGTGCAAAACCCGTTTTCGACGAAATCGATTTTTTTATTTAGCCGTTACTCAAAAACCAAAAATTGTAGATACTTGAAATTTTCACCAAATGTTTATATTGAAATCATCTATACGTGGTAAAATTTTTGAACACTTTTGACTTTTATTGAGCTAATTATAGACAATTGAAATTTTCAATTTTTTTAAGTATTTTTTTTTAAAATAACGATAAAATTTTTTTTTTTTGCCAGAAAATCTTGAAAATTTAATACAAGGTTTCTTATAAGTTGTTCCATAACTGATAAAAAAAAATCCAAAATCGTAAGTCACAATTTTTTTTTATAAGTGCTCAAAGTTCCAATTTATACGAAATATGTAAAAATTGCGAAAATTTGCAAATAATTTTGTTGTTGAAAAATCGTAAAATTTTTTTCTTTTATAACTAAGTTTTGAAAATTTGGTACAAGGTTTTTCATTAGTTTTTCTTCAATTATCTGCAAAAAAAACTCTACCGGATTCAGACAAAAAAATTTTATGAGTGTTTGAAATTTAAATTTTTACAAAAACACGTTAAACAACGGTTTAGCCTCAAACGATTTTTGCTAATTGTTTTTTTTTTCAAAAAGTATAAGTTGTAGAAACTTGAAAATTTTATCAGTTGTTTATATTGGCATTTTCTTTATATAATTTTATTTTCAAAAGATTTCACTCATTTTTAATCAATTTATAGGCATTTGAAATATTCGATTTTTTTTATTTTTTTTTTTATAAATGTTGATAAAAAAAATGTAGCTCGGACGAAATACTTGAAAATTTAATAGAAGGGTCCACATAAGTTGTTCTAACTCCCATTCAAAAATTATAAAAATACATAGGCACAAAATTTTTTTATAAGCGTTTATAAGTGCTAATATTGACAAAATTCGTCAAAATCATGTATATTTGCTATGTATTTTGCAGTTGAAAATTCATAAAATTTTAAGTATTCAAAACTAAGAATTGTAAATTCGGTACAAAGTTTGACATACGTTTTCCTTCAATTATCTGTAAAAAAATTTGCACTGGAATAAAATCAAAAATTTTTATGAGTGTTTGAAATTACAATTTTTTCACATAATCGCGTAAAATAACAATTTAGGCATCATTGATTTTTGATATTTGTTCTTATTCAAAAAGTATAGGTCGTAGAAACTTAAAACTTTTACAAAATGTTTAAATAGGCATTTTCTTTACATAGTTGTATTTTCAAAATATTTCGTTTATTTTTTAGCTATTTATAGGCATTTGAATAATTCGATTTTTCTTAGATTTTTTTTTTATAAAAGTCGATAACAATTTTTTGGCCCTACCAAATCGCTTGAAAATTTAATAGAAGGTTTTGAATAAGTTGATCTAAGAGTGATTCAAAAATTATTCAAATACATAGGCACAATTTTTTTTTATAAGCAGTTGAAGTTCAAAAATCGACAAAATTTGTCAAAATCACGAATATTTGCAAATTATTTTGTAGTTGAAAATGTATAAAAATTTTTGTATTCAAAGATAAGAAATGAAAATATTATGTAATATCACAGCTGATAAAGATAATTAAATAGATTAAGTTTATTATAATATAATCAGTAGCTGACAGCTGTTCTATACAAAATATTGGTAGATTGTAAACACAAGGTGTATAACGTACCTTTACATGGTTGAATAGAACGTTACTAACTTCCAATTTCCAGTTATTTTAATGTGTGTATCAGTTCCATAAACATGCGGATTTTATATATTATTATTAATTATTAATATTTAAATAGACGTAGCCACGGAGCATTCAGCATATATGGACGGCGGGGTCGGGTGGTGCCGTCACGATAGTGCATTTAGGCAAATAATATGGTATTTACCTACGCCCTATCTATGCACATCCTGGTTTGTCCAATGCTCACGAGCAGAAGTCACATGAATAGACAAATGTAAATTTAACCCAATCTAGGATATTAAAATAAAATATATATTACAATTTAAGGCTGACATCTTCATCTTCGTTCAGAATCGTTTTTTTTTTTATAATATAAAATAATTCCAAAATCTATCCAATAATGCCTAATCTAGCAATGCATCTCGTGTATCCCACCCAACTACTGTATCCTGTACTTAACTTACAATGATTTATCATTGCATTCAAATGTAAAGTACCATACAACTAAACTATCGTAAACCAGGTGATCCCATGATAGAAAGTGCTATACACTCCTCACCATTATCTTGTCCGAGGAGCGAAGCGACGAAGGACGAACTTCCACCACCATTATCTTATCGGCTTTTTTATTTTTGTAATTGTCAATCACTTTTCGAGCTTTTAAAAAAAAATCCTTTTTTGGACTTTTGAGTTTTTTGAAGTGCTTGTAATATTTATAGTACACATATAAATTTTAAAATAAACATCAGAGTGAATAATTAGTGATTTGTGAAATAGAAACATGTTTACACAAGTAACTTTGGCGCAAACGGACAATGGTCCTTGATAGGCGTAGATTCTCGAAGAAGAAGGTGGCAAGACGAAACGTTAGCTTCTAGACTTTGGATTTTCGGAAATACATTTTTTTCATCACTTCAATAACGATGACCTTATTTTTGTTTTATAGATGTTTCATTCCTTCCCTGGGAAAATTACTGTAAGTTCACAAACCAACGTTTCAGGCCCTCTACCGTCAAAGTCTGCGCACGCCTGAGATTATTAAACGATTAAATGTACTTGAAACCGCCTTTTAGGTCGGTGTACGTATTACGCCTGATGATATCGCTGTTTGTTTCAGAAACGTAGTAGAAGTGTGTTTCCCGCGAATTTTTCTTTGATTTTAAAACAATAAAAAAAAAAAAAAAAAAAAAAACATATTCGTTAAGTGATCACACGTTTTTTTTTTTTTTTTTTTTTTTTTTTTTTATAAAATACGCGAATAGCGTGCTAATTATTTATTCGAAAAATAATTAATCTCTCAGGTGCTGCGACTCACGCTGTGAAAATATAAAACACATATTTACACTGTTCGCCGTACGCAATTACGGAATCTAATAAATTCCATTTGAATACCCAATAACGTATACCTAGCACCGCGGCGTATTAAATTGTGCCGCAGTTTATTTCTCCGCCAGTAATTATGATCACTAATTGGCAATCATAACACTAAGCGTCATTTCCGTACGGCGTATTATCGATATGGCACTTACCTCATGGTATTTGTGTACGCCGTACACACACATATTATGATATTGAGTAGTTGGCATTGCTCTCGTCGTCGTCGTTGAATTATAATATTATATTGTGCTCGATTCGAATCGTTGACGTTCCATTAATGTTTCGGTTCTCGGTCGCAAAGCTCATCAACATTGCTGAGCGTATTAAATGACTTCAACGTAGGGGAAGGTACAATTATTATTCATTTATAAATGAGAACCGTTTTTTTTCTTTTTTTCTAATGGTTTCTTTTATAGTAGATACTGTTCTTTGGAAATAAAATGCGAACGTCTAATTAGTTTTGTTTTAAATATTCCGTTATTAATTGGTAAAATTTTAAACGGATAGATTCTTGAGTTTTTTACATAAAATAAAAATATTTTATGTAGTAACTATTAGTATTGAAATATTGTGATCAATTATAATTATTGTTTGCTCAAGATGATTCAAGATCATTATTTTTAACTTAATTATGACATACTGTCACAGAAAATAATCTTTTTTCTGATAATTCATGTTTTTTTTAATGTTATGTTAAAATGTTTTTTAGAATGTATCGTATTAGACCTATAAGATGAATTCAACGATTTTTGTTCCATTCAATTTTTTTTTTGATTTTTTCTCAGTTGAAATAACTGTTAAACTATTTCGCTACTATTAAATGAAAATATATTTTTTCAACTTATTTTTTTTATGTGATTTTTAAACTTTTTAGTTTCTTTTTTCAGTATTTTCATAACATTGTTATAACTAATAAGGATAATTTTTTTTGTTGACATTTTCATTCTTAGGTCAATATTTCAAGAGTTATAAACATGTGTGTTCAAAGCAGAAAATTGGAGACAGTACATTTTTAAGGCTTTTGTTCCCGCCACTCTAAAATGTTTAATGTTTCTATCCCTTAAAATGACTATAGACAAAATTATGAAAATACAAAAATCGAAATTACGTAGAAAGAAAATTAGCGAAAAAATAACGCATTATTATTCATCATATAATGATGGTGGTAAATGTTGGTTATAATTTGATAAAACTAAAAGAAAAAAACGTATTAAGCCACATAAATAAAGAATTATCAAAAATTATTTTTTCCATAAGACCGGAATGCGGTATAGTTATTTTCAATCATGTCTAATGCAGATTACATTTCGTTCTGCGTAGCACTTATTTTTGCCCTCATTACAATCGCATGTCGTCATTCGATAAAGCCAAAATAATAAGCGCGTCAAACCTCCGACTGTAACAATTTATTTTTTAGGTCGTTGCTACATCGCAATACGCGGGTAGTGAATAAGTAAAGTTGCGGCGCGCAAGCCACTCTACGATCGAATGTTCATTTCGCCGGGCACACGCCGCCGTGTACAGACGCGTATCGCGCGAATCATAAAATTCTCGCCGTGGCGTGTTATTGCGAACGATTCGAATCATTAATATCGAAATCGACCGTTCGTTTGATCACTCGCAGTGGCGCCAAACTCAATTTTTATAGGTGGGGCAAAGTACAAAAATTAATACCTACCCCACCCATACACCTAACAATTTTACCTAACCCTTTCACAACTTAAAAAAAATGGTCATCAAATTTTTCTTTGTTTCTCCGTCCCACCACCCCCGCCCCTTCTATATACGTTTTTCTGTACCTGCCCAAAATGGAAAAATTATACTGCCTCACCGTGCCACCAATTTGACAAGGATTGACAATAACAGTGTATACAGTATACTAAATGGTTCAAATATATGTTATTATAACAGACAAACTTTGAAATGTCGTGTTTACTTTAATGACGAAAATATACATTGGAAACTGGAAGTATTGTTTAAATATTTCAACTAAATTATTATTTCTTATATAATAGTACACGCAGTTATTATTTAATTTGTATTATTTATTTAATTGATAGGTATTTATTAATCAGTTTTTGAAATTAAACACTTTCAAGTTTCAACAATTTAACTTTAATAACCCTAACCACCTAGCACCTACTACCCTAACCACCGAGCACCTACCACCCACTCACCCACTTTCAAAGGTGGGGCTACTGCCCCACCTGTATATAGGGTTCGGCGCCACTGATCACTCGACTAGAGAGATAAGAAAAATTCCGTGATGTAACGTGATATGTTTAATATTATACGTTTCTCACACTTTTAACGATATTCTGACGAGATCGTCGGTTCGATATGGTTTTATTCGTGTACCCGCTGTCGTGTTACGGGCGCAGTGGCGTTGATGGGATTTTTTTCTGGGGGGGGAGGTGTTTAAAAGAAAATTTCTAAAACTTTATGATAAATTTATATTTATCATGAAACAAAATCAACAAGTTTTTTATTGGCCACTGTTAAAAAAAAAAAAAAAATGTATTATATTTATATTTAGTTCCTTATCTGCAATAGATGCACTATTTTCTTCGATTGTATTTTTTGACCGAATTTTCTAAGAATAAAAATAAAAATGAATTATTTTCCGGAACAAATTCATTATTCAAATAGGTTAACATAAAACCTAACCACGATACTGTCTAATGTCTATCATATAACTTCGAATTACTTACCTTCATTAGAAATGTATCCATAATATTGATGTTCAATAAATAACTTAGATCTAAACAAAGAAATTTATTGAAACGCACCAATCGTTTATAATGTTTCCGTATTATCAAAGCCGAAATCCATTTTTAGATTCTGAACGAAGTGAAGAATGTATTGATTTTACTATGATGTGTGTTTTTTTTTTTTTTTTTTTTTTGTTTTTTTTTTTTTTGTTTTTTTTTTTTGTTTTTTTTTTTTTTGTTTTTGTGTCTGTGTACACCATAACTACTCGAAATAATGCTTCAATTTTGAACTTCAGGGTATGTTTTCGGTGGCAAAACGAATATCGGAGGTACCTTAGAGAGGTCACAAGTGAAAATTCCCAAAAGTTTTCAAATGCCACGGGAAAAACAAACAAAAAATGAGGAAAAAACGGTACTTTTTGTGCAAAACCCGTTTTCGACGAAATCGATTTTTTTATTTAGCCGTTACTCAAAAACCAAAAATTGTAGATACTTGAAATTTTCACCAAATGTTTATATTGAAATCACCTATACGTGGTAAAATTTTTGAACACTTTTGACTTTTTTTGAGCTTTTTATAGACAATTTAAATTTTTGACTTTTCTTAGTTTTTTTTTCTGAAAAGTGGATAAAAAAAATTTGGCTGGACAAAAAATCTTGAAAATTTAATATAAAGTTCCTCATAAGAAGTACTTATCGGTATAAAAAAAAAATTCAAAGCGAAATGCACACCTTTTTTTTATAAGCATAAAAAGTTTAAATTTTTATGAAATATTGAAAAATCTCGAAAATTTGAACTTATTTTTTTCTGAAATGTGGATAAAAAAAATTTGGTTGGCCATAAAACTTTGAAAATTTAGTACAAGGTTCCTCATTAGAAGTACTTATTGCTATTAAAAAAAATCAAAAATCGTGAGTCACAATTTTTTTTTATAAGCATCTAAAGTTCAAACGTTTACGAAATAATTACATGATTGCGTAAAATAATAATTTAGCCTTAAACGATTTTTGATATTTGTCCTTATTCAAAAAGTATAAGTCGAAAAAACTTGAAACTTTCACCAAATGTTTATATTGGAATTATCTATACGTAGTACAATTTTTGTAAACTTTAGACTTTTTTTGAGCTTTTAATAGACAATTGAAATTTTCAACTTTTCTTTGTTTTTTTTTCTGAAATGTGGATAAAAAAAATTTGACAGGACAAAGATTCTTGAAAATTTAATACAAGGTACCTAATATGTCGAACTTATCGGTATAAAAAAAAAATTCAAAGCGTAATGCACAATTTTTTTTTTATAAGCATAAAAAGTTCACATTTTTACGAAATGTGTAGAAAATCGCGAAAATTTGAAGTTATTTTGCAGTTGAAAATTCATAAAATTTTAAGTATTCAAAACTAAGAATTGTAAATTCGGTACAAAGTTTGACATACGTTTTCCTTCAATTATCTATAAAAAAATTTGCACTGGAATAAAATCAAAAATTTTTATGAGTGTTTGAAATTACAATTTTTTCACATAATCGCGTAAAATAACAATTTAGGCATCATTGATTTTTGATATTTGTTCTTATTCAAAAAGTATAGGTCGTAGAAACTTAAAACTTTTACAAAATGTTTAAATAGGCATTTTCTTTACATAGTTGTATTTTCAAAATATTTCGTTTATTTTTTAGCTATTTATAGGCATTTGAATAATTCGATTTTTCTTAGATTTTTTTTTATAAAAGTCGATAACAATTTTTTGGCCCTACCAAATCCCTTGAAAATTTAATAGAAGGTTTTGAATAAGTTGATCTAAGAGTGATTCAAAAATTATTCAAATACATAGGCACAATTTTTTTTTATAAGCAGTTGAAGTTCAAAAATCGACAAAATTTGTCAAAATCACGAATATTTGCAAATTATTTTGTAGTTGAAAATGTATAAAAATTTTTGTATTCAAAGATAAGAAATGAAAATATTATGTAATATCACAGCTGATAAAGATAATTAAATAGATTAAGTTTATTATAATATAATCAGTAGCTGACAGCTGTTCTATACAAAATATTGGTAGATTGTAAACACAAGGTGTATAACGTACCTTTACATGGTTGAATAGAACGTTACTAACTTCCAATTTCCAGTTATTTTAATGTGTGTATCAGTTCCATAAACATGCGGATTTTATATATTATTATTAATTATTAATATTTAAATAGACGTAGCCACGGAGCATTCAGCATATATGGACGGCGGGGTCGGGTGGTACCGTCACGATAGTGCATTTAGGCAAATAATATGGTATTTACCTACGCCCTATCTATGCACATCCTGGTTTGTCCAATGCTCACGAGCAGAAGTCACATGAATAGACAAATGTAAATTTAACCCAATCTAGGATATTAAAATAAAATATATATTACAATTTAAGGCTGACATCTTCATCTTCGTTCAGAATCGTTTTTTTTTTTTTATAATATAAAATAATTCTAAAATCTATCCAATAATGCCTAATCTAGCAATGCATCTCGCGTATCCCACCCAACTACTGTATCCTGTACTTAACTTACAATGATTTATCATTGCATTCAAATGTAAAGTACCATACAACTAAACTATCGTAAACCAGGTGATCCCATGATAGAAAGTGCTATACATTCCTCACCATTATCTTGTCCGAGGAGCGAAGCGACGAAGGACGAACTTCCACCACCATTATCTTATCGGCTTATTTTTAAATTTAAACATTCATAATAAAAATATCTATTCATTATTTCCAATAGTATCGAATAGCACCAAAAATGAAAAGAAAATTTTAGGAGTAGACATTAAACCGTCTTCGTCCAGGTTGTGTTTGGTTATCTGATTACAACTGCTATGTGATATTATTTTTATTGTGTTCATATATTAAATGGAAAGAAGATAAGTAATTTATCAATAAAAGAGAGTGAATCTGGGTACTTATTTTGATGCCTAACAAAAATTTAAACCCAAATTTACTATCAAATAAACAACATATTTTTTTTTTGTTCTGGGGGGGATTAAACCCCCTAACCCCCCGTATCTACGAAAGTTTTCGGGTGCATTGTCCTGTAACGCTGTTACGCCGCCGCACGATTTGTTCGTGGAAATTTACCGAGTCGGTTCGGACGATCGAAAACGGGGAAAAGTCGTCGATTCGTTAAGGGTTGATGAAAACAACGACGGCGATGAGTCCAAACAAACGTGGTTTTAATGAACGGGAAAAAAATAAAAACAGTTAATAAATGAATAAACAAACAACAAAAAGACAAACAAAAACGATAACAAAGAGAGTGAAAACTTTATACAAAACACGACGGCGCGACGACACTGTAGCGTGCGCGCGGTGCCGACGTCGCACGACCTTAATATATTATCATCGCGCCCCGTCCGCGCACGATGGACCGCGGTATACCCGGCATACCACGGCGGTTACCGCGGTCCGTCGTTTTCGGCGGCCGACGACGACGACGTTCGCGTTTTACAGACACAGTTCTTCCAGGTCCGAGTGGCTGCCGCACTTGACCAACGTGATCTTGCCCGACTGGTACACGTACATCTCCAGGTCGTCCGGGCGCGGCGAACACTCGTTGGCGGCCGTCGTGCCGTTCGTGTTCGTCCGCTGCGTGCGCGTCGAGCATCCCCTTTTCCACTCCGACAACGTGGTGGACCGCACCGACGGAGACCTGCCGTGGTGGTGGTGGTGACGGTGGCCCGCAATCGACTTGCCGAAACGGCCGCGTCGGAAATGCCGCAGTTTGATGCGGAACTCGCGTTTGAATTTCTCCTGCAACACGATTCGAAAAAAACAAAACGTCACGAGCAGAGCCGGCGTTGGGCGGCGGCCGACGGGGCCTCCTTCCCAGGCCTCGCACTTTCGTATCACGTTTCGGGCCTCGCGTCCATGAAATTTACACGTGACATATTAATATTGCCTATAAATTATATCATTGTAACGAGCTACGAATATCTCGTTGCTAAAATTATTTTAACAATAACTGTAATAGTCACACGCGCAAAACCC
The DNA here is from genome assembly GCA_027580255.1 of Therioaphis trifolii. NCBI lineage: Eukaryota > Metazoa > Arthropoda > Insecta > Hemiptera > Aphididae > Therioaphis > Therioaphis trifolii. The sequence continues at coordinate 24,527,599 of CM050404.1, forward strand.
TCTCAATTAACATTCCATGTGCACTAAATATTTACTAAAAATACGAACCCTAATTTTGTATAAATCCGGGTCGACACAAGGTCCTCTATAGTTGAATACGAATTAATGACCTATGTTATTATACTATCGATAATCTCCGCCCATCAGTTAATGTAAAATAAAATAATCGCCAAATATGAAGTTGCAATATATATATGTGTATTATATAAACCCCTCTAATGTATTATATATTATGTGGCCAGGCCATCCGTACAGGTTTTTCACAACATCTAACAGAAGATTGGAAACTATTAAATTGATTGGACCCGCAACTATTTATGCCGGAAAAACTATCACCCAAATACTAGGTCCTAAGTCCGGAATCGGGTGCCACCACCTAGCGAATTCAGTCTTTTGGACCAGCATAAAGACGGAGTCAACGACACTGCGAAATCAGAAGAAATCAGTCGGTTCTAGGTGGAACCAGATGATGCAGATCAAGGCCACACGATTCTAGGAAGTACTAGACGAGAGTCTCAATTACGGGTTTATTGCTTTATAAGAAAATTCGATAGTCTCTCTTCGAGTCTTCAACAGCACTTTCATACATACTATTAATTTGTTAGTGTACGCTATTTTTCAAATTGTAATAATAAATTAAAATGAAATCAACTACAAAAACTCGCATTTTATAATTTTGTGCATTCAACGGTGGCCCACAACATTATATTTTACAGATATGAGACTTAAAATTGTAAATAATTGTTATTTATCAATATTCTATTGAAATTTTCCTTGTTTTGTTTTTGTTGTCCGGAGACGAAGTTTTATCGCCCGATACCCTGATACAATTCGTAATTCACATATAAAATACAGTAAAACTTCTGTTAACGGTCACCACTAAAAGACGATCACCTCTACGTAACAGTCATTTCTTTGGTCTTGTCAAGTTTTAAGAGAAAAGCACATTGATACCTTTATACAGCGGGCACTCTAAGTAAAGGCCACAGTATAAGTGTCAAAAATGGAAAAATTACAAATTATTTTTAAACTAATTACGGCAGTTTTAACGACGCACAGCATCTTTTTATATACATATCTTGATTAGTAATCTTGTCAGGTAGTTTATAACTCAACGAGCTTTTCGATAACGAGATAAATGCAATGGGTCTGTATATTTTATAATGTTTCATTAGTATTTTATAAAGTTCCGCCAAATAAAACATTAAGTTAAAAAAATGAAATTTGTACTTCTGGGGAAAAGCCTAGAGATAAACTAACAGTCATATTATGTGTTAATTTAATAGGTGAGTTCGAAAAACCTTCAATAATAGGCAAGTCTAAAAAACCCCGTTGTTTTAAAAATGTAGACATAAAACATCTTCATTTACATTATAAGGCAAATAAAAAAGCATGGATGACGCGGTGTATAATGACTGAGTGGTTAATGTCGTTTGACGAAAAAACGAAAAAACTGAAGCGTAAAATTATTTTGTTTTCAGATAATGCAACATCACATCCTGATTTAAAATAACAAAATATAAATTTAATATTTTTTCCATCAAATACAACGTCACACTGTTAGCCTCTAGATCAAGGTATAATTCAAAATTTCAAAGTTATAGACAAATTATACTATAGGCGTATATTATCACAGATCGATGTAGGTAACAAAAGACGCCGAGGATCTCGCGAAAAGTATTATACTGTTTTAGATGCCTTAATGTGGATTAAACAGTCTACAACGCAAGGCATAGCTGATTGTGAGACTAAATGTTTCAATAATTCAGGTTTTATTCTATAAAATATGCACGAAGACTTAGAAAACACAGATCTTGAAAACGAAATAACCGTCGCTGAACAATTAGTTAGTATGTTACACATTCACTTTTAAGAACTGAAGAAGATAGCACTGACATCAAGTCATTTATCACTTCAGATATTGACGAAAAAGAAATAAATGAAAAATCTGAAAAAGCTGGAAAAGTCATTGAAGAATCTGAATACAATATACCAAATTATACAGAATTTGTCAATCAAATAAAACAATTGGAAATATTCAATCTTCAAAAAGGTAATGTAGATGGTTTTACTTTATTAAAAACTGCAGAAATTCATTTCAAAAAAATGAGTTCAACAAATAAAAATTTAAAACAAACTAATATCACAGAATGTTTTTTTGATTTTAATATATTTATTCATTATTCATGTTATTCATTATCTAATATCTACACATTATTTTCACTTTTAAATGTTGCATATATCATAAATGAATTTTCAGTATATATTATTATATAATGTATTTGGTTTATTTTTTAAAATTTATATACACTCTATGTAGCGGTCACCTAAAAATATTGCACTTCTTTTAACAGTCACCTCTAAATAGTGGTCATTATTTGCGGATTTTTCGGTAACCGTTATTTGGAAGTTTTATTGTATATTAAACAAATTATTTTCATTTTGTTCTTGAAACTCATTGGCATAGAACTTTTTTCAGAGTTGAAAATTCTCAGACAAATAACGCACGAAGAAATTAAAAAGTCGATTGGAGTACTGCAATTTATTACAGGTCTACAAAATCTATTGCCTAATACTACTACATATATCATATAGAATATAACTATTCCAATAACTGTAGCCAGAGCGGAACGATCCTTTTCAAAATTAAAATTTCTCTTGCTACATTATCTATTGAAAAAGATAAAGCTTCAAACTTGGATTTCGTTGAAGTAATAAATCATTTTGTGAAATATAAAGTAAGAAAAGCCAACTTTTTTTTAGAATATAGATATGATTCAATATGCACTATTTTTGTTACACATTTGTAGTTAAACCATATATAAATAATTATTATAAGACTTATGCGTAACAATGTATTTTTAATATATTATTTAAAAAAATTAAAGGAGTTTTAATAGTGTATACTTATATTTTTTAATAATAATCATATATATATATATATATATGTATATAATTTCAAAGCCTTGTGTAAAACAAATTGCCCCAGGCTTCACTTCACCCTTGGGACGGCTCTGGTCATGAGAGTCTGACGTGGCTCGCACGCGGCGGTTAGAAAGAGGGTCGTAACTAGGTCCACAACAAACTGTCTCTTTGAATCCTTTTGGTTTTTTCAGCAAAAAAAAAAAAAAACTGTGATTTATAATCATTTTACTTTTCATTATTTTTCATATTCGTATGATTTCCAAACAAAATCCCTGTAAATCGTTTGATAATCAAATATGTAGCAAAATGATGTTTTTGGTATCGACGTGCATTTTACCCGTATGTCTAATATTATGGGAGCTGTTACTTCACCCACCGACGCAGGGACGCTTATGCCAAGCCAATTTTTTTTATACCACGGATTGGATAAAAATGAATCTATATAAATTATTCGTTTAAATTAAATAACGCATACCCGTACGATAATGAGCAAAATATGTATACTTAGCCCGAAATTACCTTTTTTTTGTTATTATCTCGCCACGGCAATAGAAGGTAATGAAAAAGGTCGATTTCATACCCGACCCTATAATTTTAGTTGATAACATATTTCGAACTTAACTAGGTTTTACATAACTACATGCATTTAAAGTCTCTTACATTCACATACCAAATTACGATTTTTAAAACAATACAATCACTTTATCTGATTTTTAATTGCGAATTTCCATACATTTCAAATAAAATTTAAACAACAATCAAATTAGAAATAAAAATAAATTGTTGAAGGATAAAGACAATTATTACCCTATCGTCCTCTGGATTAAATGGATTTCAAATAAAGTTAATGCAGTAAAAGCTAATTTTAGCGAGATGATCGTTAATCAGGGTATGTGTATTTCATTCGATTTGAGTTAGCATGTAAATAACTTTTACGTAAAAAAAAAAAAAAAAAATCGAAATTTAGTTTTCTCTTATATTACCAGACTAAGTTAACAGTCAGCCGGGTTAATAGATGAGTTTACGCGTGTATTTGGTTGACTCCAACTTAGACATTTTCGGACCTAGGTCCTAGACACAACAAGGGAGGTATTAAAGGGATATAAACACCTCCAGACTCAAAATTATTTCTCTCTCGACAATTCAAATTAAAATATTTCAATTTTTTAGTATTAAATTTTAATATTTCACTAATTTCAATGGATATCATTAAATTGTACAAATTCATTATTTCGTCCTTTATATTTTGAAATATTTTACGTTAAATTTATAAAATTACTGAATAATTGTTTGATGGTATCAGTAGAAATAATAATTTTCGCAATAAATCAGTGGTACTATACTTGGAGTATGTTAATTGGGTTTCAAATTGCAATTATGACTTCCGTAAGTTTTGTTATGTGCAAATGCAGTTTTCAGGTTTGTCTTGAGTTAAAAAATGGCTGAGGAAAAGTATGATACAATTATGGCTTACTGATCTATCGATCAACAACGTTCGTGGAAAGAGTTTTTTTTTTTGAAATTTCTAAGAATAATTGTTAAGTACTTATAGTTATGATATTTAAAAGTTAAGTTATATTATGTTATAGTTTCAAGTAGAATTGAAAAGAAAAATCACTCTTTTTCGGAGATTGTTATTGTCTTCAAGAATACAATTTTAATAAAAAAAAAATCACTACGAGAAACGAGTAGTGTGATAAAAATATTGATAAAAATATATACGTACTGTAATATTTGTACAGTCTTTGCATCAATTGAATCAAATAATAATACAGAGTTATGCGAGGTAATTGGTAATAAATGTGATTGTGAATGAAGCTAGTATTCTAATAAAACAAAGAAATTGTAATAATTGAATTTCTTAACTTTATTGTTTAATATATTTTCTTCCATGCAACATATTTAAAGTAGCATTTTAAACATTATATCTTATGTGTTTTTAAAAAAATTATTTTATTTTTAAAAATATTCATTTTAATTTGTCCCACACACAATTTCATGATTACCTTAAAACTTTAATTTGTTCATTTACATTTCCTCCAAAATCAAGGGGTGATGTCTGGGGTAACCGTAAATTGCAATTTTTTTAGGTTCGGGAATAAAAATTTGCTGAAGTTGCATTAACAATATATTGATTATGTCCACTAGTATGTATTTACAACAATCAAATCAATATAAATGTGTAAATTATAAGTCATAAACACAAATTAAAAATCATTTTGTCAGATTCATTTACAATTACCCCACCTGAGCCTATATCTGTGTCGTTTAGGAAAATATATTCCATACACTGTGTTAAAACTAAATTATATTTTAACATTAATTTACGAAGTAGAATCAAGCGTTTCAATTTTCTATAGTAAACAGAGGCATGTACGAATATCATATAATATTTTTGATTTATAAAATTTAATATGTCAAACATGAATAGCTTTGTGTACTAAATGTGAAAAAATAACGGATTTTTGATTTAAATGTTCAGAATTTTCATTATATGACTCAATCATATGATGATAAATAACTGACTAATATTTAATTAACTGTGTAGCTACTTAAATGAGGTATGTCATTAGATATTTTTTGTAGGCAATGATATTTATATAGACCAACATAATAAAATCATTTATTTTAACGCTATCGCAAAAGCAACCACGAATAACATAACTTACAATTGACATACATTTATTTTGTCAGACGATATGTTGCCGTGCACATTTTTCTAATGAATTATTTAATATGATTAAACTTTTAATTTATATACATTCACTGTAAAATCTAAAACCTGCGTCTAAAAAATGAAAAATGTATAGTAGCCTAAATCATAGCTAATATTTATTCACGTTAGTACAATAAATAATAATAATAATAGTACATGAAAGTATATTATGTACTCATAAAACATTAAAAATGGTTCCGCTTCAATTGGAAAACACTGTTAGTGTAAAAAATGAGCAAAAATCGTTGGAACCATATTACTCATCATATTATAATTAGAAAAATGGTTTCAATTCTTGCAGATGAAAAAATCCAGAACCTAGGGAAAATACTTATAACACGAAATAGACATGTCGTTGGTATTTTGTAAAATGTCTAGTATATTTCATAAAATAGACAAAAAAGTCTAATAAATGACCCATTTTATATTCAGAAAAAATTAAATTTACATTAAAAGTATTGTCGATATAATAAATTGTAAACATTTTAAAGAAACTTTCTACTGATTTTTTCTCCCGAACTTCATAATCGCTTAAAATAATCGAATAATGCAGATTGTATTTACAATTTATAAATATAATTTATTTACCGACCATTTTGTTTCAAAGCCATTTTAAGTGTTCATGTTTTCGATTCCACGCCGTCGTTTGTAAATATATTGTGGAGAACAATATGCAATAATACTGGTTGCGTCACGGTTAAGATATTATGACGAAAATCAGCCAAATGAAAGTGCCGTTTACGGCAAATGTCGTCGTTTTCATTCTGATTTTCGGCAGTTTTTCGTCTCGCCTGAAAAACTACTGAGATAAAAGTCTAATAAACTCTCAAAGTACTATTTATATGGGACTTCCCATCTATGGAGACACTGGATGAAATTTCCGGACAAATTATGGTGAGCGAAAAGTATTTCCGGAAAAAAAATACAACAAATATCATTGTAAAACTATAAGATCATTCGCTTCACTCAGAATCTATAAATTAAGTATTTTTAAACACCTAATTTAATTATAAAACTAATTTTCAAGTATGTAGCATCTGTTATTGATATGTGATTAACCTTCCAAGTTTCTAGCAACTTTACTATTGGAGTTATGACAATAACTAAAACTAATTTAGTTAAAATCTTGTTGATGGTGCATTTTACCGATTTTACGATGATAGCTTCCGAAGCATAAACAGTGAACTAAATTATTTAATAAACTATTTAAATTAAAAATAATTTTTTTTAAACATCATTTGAATGAAATTTATTTGCACAAAATTGAGAAAATATTATATGTAAGGACATTTTGTTATGAATAGTTCAAAAGTGATATTTTGGATAAAATTGGGATATTGAATTTCGCATAGAGACAGAAAATTGTTAAAGCCTCCTCTAAATCGATGTATTTTTCGTTTTAACCAGATAGTGAGGAACCGGAAAAAACAACTAGTAAAAACAAAAAAATTCAAATTTATTCTTGGATAAATTTATAAATTTGTGTGTCATGATAATACATTGTCAATAAAATTTAACTGAGTAAAACAATTTAATTTTTTTTTAATTTTACTATAAATACCTTAACATATTTCTGAAAAATTAGTTTTTGTTTTAAAAATGAAATTATTTACAAATTTATATTATGATTATTTGTATTTGTCTTTTATACAATTGTCTTATTTATATATATTTAGTAAGTATCTACTGGAAGAGTGTTGCTATAAACAGAAAAAAAGTGTTAGAAAAAATATTTCTAATTCATATTTCATTAAAACATATAATATTTTTATCAAGTTACATTTTATTGTTACATATTATATAATTTTGACTTCATAACTAAAAATTAATATAACATATTATGGCTTCGTAAAATGTAATATTCCTTAGAAATAAATTTGATTTTTATGCATTTTATGTGGTATTTTTTTAATTTTTTTTTTCTAGGTTAAATTTCCGATCAAAGACAATACTTATTTTATCGTCACTTATTGTTATTTAACGAATCTACATTTTGATACATTGATATAAACCAAATGCGTAAATTAATCAATCGATTGTTCGTTTTTTGAATATCCAAATCAACTCAGAATATCTGAACAATCAAATTATGTTTGGCGAAAAATATTCCTCTGTCTAAATTGAAAAATTGTATTGTAAACAATACAAATTTTAACTGTCGTTCAGAAAAACAACAAGCATGATTCAATAGACCATATTTTTAATATTCAAACAATTGCGTAAATAATTTATTGAAATATTGTTTGCTTTTGAATAAATGATTTATTACTAAGGCCATTAATCGTCCGAACACCTGGGACAATAATGTTTAGAACCCTACTTTTACTCAATATAGCATGCGATTTTTCGTATAAATAGACGTGAATGTGCTAATGATAGCATAAAAAGTATTACAGTCAATTACGCTGTTCAATATTTTTGTGCATTTGAATAGCGAGAAGCTAAAAAATCATCATCACCACGATGTCGTCGGAAAATCTCTATAGCGTCGCACGAAAGGCGATGTTAGTGGTCGTCTCATAATACCTTTGATATTAAAATCAGCGCTTCTACTAACCATGAGATGATTTACAGTTAATAATCAAATACTTTATAGTATCTAGTAATTTATTCATATTTAGAAAATAGATAACTTTTTTGAAATAAATAGTAGGTTTTCAAGTGTTGAAAAATGTTGACTTTATGGGTGTTCGTATAGGTAGTGTAGGTAAATCATGTGTAACTCTAAGGGATACACTAAACAATGAAGAGTCAACACAAATGAACATCAGTGTTTGAGAAAAAAAAACAAAAAAATATGAACAACGGGTAAAACAGGATCAAGAAAATAAGATCGAAAACAAATTTATTCTAGGATAAGCGTATTGAACATTTTTGTCATGATAATACTTTATCAGCTAAACTTAACTGAATAAACAAAATTAAATTTGTTTTTTTTAATTTAATTTGACTTTCCAAAAAAATAAAAACTAAATAAATATTTTAATTTAATATAAAAATTTGAATTTAAATACTTTATTACATTGTTAAATATATTGATTTTGTATTTATTTAAAAACGTTATAGCCATAATAGATTTAAAAATTCAAAATTTTACCATAGTGAATTGTTAAAAAAACAAACAATTTAGAAGGTTCCTACATGAAAGCGTTTCAAATGACGCTTCAATTTTTTTTTCATGTTTTATACTCCCAGGTGTCTTTTTTTGATCATTGATCATATTTACTCAGTATTTACCCAAATTGTGTAATTCGATGTCGAATGCTAACTAGAAATCTGATGCACTATCTTATTTTACGCATTTCAATGCATTGACATCAACAAAATTCATACACGTATACAGAACAGTGGAGAGAAAATTCGGGCTCAGGGGAAGTAACACACGGGTCCCCTTTTTGTTCCATATTAACATAAAGATTCGATATTTTCAATTAAAGATTAAAATATAACACTATTTAAGATCATTTTTGTACATAATATTTAATTTTAAATTATAAAACATTTTTTTTTCCAGGTAATTTGTAAACACTTAATTTATTGATATTATTTATTTGAAACGCCTTGTGTACAATATACGTAGTAACATAGATAAACCGGCTGCAGTCGTATTTTGTTCAAAAATCCAAAATCCAATTGTGATATTTTACTAGGATTTGACGGAATGCTCATGAGGTCCCGGATTTTTCTAATTTCCGTAAAATCAATTTTTTTTTAAATTTTCCGGTTTTTGTACATGGCTTCCAATGAAAATCTCGGGCGCGGGTATAACCACCCCAACCCCCTCCCTATCGTTAGACCAGCACGTATATGCATTGATCAACCAAATTATTCTACTTTTTCATACCTAAATAATTTTAGAAATATCGATTTCAGAACAAAACTCACTTTTATTTAACCTAAACATAGCTCTCTTCGAAGTGAAAAATTATAATGTAACCCACGTATCTCTAAATAGTAATCCAGAAAAACATCAAGCATGATTTAATATCATAATACATTACTTATGATTATAAATAATTATTAAATAATATTTATTCACTATAGATAAGTCTTAAACAATTCTGTAAATGCTTTACTGAATTGTGTTGTTTTGAATAAATCTGAACGATAAAATATTAATTTCACTAATAGTCTAAATACCTTAATATATAAAACACAAATATTAGTTATCGAATTTTCGTGCCAGGGATATCCGGTGATTTTTCGTATGTAAAACGTGCTAGCGATAGTACATACAAATATATTCAACAATGTCTTTTTTTGCTTCTGTGCGAGTCGGTTTTTAATCGCATAAAGTTTAAATCCATCATCACCATGTTCTCAACGGAGAGCATGTGCAGCGTTGCTTGGAAAGCGGTGTTATTGGTCGTCTTGCTGGGTTTGCTGCAATACAGTGAAGCCAGCCGTAACGCATCGCCGTAAATAACGATGATGACTCCGAAAAAGTGCTCGCGGTCAACTTCGATTGCCGATGTAGTCAAAACCCGTTTCGTAGATTATTTTATACCTTAAAATTCCTTTTCGCCTACTGTTCTTCGACCAATCACTAAACGTGCATAAATGCGATTTGAGAAGTGTAATAAATTTTCGGTCATCATGTACAGTGACTTGGTACATCAATATTGTTCAATAAATCAAAATTTCAGTTTAACGTATTGGATATTAATTTTTTTTCATTTATAAAATATGATTTGGTAAGTTTTGTGCGTAAATCGTGTACGAAACACCTGAGTTACGTCTCTGAATTATAGACGTACAAGAATTACGTTCCACTACCACGAAATGATGGGAATGAACTATTCATTTGTTTTCATGAGATCTTTAAATCACAATAAAATTTCGACTAGAACGTACAGTTTTAACGAATGCGATTTTATTAGATACTCGACGGAAAAGTTGATATATTAATCATAATAACGTGTTGTAATATGCAAGGCCGTAACTGGTAATTATTTTCGAGGGGGTTCAATGGTAAAAATTTGTGTTGTTTTAATTTTATTACAATATTGTATAGGTAATTTAATATCACATGAAATTCATAATATTGAAGTACTAATTTTAAAATTTGTACTGCTAAATTAAAAAAAAAAAAAATATTAAACTCAATTGTTTTAATTCTATACATTTAATTTGGGAAATGCTTTATATTATGGAAAACTCTATGTTTCTTTGTTTTTCATTTGAAAAACGATTGATAACTTCTTCTGGATCTAAAACAATATTCCAATGTACACTGAGTTATGCTGGGCTAGTCAATCAGTATTCTCCATTTGCATAAAAATAAATTCTTTGTCGATTACACATTCTGGTCGTATTGCATTAATATGTATAATATTATCAAGACATCCGGTTGGTATACCCGAAGCGAATTGATCAAGTATTGTTGTTTATAACGTAGACTATAGCTATTAGTTCTCTTTCGTATTTGCACGAGACCCTCAATCGGGGTGTACAAAGTAATATATTGACTGTCCGTGTACACTGTACGTAGCTGTAATGTTTATAATTATTCGTCATATACTACAAAAACACAAGAATATTATATTAATTTATTTGACGTGAACATCAAATGTTTATTGATTATTCTCGACTACGACATAATATAATACGAAAAAATTTAGAGGGGGGGGGTTGAACCCCCAAAACCTCCTCCCAGGTACGGCCTTGATAATATGCATATTATATTGAACGTGAGCGATCCAGTCCAACGCCACGACGAACTCACGAAACAATTATTAAATAACAAAAATCGTAAATACAGTCGAATCCACTTATTACGATGCCGTATATAACGATATTCCGGGTAAAACGATTCTTGACCATGTATTTGGTTGGTTTTACATCTCATTAGAAATAATTTTGGTCGTATATTACGTTATCGGTTACAACTATAACCCGGATGTAACGATGTTATTTTTCAATTAAAATCGATTTTTATAACCGCCTATAACGATATTATTGTGTATACGTATATATAATAATATGTGTTTATAAATAATACATTGATTAACGCAATATAATTTACATAGTATGTCGGTACATACTTTTATTTTAATCATAAACACATGAAGTATGTAATGATAGTATGTTAATAACACCAGGGCCGTGGAGAGAAATTAAGGGCCCCAGGGACAAACTTATCCAGGCCTCCTACCAATATCACTACGCAGTGGTAATGTTCTCTTACCGGTGATCACGGTTTTTCCTTTCAAATTATTTTATCTACGTTTCTCACTAATTTTGAAGAAATTCAATGAACTTTTATCATACGGCTGGTGGTTTTGTGCGTTGGTGGTTTAGTGGATGCCTGGCCCTAAGGCCCCAAGGTATGTCCAACATACCAGGACCTTTATCACGAGGTTTATTATATTGGCCAAGTCAAAAAAAAAAAAAAAAAAAAACAAAAAAACAAAAGAAATTTGTAGAAATATTATTAATTGAACATTCTTTTCATACAACACCCTGATGTATGTTCTACTTTTATTTTATACTTTACGTTACCTATAACAGTAGCATCAGTAGAGCTATCATTCTCCAAACTGAAAGTAATAAAAAATTATTTACGGAGTACAATAGCGAAAGAACGGCTGAGTGATTTGTCAATTATTTCCATTGAAAATTGACAGGCTCTGAAATTAAATTTGAAAGAATCATTGACAGGTTCGCTCAAATACAGGCTAGGAAATTTAATTTTTAATTATGTATCAAACATATACTATAAAAAAGTCATTGTACATTTTTAAGTAGTGAAAAAATGTGTACATTCAATCGTTTATTTGGTTATCATGAACTTTTAATATTACTATCAACAATTAATATTTTTATTATAATTTGTATTAAAGAAGGCCTCGATTTTTTTTTATAGAGGCCCTAGGGCCACCAAGTTTCACGCTACATCATTGGGTGGCGGGCTTTACAAATACACAGCATAATGATTATACGAGCATTGCGATACACGAGTTAAGCATATCGATGACTATTATTATTTATTTAGGTTTTAAATAAGTTATTCCGTCAGCTTGTGCCATCGTTATCGGTACGATCGCGATAGCGTTATTGTAAGCTTTTTTTTTAGACATGTCTACGGTTTATACATCTGATTTATCCACGCTTCACCACTGATTAATACCCGTGGTCCAGCATTTAATTTTTAGTACGTATTGATTTTTTAAAGAAGAATTCAGATTTTAAACTGTACATAATTTTTATATTCAAGTAAAAATTAGGTGAAACATAGGACCTGATTTCTTTGGTCAGACCCGGGCCCTCTTTGAGGCCCGGGCCCTAGGGCTACAGCCCTGACTGCCCCTCCCTATCGTAGGGCCTGAATAACACGTCTACATAATGTAGTTTAAAATATAATAATAAATAACATAGACTTTTATAAGACAATCAGGCCTCCAAATTTAATAGCGTGAGCTTTAAAAATATCTTGTACCTACATAAATTGTAATTGTCGAGATATCATAATGTAACATTAAAATCTCATTAAATAAAAAAAAAAAAATAAAAAAACATAGACATCTGTTTGATAAACCAATTTCCCAAAAAATCGAGTTTTTTTTGTGATCCGGATATAACGATATAAATCTGTTGGTCCCTTGAAGATCGTTATAAGCGAATTTGACAGTAATTGCCTTTAACACAAAAACGTGTTGTTTGTGTAGACGACTTGTGTAAAAGGCCTTATAAATCAATCCGTGGTCTTCAAATGAAACTGTAGATGTCGACATTAAAAACATATTATGAACAGCTGTGGATGTCCGATTTATTAAAAACCAATATTCATCGAGCTCGAAGAGAAACGCTGTCGAAATCGTCTACATAGTTTTATCAGTCTATACGGCTTCAGATTCCTCAAAACGGCGAAAAAAATAAAAGTGAACCGTTTTTGTTTTTGAATGATCCCATTGATGGTATGACGATGTTTACGTGTGAAGCGAATATGATTTAAAACTATAACTTATGTAACTTTAAAATAATAAAAAAAAATTTAAAAAAATCTTAATCCTAGAATTTCACATTCATTTGTTTTGCAGTGCCAGTAGTACCCTACCTTATTTAACGAATCTTCATATCAATTATCAACTAAATGCGTGAATAGATCAATCGATTGTTTGGTGTTTGAACATCCGAATAAACTCTGAGTGTCAGAACAAAGTTCAATTATGTTTGACTTAAAACAAGACTCTGTCTAAATTGAAAAATTGTAATGTAAACAATACAAATTGAAATTTTTGTTCAGAAAATCCTCGAACATGATTTCAATAGATCATATTTTTACTATGATTTATCGCGTGTAACTTAAAAAAAATTTCGTACATTATTTATTGAAATATTGTTTGTTTTTGAATAAATGTGTGCGATTAAATACTAAGGACATTAATCGTCCGAACAATTGGTATAATTGCTTAGAACCCTACTTTTACTTAATATACCATGCGATTTTTCGTATAAATTGACGTGAATGCACCAATTATAGCATAAAAAGTATAACAGCCAATCACGCTGTTAACTGTTTTTGTGCATTCGGATCGAGAGAAGTTAAAAATAATCACCACCATGATGACATTGGAAAATCTCTGTAGCGTCGCATGGAAGGCGGTGTTAGTGGTCGTCTTTCTGGGGTTGCTGAAACTAAGCGATGGCAGAGGAATACCGACGGAATAATAACAGCATCTCCAAACTTGAACGTGCGGACAATTCCACATGCTGATGGAACCTGATTTACGGAACACTTTACTGTCTTTCCTTCAAATAATCCTTTATTTATCTATTTTCCTTCAAATAGTTACTCATCGTGCTTAAGTATTATTTTAATAATGTAATACATTTCCAGTAATTATTTTCGGTGAATTTATATAGATTTCAAAATTATTCAATAAATCAACATTTCAGTTCGTGAAAAACAGTTTTTTACATACAAATTTTATAATTACTTACGCACTTAAACGCTTATAAAAAACAAAAATCCGGAATCAAGATTTTGGAAATTTTTAAATATCATTAGAGAAGTGTATGAATAATATTATGATCAATTGAAAAAAAAGTTTTTGTCATATATTTAAAGCTTTATTAGGGATAAACTCAAAATAACAAGGTATTTTAAAAGTTCCATTTTAAACCCGAAATTCGTCGAATATTTTTGAAACTTTTCTAAAAGTATGTAGTCATACTTCAATAGTATATGATTAAAATTTCAAGTTCCTAGTAACATCACTTTTGGAGTTTACGAAATTACTAAAGTCGATTTAATGAAAGTGTCGTTTACGGCAAATATGTACCTCAAATTATTATCTACATACAATTTTCGATCTATAGAGTAGCTGAATGAAACTTTTGGACAAAGTTAAGGCGAGTAAAAAGTGCCCAAATGATGATAAAAAAACAATAATATTAAAAAATAAACATCATTGTAAAATTATAAAATTCTACGCTTCTCTCAGAATCTTAAATTTTAAATTTAATTGTACTGTTTGTAAACAATTCAACACAGTTTTTTTTTTGAAACGGATTTTCAGAAAAATGTTGGTGTATCAATCGTTAATAATTGTTTACCCATTAATGTTCTTTGATTTTTCTAAGTTTGTGAAAAAGTCAATAGTTTTTTTTCACATTATTTCATTATTGTATACCAAAATATTGATTGGATAGCTGATCGAAATTTAAATTTATTTCAAGATTTTTCAACACTCGTAAATACTATCCCATTATAGTGAATCAAAACTGATATTTATCATTATGAATCATGGAAAGATTAATCGAACTCACTTAAACTAGTTTCTACAATAATTTTATCATAATTGCTAAATTAGCATCATCTGAAAGTTTAGAAATTCATAATTGATTAATGAACAAACATAAATCAGGCACATTTTTCTAAAAATCCTGTATACGAAATGACAATTTAGATTTCTTTTAAATGTTAAAATTTAAAATTTGAGTTCCAAAAAAAAAAAAAAAATGTAATTCGATTTTGTTGAGCACATGGCTCATGTTTAAATAATAATAGAAACAAAAAAGTTAAAAATAATGGATAGAATAAAAGTTTCTGCATTCGTCAAACGTATAATATATAACTCATAGGCATAGTTATTACAAGTTAGTCACTCCAAAGTCACGTAAAACGGCTCCTACGCATGGCGGCTCCAGTCACCACGGCAGACTGGGCAAGTAGACGGGTGCTGCCGGGCGACCGCGTATTTCGGTATCGATGGTATTCGTTTGGGGAATTTTTTAGACTCGAAACAAAAAAAAAACGCAAAAATCGTTTGTAGATTCGTAAACAGCGTCGAAAACATTGTTGTCGGCGCCGAGGTAGATGCGGTTGCATAACCCGACCGCCACTCCGGCGTAAGTACAAAAATAGGATTTTTTCACGGTCACCGGTCCGTACGTTAGGTATGAGTTTGCATTATTTACTACGTTTATATGGTGACGTCAAAACAGTTTTAAATGTAAAAAGTTCGTCCTATGTAGATTAAGAAATTACTACCGTTTTTATGCTTAAAACTGTTTATATAATGTACATATAAACATTAAACACGTTAGGTTTTCCATTTATGGCTTCTGTTGTCATTTGATAAGTGATCAGTTTTTAATTTTATTTTGTATAATTCGTAAAATTATTTCATTTAATGATTCTATTTTTTATTTAAAATCAATTTTTATTACGCGATTTTTATTAAGTATGCTATCTCCAAGAAAACAAAACAGAATTTCTTGATCAAACCAAGAGATTAAAGATTTGTGGCAGTTTTTGGCAGTTTTTAAAGACAAAAAAATTATATCTGCCTTGGATGGAAAACGGTATAGAAATAGAGAAGTAATGAATACATATTATCATCCTTATTCCTTAACTTATTTGTAATTATAATGTTTTCATGTAGATATTGGAAGCGGTCCAAACGGAAATAAAAACTTTTTTCTTCGCATTTCAGCTCTCAATTTTCTGCGTTTTAGTTCCGCAAGAATAGAAATAATTAATTTTCACTATGCCATGATTTTCACAGTATAAAAATAAATAATAAGTGAATTATATTAGTACCTAAATAATAAAATAAAACAATTAATAAAAAAAATCAATAAATCGTATTTATTATGAAAACTTAATATTATTATTTATCTATTATAATTATTATTAATTGAATATATCATATCATTATCATCATTATTAGATATTTTCTCTAAACATAAAATCATGGGGTAAAAATATTAATTTTAGAACGATTTATAAAATATTTGCTAAACCGACTTAATAAATGTATTTATGTAAACAGGTAAAAATGGATTAGGTTAAACTGTTTTAAATTATTTCAA